>OX352714.1:3754308-5004911 GCA_947095575.1 Electrophaes corylata
GTGGGCCAATTAGTGGTAAGTGAAAATTCCTATTTTCACTCACAAATTTAACTGTTGTTAATTAATTAAATAAATGTTTGAGACATTTTTACACAATATCATCTAGCATAGCTTGTACTATGGGAACCAGATGACTGATATAATACTTATATACGTTTATATACATTAGAATACAATATAACACCCAGACAGAGAACAAACATCACACACACAAATGTTTGTGCTTGGTGGGGATCGAATCCACAACCTATAGCACAGAAGATAGGGCTACTACTTGAGCTGCGAAGCCAGTCTACAAGCTAACTGTTTGTTTCAGTCCCGTAATGTTGAATCACTACGAGCAACACAAGGGGGTAGAATACTCGTGTCCGACATGTCTCAGCGTATTCGAGTGAGTGCCTCCACACTTGTCCTTTCATTGTTACGCTTAAATAAGACGGTAACGCAGAAAGTTATTTAAATTGTCATACCATCAGCATTTTTCCATTTTAAATATGTAAAGACTGTAAATTATCACGGCCCTGAAACTCCGTACAATAGGAAACCGATTGAACTACATATTACTGCAAGAGCAACGCAAGTCCTCGTACAGTTATTTATACCAATAATTTATATATTTATCAATTATAAGAATCTTTGTCCTGACTGACTGATTGACTAACTGACTGACTGACTGACTGACTGACTGACTGACTAACGTATAGACAACGCACAGCCTAAACCACTGGATGTAGAGACTTGAAATGTTCAGGGTAAGTCTCTCTTGGGTAAGTAATCTTGGTGTATTAAGACAGGAAATCTTCCGCCCATTGTACCTATACTAGTCATAAGTTTTTTTTCTGTAAATTGTTATTTTATGTTATGGTGTGCAATAAAGTATATTCTATTCTAAAACTTATATTTAAGTTAAAAAATATGATGTGGACAATTGCATCAAAAATCGCAATAAATATAATGCATTGAAATTATTGCAGAAATAAGACTACATTCATGAACCACCAACGGGATCACAATGCGGATAAGAAAAAGTCAACCTGCGCATCCTGTGCTATGACATTCATCTCAGACGTGGGACTCATGCTGCATAGGAAATCTAAACACACGGTCAGTTCATACACACACACACACCCCAACACTTTAGTTTGATCTTATAGTCTTTACGTCTCTCGTCTCTAACGTCTTTAGATCCTTTTTAAAAATGATAATATGAAGCTTCAGAAATATGTAAAGACCGCATCAAAAGCACGCAGGTAGCTTCATAACTCTACTAAATTGTTACAGGACGTCATCATCATCATCAACAGCCTGTAGAAGTCCAATGCTAGTCCCCCAGACGTTTCCAGGAAGAATGATTTTTAGTCCTTTCCATCCAACGACTTCCCGCAATTTTAAGCTCCGGGTATCTAAAGCTCCGTTTTTCGGTTCGTGGTCGCCATTCGAGAACCTAAATTCCCCAGCGGTTGTCGTTTCTGCGAGCTATATGGCCTGCCCATTGCCACTCCACTGGCTGATTCTGAGATCTATGTCAGTGACCTTGGTTCTGTTACAGGATGAAATCCCTGTAAATCCCGGCGCGCATTCAACATGTCAAGAATGCAACATCACATTTGACACGGGAGAGGTTTATCTCAAGCACGTGGCGCTATCGCATACGAAGAAAGTTGAATCGTGAGTACACCCAACCCGACGCCTACAATCGACGTGGATACAAAATCGATCCCTTGTTACGAGTAGTTCGTGTCGCCTTTGGGTTCATCTTGTGCCTTAGTTTTTGATGGAACAGAACATGATATATTATACGGAATCAATCAGAGCCATAGAAGTTGAACCCAAGTGATGAGCTAAGGTGTCTAGGGTACCGGGAGACATATCCTATTGTAAAAGCACAATCCGTCAAAACGACACTCGTTAAGGGTAAGGTTTAGGTTCTACGAATATTTTCAAACACCAAAGTGTCAAGTAGTTTTATAATACTTTTTTTATACGACTTGCTGAAGAAACAAGTAACTGGCCCACCTGGTGTTAAGTGGTTACCATCACTTAACAAAGCACTGCCTCACAGGTCACGTTCGTTAGGAACGTGCCCTACAATGCACTGCCATATGTCCATCAACCTGAATTTCACGGGCACCCACACTCTTCAAACCGGAACACAGCAACCTGCTTGGCGTCAGAAATAGATTGTAGTACTTCCCCGGATGAGCCCTTTACTGAGAGCTCTATTACTACTAAAACATTTACTTCCTTCAGCTATCGGTGTGCGTACTGTCACATTCGGTTCGGTACCCTAGAAGAGCTCCGCACGCATAAGGTCGAGCAAGGCCATCAGAGGGCGTCTAAGAAGTATGCTCAGAGGTCACAGCGGTCTAATGACCCTAATCCTGTTAAGAAGATTAAGATCAACACTCCGGACAAGCCCTTTGTCAAATGTGAACTGGTAAGTGATTCTTCAAGTTCGGATTCCTGAACTTTACCATTTTAACAAGCATGGCTTAAAATACTGTCAGAAGGTGTTGTCCATGTAGCCAGATGACAGTATGAACATCTCATGAAAATGGTTTGAAGGACTGTAATAGGCTGTACTAGAGCTATACCATCAAGACTTGCGATTCAGTTCAAGATCTAACTAAATCGTTCTGTTTGGAAACATTCGATGGCATTTATTCCATCGTGATATGATTCATATTGTGTTCTACAATATGTCCAAACGGAACTGTTCAACGAATAGCAAAATACGTGATGATAAAGAGGCTGACTTGACTAAGTGACTTATAATTATGGATTATATAATGGTAAATGATACCCAATTCAATGTTGGGTATCGATATTTACCAACAGATTTGTTTTAAGTATGTTATATGTTATTTTTTAGTGTCCAGCGATGGTATCCACGGCGTATACATCCTGTATGTACAAGCATTTCTTGAAAGACCACCCCGACATCCCCTACTCTTCCGTCTATTCGCAAACCGCGCGTCGGTTGCTATGCGATCTGTGTGGAAAGACTTTTATGGTAAGTTTTCAACATACGACATACGGGGTGCATGTCCTTTTATTTAAAAAATATTGAAAAGTTTGGTCAAATTGAAATCCCTTTCAGGACCCGGCATTCTTCGCAGACCATGCAAACATGCACTCAGGGCTGAAGCCGTATCTGTGCACACAATGTCCCGCTCGGTTCGCTACTCGACGTCACCTTGGACTCCACGCACAGAGGCACGGACCTGCGAGGCACGTGTGCAACCATTGCGGGAAGCGGTTCCATAGTGCTGCCAATCTGTTCAACCATCGAAAGGTACGCAACCGATCTTGCAACTTCATCCAAATAACCATTGATACCATTATTAGGCAACAACTAGATGAGATTAGCATTAGGCCGTGAAATGACAGGTTTAACATCTGTATGCCTGAGGTTGATGGACGCATGATAGTCATTGTAGGGCAAGTTCGGTACTTGCGATGAAATGTTTTAGTATATGTGATGGTTACCACTTAAAATCAGGTGGGCCATCTGCTCATTCCACTATATATGATTTATATATAATGTAATAATAATATTTTTTTTATAACTTCACAGACGCACATCGGCGATCGTCGGTTCAAATGCGAGATTTGCTTCAAAGGGTTCCTTCACGCGGCTACGCTCAACGAACACGTTCGAGGCGTTCACCATCATATTCGCAAGCAGAAACCGCCTAGAGACCGCAAGATTAGCTATTGAGAAAATTATACACAATTTACGCTGTTTCATTAGCGATTGTTACAGATTTTTTCTATAAAATCTGATTGGGTGGTAAGCATGTGAGGTGGTAAACCTAGGATCGGCTACAAAAATACAATCCAACTACACATTTCATCACTATCGTTTAGTCATTGATATCGAGTCTATGCGACTAATAAAGAACATTATAGTATACCTTTTCACCAAAACGTAATTCGTCACAAATGTTGGTTATCACAAACATCAAAACAAATCACAAATTTAACTACAAACATAACAGAATGTTTTTAGCACAAACGTATATTTTAGATCTTCACAAACATATTCATAGATTATTATCAGACTGACAAGGCTTGTTTTTGTTTTAAATCAGATTTTTGTTAGAAATATTTTTAGGATACTTATTAGCCCCTATACAGCTGCCTAATTATTTATTTATTTACTACCTATTTTGCACTTTTATGACAACTATCTATTTATATGGGGAGAAGTTATAATACCCATGCGTGGAGATTCAAGTTCTCGAGATTCGAAGGTCATACATGCTTGAAATACAAACTCCATAGGTTCAGGACCTAGAACTTTAGAACTAGAGGTGAGGTGAAAAAAAATGTTAAGATGATAAAGCGAATAAAATAGAACTAAAGTGATCCCTGTAATTCTACTTGAATAAAGGCCTTTTTGATTTTGACTGATTAAAATGTATTATTTATTTATTTCAAGATTGCAGAATCGACATCATTATATATACCGGGTGTAATGCGCGGTCGTTGACTGCTGTATGGAATATCTAGCTGGTTAATAAATATTTGAATTTCGGAAAAATAATCGTCTTCATCACCATCATCATCATCAGCCTGTAGAAGTCCACTGCTGGACATAGGCCTCCCCCACACGTTTCCAGGAAGAACGATTCTGAGCCCTTTCCATCCATCGACTTCCCGCGGTCCTAACAATGTCGTCAGTCCATCGGGTAGGAGGACGTCCTACGCTTCGTCTTCCGGTTCGTGGTCGCCATTCGAGAACCTTTATTCCCCAACGGTTATCGGTTCTACGAGCTATATGGCCTGCCCACTGCCACTTCAACTTGCTGATTCTGAGAGCTATGTCTGTGACCTTGGTTCTTCTACGGATTTCCTCATTTCTGATTCTATCTCGCAGTGAAACTCCCAGCATAGCTCTCTCCATAGCTCGTTGTGCGACTTTGAGCTTGTGTATGAGACCAATAGTTAGCGACCACGTCTCAGTTCCATAAGTCTCAGTAAATTATCGTATCACTCTAAATCTATTTGGCTGTCAGCCAACCAAGTGGTATTCTATAAGACCTTGTTGTAGGTAACTTTACACGTTCCTGTAGTACTAGGAAGTGGTTTTATGACACCCGGTATATACAGAATGGTTTTATAGTTATTGTTTTCTTATAAATCAAGGGCATGATCCCATCCAAAGGCATCGCCCTTCTCAAAAAAACCACCCTGTATATTATTATGTTGCTCTTAATTTTATTGATCACAATGTACAGTATTTAATAGTTAATTGGATAGATAATTAAATTGTAAATATATATAATTTAGTTAGTAAACTAAGGATAAATTAGATGGTAAATAATAAATTTTAATTATAAACATGCGTTTTATATCTGTAGGTGTAGTGTAGTGTATCCAGAGGCTTAAGAAAAACACGATTTCTTTAAATGCACTTTATTTACATAAAAGGTTTACAACACTATTCAATCACTTTTTAGACATAAATACCTAACTATACATAATTTTGACTTTTTGACATCTTATTTCTAAAACAAACGGTTGGAATTTGGAAACGTTAGATACTAAATATGAACCGTCGCGCCGCAAGGATCACACGGTATCATGTAGGTACGCCCAGCGTCGCCATTGATTTTTTTAGTGCGATAATTATTATTTTCATTTCTTTACATAAGTATTCAAAATGAAAATAAAAGCATTAAGTCGTTCAAGATATTTTGTGTGATTTACTGTAATATTTTAACGCTACAAGCACTGAGGGAATATAAAAAGGTATACAAATTATTACAATGTAAAAAAACGACACCACCAGTTTGTAGACGTCGCCCGCTTAAATTAGTTTGTGTAATATTGTAACGGCAAACTGCTTGGGTGTAGGTAAATACTTACACGGCTGGTTTTACGGTAGTAGAGTGATATATAAAGAATCGATTGTTTAGTCGGAATTCAAACTACATCAAGGTTTTTTCTCTACTAGGGACTTTCCGCACTCTTCGAATTTGATTATGAACACCTTTAATGTGTTCCTTTAACGTGTACGAGTGGAGGAACCCTTTGAAACAGATATCGCATTTAAAGCGCCGGTCACCAATGTGGCCCTGGAACAAGCAAACAAATCTGACGTCAAATAAACCTTTAAACTTTTACATGGATACATTTTTTCCATATTACTGTGTCTAACAAAGTTTATAAACTATACTCACTCTTCTATGAGCAAATAGATTAGCAGCACTAAGGAACAGTTTGCCACACTGTTTGCACTGGTATCGCGGAGGTTTGTGTCTCTCGGAGTGGTATACCAGGTGCTTCCTGGTTGCGAAATGCGCTGGACATTCTTTACAGGCGTAGGGCTTTGCTCCAGTGTGCTGGTTTTTATGATCTAGGTAATGGCAGTATACCTGAAATAAGTGTAGAAAAGTAAGAAAGGCGTTATCAATATCAAGAAGCGTCTTAGTTTCGAGATTGGCCAAAAATACTTTTGTCTGTCTCTGCCTATTGCATTTTCAACCAATTTTGACGAAAGTTGGCACACAAGTTCCTTGATTTATTTCTTTTTTGTCGATTACTATTTTTATTGAGGGGAGGGGGGTATTTATCGATGGATTTAAATTTGAGAGGCACAATAAGGACTCCATATACACATGATTTTGAAAAAAAAAATCAAAAGGGGGAGAGGAGGACGGGTAACTTTGCCCTATTGAACGTCGTCGGTGGGTGAACATAATTATATGCATTTACAAAAAATATTTAAAAGTTCAAGAAGTCATCTGTGGTTTCGATGATACAAGCTTTGCTAGATTTATCTTATAAATCTGGTGCTGTGTGAAATCTCGCCCAAGTTTACTCCATATCTATCTTTCTCTCACACTCTCTAAGACTCACCCTGAAAGTTTTGCCGCACTGTTCGCACAGATAATCCTTAGAGTCAGTGTACACAGAGTTGTAAGGCACGTCCGGATGAACTTCCAAATAATGCATGTACAGACTAGTCGGGAACGCGTTAGGGACCTCCACCAGGCACTGGAAGGAAATCGTCTATTATTATAAGAATCTTTGTCCGCACAGATTGCTTGACATTATAGACGCACAGCCATAATATGGCTGAGCAAGCATAATTATGAGCTTGACATATTAGTAGAAGAGCTATTAGTTAGTAACGGGCTTTTTCGGGGAAGTACTACCACCATGCCTATTTCTATTTCTGTCGCCAGGTCGGTAAGATTACAGGCATATATAGCTTAACATGTATGCTTCAGGTTGATGCACGCGGAACTTTGACGCCCGTGATTTGCAAGGCAATGCTTTGTTATAAGTATCTTGTGGAGCCAGAGGACATGAACTCAACATTTTGTGTACTTACGACTGGACATTTCCTGTAGGGCTTGTCGGGGTCACTGACCCGCGTGCGACGGGTACGTTTTGCTCCCCGCGGCTTTGCGCCTATACAAGAGAATATAAAATTAAAAAAAAGTGGGTTGTTAGAAGTGTTAGTGGGAATAACTTTTTTTTTTTACAAATTTAGGTACCTATAAAGTTGGGTGTCAGAAGTATTTAAATTTTTCAATACTTTTAAAATCCAGATGTTAGGCGAGTAAAGCCGCAGAGCAAGCGACACTGCGAGTGGAAGTTTGAAACAAGTTAGATATTATAGTGATTATCAATTCTATACTCGCCTATAGAAGTCCTATGTATCACTTTCTTCGGCGCTCGTTGGTGGTTCAGCTCTAGCTTGTGTTGTCGAAGCGCTTCTATGCTGTCAAACCCGTCTTTGCAGAAGTAGCATTTGTATCTAAAATTTAAGAATTTATTACTATAAAATTTAAATTAAAAATTGAAATTAAATTTAATTTAATTAAAAGCAAATTTAAATGGGTAGACCGAGTGCAAACTACCATGCAGTGTTCATTGACGGGTTATACCGAAGGCGGAGATGAGGCTGCCAGGCTCAAATGGGAATGAAGACGAGTGACCATCATCACTCTTGCCGTGAGGCCAACCGAAGAAAGGTTTCATATTTCTCGGTTGACCTCGCGGCTGACGTGTGGAAGAAGGGTATTCGGGAATGTAAAAAACTTGAGTGTTTTTGAGAAATCAGACATAAGAGAATCAAAATTTTAACTATAGAAAACCCCAAGAGTGACTCTTGCAGTAGCATCCTACTACTTGAAAAGCAATCATGTGTAAGACTCATACGTGTGTAAGACTCATACGTGTGTAAGTAAACCTCATCCCATGAGATGCGTAAGACTCACGAATGTGGAAAACTCACACGATCAACGTGCGTCTAAGACTGATGTCATATGAGTGTAAGACTCACACTATGTGAGTGTATGTAAACTGACACCATGACCGGCACGAATTTGAATGCCTGACCTTCAATTTAAAAAGAAGTAATTTTCAGTGTCCGTCTGTATTTTTAATACATTTTGCCACAGGTTTACACGTCTGTAAGAATCACAGGACGTGTGTGTAAAACTCACACGGTCTCCGGACGGCGTGTATGCATGGTTCGTTCATGTTTGGTATAGACGGCGCGAGAGTTAAACGTTATGTTACACAGAAGGCATGTTGCTGCTTCTTCGGGCTTCGCTTCTGCTTCGTCCTGAAAAAAATGTAAACTAAATATTTTTTAATGTCTAAAGTCTAACCCTGGTACTATAAACTCGGTGTAATGAAATAGTTACAATATGTTTTGTTTTTTGCATTGACAGGAAGTTTCAAATTAGATCGAAAGAGATGAAACACGGTAACATATATTTTTAACAACATTTTACTAAACGACAGCATTTAAAACTAGTGGTTATGTAAGAACAGCAGGGAAAGGGGAAAGTGTCGGTTACTACATGGTTATGAGAGCTCGTGAGGTCTTCTGTTCTCACAGAACCACTAGTTTTATGTACATTTCATGAAGACCTTAGGTACATTCAGCGTGAAATTGATATGAGCGTCTAGAATATAAAGAACATATAAAGAAGACAAAGATATGATAGTATGAGTAAAGTATTCTGGTGCGGCTGACCTTATGCTTGTACTTCTTATGAAAGAACAATCCTTTCTCCGAGACGAAGCTTCTCGCGCACGCCGTGCAGATATGAGAGGTGGCGTGCGCCTCGCGACGATGGTTGTTCAGAGTTGTTTTATTGCTGAAACAACAACATCTGCTTATTGACAAAGCATTTAAGAATTCCTCACACGGAACGTTGGTGGCGATAAATCACAATTAAAATGTCTTGAAGACGTCATCATCACACAGATTACATAATTATTCAGCTTAACTATTTCAATACTTTCTTGAAATATAACACACAGAACGGACAAGGCGAATTGATGTTTTATTTCTCTTACTCACGTGTAAACGCTGAGACAGGTCGGACAATGGTACTCCACACCTTTGTGCTGATTGTAATGATTTACCATGACAGAGCTGTAAAAATTGACAATTATAATCATGTAACCTAAACAAATCATAAGTACTAGTGGATCTGAGGACATAGATATCGTGCCTAGAGATCAAAGTTGTGTGAAACAATTTTTTTTCTATAATAAAATAAAGAAATGTAAATGTTTAATGTGTGTTGTCTTGAGGTGTAAGGGTGTAAGTACTTTATGTACGTCACTTCACAAAAAAACCATGAAGTTTCAACCCCTAAAGGTTGAATAAGAAAATAGATTCTACTAACAGTAGACTACGTGCGGACAAAGCTGACTAAATTGAAGATTTTCTCACGATATCTCCCTTTAGGTACCCCTAAAATAGGTACCGTTATAATATTGTAGGATATAATAGGACGGTATACTCACAAATGGTAAGTGACCACAGGGCATAGCTTGCACGTATATACGACAGTATGGTTGTTCTTGCGGTGTGCTTTATATGTAGGTTTGGAGACGAACCTCATTGGACAGATGTTACAAACGATATCGTTCGGAGATGGCTGAAAACGAACATTATGCATTATTTGAATCGCTTACGACATTTATATCGATACCACCACGGTCAGTGATGAAAGGTGAAGGACTTTATTCGTGTCCCATGCACTAATGTCCCTTAAATAGGGGCATTACGAGATTCTACAAGGATCCTATTATATGCCAGGGCCATGCAGATTGAAAGTCATGCGGCATTTATTCATTAAAACCCAAGACTCACTTTGATTTATCATAATGTGTAGGTACCTTATGCCATTTGTTGTGGTAGTCAAGATGACTCTGTGCTTCAAAGCCCTTGTAGCATAGTTCGCATTTGAATGGTGCCTCTATGTACGCGCGCCCGTCTTTTCGACGATTAAACTCCTAAAAAAATAGGGTCACAACAAAAATCAACATATACCCCTTCTGATATTTCCTAGCAAGAATATCTATAGGTACCAGACTTAAGCTCTAGTAGGCACAAATGCAGGTTGTAAAAAGATCACTTAAAAAGTATTTGTAGCTATTTTCTATCGACAAAATTAAAAATAATCATGTTTTCACGTAATACAATATCTAGTTTAGGCCTTCTGAGGTAGAGATTAAATAAATAGTTCGACGTTTAAGGCCCGACCGAGGATTTCTATAATTTTCGGTCTTAATTCCAATACTATAAGCTTTGCTTAGTTTTTAGTGCTTTAGGTAAGTGCCGTGTCAAATGTCTATAAATGTTTGGATACCTGTAGTTTCTTCTCATCTGTGTCAAGATATTCCACATGGAACACCGTTTCATACTCCGGGTTGTATTTGCGGAGTAGGTACAGGAGGAATTTCTTCAGCTTCTGAGCCAGCTCAGGAGAATCTGTAAAATTTGTTTTCATTATCATAAAGAAAACTGTGAATGGATATAAATGGAGGACACTTAGAAGAGGCTTTGACCCTCAAGGGATCCATATTCTACAAACATTTGTATGAAGAATGTTAAAAAAAAAACACCACAACTTAAAATTAGAATCAAAGTTTAAATTGGTTTTGGAATATAAAACAAAGGCCTCTCGATTGATAGCCTGTTTTATATATTTTTAATGCACAAGGGGATGTTAAGAATAAAAACCTTTATACATAACCTGGTTTTATAGTCAGCATACGGATATCACATTTATCATATCTATTAAATATTTTGACAAAAATCTCTTTCGACATTTTAATATTATCACCAAGATCATCAAACTGACCACCCTCAAGAATTTCCAAAATCCTTTCTTTTAATTTAGCTTTGTTTTTAAGGAACTTCTCCCGAGCTTTCACAACTTTATCATCAGCACCACATTTTTGTATAAGTTCTGCTAATGATAAAGCATCAACTTCCTCATATTTCATCTCTGTTAGTTTAACTTCAACTTTGCTTTTTGCCCTCGGCTTAACTGCTTTTATTGATTTTCTTTTCGGTTTACTCAAGCTTTCAGTGCTGTCAGTGTAACTTATATCATGATCATCATCAAAATCAGTTTCTAAAAGGTTAAAGCAATTCTCTTCCTTTAGGTCACTTAGAGGTAAATCATCCTCTTGCAAGCGAGATAGGTCTTCTTTATGCTCATTCTTTTGAAGAACCTCATCAAAGTTTTCCAAGAACTCATTTTTCTGTAAGACTTCCTCAAAGTCAATCGGTTCTAGTATGCTATCTGTAAAATCTTGGTTCAAGTCTTTTGTTATAAAAGTGTGGGAATTTTTTTCAGTGTCAAAAGTTTCTGTTTTTATAAGTGTTAGGTCAGTTAGATCAAGGTCAGGGTCAGGTCTGTGGTCATGGTATTCGTAAACTTTGTGAAGTGCTTTGCTGTTGCAAACCCCTATGGGTGGCAATGGAAGCTGTTCATGTAGCTTCTCTGGAGGAATCTGTAAAATACATTTTATATGATACATTAATGTGCCCAGATTTTGTCAGCTGTTGTCTTGTGCAGGTGTCAGCTCTGAGCTTTGACTAGCAGGATACAGGTGTTAAGCCTCATATGCAAGTAAAGTAAGAAGAAGTAGGTTCCAAAGAACTACTCACTATAACTTTCTTTTGCCTCCATGTCTTAAGTACTTTATTAGCCTGTTTACATCTAACCCTGAAATCGTGAAATTTTCTTAGCTGATGCTCACATATTGAGCAGTATTTCAGTGTTTTATTCTGGTATATCTGAAAATAATTACATAATACTTAGTGCAAGGTGTTTTAAAAATATGTATCAGTCAACTCCAAGACATCGCTAAATAATCTAGAGTAGTTTAAATGAGATATAGCGAGAAACCGGGGTTGAAGTCCCACCCTTACCTACAAACATTGCACTGGATGGGTGGTAAGTGGTGAAGAACCTATGGATAAGCATAATCTATTCTACCTACTAAGTTCGACATACTAGTTAATTGTGTGAGCAATACTAGTTTAACAAGAAAGCGTTAATTGTTAAAAACTTACATCGTAGTCGCAGATTTCATCGTGTAATTCGACTAGGGTCTCAGAGATATCCCGCGCTTTAACATCAGTACGGAGGCAAATACGACATAATATAACCTTAGCCATTTTACTTTTTTTTAGAAAATGCTAGAAAAGAAATACAAATGAGCATCGAAAGAAAACCTCTAAATAAATTTCAGCTAAAATACGATTCATTCATTGTTGTTGTATTGTAGTGGAACGAAACCAAACGAACTATTTAAACGTGCACAATTGACCACAGATTACTTTTAGAATCTACTAGCTAGAGTCGAGTCCGGTTAATGTACAACCATGGAATACATAGCCCGGGAAATTACAGCCAGGAATACGCAGCTAGACGCGACCCCAATATAAAAAAGTACTTTGTGGACCCCACAGCTGCGATTGGTGGCTGGCTGTTTCATAACATTTATCAAACTACCTAATGATCTAAGCAAACTACTTACATTCATGTTATGTAGCGCAAGTGGTGGTGTAAAAACTAAAAATACCACCTTAAATCTAGTACGTAGATACGTACAATTGGTTGAAATAACAAAACTGAATTTGATTAAACTTATATTTTTATGAAATACATTTTTTTCGGTCTTCCAGTGTGCCACAGAGATCTTCGAACACTTCTTTCTCTTTAGTACTCTCCAATAACGAAAAAACGATACACCTTCTTCGCCAATTTGCTGCCATCAGTCGCCGGTAGGTATTGCCGTACGGGCTGGAACGGTCTGGGATTCGAACCCCTCTGTATACGTAGAATCTAAGCCAAGCTTTTTTCTCTACTAGGGACTTTCCGCATTCTTCGGATTTGGTTGTGGACACCTTTAATGTGTTCCTTTAACGTGGACGAGTGGAGGAATCCTTTAAAACAGATATCGCATTTGAAGCGCCGGTCACCAATGTGGCCCTGGAACAAGCAAACAAATTGACGTGTATATCAAACTAGTACAGAAGAAGAAGAACAGAACTACACTTCTGTTCTTCTATTTAATTAAAGTAAACGTGAGACATACAATAAGTTTTAAGCCTCACGCGCCTTTAATTTCATATTCTACGGTTTCATGTTTAAAACCAAACGACATCGGTTTATAATTTACTCACTCTTCTATGAGTAAATAGATTTGCAGCACTAAGGAACAGTTTGCCACACTGTTTGCACTGGTGTCGCGGAGGTCTGTGTCTCTCTGAGTGGTGTACCAGGTTGTTCCTGGTTGCAAAGCGAGCTGGACACTCTTTACAAGCGTAGGGCTTCGCTCCAGTGTGCTGGTTCTTGTGATCTAGGTAATAGCAGTATACCTGAAAAAAAAAAAGAGTTGAAAATGTTTGACACTTTACCTAAACCGTATATTCGTCGTGGTGCGTAGAGGTGTACTAAGAAAGGAATTTCCGAAATTCAACCCCAAAAGGTTGCCCGGGTTGAAGTTTCTATGAAAATAACTTCACGCGGATGAAGTCGCACGCGTTTCACTTGTACAATATAGTTTATCAATGGTCAGTGAAGCAGACCGTATTGAATGAAAGACACGATTAAATAAAAAAATTCAAAAACCCCCGACACCTAGCTCTCCCGAATAATTCACCTCTCAAACAAAAAAGGTTCATACGTTCGGGAGCTACGATGCCACAGACACACACCCCCAACCACCGACACGTCAAACTTATCAAATCCTGTCGTTTTTGCGTCGTTTAAAAATAAAGACAAACATTGTGTGATGAAAACAGATGTTTGTTCTCTGTCAGTGTTACAGTCGGCGGGTGTTATTTATCGAGAGAACGAAGTGATCAAACGTTTTTCTGTACAGAAAAACTTACCTTGAAAGTCTTGCCGCACTGCTCGCACAGATAATTCCTAGAGTCAGTATACGCGGAGTTGTAAGACACGTCAGGATGGGCTTCCAAATAATGCATGTACAAACTAGTCGGGAATCCGTTAGGGACATCTACTAGGCACTAGAAGGAGAACATTTATTATTAGCACACAGACGCATAGTCAACAACAGTCGCATAGTCAGTCAAAAACTGAAATTCAACCCCTAAGGTGTTTCACGTTGCGAGTCTTTTAGTTGTATTTATATTAAATAATATTGAGACAATTTAGCAATTCTGGCTAAATTTGCAGCCAGCCTAACTCCTCCCAAAAGTACAGAAGCTTCTTGGTGGCTTTGCAGGCTTAAAGAAGTGACCTGGGGTTTCCTAGAATTTTTTTACTTGATCTGCTACGCCCTTGAGTTCCAGGACTACGTGGGCGGCTGATTCTTTGCCAAACAAGCAGTCTCTGCAGTGTCTGGAGCCACAGATGACGTCATTTTAATATTTCGTGTACTTACGACTGGACATTTCCTGTAGGGCTTGACGGGGTCACTAACTCGCGTGCGACGGGTACGTTTTGCTCCCCGCGGCTTTGCACCTATACAAGGTAATCTTAAATAAATATACAATAATATAAATACCCTATACCTATAGTAATTATCTTCAATATTCATATTAAAAAAAGGTACAGTTTGTATTTTTTTGGAATCTTGGACCTGTTCGTGACTTGAAATAACCATATCTCCTCCTCGTCATGTACCTCATGGTCCGCCATGTGTGCCTATACTTGGCATTCTAAAGCGCATCGTGTAGCTTGATGTTCAGCGATGAGCGACTTTGGTTAGACCATCTAAGTGGGCCCTCGGATCACCATGAGTTGATCACCGTATATGCGAAAACATGTAATTGGTGATTAGTATAATTAAGTTGTTTTATATATAGGTTTTACCACTGTTTGTTTTCCGAATAAAATAAAATAAAACTAAATATGCGCAAATGCGGAAATATGGACACAACCTAGAGGTTGTGTCCATATTTCCGTGCGATGTCAAAGAACTCAAGTATCCGCTAGCTGTTTTATTTCATTTTATCCGATTTTTAGGCAAGCAATACAACGTTGTAACACATTGTTATAAGTTATTATTATGATTTTTAGAGATATACTCGCCTATAGAAGTTTTATGTGTCACTTGCAATGGCGCCCGCTGGTGGTTCAGTTTTAGCTTGTGTTGTCGAAGTGCTTCTATACTGTCAAACCCGTCTTTGCAGAAGTAGCATCGGTATCTAAAATTAAATGAGTTATTATTATAAATTAGTAAGCAAGCTGATCTAAGTAGGTAGACAGAGTGCAAACTACCATGCTGTGTTTTTGATAGAAACGGGATATTTACCATGATTTTTAAGTTTGATTGTTTCCCGATATTTCGGCACAGTTGCATGCGCCATGATCGCGGTTCGAACTGACCCGTCAGTTTGACTCGTGAAATCAAAAATCATGGTAAATATTCCGTTTCTATCCAAAATATTGATCAAAACCATGATAGTTTAAAAAGTTATACCATGCTGTGTGTTTATTGCGGGGATATACCAAAGTGGGAGACGAGTCTGCCAGGCTCAAATGTCATTCATGGGTGCCCATTGACCATCATAATTTGAGTCTCTGACTGTAGCCACGGTTACAGCCGGAAAACCCTTTGAAAGATGGTGGAAAAAGGCTGTTCCCCAATGTGAAAACTGGAGGTGTTTGCGAGAGATCAAGATATTGAAAAAGAAAAAAATACTAGTCATGAACTATACAAACAAATATAGGCACTCAACGTACCAAGAACTTAACTCTTGCTGTAGAAGCTTACTACCTAGTGAAGCATGAGAGTTTAAAACTCACACGAAATGTATAAGACACAACAATGTTAGTGTATGTAAACTCACACCATGTACGTGTGCAAGACGTGAGTGTGTGTAAAACTCACACGTTCTCCGGACGGCGCATGTGCATGGTTCGTTCATGTTTGGTATAGACGGCGCGAGAGTCGAACGTTATGTTACAAGGAAGGCATGTCGTTGCTTCTTCTGGTTTTGCTTCTGCTTCGTCCTGTAAAAAAACAAAAAAAAAATAAGCTTTATTTTTTTTTCCATAAAACCGAAGATTTGATCAAGATATTTTTGAGAAACAACCAGTCTGTAAGTCTGTTTTATATTGAAAATTCTAAAAATCCTTTTAACCCTTAACCACCTACCATCCGTCTCACAGACGGCAGAAAATTTAAATCGTTAATATTTTGGCGCCCGAAACACCTATCAACTTGTTCGTCCCTGTACCTTTCCACCGCGTATCTAAGTACGGTACAAGCGCTTGTCGTGGTTGTACGTGCGCGCGTTTGTCTTTAGTAAGTAGAAATCTGTCGTTAAACGTCCGAGAGACGGGTGGTAGGTGGTAGTGTGACTTTTTTGAAATAGTGTTTTTTTATGTTTTAGTTTAAAATGGCTTCTAATAATAGTGTTATAGAGCATTAGATATACAAGATCCATCTAATGAAAAAAATCAACCTAATAATGAATGTAGCGATGTGGATTTGGATATCGGAATACAGCACGCAATAGAGGATAGCTGCGATTCGAATTCTGAAATCGAAAAACCTGCTGTGGAGAATAACGTTATTTCATCGGTTTCGTCTGAAAATGATTATAAGCCTTTATAAGAAAGTAAAAAAAACTATTTGTATTGAATGCTCCAACAAAATGTGCATTCACTGTTGCGAAAACCCCTAAGATTCATGGCCTGCAATTTTGTTGAAGATTTGATTATAATGACAAACATTTGATTTTATATTACTTATTGATTATTATATTTTAGGTAAAAAAAAATTAGAAGTTCCTATTCAATTCCATTATTTTTGTAGACCTCATTCTTTGAATAAGAATATTTTTAAGCTAGAATTAGGAGTTGTTTCAAACAAATTGAGATTTTAAGAAAAATTTACATTATTTATGTGTCACGTTTGCTTTAATACATACTTTTATATGTCGTTAAACCGATTTTAACTCAAAAACAAATATCTTTGCCTTAGATTTCACATACGATAGTCATTTCACTCGTAAGTCTCAGAGACGTATGGTAGGTGGTTGCGTGACAAAAATAGGTGGTAGGTGGTAAAGGGTTAAGAAGAGTTCAACCTTAGGTGTGGCTGACCTTATGCTTGTACTTCTTATGAAAGATCAGTCCTTTCTTCGAGACAAAGCTTCTAGCGCACGCCGTGCAGATATGAGAGGTGGCGTGCGCCTGACGACGATGGTTGTCCAGAGTTGTTTTATTGCTGAAACAACACTATCTGCTTATTGACAAAGCATTTTGATAGGAACTCCACACACAGAACGCGCTCGGTGCCTAATCTGATCTGTAAGATTTCTGCCGCAAAACAGCTTGCTGTGTTCCGGTTTGAAGGGTGTGGGTGCCGGTGAAATTACAGGGACATAGGCTTAACTGTTTGCCTCAGGTTGGTAGACGCTGAGTAGTGCAGCGTAGGACACGTTCCTAACGAGCGCAACCTATGAGGCAATACTTTGTTTTAGGCGATTGTAACCACATAACATCAAGTGGGCCATCAGTTTGTTCCATCAACAAGTTGAATAAAAAAAATCGCCATGGCTCAGAACACCTGGACATCCTCATCATACAAATTATCCCAGCTTAGAAAAGTACCCCTCCATTACCTCCTTAGACGAATAAACCAACACTGACAAGGTAATTTCGTTTACTGTAGAATAAAAGCACCATAAGTGGAAAACAAGTGTTATGAATTATGTGTTTTATATTTCTTTACTCACGAGTAAACGCTGAGACAGGTCGGACAGGGGTACTCCACACCTTTGTGCTGATTGTAATGATTTATCATGACGGAGCTGTAAAAATATAAAAAATTATAATTATCTTTGTAACTATTATAATAGATAGGCTATAATTTAATTGCCATTAAAACACAAGAGTAGAACAATAAAATAACAACTAAAAATAGGCTGAAAGCGATCTCTTCCAGACTACTTTTGGACGGACAGAAACGCATTGCATGGTTTAGACGGGGCGTACCTAGTAGTTTAGTAGGTAGTGAAACAATTTTTGTTCGACAGAAAAATCGCAATACATCAAGTGTATTCAGGGTATATTTGCCTTGATGCATGTGGCGACCGAGCGAGCGAAGCGTCTCAGTTTCGAGATGGGGCAAAAATGTTTTTGTACGGTTGTCAGTTCTCAGAGCCACTACTCACTAACCACTAGTAGTAGAATATTTGCGGAGCTAACAGCGGATGTATCCCTTCAAGCATATAATATAAACATAAACATAATTTATTTCCAATTTTAATTGGTACATATTTTGTTTGTAACTTACTTCCTAGAATACAGCTACTTAGATCTAGATTTTGAAATACTTAATACGAAGGTATACAAGTGTAGCTTTGAACAATTTTGACTGGAACAAATAGGTAGTTACAAAAAATCATACCCTCCGTGCTAGTTTTGACTGTGTTACGGCAGGGTAATTATTTTGATCTCCTATAGAACTATATAAATTCGTAACTTTGAATAGACGAGTGGATGTAAAGTTAATATGTAAAGGAAATATTTAGTACTTATCTTAAAACTTAATCTAGGTTGTTGTAACGCTAAAGAACTAATGACCTAATCAAGAAAAATATAAAATATATATTCTCAAAATAAACAATTCACAAGCCATTGCTATCACTACCAACACGTAATAAAAAATGAGCAATGACTGGGCTAACTTAAATCTAGATACCGTTCACGAGTACGGCGACTAAACTAAAGCACTAAAGTAAAAAAAAAAAAAAGAGGGTAGCATGCAGTAGGTAGGTAATATCATCACTTTATTAATAATAGAGTTAGGATTAGGGATTTGAATATTATATAAACAGTTCGTAGATAGTTAGATAAGTGTATATAAGTATGTATAATTATTATTAGTTATTTAGTAATGGATAATATGTTTTCAGTTTCAAGGTAGTTTAAGCCACGTAGGAATGTGTCTAAAGTTATAAAGTTTTTTATATACATAATATAATGTCAGTCAGTCAGAACATTGGTATAGATAGGACTGTATACTCACAAGTGGTATGTGACCATAGGGCATAGCTTGCACGTATATACGGCAGTATGATTATTCTTGCGATGTACTTTATATATAGGTTTGGAAACGGACCTCATTGGACAGATGTTACAAACGATATCGTTCGGAGTTGGCTGAAAAACGAACATTTGCAAAAACTCAATTATTCGATTCCTAGCAACAAAGCTCTTTTGAAATATTTTGCCGGAAGTACTATCTCTGTACGTTTTTCGGCCTACAAACTGATGCATAATGATAGTAGATGATACTTTATAAAAATATTATTTAATAAAAAAATATTGCTTTACCAAACCACCCTCAAATAATAGGTATTAGTAAAATAGGTTTTTTGCATGACGTTGCCGCGTGTGTCTCATTAAAAAAGTTCAGTTCAAAAACAGTTTCTAATCAACCAGAGTTAATCCACTGCTAGACATAGCCACCATAGTGTTTGGGGGGATGTTCACTGTAGCCATCAAGTTTGGCAGGATAGCGTAGTACAGGAATGTCATGAGGAGGGATGAAAGTCATGTTACCAGGAGAGCGATGAACATTAATGTAGTTGGATATGTGGGTAGAGGTAAAACAAAGAAAAGATGGATGAACTGTGTGAAATATGACATGGATAAGAAAGGAGTGAGTACAGACGGCTGATAAAAGGGAGTGAAAGAAAATAATATGTTGTACCGATCCCACATAAAGTGAAATAAGAGCAAGAAGATGATGATGGCTATTCCTGTCCAATGCCTAAACCCTGATGCGTTCCTTTAGTCTCATCACGAGGTAGGTACTTCAAATGATCCTATTCAACGCTGCGCTGGGTCCACGCAGTGAAAGTCAAAATGTATCTAATCATCAGAATCTTAGATCGTTTTGAACAATCTTAAAGTGTAAGTACCTTGTGCCATTTGTTGTGGTAGTCAAGTTGACTCTGTGCGTCGAAGCCCTTGTAGCATAATTCACATTTTAATGGCGACTCTATATATGCGCGCTCGTCTTTGCGACGATTAAACTCCTAGAAACAAATAAACAAAAACAGGGTTACGACTTAAATCAACAGGCAGGTGACTTATATACAATTACCTACAATAAGGTCTCATAGAATACCATTTGCCACTTGGTTGACAGTCTAAAGATTTAGAGAAATACATTTTCTTTTGCTGAAGTTCCTATTTATCAACCAGCGATATATTTCGTACAGCGCAGTGGTATTATTGCCTTAACCGACCTGCCAGAATACTATCGCCTCACATTAGAAAACAATATTTTGTCACGTTTTTCTTTTCTTAACCTTTTGCATTCGCGGTCAGGCGATGGCTGGGCAATGAATGGGGAAGGTTCAAACATACCTGCAGTTTTTTCTCAACTGTGTCAAGATATTCCACATGGAACACAGTTTCATACTCTGGGTTATATTTGCGGAGAAGGTACAGGAGAAATTTCTTCAGCTTTTGAGCCAGGTCAGGAGAACCTGTAAGATTTACAATATATTAATAACAATAGGGAACATTTTGGCACCGAGGTTAATCTAAATAGAGGAGGCTATGATCAGGCTATGAGGCCACATCCCACATAGATTAATTTGTAATACATTTGTAATAGTCAAAATACCTGGTTTTATAGTCAGCTGGTTATCACATTTGTCATATCTGTTAAATATTTTGACAAAAATATCTTTCGACATTTTAACATTATCACCAAGATCATCAAACTGACCTCCGTCAAGTATTTGCAAAATCTTGTTTTTTAATTTAGCTTTGTTTTTAAGGAACTTCTGTCGAGCTTTCACAACTTTATTATCTGCACCATACTTTTGTATAAGTTCTTCTAACGATAGATCATCGACTTCCTCATATTTCACCTCTGTTGGTTTAACTTCACCTCTGCTTATTGCCTTCGGTTTAACTGTATCTGCTTTGATTATTTTTCTTTTCAGTTTACTCAAACTTTTAGTATTGCCAGTGTTACTTATATTAACATGATCATCATTAAAATTAGTTTCTAATAAGTTTAAGCAATTATCTTCCTTCAAGTCACTTAAAGGTAAATCATCCTCTTGCAAGAGAGATTCTTTAGACTCATTCTTTTGATGAACCTTCTCGAAGTTTTCTAAAAACTCTTTTTTCGGTAAAACTTCCTCAAAGTCAATTCTTGCTAACACTGTTTCTGTAAAATCTTTACTCAAATCTTTTGTTATAAAAGTGTGTGTATTTATATCAGTGTCAAAGGTTTCTGTTTTTATAAGCGATAGGTCAGATAGGTCAAGGTTGGGGTCACATCTGAGATCTTGGTATTCATAGACTTTGTGACATGCTTTGCTGTTGGAAATACCTATAGAAGGCAATGGAAGCTGTTCATGTAGATTTTCTGGAGGAGTCTGTACAAAATATATTTTATTTATTAAATTATTAATACAATATTATCAGTATAATATTCATCATTGAGTGAAAGTACCTAAAAGCATATGTGACTTCTCTTGCAATAGTTTAGATAAGGTACAACTCGTATCTTTGGGAGAAGTCTTTCAGGTCAGCTGAGCTGAAAGTTAGACAGGGTGATTCCACCACTTTCACCAAAAATATTTATTTATTTATTATAGGAAGACCAACAGCTTATTAAAAACTAATCCAAGTAATATCCAAGTAATCTAAATAACAGAAAAACTCATTGTTATGTCAAAGTAAACTATTATGTTAAAGCATAGTTTTTTTTTTAAGATATAATTTATACTGGTTCTGTGATAAGATAATAATAGTCAAAGCCATGAATAGAATTGAAGCATTGTAGAGTTAGTACCTATACAGATTGATTCAAATTAACTACTTACATTAAGTTTCTCGTGTAGCCATGTCTTAAGAACCTTATTAGCCTGTTTACATCTAAACTTGAAATTGTGGATCTTTCTCAGCTGACACTCACATATTGAGCAGTATTTTAGAGTTTTATTCTGAATTATCTAAAAACAAATTATAACACTTAATTCATGGTGTTTCAAAAATATAATAGTTATCCTAAAGCAGGTACAATCTCTCACAAGATATATACAGGTACTTATCTAATCTGTGATACAGGTCACCTGCCTCACCAATTACCTTTTTTCTGCTGCAGAATTCAGCATAAAAAAATCAGATAAAAAGATTAGGTGAAATAACAGGCACCTGTATGTCTCAGGTTGATGGATGCAGAGCAGTGCGCCTGAGGGCTTCTCAGTGGGGATCGAACCCACAACCTATATTTGCTCAGAAGTAGGAGCTACTACTAACTAAGCTGTGAGGCCAATCAAACAAAGATAAACAAGATTTAGTAATAGAAAACAATGTTAGAACTTACATCGTAGTTGCAAATTTCATAATACAATTCGACGAGAGCCTCCGGGACGTCTCGGATTTCAACATCAGTACGGAGACAAATACGACATAATATCACCTTGGACATATTGCTATTTGTTATAAAGATATACCACACTAACAAGCGTTAAAAAAATATTTAGAACGAAATCAATCAAATCAACAATTCGCTGAAAAGAAAATTTATATTTTTCGGTAGTATAAAGTAGTCCACAGAGTACTTTTTTATAGACTATACCACAGCACAGAATTCTGGTATGGTACCACAGAATACTTTTTTGTTAACATAAAAAGTAAATTGAAATACGTGGTCTACCTACTCTGTGGTTCATATAAAAATCTCTTTTTGTGTACCTCCGGTTATCTCTGTCAGTACTCGTTGTCAATACGAATAATAGGGAGGGAGTGCCGTGCCCATAAAACAGTTGGCAGCACTACTGTTCACGATTCACATCAAAGTGTTCTGTGGTTCAAATTCTTATCAGAATCCGTTAAAATAATACCCGCCTCAGAGTAAACAAAAAGAAAAACAAAACAAACAAGTAAAGTAAACTTGCATGTAAACAAGCAGAGCAGACGGGCAGGTAGCATAGTGGAATTCAATTAATTTATAAAAACCGTGAATTTTGTTTGTTGAAGTGTCTATAAAGAGTTTTGTGTTCGTGAAAGTTTAACTGCTAAATAAATCAGGACCCTTCAAGGATTTCGAAATTGATTTCATCAACGAAAATGATAATACTGTGTCGGATATGCTTGAGGACCAAGGACATTGACGAGAACCTCGCCTTTTTTCACGACGAAATTTGTGATTTCGATGTAAGTTTTACCTACTTACTACAGTGACTAGGTACAGACTGACCTCGAGATACCTGAGCTTTTAGACGCCACAAACTTTATAAAAGTTTATGATCCCATACCCTCTAATTTTTCCAAAAGTTGGAATCAAATTGTTCTTGTGGTGTGATGTATTGTGGCGTGCCAGTACGATATTGGACCATCATACCTACCTATAATAGTTAGAATCACAGTGTTTCATTATCATCAGGGGTCCATAAGGGAAGGCATTAGCCTCTACTTCTCTTCTTGTTAACTTGATCTTAACACAAAACACCTCTAGATCTCATAAAAAAAGGGATTATACTTACATATTTTTGATTATACCCATACCTAGGTACTATTCATTCTGATCTGCACATCCTTTGCTATACTTACTTCAGCTGTCTACTGTACATTTCTATTCTTTCTTTTAAAATCTCTTGTTGATAGGCCTGTAAGGGTTGTGCACATTTCGAAGTAATGGGTTAGGTTGGGGAGAGGCACGCGACGTCTGCATTGATTCATTAGTAAAAGATCACTGTTTGTTCGACACTAGGATTACACCCCCCTACCCCGCGTGCATGCGTCTCCCGCTCCTTGCCCCAGCCCAGCGTTTATTGACAAAAAACTATAAAAACTATAGGTAAGTTCATGCGTCGCCTACATTCCCCTCCCTAGTGCTGTTACAGCACTCACTAGCAACAGAGATAGGCGCGACGCGTGTTGCGTTCCGTCGGAGAAGGCCGGACTTCGTCTTCACATCGACTACCCGAACTCGGCCATCTTTGCCAGCTAGAACGGCCTGTATCAAGCCTTTGGGCCATACATTTCTAGGCGAGTTAGGGTCCACGATCAAAACTAGATCTCCCACCTGCAAGGGTTTTTGTTCATCGTGCCATTTCTTTCTTGGGCGCATTTCAGGTAGGACTTCGCGTACCCAGCGCTTCCAGAACATATCAGCTAGCTTTTGTGACAGGCGCCATTGTTTCCTGAGGTAGGTATCGGACTCATCAAAAACACCTAAAGTAGGTACGTTGGACGATGTTCCCAGCAGAAAGTGGTTAGGGGTGAGAGTTTCATCACTGTTAGGTTCTACTGTGACATGAGTGAGGGGACGGCTGTTTATTATCTGTTCTACTTCGGATAACAATGTTTGAAGAGTCTCATCACGTGGCGCACGTTCTTTCAGTATGACTTTAAGTGCGTCCTTTATTGATCTTATCAGCCGTTCCCAAGCCCCCCCCCAGTGAGGGCTAGCGGGCGGTATGAATACCCATGTCGTCGCCATGCTGAAAGTTGTAGCCCCTTCCTTGAGCTTCCCCGCGTCCAGTTCCAGGATACATTTCCTCAGCTCCGTGTCAGCTCCTCTCAGGTTAGTACCGTTGTCTGAGTATAGGTATCGGGGCCAGCCTCTTCTGGCTGCCATCCGTCTGAGAGCCATTATCAGTGCGTCTGTAGTCAGCTGGTGCACTATTTCAATGTGAATAGCTCTCACAGTCAAACAAGTAAAGATAACACCATACCTCTTTTCTCGTCGTCGGCCAACGGTTACTTCCAAAGGTCCAAACAGATCCACCCCGGTGAAGGTAAACGGGCGATGATGATGAGCGAGCCGTGCTTCAGGTAAGTCACCCATTCTGGGTGGATGGGGCCGAGCCCTTTTTATTCTACATAGCATGCACTTCGAACTTATGTATTTAACAGTAGGTCTTAGTCGTATAATCCAATATTTCTGTTTCAGTTCATTAACGACCAGTTCCTGATTCCCGTGACATGCTTTGGCATGGTAGTACTTCACGATAAGGTGAGTGACATGACAGCGGCCGTGCAGTATCACCGGATGTTTTACATGTGTAGGTATTTCAGATGCAGCATCAATGCGGCCCGCGAGTCTCAGGAGGCCATCATCACCAATTATAGGACTCAAGGTAAGTAGTGTACTTTTTTTATCTAACCTTTTGTTTTGTTCCAGGTTGTGCAGGTCATCTGGGAAAGCTTTCATCTGGGAGTACTTCAACAACACGGTCTCAGCACGATCCATCATCGCGCCATCTACACCAACACTGGAGCATTTCTTGCATCTATCTATAAAAGATAAAACCACACACATGGATCTCACCAGTCGAAGCCAAGAAGAAAACCTTTCAGGTTCAGGGACAGCGGGTAAACACACAGGTGCGACGTGAATGCTATGAATGCATTCCAGATCCACATCGCAAACATCAGGTCGCTGTATTTTTGATTCTCCAGGCCACGATCGTTCTTCTTCATACAAAAATGAAGGGCCGTATAACCACTCCTTGTTCAATGTTTTTATTTCGCAGGTTTCTCGTGTGGCAATGTCGGCAATGTTCAACTTCGTAGGTATGTATCTCCACTCTTCAATTTTCGTCAGTTCATCTAGTTCACCGAGGCGGTGAGCAACATAGGCTTTATAATTTCGTGCATCATTGCGTATCCAGTGTAAAACCGTTGATGAGTCGCACCAAAATACTTTTCTTTCAGCCTTTATTCTATGCTCGTTAATTATAGTATCGGCCAATCGTCCAGCCATAACAGCTGCCTGTAACTCTAAGCGCGGCATCGATACGTACTTTACAGCCGCAACGCGGCATTTACTCGACACAAAGGCGACTTGAGTATTTTGTTTACAATCGATCCAGCGCCAGTATGCGGCAGCGCACATCGCATGCGTTGATGCGTCACAAAATACATGTAGCTGTAGGTTCATATAGCGGCCGGCGTTCGATGTCAGGAGGGGCGCGGGCAGCGGAGGCGCGCAGTTCAGTGCATCTGTACTGGGATCGTGCGTCTCGCTCTCGCGCGCAGGTACCGGGTAAGTACTTCTAGTTGCCAATTCGTAGTGCCTGGGTAGGCGAATTTGATTAATGTTTTTCATTATGCTCAGCCATTCAGTCCATTTTATAAATATTTGATCTGTTATTTCATGGTCCCAACTGATACCAGATCTCCAGGTATCTTGTAACATGATCTTTCCTCTGATCGTGATAGGCGAAAGAAATCCATAGACATCGAATATAGACATTAGCACACGAAGCATTTCTCGTTTAGTAGGTTTCTTTTGTCCGAGCAATATTGCTGTAGGTATTTTCTTGAATGACACATCAAATCCCAAGTTATCATCAGTGGGAAACCAAATAAGACCCAGCGTACGTTCTCCGTCGTATAGCTGCCCGTTCTTGAATGTTACAGATGTCGATCTCAGGCTTTCCTTGGGTAAATTATGAAGTACTGACTGAATATTAGAAGTCCAATTTCTGATCTCAAATCCACCTTGTTTGTGAATAAAAGTGACGTCATTCACAAGTTTATTTGCAGTTTCTTCATCGGGTAGTGAGTCTATATAGTCATCAGCGTAGTGTTGTTTGTGTATAGCTTGCACAGCAGCTGGCATTGTTGACTGAAAAATATCGGCATTTTTGTTTTTGATAAACTGAGCGATAAATGGGGAGCAGTTCGCGCCGAAAATGAGGCTAGTCATGACCATGGTTTGTATAGGTTTTTCAGGTGATTCTCGCCGTAAAAAACGCAAAGCGTCTCGATCAACATCTTGTATTTTGATCCTTAAGAACATGTCTTTTATGTCACCGGCCACTCCCACTCTATTTTCTCGAAATCTTAGCATTATTCCATATAGTGAGGTAAGTAGGTCAGGGCCTTGCAGTAGGTAGTCATTTAAACACATGCCTTTGCTTCTTGCCGCGGCGTCAAATACCAGCCGTAATTTTTGTTTGTTTGGGTTGTCAACGCCGAAGTGTGGTAGGTACCATATTCTGTTTGGGCTTTTAGTTACAGTAAGTTTGGATGCAAAATCGTTGCTGAATAGGTGGTCAATTCTATCTTTATAGCGCTCGGCGAAGCTTGGCGAAGCTTTCATTTTTTTCTCCACACTTTTTAGCCTGGCCAGTGCATTATCATATGAGCTAGGCATTTCACCGAGCGCATCCTTCCACGGGAGCCCCACGTACCACCTTCCGTTTTCCAACGTGGATGTTTGATGAAGATACTCCACAGCTTTTACGTCTAGTGCGTTTTGACGTGGCTTACTTGTTAGGCTATGCTCCCATTCATTAATTTCTCCAGACAGAAACAGAGTAGACTGCAGATTGACCTCGTGAGGGCCTGCGGACTTGCCACGCATGCACCCGTGCATGCACCAGCCAAGCGGGGTGCGGGTGAAGTAGGGTTCTGTAGATTTACCCCTAACTACTTCCAACGGTAAAAGTAAATCGTAATTATCCTGCCCTATTAAAAGTTCCGGTTTGTATTGTCCATCACTAATCACATTTTTCATTTCCGGTTTCATTAGTTCATAATCACTCATGTCCACGGCAGTAAAATTTTGCACTGGTAAGTTCATGTTTGTTACACTGCGCGCACGAATCGTAAACATAGTTCCTTCACAGTTAGAAAGTTCAATGTCGAGTACCTCACTATGGCACACTAGCTCACTATTGTCCCATGCACCGCACACACGCATGGATTCTTTATTACCACGTAATCCGACTTTAGACGCAAGCGCAGCACTAATCAACGTCACAGTTGAACCGTCATCAAGCAGCGCAACACTACGAAAAGTACCGTTAGGTCCGTGTAGGTAAATAGGCACAGTTTTTAATAAAACTTTACGACAGTTCACTTGAAGATGAGTTACGGTTTCCACTCGCGGTTCAGTCTCAGTCTCAGTCTCTGTTACATCGGTTATATTCACACTATTACGCGGCACTGAGTTTTTATTCACTATGTAATGCAACAAACGATGATGGGATAGTCCACAGCTGTCTACGTCACAAACCGGTGCAGTGCAACTATCTTGTTTATGTTGTGACGTCAGACACTTATAACAAATACCATGCCGTTTCACAAACGACCACCGGTCCCTACGTAGGGATTTTTTAAATTTTTTACAGTCTTGTAATAAATGCGTAGACACATGACAGTACCTACACTTATCATCACTTTTTTGTTCATTGTTCACCACTAAAGTACGATGTTTATAAGTCTCGTTGTAACTTTGTTTACCGACACTTTGTGTGTTTGATAAATTAACAGAAGTTTTGTGATTTTTATCGCTTCTTCACTTAAAAATTCAGATAAAATTATTAGTTTTGGCTTTTTGGTAGCACTGATTAGAGGGTAACAGTAATCTGTCCATTTTGATAGTAGAACTGTCGGTAGTTTCGACAGGACAACTGAAACAACGCTTATTCCTTTTAGGTAATCCTCATGTCCGATAGCAGTCACAGCCGCAACACAGTTCCTGACTTTCACAGAGAAAGAAATAATATCCTTCTGATATTCTTGTGCCATTGGGCGTAGTTTATTTATGTCCTGTAGGATCCTGGAAATGATTACATCAGGATTTCCAAACTGAAGTTCTAGCGTGTTCATAATATCGGCTGCGGAGGTAGCCCCAATGAGTAAGGACGTCACCGCTTCTTTAGCTGGTCCTTGAAGGCACTTCCTCAGTCGCCACAGGTTCTCTTTATCACTAAAGTTGCACACTTGGGAGGATTCTTCAAAGGCCTGCTTAAACTGTAGCCATTCAAGCGGATCACCAAAGTATTTTGGTAAGTCTCTCGGTGTACACAAACGATTCAACATTCTATCGTTAGATTTGCTTGCACCAGTAGCGGAAGCAGCAGCTAGGTCTTTCAGTGCACTTGCCAGCGCTTGCACGGTTCCATCAATGCCATCAGTAGCTGGTGGTGGAGGGCGAGCTTCGAGTGCCAGTGACGTAGCGGGTTGTTGCAGACCGGCGGGCATCATGTGGTGCAGGTTCGATTCCTGCGGTGCCGGACGCGACAAATCATCACAGGTGCCACGGTTAGTGACGCTCTGAGCTTTCAACTCCTGCCTACTGCTTTCCAACCACTTTTCTACTACACGATTTTTACTTTTACTAGAACATTCTTCTGACGGCAGGCCGCAGCTGCTACCGTCGTCTTCTAGTTCTGCGAGGTCCGCATCAAGCTTTTTATCGATCAATTCCATTCTAATTTCAGCCTTTGCTTGAGCGGCTTCCAATAATAGCCTTTTCTTTTTCGCCGTAATAGATGAAGTTGATGATGACTTTTTGCGGGTAGATTTTTGTACACTTATAGCTGTAGAAGTTCCAGGTTGATTTTGTTCCATCTTGCTCCCGGGTTCATTTGGTCTTACAGCTTCTTTCGAAGTGTCTTGAGTTTCGATTTTCAATTTTTCTCGAGTTTCAACTTGTTGAGCATCTTTTTGTTTCGCTTTGTCCTGGTGCTCCTCCTTTCTAATGGTACTTCTAGTGCTCACCATACTTCTTGGCGGTGTCTTAAACATCCAGAGATCCGGTTCGAAGACCAACAAATGTAAGGGTTGTGCACAATGAAACTATTATTTCGAAGTAATGGGTTAGGTTGGGGAGAGGCACGCGACGTCTGCATTGATTCATTAGTAAAAGATCACTGTTTGTTCGACACTAGGATTACACCCCCCTACCCCGCGTGCATGCGTCTCCCGCTCCTTGCCCCAGCCCAGCGTTTATTGACAAAAAACTATAAAAACTATAGGTAAGTTCATGCGTCGCCTACAAGGCCTATGTGCACACTTGTTTTTTAAGATGTAATAAAGTGATCTTTGTTATTTTACTCAAGACTGATTTATTGAAGAATTTGTTACAGTTATGTATTTATCACATTTTATCATGTGGGCATCCATAAAAAAACCATAGGTCCCCTTGGGCTTAAAACGTAAATATTTTCCCTCTTAATTGGTTTTGTTTGAAATAATTTACTTTTTTCAGGCTTTTGAAGTTCCAATCCTCTCATTCTGCTCAATCTGTAAATACCAGTTAAAGAAGTTCTACAACTTCAAACAAAATTGTCTGAAAGCTCACAAGATACTTAAAGCTAAAAGAAATGAACTGAAAAAAGTAAGTACATATAAACTTTTGAACAGACATAATGAAGACACTTTTTTTTAATAGGATATTTATAATGCTAAATTAAATATCCTCTTTGTATGGAAAAGTGAAACCATTATGCTAGAAGTAATACATAGAGCATACATTTTGCATCTACATAATGATATTTGTAGGATTCATTTGCAGATGTAGTACATCTGAAGAACTTCTCATAATTCACTGGCATTTAAGATACCAGTTGTATTCTTATTTCATGATATGATTTTCAGACAAAAATAGAGAATCTTCACAAACTGATGACACCATATTCCATAGAATTCTTAACAACATCCAGGCAAGGTGTCTTTAGTTGCATCCCAGGCCTTAAACCATCATTTCAGCACCAATACAAAGTTACAATCAATAATGTTGACATACCACAGGCAGCCGAGGTTCCTAAACTGATAGAAGAATCCATCAAAGTGGAGCATAATGCAAAATCTGTTCTAGTTACACAAAATACAACAGATAACACTGAAACTGAGTCTAAACCAGATTTAGAACATTTTAAAGTTGCACTGTCTGCGACTGACAACTCAGAAGTACATACAGAAGTAGAAGACAGTTATAGCTTTTCTTATTGTGCAATTGATTGTGAAGAAACAAAAGTAGAAGAATTAAGTGATAGTGATTTAGATGATGAGCAACCACTGTCTAAATGTGTTATCACTAAAAATAATGCTGAAAAATCTACTAAAGAAAATGTTTTCCACAAATCTGACAATAACAAACAGATAATTAACAATTCTATAAAAAAAACTGAAACACCAAAAAAATCAATAAAAGATTTGCTAACTATAAAGGATGTAAACTTTTTAGGCAAAATGAAAATGACAAAGTCAGAGAAGCAGCTAATTAAGATTGAAAAGGGGGTATGGAACTTGAAAGAGAGGGTATTGAGACTTATAGATGAAGGAAACTTAGATCTTGGAGAGAATGAAACATTGACTAAGGAACAGTTTTTGAAGATGTTTGCAAAGTACGATAAAAACCGTCTACAAACAAACGGCATGCTTAAAAAAGGTAACTACTTTAGGCTAGGTATTTCAGTTTATATTTAACCTGTAGGGTGTAAGTCCTTCTCACACTTGCTCAGTTTTTGTGCCATGGTTAAATAATGTTACAGCAAACCTGATGTTAGTGAGAAATAATGTAAATGGATGGCCTATTAACAAATATAATGCTGTAGGACCCCTCCATCGCCATATAATTTTAGTTATAGTGATATAAAGTTTTGTCCAGCTTTGCTAAAGGCTTGTCCGGGAAAGTACCTACTACCACCAAGCCTATTTCACAGACAAGCAGTTTGTAATACCTATGAAGAGGTGGCAGTGAAACTGTATACATCAGGTTGATGGACGCATAGCAGTGCATCGTAGGGCAAGTTCCTAGTAGGTACCTACCTATTTACATGTTTCTAGGTTGCGGAGGACTAGCGAGGCTAAGAAAGTTCATTAAACAACTCATGAAGCGATTCAGCCCAGAATACGAGACAGTATTCGACATAGAATATCTCAACACTTGTGAGGCGAAACTTGCAGAGTTCCGCGCGAGAAAAGACAACAAGCTGTTCTTGACATCTGAGTTTAAATGCGAGATATGTTTTAAATGGTTCGATAAAAAAAGCTTACTCGATTACCATAATACGTGGCATGAGGTGAGTTTAATAATAAATAATAGGATTAATGAAATTTTAAATATCATGACGTTCGATAATAATATTCCATTACAAATAAAACCGAAAAACACATACATGTAGCGCCTAAATATCTAACCTACCTAAATATCTCCGAAACTATAAGGGCATGGTAATTCCTGAGAGGTACAGTTTTAAAGCATGCTCCAAAACACGAGATTCCAATGTGAGGCTTCTATCACACACGGCAGTATAAAATACTGCCGAATAGGAACTATCTATTGGTGTTAGGTAGGAGTTCGAGCCAAAGATCGCTCGATGGAAGATCTTCGTTGGAGGACATACAATTCAACCTTGTCTTCCATACATACATGAGAAATCTTATTGATGTTCTTTGTTCCAGCCGAGTCGCCAGCACGGTTGTGACATTTGTTCGATGCGTTTCTGTTCGCGCAAACAACTCACTAGTCACCTGAACAGCACGCATTATTCCGTATATCGATGCAAACTGTGCGATGTCCTCACATATAACTTGTAAGTTTATATCTCTATCTATACAGTCTTACAGAGTAACCGAAATGGGAATAAAAATCAACACTGGTAGTAATTTTTACGATATCAGCAAATCTAGAACACTTTTACATTATTACTAGTTTTATTTTATTTATTGGGGTAAACAAACAGTCACACAATAATGGATAAGGTAGAGAAGTTATTCGAGAGTGAAACCAACTCCGTTTACCACGGATTACTTAAATATTTTAAACTTACATCTAGGTATAGCATTATTTTAGGTTGATAGTGCTTATTTTAGTGTTAACAGAAGTGCTATAAGTTTTTACTATTTTTGGTGCTACTAACATATGCTTGTGGAATATAGAAACCGGGCATTATTATTAAGGGCAAAATAAAGCAAAACCGGCATTACAATAGATGGGAGGCAGACTGAGGGTTCATTTTGTATCTGTATGAGGTGAATTAGACTACTCTCGCCCTACTTCTCTGATGCCAGGTTCTTATACCGGTGTAATAAGACCACTTCCGAATACTAAAGGACCGTGTAGGACTGCCTACACCAAGGTCTCATAGAATACCACTTCGCTGAAAGTAAAATAGATTTAGAGAAATAGAGAATTTGGTCTAAGTCCCTATTTATTAACCAGTGATGTATTGCGTACAGCGCAGCGGTATCGTCTGAATTAGCCTACCAGGGTACTATCGCCCATCGTTAGGAAATAAATCATATGTCACTATTTTACTTAGTTACAGTCAGTGATCCTTTTTACTGATAATTCAACGAAGTATAATTTATTTTAAACACATTGGTTCCAGCGATGCGATGGTGAACCACTATCACCAACATAGGGGCATGAAGTACATTTGCAATATCTGTCTAGGCGAGTTCAGGTGAGATTTGTTGTTTGGGGTGGTTCGTCGGATAGTTTCCCATCTCATCGCGCGCTTTTTTTTTTTTTTTAAATAATGCCGGATGACCCACACAGCATCATCTAGCCCCAAGCTAAGCAGAGCTTGTGTTATGGGTACTAGATGACTGATAAACTTAATACAATATTATATTACATACATAGATATTTTTTATTATACATAGAAAATACCCAGAACACCCGGAATAAATATTTGCTTGCAGATCGTACAAACATTTATCCCAAGGCGGGAATCGAACCCGCAACCTCTGCGTCGCGGGCGGACATTCGCCCGCCGCGCCACATCGGTCGTCGCATTGTGTGTCGTGTGTGTGTGTGTTCGGTAACAACTTACCGGCAGATTGGTAGGTTGTTCAGTATAGTAGTAGAGCTCTTGTGAGTGTTCGTAATATATTTACCACAATACTTATTTCTACCGCCAAGCAGTGCTGCTCCCATTGCTGTGTTCTCATTTAAATGGTTTATTACGCATTAATACATCTCAGATTGGTGGACGCAATGCATTGCCACTTTGCAAAACACTCTGCTTTGTAGATGAGTGATGTAATGCAATTGTTGATCAAGTCAACGAAGTAACCGAGAATCTCTGTGGCGACTTTGCCAAACTACCTGAGGTTCATCTACTTGTTCCGTCACTTATTATTACTTACTGTTATCACTTACACTTATACTAAAAAGTATTTGTTTGCCGACTTAGTATTAAGAGTATAATAGAATATAAACTGTTCTTTCAGAAGTAAGAGTTCTCTTAATACGCATCGACTGACGCACACGACTCATCAATGCACTCATTGCTTACATCGGTTCCTTTCTTTCGGCGGACTCAACTGTCATCACCGGATTAAACATCCAGTGAGTACTATTTTCTACTGGGTCATCGACATAGCTCTCAGAATCAAAAAATTGAAGTGGGGTAGGCCATCCTTAGAGCTCGTAGAACCGACGACCACTAGAGAATTAAGGTTCTCGAATGGCGAACACGAACCAGAAGGTGAAGTGTAAGAAGCCCCAACCTACCCGATGGACCGGCGACACTCTTAAGATCGCGGGATGTCAAGGGCTGGTTAAAACTTACTTATATTTATTTTATGATGATTGTCGATTTTTATCGATATTATAAATTAGTCTTATTACACCCGGTATATCTACACTAAAGAGAAAATATTTATATTTTGTTTGCAACGATTTAATAAATTCTTTCACCTATTACCGTATTCCTTTGTACCGTATGTGTGAGATTTACAATAAATCATTCACTGAAGTTGATATCTTTCATGAAAATATGTTCAGCTTTAGGTCTAATATTTTATCAAAAGAAATGAAATGAAATTTGATAAAATTCCTATATTCTACAGTAAAATCAGATTACCTTGAAAGTTACAAGCGTCGAAAGATTTACTACTAAATCTTGTAACGCTTGTAACTTTTAAAGTAATCTGATTTTACTGTAGCATATAGGGTAACGTACCTAGATAACGGCAAGATAATTCAGTATTAAACTTAACTTCGGACGCACGTTAATAAATAGTAGACATTAAGCTCTTACAGCGTTTGTATGGACAACGTACAGACTTGTTTAACCTTAAATGCAATCTATGTAAATGCCGTGTACAATATTAAGGTTTGCAAATTTACTTAGCATTTCATTAACTTATGTTACTATCTGTGTTCTGATTTGCTAACTGTTTTTGTACCTTAAATAAATAAAATAAAATAAAATTAGAACATGTATACCCGTGCGAAGAGGGGCGCTAAAGTGTGATGTTTTATTAGTACTATAAAATCTTTGTGATTTCCTTTAGTGCATTCAAGCACTATAAAAACAAATAGCAAACTAAGTTTAAAATATTGTTTAGAACGCGCCACCGTTGAATGAATCGTGCGCCAAATGCGACGTGAACGACGCGACACCGCCTTGTCGACACAAGAGAGAAAAGTACGAACAGTGAGTTACTGTTTAAAATAATGTTTGTAACAGTTTGTTCGGAGAACAGAAACAACTTGTTCATAACTAGTAATAGTAGTAGTAGTAGTCGTTCATACGTAGTACCTAATTCATAACAGTGGAAACGCGCGCTTCGTCTAAATAAACTTTACTAAATTAACTTAAATCCCTGCAAATGCCAATTATATTTGTAAAGCAAAATTTATTTTTTTGTCGCACGTCCCCTTTTCTACATCACCACTTGGGTTGGCTGATAGGAAATGCTTTAGCCCTCCCATTATACTTGAATAATACATTTTTGTGCGACACCACCACTTGGGTTGGCTAATAGAAGATGCTTTAGCCCTCCCATTATACTTCAATAATACTTTTTATGCAATAAAGAACTAACTCTTTGGATGCCTGAGGATGGGAAGCTACGACCGGGCCGACCGAGAAGACGTTGGCGGGACCGAAACAAGTGGAAGATTATTTTAATGAATGCCCTAAAATTCAACTCTAAATTGGAGTTGACGGTCATACGGCTGTTTCTTATTACAAAATAATATGTCACAATATTAATGCTCCAATAAGATGGTGCCTGTTGTATTCCAGGTTCAAATGCCGCAATGCAGAATGCAACCTATTTTTCAAAACAGCCAGTGAGATGCGTCAGCATGCCATCGAAACTAAACATATACAAACACGTCCGCAATACAAGACTTGGGGGCAGAGGAGAAAAGGGGGTACCTGGCCATCAAGAGATAAAGTCACCGGACCAGATAAACCTTACAGGACATGCCCTATTGTGAGTAGTTTTTAGTTTCGCTTCATTTTTAGACAACCGATTTAGCGCGGGGGGCGAATGTCCGCCTGCGACGCAGGAGGTTGCGGATTCGATTCCCGCCTCGGGATAAATGTTTGTACGATCTACAAATATTTATTCCGGGTGTTCTAGGTATTTTCTATGTATAATAAAAAATATCTATGTACGTAATTATATTGTATTAAGTATATTGGTCATCTAGTACCCATAACACAAGCTCTGCTTAGTTTGAGGCTAGATGATGCTGTGTGGATTGTCCAGCATTATTATTATTATTTATATTTTCTAGTGGTAAAACTTTGCAGCAACAGTATCTTGGTAGGTGCAAGCAGTATACAGGATGTCCCAAAAGTCGACGTCGACCCGGAAACGGTTGATAGGTCATACTACAAGTCATCAGAAAAATATAGAAAATCTAAGCTAAGTATGTATTTTTAAAATTTTAAATGCTCATAATTTTAAAAATCATCACTTAGATTTTGTATAAACCGGGAGTAATAAGACTAATTCCAAAAACTGAAACTGCCATTCAATAAAAAAACACGAACTTTTTCCTTTTTTGTTCAAATAAACATAAGTACCTAATAATCTTATTTAGTAGTAGTAGTAAAATTATACTATAGTTATTTTTTAAAGCAATATTTTGTTTTAATGTACAGTGCCAAGAGAAAGTTCCCAACACGTCGAGAACTGCGTTGTTTAGACACCACACAGATAAACATCCGTCAGAGCCGTACACATCCGCAGACGTAAGGGATACACTTTGTGAATACTGCGGCAAGTCATTTCTGGTAAGATTATTTCGTATGAACTAGTAGGCTAGGCTTCTTCTAGCATTGGTCGCGAGGAACTGGCACTTAGATGCACCTAGATTTAAGACGTTTCAAGATGATCCCTGCGGATATTACTGAATAAATGATTTTCGACTTTGACTTTGACTTTAAGTAGTTCACCCTGAACTGAAACCTCGCACCCAAAGTCTTTGAGATCGTCCTAATCACGTGATGTTATTTTATCAACTTTCCACTCATGCATAAAATTACGAGTTTTTGGTGCAAAATGAAATCTGTAAATCTCATTTTTTTTATATAATTGCTGATGGAACAAGCGGATGGCCCACCTGATGTTAAATTGTTACCATCACCTATAACAAAGCATTGCCTTGCAGATCACGATCAATAAACTCGTGCTTTACAATGCACTGCTCTGCGTCCATCAAACTGAAGCATGCAGGTGTAAAGCCTCATGTGTCTGTAACTCCACCGGCACCCACACCCTTCAAACCGAAACACAGCAAGCTGCTTGGCGTCAGAAATAGGTATGGTGGTAGTACTTCTCCGGACGATCTCTTCACTAAGAGTTCTACTACTACTATCAATCAATCGAACTCAAACGGGTCGTTCATTAATCACACGAGCCTCGGAAGGGGGGTTGGAAAAAATCACAAACGACAATTTTTTCCAAACCCCTTTTCGAGCCTTACGTTACCCTTTTGAGGTCGAATTAGTCGTCCTAGAATTAATTATGACGGCGTTGAGAATTAATTAAAACTTGGAGCCCACGTTACGGTGGTCTAACTTATTTTATTATTTTATCGTATATTTCCAGGCTTACAGTACGTATCGCGATCATTTGAATGTACACTTGGGAGTGCGTCCCTATGCCTGCTCCGTGTGCCCATCGCGCTTCCACATGCGGCGCCTGCTCATCGCACACAGGTAACAACACAGCAGCAGTAGTAGAGCTCTTTGTTATGCTGGTGACCATTTAACATCAGGTCGGCCATAGCTTGTTCCACCAGCAGCAGCATAAAAAAAATGATACAGCCTGGTGACAGACGGATAGACAGACAAACAGACTTGTTATATGCCCGCGGTTACGTTTGCACTATTGATTTGCCCCATTGATGGTGCAAACGTAACTGGTTAGTTATGTTTGCATACCATTCAAATTTATGCAACTACTAACCTTGCTTTCCTCACCGTAAATAAATTCAATACAAAATATGCCTAATTTTAACAAGATTATTTTTACTTTTAGTGTCTTTTTCGAAATAAAATTGCGAGACGTTAAAAAAAACATTTGTAGGAGATCTCACCTAAGATTCCGTGAAGAAAAGAAATAGCATCACGATTTTAATCCCAAGCATCACCAACTCGAGATTATATCCCTGCTAACAGCTAATATAAACTAATTATGTTTAGGGAGCGCCACCGACCGCCGCGACACGAATGCATATATTGCGGCAAGAAGTTCTTCTCCTCTGCCAACCTGCTTGTGCACAAACGGGTAAGAACTTTAACTTACTGTATAGTTATATGTAGTAGTAGCTAAAGCTTTTTGTTATAGGTGATGGTTACCACTTAACATCAGGTGGGTTGTTCCAAAAGCAGTAAAATGAAAAAAAACTATAGTACCTACCCATGTGTTATTAGGTACTTATACTCATTTATTTGACGACCGATGTGGCGCGGCGGGCGATTGTCCGCCTGCGACGCAGGGGTTGCGGGTTCGATTCCCGCCTTGGGATAAATGTATGTACGATCTACAAATATTTATTCCAGGTGTTCTGGGTATTTTCTATGTATAATAAAAAATATCTATGTATGTAATATAGTATTATATTAAGTATATCAGTCATTTAGTACACATAACACAAGCTCTGCTTAGCTTGGGGCTAGATGATGCTGTGTGGATTGTCCAGCATTATTTATTTATTATTAGGTATGAGTTGCATGCCGATCATTTTTCCCCAGTGTCATCAGTCGATCAGACTAATTCTTATCTTATTTTATTAGACATGGTGTTTCACTGAGACCGGTCTGACTTCAGGAGAGTGATAAGTTTGGTCTGAGTTACAATGCTGATTAATACTTTTTTTTCTAAAAATATTTGCAAGTCATTTGGTTGCGTTATTTGATTTGATTTTGCATTGACAGGAAGTTTCAAATTAAACCGAAAGAGACAAAACACGGTGTAATTATTTCGAGGTTACGCAGAGTTTATTAATACCTATGGTAAGTCTGTTGCTAATAAACTTGACGTAGAATTTAACTTATTTATATAGAGATCCTAGGTGAGTTAATCTGATGTGATCTCACCTTATCTGAGGATTACAGTCATGAGCCTATTTATTAAATATTAAAGTCGATAATTTTGAAAATGTATACTAGTTATAAGATCTTTGTTCTGGCTGACTGACTAAGGCTAAAATCGATAATTTTGAAATGGGTATATCAGGGGTTGAACTTTGTACGTAAAAAAACTTGAAGCAGGCGAAGTCGCGCGCGATTTGCTAGTAGGTTATAGTATATTCAACAATGATATTATACCTATATTATTATTCAACATGAATACTTGAATCTTGTTTGTTGTAGACTCACATTGGCGACCGGCGTTTCAAATGCGAGATATGTTTGAAGGGGTTCTTGCATTCCGGAGCACTGAAGGAGCACATTAATGGAGTCCATAATCAAGTGCGCAGAACTAAGAAGACAACACGCAAGCTTAATAAATCAATCCTTAATACATAATACGAATACTTTTTATAAGTCTGAAAGTTTACGAATGAGTGCGTGAATTTTGTGTGTATGTTTGTTTGTCCGTTACGGCATAATATGTATGTACTTCGTTCCATAGCTTTTTGGCAAAACGAAGTATGACCGAGATAAAGAAACAAGACAAAATCAGGAGTAGCATAATTCGGGAGAAAACCAAAGTAACTGACATACTCAAGCGAATTGACCAACAGAAATGGAGATGGGCTGGCCACATGATACGCGATAATCTGAGCAAATGGTCAACAATTGTCTCCAACTGGTACCCCCGGGACGGCAAAAGAAGCAGAGGACGACAACCAAAGAGATGGGAAGACGAGATAAAGCTCACGGCGGGTTACCACTGGAAAAGGGTAGCGGCAGACAGAACCCAATGGAAGATGTTGGAGGAGGCCTATGCCAAGAGGCACTTAGAGCTACGGGATATTATATAAGTTACCAAAAATTATAATACATACACACCCGTAGTTCTGAATAAACGGCTTTATTATTATTATTACCTAATCTTGACTAAAATTTTTGTTTTTTTTCTAAGTTATCGGGGTTAAGCTTACTTACTCAAGATACCCGAATAACATTACACATTCTACTCTACTTGTATTGTATGTTAGTATTAGACGACTGGCAAGCTGAGACGCGAAAGGTGAGGGTTCGGTTCCCGCGAGCATGATCTGTGAATATATTTCTTCCTGGTTTGGTGGTGGTACCATTGTGTACCCACCACACCTGCATATGTGGCTTGTGGTACCTACGTGCATATGTGGCTGTTTTTATGTATGTAATGTAGATACTCATATGTGATCATTTATTTATTAATTTTTAAAGGACTTACGGAGATCATGGGTTCAGTTAACTGAGAGTAAGAATGAACGAATGTATTTAAAATTTATTAATATTATTTATAGTACAATCTACATGCTAGTTACGTACGGTATAATAAATTAAATTGAACAATAACTTATGACCCATACAATAAACGACCTTCAGATAACGTTGTGAATGGAAATAATATAACAATTTAAAATTGGTCTGTTATTTTCCCGCACCGTGCAGTCAAACGAATTAGTAATAATCTTATTTTAAGACAACTAGGCATCACTGAATTCAAGCAGCTATAAAAGGTCATCCTATGGGCCCAGCTGGTCTACCATGAAAATCGATAAACGAAGTTTCGTATTGACATTTAAAGTACACGGCGTGGCATGCGAGGCAGCGTGACTGACTAAGAGATCACTTTGATTCTATGGAATAAATGCCTTTTGTCTTTGTGCAACGGTTACCGATTAGCTCCACAGTGTAACTAAAACGGCAGTACGAACCTTCGTTCTTCGTTTTTTATCGTACCAGCTGATCTTGACTTACAATCCAAGAAATATCAATATTATCAATTACACTGACCATCTTGTTCTGATGACAAGTGATGATGATGTTAACGACAAAGTAGAACAAAGGTTTATGAGGACGCTTACTTAAGGTAATTTTGTTGTGGCCACTGATTTCCCGGTTATGAGACCTAATTCCAGGGTCTTTTAGGAATGCATTTTTAATACATGCGACTTTAATTCGCCCTTTTTATAATACTTCTTGTCACATTTATCACACGGGTATGGCCTTTCTCCAGTATGAACCATCTGATGATTCCTCAAACAACTCTTAAGCCTAAACTTTTTGTTACACACTGTACATGTAAATGGCTTTTCCGAACTATGTATGAACAACACATGAGTTCTTAAGTGACTTTTCTGGTTGAAACTGTTTCCGCAGCGGTCACAAACAAATGGCTTTTCTCCAGAGTGGATTCTCATATGGCTTATCAAGTTACCTCTTTGGTAGAATTTTCTGTCACAGTTGTCGCACCCATACTTTTTCTCCCCAGTATGAATTTGCATGTGTTTCGTTAAAATTCGTTCTTGCTTAAAGGTTTTATTGCAAAGTTTGCAAGCGAAAGGTTTGTCATCACTGTGGATAAACATGTGTCGTCTTAAAGCGCTGTGTGCGAGAAATGTTCTGTTGCAAGTATCACAAGTAAGCGATTTTCTCTCCATATGCGTAAGCTGATGCGTCTTCAGGGCGGCGTTGTCCTCGAATCGCGAGTGACATGTCTTACAAATAAACGGCAACTCTCTGGAATGCAAGCTCAAGTTATGTGAATCGAAATCGATCTTCGTATCAAACTTTAGACCACACTTGTTGCATAAATATGGAGGTGTATCTGTATGCAGTTTTTTGTGCTTTTCGAAGTTTATTTTATTTACGAATGTGATGTAGCATATTTTGCATGTAAATGGCCTGCCTGCTCCGATGTTCAGCATGTGCTGTTTTGCTCTATCTCCTGGGTGAGCTGTTTTCACGTGGTATCTTAGGTAGCATTTTTGGACAAACTTTTTATCACACAAAGGGCACTTGAAAGGTCTCTCGTCGGTGTGTAGTGCCATTATATGTGTTTTTAAATGTGATTTCCAGCCAAAGCTCCTATTGCACAACATGCATTCAAACGGCTTAGCTTTCTTTTGACCATATTCATTATCGTTTTCTATTAAAGTTTCTTCGTCGTGAATACTCATATGTTTCTTCAGAGTATTCTCCTTCCGGAACACTTTGTTGCAAATGCCACAATCGTATAGGTTCAATCTGTCTATAGAGTGTGCTACCTTTGCGTGTAACCTTAAATTGCTTTGCTGTACGAACTTTTTGTCGCACATTGAGCATGAATATGGTCTTTCACCAGTGTGAATTGCCATTATGTGTGATTTCAAATGAGATTTCCAGCCGAACCTTTTGCTGCATAATACGCAAGCGAATGGCTTCACTTTCGTACAGGTTTTCATGTTCTCATCGATATCATCGCTCGCTGTAGTTTCACTGTGAGTTTTCATATGTTTCTTGAGATTGGTTTCCGTAAGGAATACCTTATGGCACGTAGTACAGGTAAAAGGGGATTCAGCGTGAAATTTTTCGTGTTTTCTCAAAGACTCAGCGTCATCGAATCTCATTTCGCAATCATCGCATGCGAACGGTTTTTCAACAACGTGTGACAGCCTTGCGTGTAATTTTAAATGGCTTTTTTGTGTGTACTTTTTATCACACATAGTGCACGCAAATGGTCGCTCTCCAGTATGTATCGCCATTACATGAGATTTTAAATGAGCTTTTGCTGTAAATGACTTACCGCACCTTCCGCAAGTAAAGGGCTTGCCCCCATCAGCATTCTCAATGATATCCATAGCATTTACTAGTGAAGTTTCTCCATTGTGAATAGCCATGTGTTCCTTCAAATGGGTGTCGTCCCTGCACACTCCCTGGCAAATAGTACAAGTGAAAGGTTTTTCCTTAGTGTGCGCATGTCTCATATGCGTTCCCAGATTGCTTTTTTGTACGAACCTTTTATCGCATATTGAACAAGCAAATGGTTTTTCGCCGGTGTGAAAAGCCATAATATGTGTTTTCAGATGTCCTTTCTGGGTAAACGTTTTCTTGCACAGCACACAGCCAAATTTCTGCCCCACGGAAACCATTAGAGACTCTCGATCACTATCATTGCTATATGCCTTAAAACTTTCTTGTTTGTGAAATCTCATATGTATTTTCAAAAGATTAGGATCTACAAATGTATCGCCACACGATCTGCAATTATGTTGTAGTTTATGAACGGTTACTTTGTGCCGATTCAAATCTTTGATAGAGTTAAACCGCCGGGGACATACTTCACATGGATAGGCAGTGATTGATAGCTTCGCTTCATTGGATTCAACTTTAATAGTTACAACTTCAACTTCTTCTAATGGGTCTGGTTCGGAGTCGTCATTATAATTATCCGTAGCAGGATCTGTAAGCATTTGTAAGTTGAACTAAGGAATCATGGCGCAGCGTCACTAGCCGGTTTTCACGCAAGAGGTTATAATAGTTGGGGAACATTAGTTGTCAGTCTAATTTAGCTTAGAAATGGTGGTATGGAAGAGATCGACACCCGCGATAAGGCCGCCGATGGCCTAGAATCATGTTGTACTTTTTTTTATTTTATGGTACTAGTACATCCTCAATAAAGTTAATAATAATAATTTATTAGTTTGGTTGGACTGTTATAGCTGACAGTTTACTGCATGGAAGCACCAATAATTGATAAAATACTCATATATTGTAAACACAATAATTCACAAAACAACAGATGTTTGTTGTTTGTTGCTTGTTGCATACATATTAATGTCTGTGTTGGGGATCAAACCCACACAAGCTACATTACAGAGTGCAGAGCTGCTGTGAGGCCAGTACAATCATACAAGAGTGATAATTTGTAACAGGAATTAAATATAATTAATACACACCTTCAATTTCATTACAAAGTTGTTCTAGCTTGCCACCAAATGATTCTATTTTGACAGGAGTTTCAGTTTCTTCTTTCACACCGTCATAAATTGTAAAGTCAAATGTTTGCTTGACCGAGGTAACTGACAAGTTCTGATGATATACTCTATCAAGCAGATCTACTGATAGTTGAGTTAGCTGTGAAATAAATAAATTAATATAAGTTCTAGCAGACCTCAGCTTTTTTTTATACAACTCGCTTATGGAACAAGTAGGTAGGGCCACCTGATGTTAAGTTATAAACCTTGTATTTGTGATGCGCTGGTCCAACATTGTAAACAAGAGTGTAAACAGGTTTATTGAATAAATAGGCCATGGGTGGCGTGCCTGGTCCTTTTAAAATCATCTGGCTGTCTATTGCATTATTTTGAACTAGGGATGATTGTGAAAGCGTCAAAAATCAAATTCCTGTTGAAGTGTTGAATATGACATATTTACTATATCTTATCTAGAATCATCCCCCAGGACAGTAATGAATTATTTTTACACCACTATTCGACAAACCCAATTGAAAGCAAGTAATTATAAACTAAAGTCAATGATATTGTACTGAATGTCATTATTTCCCCAAGGCTTGTAAAGACATGAAAACAGAAAAAAACAACAGTGTACATAAACCAAGATGTACATTGTTGATTATTTGACATCTACATGCATAGATATTACTTCTCCATGTATTTAAATCAACACCTGAAACAAATACAAATGAATTGTGTAACAAATTGATTCAGCTTAGGTACATACTTGTACACCGTAATTCAGAAACTTTGTCAGATTTTTCTCAGAGTTCAGAGACATCTCAATAAACCTCCAGAGCTTTTGGAGCTGTGAGTGGCATATGAAACACAGTGTGTCAGGACGACCATCACCTATCAACATCTGAAACAAATAAAAAATAATTATTGCTCCTAGTGCTTGTACAAGTGTATGGAACATCGTTGATTATTGAATTTCTAGGTTTTTTGCAATCTGGACTCTGGTACAGGCAGCTAAGCTAGCTAAGACTAAGCTACAGTTTCATCAGTTTGCTTTATACATGGGCATGGATGGAGACCCCAAGCATTTAAATTTTGATTTCACATAACATGTGTCGAAACATGACTTGCTTACAGTAAAAAGGTTCAGTGTTACATACCGTCTCGCCCGTCATTTTCTCAAACATCTCCTGATACCGAGTGTTGGTGATATCATGCATTTTCATATTATCTGCGAAACATACTCGACACAGAACTGAATCAGGTGTTGTGGTAGACATGTTTTGGTCCTTTTTAAACTTTCTTCACGAAGCCATGTTACCCTTGCAGTAAATAGGTGATAAATAGCAGGCAACTGCAATACGTAGGAACTAAAAGCCTAGGTATTTGCAACAGTCCATGCCCAACTAGGTAGGTACCTAAGAGTTGTAGAATAGAAATAGATCAAATTTCTGTATTGTTCTGTTTTGCTGATGAAAAAGATCGAAAAGCGCTTTCAAATCTAATTGAGATACTGATCTCGAATCTCAAAATTCTCAATCTTCAATTTAGCGAAAGTAGGTTCCTTCCTATTCGAGAGATTATTTCTTTCCGATGTAACATAACAATACTACTAACAAATTATTCTGTTGTCTTTTCTGTCTGTGATTAGTTCACACTTTCACAGAGTACTTTTTTATAGACTGAAAGATTAGTTCCACAGAACATATATATCCTTACGGAATTAGTTCCTTCAAATCGAGTCCGGTTAATGTACAACCATGAAATACACAGCCAGGATTACGCAGGCAGGAAAACGCAGTCTGCTACTGCACAACAGATGGCGCTTTCTTGTACAGTCACAGCCAAAAATACACACTGCGCGCGCAGTCAGATTTTCAACTGAATAGCTGCACCTACCAACTAGTATTTTGTAAAAGATTGTAGAGTCGTTCAGTGTTATAATAGTCAACAGTGTTACAATAGTAATAATAAAATTATAGGCTTATGTTGAAGTACTTATGGTAAAGAGGCTCTATTCGTCGTTACGTGCCACTCGATCGGTACCTAGACTCGACGCTATAGTGCGCTGGCGAGATCTTCAAGATGTATCTCCGGCCTAGAAAGCGAGTGTTTATCTTACTTACATAAAATAACTTCCCTGGATCGCGCTTACGAACACTTCCGAATACCATCTGTTAGTCCTTGGACCCCGAGTTCCAAACGGAAAAATTCAGCACCACAAGCATGGATGTACCGATCGATAGATATGACAAAAATATTAGATAAAATGGTAGATTTTATCTAATATTTTTGAATTTTAGAATTTCAGAATGGTAGATGAACTGAGATTCGATTGGTAGCATAGAACTTTGATAAAAAAACGTTAGGTCGATAAATTCGAGAATCCGAATTTATTGACAAGCTGTCCACAAGAAAATTACTGAATAATGTCGAGGCTAGTTCTGTGCTGGCGGGTGTAGAGAGAAAATTAGAGAGATAAAGTCAGTTTGACGATACGACAAGTCTGAAATTCCATGATCGCTTCCTAGTTTTGGAATCGCAATAAGACTTGAAGAGACATACCCAGGGACATCATTAATAAGAGCACAAATTAAATTATCCAATTAAAACACAGTGAGTAATAAACAATCGTTTATTTATTTGACTATGTACTTACAGAATTTAGTTTTTTTAAATAAATAATAAGATCTCTAACTAGGTATACGTACAGCCAATATTTTACAATTTTCCCAAAACTATAAAAGGTACCTTGGTATGTCGTACTTTTCTACCATTTTACAACAGCATTTTGTATAAGGTATATTGTATAGCCGAAAACATAACTTTCGTTAGTTTATTTTAGTTAGTTTTGCAGTGCGCTAAGTTAAGTTATGTACCTACATGTAGGTAGGTAGTTGAACCTACCTACTTTCTTATAGGTTAAGTACGAGTAGGTACTATAAAATAAAATACTGATCTAAAACTCATGTAGGTCCTACCTATATCTAAATAGATAATTAATCGATAAATAGGTTCGATCAAATTCATGAACGCTTATTTTCTAATGTAAGTGATCGAAAATATCTGGTAAAATAGGCGATTATGTTTTCTGTTATATACAATCAGCTGCATTAGAATATTTACAATTCGTAACGCTTAAAATTGTATCTTAGCATCTTAGCTTAAATTGCAATAAACTTTTTCACGGTAAATACTCAAAAATTAGTTGATATAGTTTAGGTTCTTATTTTTTGAGTGTAATTATGTGTAGGTAGGTACATTGTTTAGTGCAGCTGTCTGTACGTATGTATGTACTTATGACGTATGCACTTATGTATGTTATCAGTTATGTTTGTTCGAACAAAATTTTTGAACCGATTAATCAGAACATATAAGGCATGGTCTAAAGGTTGCTTATATTTAGAGCAAAAATAGTTTTTTTTATAAAATAATTTAAAGTGGGGTGTCAAATGAAAGGGCTTCGCTATATGTAGGTACTGTCAATGTACCTATTATTGTAACCAATTTGATTCTGTGACACCAATTTGAATATAGCTAGTTTTTTTGAATTTGAATAAAGCAGCCTACCTCTAACATTCTATTCTCCGAACATAAGTGCCTACCTACCCAGCGAGTCGGTTTTTGCCATTAGTTATTAATAATTAATATTATAAGTCTTGTACTACGGAGTTACGAACGAGTTATAATGTCTTCGTAACGACGAAAATTAACGCTACTGAATTTGACCGTACCTACCTATCTACATTATTATTAATGTTACTATTTTAATCAATCTACTGATGTGTTTTCATATTGCTTTCGTATTACACTAAAATTAAATATTTTTATAAATAAGACGTAGGTAGGTCCCTACTTTTTAAGTTATTGCACATGGGTACATAAAACTAATTTACACTATTTTCAAATATCAAAATATTCTACTACTACATACTTAAATCGTTAGCGAGCTTTGTTTGTGCAAAATCAGTCGGGCAAGACTATTAATGTACCTAGGTAAGTAAGTACATTTTATTACAAACTCATGGTTCTTTTGTAGTTCGCACTGCTGCTAGAAACGTGTGTTTTCGTCTACAGAGGGTAGCTCAAAATTTTTTGACTTATGTTGCCTAAACGTTACGCAGCGAAATCGAGCTACATTGCGCGGCACCAAGATAACACTATAGTTGAGCCATCGATGCCACGCCATGTAATTCAAATATCAATACAATATGTTACACCACGTACCCATGTCAAATTTACTATTTCTAGGAGCACGCTAAGCATTTTTTTTATTTTGTCAAATAACATTGAAGAAATATTGTTGTCAAAATAAACATTGTTCATATTTTTCCTGCTTTGTATCAAACAAAGCAAACTAGTATATAATAATGCTTATGTAAGTAAAATAAAAACGTTTAGAAAATTTGTTTTTTTGTCAAAACTAGGTACCTAGTTACTATGAAAATGTTGATTTCGAATTATGATATTATACAGTGATGAAAATAGTTAAATACATTTAAATTTTAAACTAAGTTAGTATAGCGATATCACTAACACAGTTTATTGCTTAAAATTAGTTATTACTACGTATTGATTTATAAATTCATTTATACGGATGTGACGATATATTTAAAATACTATTTTAAGCTGAAATAGATAGGTATTACTTGCAAATGATTATTTTTACAGTCTGGCTTGATCATCGATTATTCTACTGATAAAATAATGCAGAAGGACGTTACGTTTTGTTACCATTACGTCACCTAAAATCTACCAAATGTTGGCAGTACTATTATACGGTATTGCCAGGGTAGAAGAAATAGAATTCATAATATAAGAATATAAAGTAAAGTATTATGGAAGTAGGTATATTGTGCAGAGTATATTATGATCTATTAATAATGTAAAGTAAGTTATAAAAAGCTCATTTTAAAAATATAATTATAAAACATGTAGGTAAGTAGGTATCTCTGAAACACTCGCAAGATCTGCTTCATATTCAAGCAGGTAACGCAATAATTAGAATTTAGATAAAGAAGTATACATACATATTACCTACCTACTTACCTAGTTAATTTTCAGTCAAAGTTTGCTCTGAAAATGTAAAAACAGAACTATGATTGTCACTACAAAAGATTTCTATCGCTGTCACAACACTTCAAAAGCTTACACAATCTAATTAAATTAAAAAATATAAATCTTTGGTGTTTATTCAATCGTCTCACGATTACATAAAAATAGTGTAAAATTAAATTTGAAAATGGTAACACCGATGGAATGTCATTAAACCGCGCTCATTGGTCCAATGTGTGGAAAAGGATATAAAAGGCGAGGAGTGAGAAAAATAATGTCATTTGCGTTTTACTCGCCGATGCGAACATGGGTATTAGTTCATCAGCGTGAGCCGTGTGCGTGCCTCCTAGTGTGTGGAACTGGAATATGTCGCTGACCTGAAAGTGGAGATAGTAAATCAACTAGGTAGCTCCTTTTTATTAGTAACAAAATAACTAATTTTATCATCAGATAATAATATAATCACGTGCATTGTGACCATAGAATTAATTATCATTTCATAATAACTTTCATACTAATAGACTAAATAAAAATAGGTTTATTCTTTATAGAGTTCGCTCTCATACCTCGTTCCATCCATATCTGTTTTTGGCTTGCACAATAGCCTCGTACACAGCGGCGGGCTGTAGCCCTTTTAACTCATGTGTAACGCGGTGCGCAAGCGCAGGTCCGGCCGCTGGTGCCGCCAGGACTACGTCGTGCCAGCGCCCTGGCTGCTGGAATGACTCGTTTATCTGTAAAAAGAGATATTTTGTAAAGTAAATACGGAAAGCACATGATCTAAATGGTTGATGGTTTGCAACGTGGGTTAGGTAATGTGAAGCTCATTAGGTGGGTAGGTACCCTATTTTTCTTTAAACACGAGAAGGGACTTACCGCTAGCTGTCGGTACAGTAGACGCAGCTCGTCTAGTGGAGGGTAGCTGTCGACACTGAAGGCGAGCGTGTAAGCGGAAGGGGATGCGGCAAGAGGGGGGGAGGTAAAGCGCGCGGGGCCAGGCCGGCCAGACACCTCTACATGCTGACGCGCGCGACCCAGGTTGTTGTCAGCTACACAGCTGAAAATATAATGGAATGATATTACAAAAGTTATCATCTTAGTAGGAAGTAGGAACTCACGAATGCCTTTTTTATACCATGGTGCATAGCAAACTTTTCCAATAGGGTTCGATTCCAATCCATACGTGGCTCATTCCTTTAGACACTTGAATGCCGCGTATGTCTGGAGTACAATTGTGATTTTTCTTAGCTAATTTTAACTCTTATTGCGGCTAGGAAAATATTTGTACATGTACCCACATAAAGGGAAACCAGACCATGAGGCCAGGATTACGTATGTTTCAAGTTGTGACTATTGGCTTAACTAATCTAGAAAGTAATGCGGGTAATGTAAAGTACTTAATGCAGTAATGCGGGTCCATAAACTTATTTTCTTTCTTCTATTTATTTATATTATTATTTGTACCTGTAGTTGCCAAAGTCTTCCGGCTGTACGTTGGCGATAAGTAGTGTGTGGTTGTTGCCACGCGCAGACATAGAAACACGCTCTGACGCCGATAGAGGAAACGAGTTTTGGTACCAAGATACCTGGAATAAGTTATAAAATTTATTAACCTATCTTATCAAAGGTCTTGGCGTTCTACGATGCACTTGTACAATAAAATAAAAAAAATCGAGGATAGTCGCAAAACTCCAAATTTATAAAGAGAGACCTAAGCCCTCCTATATCTTTATTTTATTGTTTCGAGACTTACAGGTACGTACGTACAATGAACCATGCCAGCTCTATTGCGTGCCATAGCATAGAGTATTTAAAACTAAGTTTGGTCTATGAGTTTGGTCTTGTGAGCCATATTAATTCTAGAAAGTTGTTATTTTAGATAGGGTTGCCGTCATTGAAATCGATAAGGAGGACTAAAGGAATAACCCCAACATTCTACTTAGTAGGTCTACCCTAACATAAAAGTTTAGTTGTTTGTGAGTTTAATATGTAATCGTGCCGGCTGTACCGAATTTTTATTAATTTTTTACAACAGCGGCAAATTCATCATAATTTATTCTTATTAAGTAGGTATATACAGTACAGACAGTGTGTTTTTTTAGACTGAATGTTTTTTTGTATGTAGTAGAACCTATTTGAAGCAGTAAGTTGATTCTGACGTGACTGCTGAAGACCATTGTAAAATATAATATACCTACTAGCTGATCCGTGCCCCAAGTGGGCAGTAATCAGCTAATAGTATTGGACGCAGTTGAACGGTACAAATCTTTAAATTTTTCGCCTTTTCTGTACTATAATATGTATGTATTATACATAGGTATAACCCTCTTGTATCACGCTATCTATTGCTAAAACCCCTGCATTAAAATCCGTAAAATAGTTCAAAAGATCTAAGCGAACAGACAGCGGAAACCACTTCATTTTATGCTACCTATGTAAAGATAAATATTCTGCTACTCCAATACTCTTTGGAGTGGCGTAATAGTTGGTACCTACCTACTGTTTGGCTATTTAATATTTTATTACAAGCATAGGTTACTTTTCCTTGGTTCAAATTAAGAAAATAAAAAACAATGTTTAGGTGTACCTCAGCAGGCGGATCGGCTAGCACTGTGCACAGTAGTTCCGCTCTGAACCCTTCTCCTGTGTGGATCCACGAGCGCTCTACCGTGATCTCAGGAGGGACTGAAACAAAAAATATATTAAACAAACAGTAGCAGTTATATACAGTTATAGGGCACTCATAATGTTTACCTTCATCGTAGACATCAGAGGCCCAATCCTCATATTTTTTTGGACACGAGATTGGAACTAGTATTATATAGTCAAAATTGGGAAGTGTCGTTTCGAAGAACCATTTGGAGATTGACACGTAGACAATAAGTACCTAATGAGTACCACAAAGCCGTGCGTGGTGGTCCCCGGGTCAGAATAGGATATCTCCATTACATTCCATGGATGTCGTAAGAGGCGCCTGAAGAAACGCACCAAGAGATGGGCAGCATTTCCTGTGTACTAAGCACCGACATTGCGGATATCAATCCGCCTGCCAAGTGTGGCGACTAGCAAACCCCTGCAAATGTGGCGTAGGCCTATACCCAGAAGTGGACTTGTTTAGGCTGATGACAACCACAGGGGTCGTAACTACGGTGAAAGATGGAGGATACATATTCTTCAATCCAACCTTGTCGACTGTACTAGGTATTACTTACATAAAACTTGCAATTGGAACTCGGTGACAACAGGCGCGCCTACGCCGTTATCGACTGTGCAGGCGTACCGACCGCCATGCTTTCTCTCCAAGCGCGCCAACTGCAATTGAGCGCCTTCACCGACGCGTGCCGCACTCGAGTTCTGGAAGGGAGGCGCCTGGGGGAGGAAATAATAAGCTTATGCTCGCGGATTTTGTGTTTTACATATTAGTATTTCAAATTTTATGAGGATCGTGCTTTTTTCGACAGCATATGCAGTGGCGGATGAGCATATGTTTGTCGCCAATCGCTAGCGATCTCGCCCGCGTAAAGTTATTTTCAAACAAACTTCAACGTTCAAGCTGTTCCCGTTGGTACCCGAAAAGGTACCAAGACGAATATACTCTGAAAATTTCAAATCTTTCTCTACGACCCAGTGGCTTAGATAGTGCGTAGCCATGGGTATTCTTACAATTGGTAGGTATAGAATCTATACTAATACTAGTTGCTAATACTCTGATAACTACTGATAATCTTACTAGTTTTTGCCACGTGACGCTAGGCACGGGGTTGCCAGCTGCGCGGCATTCTAGCACAGCAGCGCCCCCGCGGCGTGCGGCAGCATGGCGCGACTCTGGCGCAGCGCGTACACTAGGCGGGACCAGCACTTCTACTGTGTGAACCTGGTCGCGAGCCACGCGGTCTGAAATCTGGCACACATAGTCGCCAGCATCCTGAAAATTAAAAATGTAACGTCAAGTAAGTTTGTGTGGCTTTTTTTTATGCTACTGCATGTGGAATCAGCTTATGGACGATTGATGTTAAGTGGTAAACGAGCCCTTTTACAAAGAGCTCTACTACTATTAAAATATGACTGAATATATTTCATGACTAGTAATGTGGTTCTATGAAAACAACAGACCTTGCGAGCCCTTATAACTATGAATAACCGACACTTTCACCTTTCTCAAATTTAAATCCATCCACATAAAACGCTACAGAGACCTTCCCCGCTTTTACCCCTTTTGGATTTTTTTCGCAACATTTGTGTAGAATGAAGTCCTCATAAATTTGATTAAAATTCGTCGTTAAATAACGTTACATGAAACATCCCTCCGCTCCCCCTATTCAATAATATTGATCTACAAACAAATAAAATAAATCAAGGAACTTGTGTGCCAATTATCGTCAAAATCTGTTGGTAATGCGACTTATCCGTGTGAACAGGCACTGACAGACGGACAAAAACAATTTTTGGGCCAATCTCGAAACTAAGACGCTTTGGTCGCTTCGCTTGATCGGTCAAAAACTTTTCATTTTGGTAGGTACATACGGTAGGTACATACACTCAAAAACTTTACTAAAAATTCAATTTCGAATCTCAAGTCTACATTGTTAATGGAAGAGTAGAATCTCCTTACTAATTAAGCTCATCTTCATAATGAAGACTCAAACGAGGCGACTTCATAATCTGGAATACGATCTCGAAGTAATGGTGTGCGATGACTTTGAAGGTAGCTATTGTTAAGATACATCTATTTAGGTATTATGATGATTTTACAAGGTTGTTTCAAAGTATCAATCCTTGTAATAATAACTATTGAATACCTACTTTTTTTACCACTTTTCGATTACTCATATGGCCCGCCTGATGTCAAGTGGTAACCATCACTTTACATAGCGTAACCTCGTAGGTCAGACACGTTAGTATACGATGCATTGCTCTACCTGGGACATATAGGTGTTACCTAGGTATCATGTGCTTTTAATTTCATCGGCGCCCACACATTTAAAACCTTTACATTCACTATGCCTAGCGATAGATTACACCTGATAGGAAAATAATACAAAATAGAGGTAATTAGGGTTATTATACTTCGATCCTGGGTTCTATCGTTTGTACCGTAATTATTCATGCTAGGCTGGCAATACCTTGGAATACTGGATGTACCCACAATAGTAAGTACATCCAGTAAGAAACGAGTTGGAAAGTCCAGTTTAAAACTGTCACTAAACAGTCTCATAATAATAAATAGACAGCTGAAAAAAGCTAATATTTTTCTCTGAAAACTTTTAGTTTACCCTGCCCCTATCACGAAAGCACTAAATCATACCCTAACTACGAGCATAAACCCATCGGGTGTTTGCCAAACACCCACCGGAGTTAAAAAACAAAACATAGCGGTCGAAAATTGTGCGCGAAACCGTACCTCAATAGGGTTGTCACTTGTCATCCCGTACGGAAAATAGATGATGTACCTATGTATGTATGTTTCAAAACATTTTAATAAACAGCGTTAGTTAGATTTAATGGTTTAAATGTGCACGGTAGTCATCCTGTCAGGATTGATAGCGGACCGTTTCAAGCTTCAGAACTGATGTTCTGTGGGGTCAAATGAACAAACCGCCTTGTGTTCGGATCGGCTGATGATTTTCAAAAGTATCGTGAAGTATTGTAAGTACTTCTGTAATATCATGTTAATAAACAACAGACTACTTAGGTATTTGAAATATTAGATAGGTTTTGCTTCTTCTTTTAGTAAATCAGAGTTCTATTACAATTGTTATAAAAGTAACTATCTGAAGTAACCAACCAGTTAACCAATTAGAAACAGTAATTCTTGTAGGCTGGATTCTGTATAAAATATTAAAAATTTCAGACACAATATTCTTTAGCTGAGTGATAAGACAGACAAAAATAAGATGCTGCTACAGGGTAAATCACTTAAAAAACCTAAGTTCCTAAGTTGTAATTCCTAAGTGTTACCTAAGTTCTTAACTATACCGTCGACGAATATTCATTCTCTTGTCTCCTACTACGTTAGTTTTACAAGTGAATTGCAAATGTTAACGATCAAGCAGATGTTCAAGCAAACTGACCGGACTCAATACCTAGATGGCCGGATGACCGCACCCCTAGTCAATGTTGCCATACATAAAAAATAACGAGCGGGTTCCACCACAAAGGTTTTACGCGGCAATTATCATATTTTTACGTGCCAATTACCGTTTCGGGTGCGTTTTAGCATTTTTGATGTTGTGAAAAAAATTGAGAAGATATTTCGTAGTGCTATTACTGGAATTGCCTGTAATGTTGTTTTTGGGAAGCCATTTTATTCCTGGGGGAAAGAAGACGGAAGTTATGTTTCAATAAATAATACATGTTTATAGAAATGTTGGTCAGCACGTTTGTATCGGTTTCAAATGTAAAGTGATAAGGGTTTTTAATAATTGAGAATGAAAATGAATTGCAATGAATGAATTAATTCATGCTAATTGAAACTATATGACCTGGAAAGGATTGTAGTGGAGGTTTTTTTTTACAATTGCTGCTGGAACAAGCATATGGCCCACCTGATGTTAAGTGATTACCATCGCCTATAGCAAAGCATTGCCTTGTAGGTCACGTTAGTTAGGAACGTAACCTACAATACACTGATCTGCGTCCACCAACCTGAGGCATATATGTGTTAAGCTTCATGTGCCTGTAATTTCAGAGATCCAGTAGATTGTTTACCAAAAAATATGAGTGCGATAATAATAATGATGCTGGACAATCCACACAGCATCATCTAGCCCCAAGCTAAGCAGAGCTTGTGTTATGGGTACTAGATGACTGATATACGTAATACCATACGTTACATACTTAGATATTTTTTATTATACATAGAAAATACCCAGAATACCCGGAATAAATATTTGCAGATCGTACCTACTAACATTTATTTTTCGCCCGCCGCGCCACATCGGTCGTCAATGGTGTCGATAATGGTGTCCCTTATTGATGTATCTGTTGATTTATTTTCCAAAACAAACTTAATTTGATAGTGCCGCCCGTTGTTACTGTTTCTTGAAAGAGTTACAGTATGTACAGTTTGTACAAAAGTACTTTGTTTAACGCAACGTAATTAGTACCGTAAAATTAGGTTAGTTTCGGAAAATGACTACCTATTTTGTAAAAAAAAACAAAAAAAAGGTAGGAACCAAGCCGTAAGTTTCTCGCCTGTTCTAGTCGCAAGTAATTGGCGTCTAGATTAACTTAGTTGTAAGACGATTTGAAGTGATCTTTCCATTGGAATAAACTCCTTTAGACTTGAGACAGTAGAATTGAGACCATTATGCCGGTGCAGAAAAAGTCAGTTGGTAAAGAAAAACACGCGGCTTAGTCTACTACGCTGTGTTTACCTTGTCTTTTCTGTGGATTGGCCTGACTAGGCTGAGACTGATAACTGCCTAGCACAGGCAAATCCCACCCTCCTTAAATTGTACCAGATGTTAAATAAAAACAGCAAATAAACATACAATTTAACAAACAACTTCATTAGCATCGTTATAAATAATTTATTTACGAAAAATACGTTACAAAGACCGAAAACCATGGAAATTAGTAGGAACCCAAGTAAAATTTTTTTTTTTTTTAAATTCCGTGGTTGTAACTTGAACAAATGTACGTAAGTTAATGGCACTGTAAAGTGTTATGAGACTGACGTATTTCGCTATGAACACAAACCTGAGGGCCGACATCAGTGATCTGAAGATTGTATCCGTCCACCAGCCGGAACCGCTCGTCGCGAGTCACCATCAGACTGGCCGCGGTAAGTACAGCTGGTCCTCGCCTCCATAACAGCACTAGAGATCCTAGAATGAATGGTAAAGCGAGTGTGAACTATAATAGCCAACGCTGTTCTGGTAATATTTATAAGCTCTTCGTCGTGGCTAACAGTTGCTGGGGATCAACAGCTTATAAACAAACGTAAAATCCTTTTGTTTGCAACTGAACCGCATCGAGAACTTAAGAAGTTCCGTGTTATCGAGCCAATCAGCTAGATGTCGAATGCGATCAAAGTCCCAGCCGGATGAACGTATAATAGCTAGGAAACCCGTTACGTTACATCACTAACTTATGTATGCACACTCGGTTTATCCAGCAGGACGAACAGATGAGTAAAAACCTCCGGATTTTCAGTGTGACCAGAATCAATCGATTCGGATTTTAAAAATGTATTGACAGGCCATTTCTATCCGGCTAGGTACGACTGTACGGTGTTCACTTGTGTTAATGTTGCTTTAGTTTAGTTATTATTGTGTGTTCACGGCTCTGACGATTCTGTTCCTCGAATGTTTTTTTTATAAATAAACACATGCACAGTCAGTTATTAAAATAATTAGGTATGAAACGAATAGTCAAAGAAATAATGCCCCTTTTAAAAATTCTCCCGTAAAAATTATATTAACTTTTTGTTGAGATGTGTAATAAAATCAAGTACTTTTATCACTGTTTATTATGATCACGCATCAGGGCTTAAGTTATTTCGTATAAGTTTTAGTAGGAGCCTAGGAAACTTTACGCATGATGACTTCCACGTTTGTAGAAATGAAATCACGTGGCTGAATCAATGCAAAAATATCGAGGAGTATCACGTTTTCAGCCTGTTCTATAGTAAAAACGACTGCTTCGTTCGTGCCTCAAACGTCGTCATAAGTAGATCTTATATCTGTTGAGTAGATCTTACCTAGATTCTGGACCTGACGTGCCTCAAACGTCGTCATAAGTAGATCTTATATCTGTTGAGTAGATCTTACCTAGATTCTGGACCTGACATGGAAGCAGCAAGGTGTCTCCAACCACCGTACGGAAGGAGTGACCGCGCGACAGAAAACGCGGTCCGTCGTCTGTAAACAAAAAATCCAAGTCATACACACACTAAAGTGATTTGGCACTACGAGACCTAAAGGGACGTCTGTCATAAATTATTTTCTCGCCACTGTGGTTTCTCTTATGTGACCTACTGATGGAATAAGCAGATGGCTCACCTGATGTAAACGTGCCCTACGATGCACTACTCCGTGTACATCAACCTGAGGCATACAGATGTTAAGCCTCAGTGTTGTGCCTGTAATTATACCAGCTCCCACACTCTTCAAACCAGAACACAGCAAGCTACTTGGCGGCAGAACTAGGCATGGTGGTAGTACTTCCTCGGACTAGCTCTAACTACTGCTACTCTACCACTAGCAATATCATAACAACAGAAAAAACACTAGCAATCGTTTGCGTAGAGCCGTAGACCTATTGTAAAAGATTACGCCTTTTTGTTGTCCCGTAGGTCACTACTGCTACGCTCGTAGCAGCCTACGGACAACGTAGAGGCGTAGCACCGAAGTTGTACGATACATAATATTGTATGCCGTCACACTACGTGCAGTGCCGAGAAATAACTGTTGCAATAATTTAGTTTGTACGAACTGCGAATTCCGGGTGTTTTCTGGGTATTATTTGTACGTAATGTATTGTATTAAGTATTTCAGTCATCTAGTAGTACTTAGGTACTTATAAGTATAAGTTTAGGTTAGGTTATTTTAGAATAACGGTTGTCTGGAAGACATCGCTACCCGCGATAAGTCCGCCGATTGCAGGACAAATCCTTTTGTACTTTATTTTATATTTTATTGTATTAATTATAAGCCTTGTCCTCAATAAAGTTATTATTATTATTATTATTATTATTATTACTAGTATCATCTAGTCATCACAAGCTCTGCTTAACTTGGGGCTAGATAATTCTGTGTGGATTGTCAAGCATTATTATTAGTTATCCTTGGCTTAACATAGTTTTGCTTAGAGACGGAGTTGTAGGTAACCTATAAGGGTTATCGGAAAGGGTAGATAATGGTATGAAACCCTTCGTGCGCGAGTCCGACTCGCACTTGGCCGGTTTTTTGTTCACATATTTAGAGAGATGGCAACGCGTTCGACATGCAACGTTCGTTCGAGTAATTTCAAAAGATTAAATTTCATGACCTTTCAACGCCAGACCGCAAATTTTCAGTTCTTTTTTTGGACTTAGGAACCCTAGAAATCGTTCTACCTACCATATGGCTATTATGATTTCTTTAAAAATGGCGTATACTAAAGTCTGCGTTTTAATAATTTACTTTAGAGGTTTCATTCACAATAGAATCTCCTTTATTAACTGCTTCGACTGAAGACTGGCTCCAGCGTTTCGTATTTTAATATTTTTATAGTACCAGCCATCTTTGTTCGCTACGAGAATTAATAGTTTAACTTTTCCATTGGAGATGAAATTTATTGAGTCTCTAAAGGAAATTTAAAACTTAATAAGAATATGCGAAAGACATTTGGCCGTGTTAGTTTCGTTTTAAATTTTCATCTTCAGGCGATAGTTTGACCACTAGCTCAGCCGGTCTACTCAAGTTTCGTATTGTCGTTTTGAGTTACACTATATCTGTCATGCCAGGCAGCGTCAACTTGGCTTGTGACGAGTTGCCCACTGCGGGGCAACGATTATACAATTACTAATCGACTATACGAAACTTCGCTTATAGTTTCTAAGAGTAGACCTGCCGAATACTATCCAATAAGAAGAAGTACTATCCCATTTAGGGCGAGAGATGCGTGGGCTTGAATCTGGAAATATTTGCTTTTGATCTGGGCGCAGGCCGCTTTATCAGACGTATTTTGAAGCCGTTAGAAGTGACGGCAAACAATACTCCCTTGTCGAAACCTCTAGTTATGTGTGCCATTATACTGAGAGTCGGCCTGAGAGGACCAATTTAAAATGCAGGCAAGTTTTTTTTAACTTCTAACTATTCTACCAGTCTAGGTATTTGTTTTTATTAACACTTTTGTTTATTATTTGCTTCTATAAACCGCTTGATTATGAGATTTAAGTTTAATAGTACTTAGAGAGCTCTTCGGTCTACTGTGTTTCAGTTTGAAGGGTGTAGGTGCCCGTGAAACTACAATCACATGAGGCCATGTTGACGGACGCAGGGCAGTGCATTGTAGTGTTTGGAAAACATGCATGACTTGTCAATGCTTTGCTAACGGTGATGCCACTTAGCATCATGTGGGCCATCTGTTTCCTTCAGTAAGTGGTATAAAAACAAAAAAGAAGATCAGCAAGTAGGTGGCCACACGCGTTCGCTATACCAGGCGCTTTATAAGCAGCGTTTAACAAATACGTGTGACCGGCGCTTATGCCCTTCATTTGCTTGGTTAAGTAAGTAGTAAGCGTGATTTCTCCAAGAATCTACAGCCGGAAAAAAATAGTTTTATGTAACAAATCAATGCATACAAGATTAAACAATTAGAGGTCTCGCTACGAACGGAAGTAAAATAACAGCCGGATTTAGCGCTTCCGGTCGGTTCCCGCCGTATTTACGACTTCCGGTGTTATGGAAACCTTGCTGTTAATGATTATTGCTTTGAGATATTGAAGCTACGTGCCATGAAGTACGCCGGTGGCCTAGTGGTAGCGAAACTGCCTTCTGATCTTAAGCATGTGGGTTCGAATCAAATCGTGGCATCTGCGGAGTCTGCGTCTTTTCGGTTGTGCAATCGAGTGTTCTAAATCATTGTGAAGAAACTATACAATAATAGCCTTATACATTTTGATTGTTGCAATCTCTTTTTGGTGACATAAAAGTGATGGTAACAAAAACAAAGAGCCTCTATAAAGTTTAATTTTATTTCAATTTTGACCCCTGTGATTCAATAAAACTAAACCATTGTGATATTTATTTGAGCATTGATGGCAACCTAGATATAAAATACTATCTTATGGAGTACTAACTATAGGTAAGTACTCACCGCTTACTCACGTACAACAAAAAAAAGGTATATCCAAATGGAAAGACCACCTCTGACTACTCTAACACTAGACAGACTAACAATGTCAATATAATTTATTTTGAAGCTATTCAATTTCTACACTCGTAAGCACTCTAAATTACTATACATACTATTCTGTGTTCGTCTACCACGTGACGTGCCGAGAGAATGAATTATGTATAGTAATTTAGACATCATGAAGTTCGCTTCGAAGCCAACTAACATTGACTAGCTTAGTTCATTCTACTTTCGTTAAAAACTAGGTACCTAGGTATATACTCTTTTATTAGGATCTCATTGCACATAAGTAGGTATATTGTTAAATTCAACACTGGGTATATTATTGTCTTACAACATCAAGATAAGAATTTCCAGACACTTAACAAAGCCAAGGAAATAAGAATCGGCCATCTTAATCGAATCAATCAAGCAAGATGGCGGCGCGGAAGTGTGCGCGCCAAAGCGAGCGGCTTCCGGTGCTCCGCTGTCATATTCTGTAGAAAAGTATTTGCTGAAGATGTGTTACCTACCAGTGGCGTAGCGTGCCTTGGGGGGGGCCCCGTATAAAAATTTGTTTGGGGTCCCATATGAAAGGTAAAGATTTCTCACAAAAGAAAAAAAAATGTTTACATAAAATTAAAAGAAATATTTATTCATCATAATTATCTATCTGTCACTTTTCCAACATTTTTACAACAATTCAAATTAAATGTACACTCTCCTTGCTTTTTTTTACTTTTGTCATTTCAAAAATAAAAAAAATTGGGAAGTTTTTATTCATTTTTTACGCACGTCGTGGCCCGGGGGCCCCGTATAATTATTACGGCAGATACGGCGGTAGCTACACCCCTGTTACCCACCTTAGTAAGTACGTACTAGTAGTTAATAAACCAAATAGATACACTATTACAAGTAGAACTCTTTATGATAGAGTTCGCCCGGGGAAGTTTTTTTTGACAGTATACAGGTAAACGTTTAAGGAGGTGGTATCCGCCAACGAGAGGTTTTCTCCGTGTTATTTCTCTTTGATGAGTGAGTATAAATGTCCAAAAAAAATATATATTGCTTATTAAAGACTAAATTTTAATTTGAATAATTGAAATAATTCTAACTATTTTATTACTATATGAAAAAAATATCCAAAGTGAAGCAATTTTTATTTTAAATTTGGTTATTTCTTCTAAACGGTATTGATTTTTAGTATTTTTTTTTCACACAAATATTTGTCAAAGTATTTATCACAAAGTGAACAATTGGCAGTTTGAACTAATAATTCATTAGGCTAAAAATAATTATTTCTTGAATGCGATATGAAATGGAATGCGCGCGGGTCTCTGTGCGGGCGACGGGCGGCAGTGCAACTCAGTATGGACAGACTCCTCAAGGTCGTTGGCGAGTACCACCGCCTTAAGTGATGATGCGGTCGACGGTGTAGCACGCTTACCTAGTAGGTACTACCAACGAACAGTAGGTACTTCTGCCAACGAATAGTAATGCTCGTATTGTGATGGATCGATTTGATGGGTATGAGTATCGATGAAATCACAGGAACATGAGACTTTTACGTCTCACTAGTGGGCGTGCTCTGTGAGGTGATGCGATTCCTCCGAACCTCGACTAAGAACTCTACTACTATAAAGGAGGAAGAAAACCGTGGCTGACGGTGACGGTGTTGTCGCTTACGATAACGCCTGGCTCAACTATTAGCACACAAGCAAACGTCAGCAGCCCACCGCAAGCCGTGTGTCATCCCCGGTGTCTTTCATCTGCGGTAAATGTGCCCGTAGCTGTCACTCCGACGGCTCTTTAGCCGCAAACGTACATGTTCACTTCCTTCTGCTTGTTTTCCAACTTATCTGGGGCCACCTTAATCACTTATTATAGATTTAAATTGGCCAATGATGATGAGGATAAGCAGAGAGGTAGCCGCTCATGTAGGCCATACGTTTCATAACCTTTTCGCAAAAAAAAACAATTTTATTTTCAAACTTATAGCTCTGTAGTATCTTATGTGGATGATTTATCCAAAAGACTTGGTATAGGTAGGTACTCACTTCTATTGTTGGCTTGTGTTCTCGCCGGCGCTACGAGTGCGCACAGCAGTGCTAACAGCGGCCACGCCTCCATGTCGCCGCCGCGTCACGCCGCCTTGCTTGTCGTGGTCATCTGCAAAAGCATAAATAAACATTTAGTCACATTCGATTTCGATGGCGGACTCGTGGTCACACCAGATTCTCACACTGGTCACTAACAGGAATTTATTTTACACGTGATCACACTACATTGAAAAGGATCGCACTTGACTGAATTAATTATAGTGATGTCCAAGTACCTGTACCTACTTTGCTTAAAGTTCCACTGTGGCCGCGTTAAAAAACGAATTATTCTATACAGTTTATATTAAAAATTCGTCTGGAACAGCAGGTTTTCATTTCGAAACTTTTTATACAAACAGTTGTGCATATTCCCCAAGTTTTCGGGACTATTCTTTCTTCATCAGGCACCATGGTACCACACAAAATTATATTGAAAACATTTCACACAGCACCGTCTAGTTACGATTTTATTTTTTAGCGACCAGTCCAAATCAAACTAGATCAAACTAGGTAATCAAGCTAGATCTGGCTCTGGTTGTGGGTTGGATCATTCAATGATCACCGGTAGTTTGATTTGGACTGGTCGCTAAAAAACAAAACATTCTCGAACTTTTATATATCGCATGGTAAGTGTTACGCATTATGTAACTGACGACGGAGGCTTACGAATGTCCGTACAAATAAATACGAACAGATTCTCTGTAATTTCAGTAGTGATCAAAATACCCACAAACACACATCCTAATTTGCAACAGTTGCGCTACACAAACATATTGCCAAGAGCCTCTTGACAGTATGTTATCGACTGTCGAACTACGGAGCTACAAGCTACAACTACTACAGTGTGTGATGGGATGGGGTGGGGTAAACTTTGAAGCGCTTTGACATTTCTGAAGTTTGGAGCTCCGTTCCATAAATGTTGTAAAATAACTACCTACCAGCGATTTACTTGATTTGTTTTTTTTATGGTTTTGGTGCGTAGGGGTGTATAAAGAAATAAATTCCAAAAATTCTATCCCTAAAAGCAGCGAAGGTTAACATATTAATGAAATTAGCTTCACGAGAACACTCGCACGGTAATAAGTACTAGTATAAAATAAACTTTTGAAAAAGTTGCCGTGAGCAAATGCGAGCTCTACATAAATTGCACAAAAGTTATGGAATTTAATAATTGCGTAACCTACACGAAGTCTACCAAACTATTCCTACACCAAAATTAACAAATTTGAACCGTAATGCCTAAAAATAGAGCTGAAAGTTAGTTAAAACTGCCTATGACGGTGCGTTCTTGACATTCAGAGTAAAGGAGGGGTGAAAATCAATCATTCGGATAAAGGTTTGTTAAGGGTAGGTAACTCGTTAAATAATAAATCCATTTTCTTTTTTCTTCTTCTTTCATTCATTCATTCTTTTTACTAAGCAATCTTTATTATCGTCGCTATATATTGCCCGACGCTTCATCATGATGGGATAATTTGCATTCCCTGTAGTAGATAAAGGGATACTTAAGCTATCTACCTACTGTTTACCCCCAGAATATAAGTCATTTCTATCTACCAAATTTCACTATAAACGGTTCTGATGCTAAACGGTGAAATACTAATACAATAATTGTTCTGAGAGAATGAAATATACGCAAATGAATTTAAGTCTAGATTTTAAACTAGTAATGCCTATTATTTTTGCCAGCAGTTCTGCGAACAAACCTCATGGGCACAAACTTTTTTGCAACAATTTATAGTCTGTCTTACCCTTAACTACCCCAAAGAAGGGGATCAATCATTTGGAACAAGGTATTTAGGGGTGGCTCGTGCTATTGCAAGCAATTTATTTATTATTTATCTGTTTTAAAGACTGGTCATTTCCAACCGACTAATAATGGCAAAGTAAAATCATATTTACTCGCTGGAAGTTTAGGTTCTTATTTCACTACATGAATGTTATTTTTTCAGTTTTTAAATGCGTCAATAAAATACCGTCTCAGTTACCTTTACGTCTTGCTGATGGAGGAAGCAGATGGCCCATCTGATGTTCAATGGTAACCATCACCTCATACGGCAGGTCTTACAAAACAAAGTTAAATAGGACCAGAACTGTAATCTCAAGGCACGGTAGATATCCGTTAAGATTAAATTTTGCAGTGTAAGGGATTCCATTGATTACACGGGCGGCGATACGGATGCAAGGAAGACATCTCCTCAAATAATAATAATAAGATGCTGGACAATCCACACAGCATCATCTAGCCCCAAGCTAAGCAGAGCTTGTGTTATGGGTACTAGATGACTGACATACTTAATACAATACATTACATACATCGATTTTTTATTATACATAGCAAAACACCCAGAACACCCGGAATAAATATTTTTAGATCGTACAACATTTAAGGCGGAGATCGAACCCGCAACGTCCTGCGTTGCAGGCGAACATTCACTCGCCGCGCCACATCGGTTGTCCAATCAATATTCTTGAAGAATTTAGAAGAACTACGAGTCAATGTTAAACTTATCAAATCAAACAAAGTCCGTGGTAAGAACTAGCTAAACTACGATTGATTTTATACTAAATCCCTAAAAACAACATTGGTTATAAGCCCGAATACAAAACAAATACCAGTCCCACCCTTTTTTTATCGCATTATCAACCCCGAAACCCCTAACACAATGCGTTTAGCACCCTTGTACTTGTAAATGCATAGACTCCTAACTTGTGTGAAACTACTATCGTAAATTGGTTTTTGATAGAGAAATGAGGAATAGAGAAGGAGTATGCTTGTTCTCACTCATTTTCGCCTGCACGGATGAAATGAAACTTGGTATATACCACTCGCAGGTTCAATTCAAATATAATATTAAATTTAAAACTTACTTATTAAAATGCTTAGAGATCGATCATGACAAAGCTTCCAAGCTTTGCTACCAAATATATAAAAAACTCCCCTAATTTATGCATAAAGAATCGTTAATTCTGTTTGTTTATCTGTTAGTGACAGACATGTCCGAACAGCAGCGGGGCTTTTTTAGCTCGCGAATAAAGTGTGATAATAATTTCAAAAACCCAACAGTTACTTAGGTCACTTAGCCAAAATTAATTTTCCCGAATCGTTTGGTCGAGCAGCGATGGTACAGTTGCCTCCACCAAGTTAAGGGTGCATTTATACGGCGCGAGAAATTTCGCGGAGTGAAATACGTCTACTCGGTCTTGATTTATTTTTTATGTGTATAAATATTTGCAGAATCTACAAAGCTTGAACAGTAATAAGGCCTGAAGAAGTTCAATGAACTTCTTCAGGCCGATAATGGTGATGATGGTTGAGCGTCCCGGGAAAGAATCCAAAAGTTTTTTCCCATTCCCATGGCGTTTTAAAAAAGATTATTGTGACAACTTTGATTTAAGGGAGGGCACAAGGGATTAAAAGGGTTTTTGACGTGGACTTTAAGCGGGGTCAGTTTATGTGAGATGTGTAATTGTTTTTTATCAGGCTGGCTGTCACAGTTTATTTATTTTCAAAAGGTTTTTAAAATACTTGCTGCCCATCATTTACAGCTGGTATACTTATGTAGAATTTTTCCATTATTTAGATATTTTTTTATAAATACATACTAATACAATAAAACATTCAGATACAGAACATACTCTTATAGACTATTTCATTAAACATCATGCATCACGCATCACTGGTTGTAGAAAGTTTCAAAAAGTTTTTTTGTGGTGGTAAAAAAAATACTTTGAAAGGGGAAGCAGCGGGTTTGAAGTTTGCATGAAAATAGTGTCATGCGAATGACGTTGTGCGCCATTTTATTAGTTTGACTTGGATTTTTGACACAGAAGGCCCACTAGGCCTTCTGTGTTAGTAGGTTCGATTTCCACCACAGACATGTTTGTAATGTTTATAATGTACAAACATTATTTGTTGTAATGAGCACCGCTGGAAGTAACCCCACTTTCCTAGGGAGAGATCCTAAGGTCGTGGGTTCGAATCTAATCGTGCACCAATGGAATTTCCTATTCGAATAAAATATGTACAGTGTTCTCAAACCGTAAAGGAAAACATAGTAAGGAAACCAGTTAGTATTCTAGCAGCGGCGATGGGCTTGCAAACGGTCACGATAGGAATACTAACTTCGTAGGTATATGCCAAATGTAATATTTGGACGTACTTACCTCTGACTATCCCACTTTAAAATCCTCAGAAAACTTAGGTTAGTACTCATCAGTCCTACTACTAATATATAAGTACAACTTGGTATTGGTAACAAATTGAATAAAGTAAATGTATTTTTAGAATTCCGTACCTCAAAATGTTGGCCACTATGTCTTTCACTAAAAAGATACACATATAAAATATTAAAATAAATAAATAATGCTGGACAGACCACACAGCATCATCTAGCCCCAAGCTAAGCAGAGCTTGTGTTATGGGTACTAGATGACTGATATACTTATTACAATACATTACATATATAGATATTTTTATTATACATACAAAACATAAAATAAAGTAATATAATAATTTCAATATAAAATTAAATGGCAGTAAATATTAAATCTTTGTGAGGAAATAGCAAAAAAACCTCGAACCTCAGAATCGTAATGTTACTGGAAGTGAAATTTGAAATGAGCCTTTGTGAAACCAATATAGGAAAAAATCGGTCAGGTCAGGGTTGTGGAACGATTACTGTGTACCCCGTAGTGTATTTTAAAACGTCAGTAGTACAAAACTTCATTCATAATTTTCCAGAGTAGACTCCCTGTATCCACTCGGATGTTTCCATTTGATAGTCATCTTCTATCGCCATTCTAAAATAAATAATTGAATTAAATGGACTTTTCTGGTTGGCAAAGCTTCTTAGGTTATCACGACATAGTATATAAGTACAACTTCACTTATTAATAAAATATTACACTACCTATCCCCTCCGCCATATCGGTTTAAATGTCAAATTATTGCACCCTCGGCCTTTGATCCCAAAATTAGCGATATTCCCACGCAAGGGCGGGGGTCATTCTTAGTCGAATGTACAAGGGGGTGGCATGTTTATTTTATACTAGTTTCTGCTTGTGACATCTTCTGACTTATTTTTCAGCATTTAAAACTACCTACCCCATGTTTACTAAACATACCTACATACGCAATGTATTTTTGTATTTGAGGGTTGTTGCGTTGCTACCATAGAATGGACATTTGTTCGTTTGACAGGAATCTCAAATAAGAACCTGTTAAAAATCTGTTTATTTGGTTACGTAGGTAATTATAAAAAATCACAGAGTCCATTAAACTCTCATTTGGCACAGTTATGGTAAACGAATCCAACCCTGTTGCTTACCCGCGGATCAAATATTTATCAAAAAAGCGTTATAGAATGTTTATAGTCCGACGTTTATTGTTTTGGTATGACTCAACAAGCTCAAGACTCAATGTATGCCACAGCTAACAGCTACGGTATAAGAAGATCCTGTGGAGTAGGTTGGAGTGGTGTGATGTAAATGGGTGTGGTTGTACAAATACGTCACCTCATCAAACGTGCGTGGAACGCGACGTAATTATACGGTGCTAGAGATACACGGCGTAATTTTGTGATCTCTTACATTCTAAAAATAACCTGTGCCGTGTAAATCTTACTGCACCAGTACCCTGTCCTGTAGACACGAGGATGCCTTAGCCAATCTGTTGATCTGGAAAAAAGCTGGGAATACTAGGGAAATGGGAAAAGATGTAAAGTTACCGACTGGACTTCTTCTTAGCGCTTCGAAGAGATGTTGCGCACTAATTGTATATTACTCGTATGTATTAGCGATCCGCCTCGGCTTCGCACGGGTATAGAGACAGTACCGTAGATCACGTTAGGTAATTTGACACCCTGAAGACGGTAGCTATCTAAAAATATGGTGGCTATATAAGTACGATGACAATATACCACGTGACGTTGCGATAGCTGTCAATCCATTTTGTGTTTTATACTGGCTATACGGCTATAGGTACTCGTATTTTTGAATAAGGGCAAATCTACAGTGTCTGACATAATGATTACTTTATCCATGCTTGCGTGTATTTGTAGGTACTACACAAAAACACACATCAGCGTATATTTATTAGTGCCTACAGTGCAGTGGGTTTTTGACTCTGAATATTGTCTGTGGAAAAGGATAGACCGCAACGGGAGTTTACGCATTTATCTCTCGTGTGTCACCTCCTTGTAATTTGCAAGATAGGAAAACGGTTGGCGGCATCCACTCGGTGCGTACAATTCATATTATTTATTTATCGTCTAACTGAGTTCTATTTACTGAACTGTGAAGGAAAACATCGTGACGAAAGCTTGTTATAGACTATTACAGAAAAAGAATTTCCTAAAATGTCCAGTGTAGTCGATTTGTAGCGACCACAGGTTGTAAATAAAGTTACACTATAAAAACGTAAGAAGAACCACCAGCTAGAAAAGCTATAAATATATGGGATTGAGATAAACTATCTGTTTTATACATACATATTTTGTATTTATATTTTTGGACATTTTTACACAACAGTATTATTTTCGAGGGTAGAAATTGAGTTGTTTTGTAGATTCTTCACAACAAACAATCCATCACTTGATGTTACGTCAGTCTAGAAATATAATTTTTTCAGGGTGTCATCTTGGTGTGCGTAGATAAATAAATTCCAGAAATTCAACCCCTAAATAGGTGCTGCAGGGGTTGAAAATAACTTCACACAAGCAAAGTCGCACATAATTCTACTAGTTTAGTATATATCTATATTGACGTACTAGCTGACCGGTGCCCACTTCGTTGGGCGGTAAACATGTTTACTTACAAATCTTAACTGAAGCAGTACTCGATGTCACCAATAGATGGCGTTAATACGGCATAAAATAGCGGCCGTTCGCAGTTTCGCCAGCGTGGCAGTTTTTATCAGTTCCCGTTATTTTTTCGGGATAAAAAGTAGCCTAAGTTACTCCTTGTTACATTAGCTATCTGCCAGTGAAAGTCCCGTCGAAATCGGTCCAGCCGTTCCAGAGATTACACGGAACAAACAGACAGACAGACAGACAAAAATTTAAAAAATGCTATTTTGGTATATGTATCGTATATACATTCCTATGCATGTAGTAAAAAGCGTTATTTTAATATTACAAACAGACACTTCAATTTTATTTATTTGTATAGATTTTATCATAAAACTATGTTACATGATTAATTAATATCCTTTTTATAAAACACCTGCGTAGGGAGCCGACCTCGCGTCGGAGCCGCGTGGGTACCTTACTCATAGATCTAAACTACTCCCCTGCACGCGCACTCCCAACTTGGTGACGCTCACTTCGCAACGGGCCGTGCAGCAGAAATCGTAATATTTTAATTTCGCCATAACTTCAAAACCAAACGTCCAATTTTAACGATTTAAAGACCAAATATTATCTACATGAACTGTACTTAGTGATAAAATAATTTATTTCGATAAGGATTAATAGTATGAGTAAAATAAATGCGTTTAAATGTAGTCCAAAAAAAATTGAAGATTTTTAAATAAAAAAATGGTTGTTGTGCCTCACTCGACATAGATAGGTATAGTGTGTCGCTGACTTTTTTGTAGATTATTATAAGATCTACAATTACTTAGAACATTTTATGGTTCTATCTTTTATAGTTTAGGCAGCGTACGCAAAATAAGTAACTTTTCTGGTTGATTTTTTACACCTTGTGTCTGAAAAACCCAAATATTTTACGGAATGCTATTTTTTTCCAAAATAAAATATAGCCTATGTTACTCAGTGATAATGTAGCTTTCTAATGAAAAAAGAATTATTAAAATCGGTCGGTAAAGTACTTTTGAGTTTATTCATGACATACAAAAATACAAAAATACAAATCTTTCCTCTTTATAATATTAGTGTAGATAAGTTTTGTCTACATAAGTAATTTAAGTTAAGGAAACTACTAAATAATTAAGGCATATTTAAACAAGCGACTTGTTAAGCCAAGCACGTGTAAGTTACTTATCTCGCATCTGACGTTTCGTGCTTGACGAGAGGCTACGAAACACGCGAGCTTAGTAGGTCATTTAATTTTAATTCGCTAGGTACCTAATTCGGAAACTGACAGGTTCTCTGACGTAACTGCGACGGGTCCAAGTTTTTATTTAGGATCCTATCTGATGCCCGATCTATCTCTCGTAACCTAAAAACCAATAATAAATAGATACACGTCTCCTTGGTGCACAAAACCATAAAGGCGGTAGTCAGAGGCACGTTCAAGCACCGTATTTGATACGTACCAACGTTTTGAGAAGTTACTAATAAAAATCTGACTTATGATTCCAAAAGTACATACGACTATGACGCCTAGCCATAGGTCATGGCCTCAAGACAATTTAATTTTAACCATTACTTCATTCAATTCTAACTCTAGTAAATTCACTGGTTAAGCACATGTATAAATGAGAAGAGTTTTTGAAGCCAGATGTATGCGATTATCGAATGTGAGAATCGCCAGGCAATCTCGCACGTACGTGTTGTTAACATAAGGTTTTTTATATCCGTTCGATAATCGTATGTTCGTGGCGAGAAACTCTCCTGATCTAAATAGCGCTCTACACGTGATAACTAATTGCTTTTAGGAATTCAGAAACTGAGACGAGCTTGCAATCAATCTTGTACAGAATCTGTTATGCCGAAATGTAGTAGATATCTTGAAATACTTTAGATATTCCTAGTAGGAATATCTAAAGTAAAAATTCCTAAAAAGTAGGAATTTCCTACAGAGAAGGTAAATACATTAGAAAAGCTTGTAGGTAGGAAAGCCGAGGATTTGTAAAGTCCCCGCAGCCTTATGTGGATGATACGCTTGAAGAGAGTAATGTGGTAACAACGGTTCTGATACAAATGATTGCAGGTCGCCTTTTCATTAAGTACCTACCTATGAGTATTTTACTCTCTACGTATTCGGGCGTCTAGAGATTTGAAGAGGTAGTTTCGACGAAAACCTCAACTCGAGAGGACTCATTAAGTAGCTAAGTAGATTTCAACGTCATAAGATTTAACAGTATTAGTGGCGTAGCATGTCGTTCTTTAAGCTAAGCTTAGCTCGACACTAAAGTACTTATGTCTGAGTAAGTTGGTAAGGTATATACTTAAGCTAGCCTAAGTATAACGTGTTCCAGATTTCCGAATGTATTTTAGATGCAAGGAAGAAAGGGGTGTTGTGTTAGAGATCATGAAAATGTATTGCCTAGTTATTTTAATCATAAGGATCACTTTGTATGAACTACTTAGCTAAGTTTAAGGCAGTGGTTTGATAAAGGTGATGATCCATTTAACAACCCATCTAATGAGCTCCCGTACCAAGTCGGAAAATGCATATATTATCTATGTAATGGTGTTCCTTTTACTTGTTTAGGTACGATAGTTTTTAAATAATTGAAATCGTTCCATTGGTTGCGAAGATATTACACATTTTGTACCAGCTAACCGCGGGGCGGCCAGATAGCTCATGTCAGGGAATCGTGACGTTTCGATTCTCTTTCGCCCGCGCTCGCGCTCTCCACCATTCATTTATTAAAGTTCACTCGATCTGCGCGGGTCGTGTTCTGGTTTAAATTAATTTTTTTTTAATAAAACCGCGCGGGTTCGGCGGCTAGCGCTGGGATATTGTGACATGACGTCACAATATCTCAACGCTAGGCTGTTCGCGCGGTCAGTCATACATGCCTGACGTAATAAACTAGTCTGGCGATTAGCGCAGTGCTTACATGGCTTCAAATCTCAAAAGTTAATGCATAATCGCCCTTACAAAAAAATATATTTCGTACATTTAGTTTACATGAAGTAAGTTTTATTTATCTTTTAACAATGATCAAATCAAGACAAGAAACTGTAAAAGATTCCGGAATATTATTTTTTTGTAGAAAAAGATGATTTTTCTATGTTTCAATTTGAAATTAGTTTTGAAGCTGGCAAGCTATAGAATTTACTCAAGAACTAGCATGATTATAATAACATTATGGATATATAGAACATTTTAGGTCTGAAAGTTTTTAATTTTTATACGATCCTTACTTAGCTGTGGTTTACGTTTAACTGTGCCTGCCTGGGTTATTACCCAGGAGCCATGAGCTTATTTAATTGAGGTAAGATTTAATTAGTAAGGAAGGTATCTTACATCTTCAGCGAGTATAATTTCATATGGTACTCGTACAAACACTTCGAAGATCGCAATCGGTGCTAATCCTATAGGCATCAGTAGTCAGTCGATACAGCCGACGCGTGGCGCTCGCGTGCTTATTGTAAGTTATCCTATTGTCTCTACTGCTACTAGCGTGGCTGTACCGGTACTGTAGGGTGTCCATCATTTCATACCAAATTCAGGAATAATGAATTGTCATAAAAAACTTAAACGAGCTTTAACTTATTTATATGAATCATGTATGTGTAACTCTAACTCCTCTAACCCTGTGTTAAATCTGATCAGAGATTAAGATTATACGAGTAATGGTTATAGATATACCCTATAAATCAATACTTTAAATTTAATATAGTACCTTGTATTTAGTCCTCCTACCCGATACACTGACGACATTGTTAGGATCGCGTGAGGTCATTAGATGGAAAGGGCTTTAAATCGTTCTTCTGGAAACGTATGGGGAGCCCTATAGCCAGCAGTAGACTTTTACAAGCTGTTGATGATGATGATGACCTTGTATTTTTCTTTTAAAACTATTGTCTTATTATAAAAACTAGGTAAATAGATATGAACGCTATATTATATTAGGCCTGTAGTCAAGTAAACATTAGATTAGAGATATGTTATTTTAGGAACATTTTACTAAAAGTATACTACCTAAAAGTTTTTGAAAAATAAAGTTCTTGATAGACATCAAGAAAATGTCAAATAAATAAGAGTAAAAAGATACTTAGATAGTAAGAAAACAGTGTTAATGTAATCATAGCCACCCTACACAAACTAATACAGAAAGATAGACGACGCACACGCGACTGACGCGCGTCGCGTGTCGCGCGGCGTACTCCTAGGAAGTACGTTGTATTAACGCGATCGGTCGCCCGTCTGAACGACCGTCTTGGGAATCGGCTGTGGTGAGGGAAAAGATTAATATGGACACAGTTTTGTTGTTAGTAAAAAAGGGTGCGCCTACCGTGGTTTTATCTTGAAAATACACTTTTGGTCCCTTCAGATAGAAAGTCAATAAACATTAGAATATGATTTAGACAAACCTAGGTTTACCAGCAGTAGGTACAGTTGTTGTTTAGGGGTGTCAAATAATTCCCTTAAGTGGGAAATTGGTTTCAATCTCTTGTGACTGTCTATATACTATACCTACTATATATACTATCTACTTCTCTTTATTAAGTTTGATCACCTATTACTTTAATTATATCACATTGTAAATATATCCCCATCATACTTTAAATTCCTCGGTGAAGGACTACCCGAGAGGGATACATTGAAAAACAGCGCTGTATGTCCACATCCAGCAATCGCTGAATTTACACCCTTTGCTCTCTCAATGTTATTTGACTACACCTATGTGAGTGTATAATGAGGCAATATTTTTTTTTAATTTCTTTTTTATTATATTTAAAAATTATTAAGGTCAGTATAAACAACCCTATTTTTTACTGTAAGTAAGGTATGATCGTTCGAAGTGCTTTATAAAAGTCAAGATAGCGACGTCTGATAGTAGTGATATATCACCGGTAGGGTTCGACGAACTAGAACTAATGAATTGCCTGAAGGCTTCAGATTAGAACGTAGAAGACGGGTTTCTATTTTAATTATTAATTTTACAAGCAGCCTGGCGGTTTCTATATCGACCTTATAAAACTAGCTTTCGCCCGCAGTGGGAACTGCAATGTTCACGAACTGTATTTATCGTCAGTTTCATCCAAATCATGGAGCTGTTACGATATGACTGTGTCAGAATTAACCTAGCTAAAACAGTAGCGAGCACTATAGTACTTACTACCGCGCTACTGTCACATACGAGTAAATGTTATTACCTACCTACCTACCAAAGTTATATTTTATTTTGTCCCAGGTCATGACCGGGATTAATGTGGTATCTAGGTAAACATAGTGGTCAATGTCCGCCGCCAAACCAATCTGTGGTTAAATGGCTGGCGAAGTTTCAATCTACGCAGGAAAGGGAAAAGTCGATTAACTATTTGTCGATGTTTATCGAAATTGGACAATTTGGGCTTGCTATCGATACATGTTAGGCATGTTGTCGATAGAAATGTCTACCGGACCTGGATGCGATAGTGGAAGAGCGCATCATGGGTGAGATCAAGAACGAGATGCCTAACAGCCTAGTGTTGATAAAATTGGGTTATAGGCGATGATTATCGACTACTTAAGTACCTGAATGCGATAGTAGAAGAGCGCATCATGGGTGGGGTCAAGAACGAGATGCTTAAAAGCCTAGTAGTATTGATAAAATTGGGCTATAGACGATGATTATCGATATCTAATTACTTACTAAGTAAAGTAAAACTATTGTGGAAATTCACACGTCCATTTTTTTAAACTTATAAGTTAAGGTAGCTTTCCTAAGGTAAATATGGGTAATATACCAGACAAGTTGTAAACCTGTCGCCACACTAATTAAACTTATCGCAGTTCCATGAAACTGTCCAGCCGTAGAGGCTTGATGGAGCTAAAATTTGTAAGTATATCAAAATATTTGAACTTTCGCATGTATAATTATCTAGTAAGCTAGGATATTATACCTAAATAAGTTATGTTTCCATATTACCAAGATAGTATGACGGAATTGTTTGTTGTTGTACTTTCACACAAACTTAAAAGCACTCAAAAACTTTAAATCTAACCCGACGCCTTGGGAAATATTTCCAGGGTGGGATTGAATAGTCTGGTACTGACAGTCAGTATAAGATACTGCTATCTTAATATTCTTATTTACTATTATGCGACCCAGTTTTATTATAAATGTATACTTAGTTAAATACCTATATTCGTATTTCTGCTTCAAAGTTGCCTAATTTACAAAAGCAATTATCGACATCAAAGGAATCTAATATCGACCCATCCCTATCATAGCACGTCACTAGCGGTCCGTAATTGAAAATTCCGACATACTATTATTGGAACAGCGAGCGAATGTTATGTTAAAATGATAACCACCTTTTAGCTTTATGCTGCATATTGGTACAGTGGATTCTCCTGAAGGTATTTCAAAATGATATTGGTAGCTTACTTTATACGGCTCTGGTTGCATACCTTAAAGAAAGTACATACCTATACAAACTATAGCCGCGATTATCGCGCGCGACTAATGTTATTTTCATACACACTTTAACCCCCGGGATTTTATTCAAAGAATTTTACTTCATAGTACTCTCTCTACTCACCGAGATAAAAATGTATACTTACACTGAACTTCAAAACTCAAAGAGCAGCAGTATACGCTACATCAGATAAAAAGTTAGTGCCTTTGGTATAAAAAAAATCGAAAAATAAACAGCAAAACCTCGATTGCTTAACAACTGTGCCATCAATCTATAAAATCGGCCCCTACTTTACCCTATCAAAAACAATTTAAAGATACCCCATTGGATGTGATCTAATAACGAAATTCCGGTGTTCTTAGTATCTGTCACATAAATCTTGCAACTCCAAAAGAATGCCACGACCATCGAAGTTTCGGGAAGTTAAGAGTTTGACAAAATTTGGTATGCACCGTCGCGCCATTACTGAAAACTCGTGAAATATTAGACATCAGTGTTACTTTTTAAAAGTCTTAAGTAAGTAAGTGAAGATACTTAACTACGAAAGATTGTGAAATATGAAATAGGATAACTACTACTCTTATGATTATTATTATACATATATTCATAAGATCTTTTGCAGAACGAAGTCCTTACTATGCCTCTCAAATTTTATTGAAAACTGTCAATAAATAAAGCTACTGCCAACATCCTCCCTTTCTCCTCTATTTTTTCTCCAATCAAAAATCGCTATTGATTAAAAACTAAAATAAATCAAGGAACTTGTGGGCCAATTCTCGACAGCATCGGTTTAAAAATGCGACCTAGGCGAGAACAGATAGACGGCAAAAGCATTTTTTGGCCAATCTCGAAACTGTGACGATTTGCTCGCTCGATCAAAAAAGTAATGAGTATCAAGATGGTGAAAAAGAAATAAATAATACGAAGTCAAAGGGATGATTCCTTTCGAGTCTATAATAATTTACTTACCAACTTGATACACCTTCAAACACTTTGGCAAAGTAGCAAGTTTGTTTCGTCACACTAACTTTATTATCACTTTGTCATTACAAATTCTAAAGATATTCGAATAATATTTTGTAACGTTGCCTAAGTGCTGAATTCCTTTGCTTATGATAATGTTACAAGTAACACAATCAAAGTTTTAAGAAATAACTGAAAATTACTAAGAATTTAACAACATATTGTATTAAGTTTTAGTTTAATATTTATATATATATATTCTTTACAAAATTGCTCGATAAAAATCTACGATGTATTCGCACAGCACTGTTATGTTTCACCTAGTATGTTTTTGTAAGCGATGTATTTTTGTATTTTTTTTTATCAAAAGGCGTCCATCGCATAACAAGGCCTATATCATACTAAACCACGCGCAAATTAGGGGTGTGTGGGGCGGCCAGAAACCGAATGATCAAGCTATGGAAGGTTATGAATAAACCTGGTATGAACGAAGTGAGTGAATCAACGATTATGGGCCTGTACTTACTATTAACTGTCAGTCTTGTGCACGTATGCAACGAAATTAAATTATATTAATTTTTCTTAAGAAGATAGTGTTGTGTCGTTTACTTTCTTCCATCCGGATAAGACGTAGGGTAGGCCCTACCCTAAAGGGTAGGGCAAGCTTGTTCCATAGCTTGCTAAATCCCTCAAAGGTCCTAGGGGTGGTTGTAAAACGAGTATATTTAATTATTTTTAAGTGTCGTGTTGCAGCTCCCTAATGACTTTATAATAGAGTTTATATTACTTTGATTTTAGGCGTGGGTTGGGAAGATAGCTATTTTAATATAAAGTAGCATGAATTAGTATTATATAAGTATGCCACTAGCTTAAACTGTATTGGAACGTTGGCTTAGTAGCTCAGTAACTTTGCTAGTCAATATGTTTGTATTTTTAATGCTCATAAATACCTGTTACCTGTAGACCCTTGAAGTTAGTTTAAAAATTATTAGGTTAGGTAACTATAGTAGTATATTTTCTTCAAATCTCATGTTTCCGATAATTATAGTCAGCTCATCATACTTACTAAACAGTGGTTATTTTAATCTAAATTATGTAGACATGTATATACACAAATTAATTTATATTTTTAAATTTTGTGGAGAGGAAACTATAACGGTTGCCCATAGTGCTATAATGCCTGAAAATGCATTTAATAATAATAATGCTGGCCAATCCATACAGCATTATCTAGCCCCAAGCTAAGCAGAGCTTTGAGTACTAGATGATACTTTGGTTTGTTGTGGGTGGGTACTAGATGACTGATATACTACAATACATTACATGCATAGATATTTTTTATTATACCTACATTAAAAATACCCAGAACACCCGGAATAAATATTTGCAGATCGTACAAACATTTATCCCAAGGCGGGAATCGAACCCGCATCCTCCTACGTCGCTGGCGGGCATTCGCCCGCCACGCCACATCGGTCGTCAATTTAATGTGTGATCCCGGTATTCATTTTGCTATGAGAACATCAAGAGTAGATCAAAGGATGGGCAGCAAAACCTGAGCACTGAACATCAATCCGCCTGCCAAGTGTGATGACGGCGGCAAATCCTCTTAAACATAGGAGAGGTCTATGTCTAGCAGTGGATTTTTTAAGGCTGATGCTGATGATGATGACACTCAATAATATGAATGCAAGCCAAAAAACTTGATATTTGTAATATTGATTTGTTATTCCCAAGGCACCGAGGGCGGACCAAGGTTAGGGTAGCGTCCCTCAGAGGCAATCCTTAGGTTTTGACAAATTAGAATTTTTATTTGATCATGCAGGGTGTAGTAGTTACTTTTTAATTTGGGTTCAGCATGCCGAGAGGGAATACTCCAGTTTGGACGTACTTACCTACTCTGAATGAACTTGATCTTTATGGCATCGGGTTACCTGAGGTCCATTTCTCGTAGTTTTTTACAAAGTAAATTGCAGTTGATGCAAGTATTTATAATTGGTATGTACGAAATACATAAAAACTTGATTGTCAAAATTGGGCCGGTTTGAAATGTCAGTTTCGAAGAAATCCATTTGGAGATTGACACGATCGAAACTTGAATTTGATGATACTTAATTGCAAACTTAACGTGAATTGTGCATCGGTTTTATTGTTCACAACTAATAACAAATTTTATTTAAATTTACCAAATAAATGTATATAAAGTATTCTCATAGTGCAAGCTATGCTTAGTTTGAGGCTTGATAATGCTTGGGCACAAGTATTCATTTATTCATAAATAAAAAAAACATGCAATTATTTACAAACCTCATCTCAGCGGCTCACACTTGTCTTTAAAATTCACGAAATCTGAAACAAATAAAACGGTTTTAGCTAAGTACCATCAATCCAAATGCCAATTTCCAAACCTGCTGAATGAAGTTTTTATTTATTTTGAAGAACGTACGGAATAAATAATTTACCGGTGAAAAATTTTACGAAGTGCATACATTTGTCCTCAGAACTTCTTGTGTCCATATCAAGTAACATTACTGTATATAATTGTTGATACAACCTGATTTCAGAGTTCTCAGTACGGTTCACTATATGCACCATCTATTTTGGCATAAAACTAACTTATGCCTAACGAAACGCTTGTGGATTTTATTTTGGAGCTTTCCTTCTCGTAGACAGATTACAAACGAATGCTAAAACAATCAAACAATGCTATCTGTCAAGGACGATTGCTACGGCAATTTCGGCATCGTTTTTGACTGTTTGCAACCGTGTTATAAGAACTCACGGTAGGGTGGTAGCTCCATCATGTTTACAATTTATACTATTAGTATGATAAGCACAACGTTGAATAATAAATAACTTAAAATATGGATACGAAGCCGACTATTAGCAGCCATGGGGATAAACTCCTGAGCAGGCGTTTGCAAGGCGACACGTGTCATCAATCATGAATGATAGATGGGATACCAGTCAGCTGATATTAAAATAAGATGACACTAATCCTGGTATCCTTAGCGAGTTAAGAACATTTCAAGTGTTTTTTTTTGTTGCGTAACCACGCAAGACCACCAACCGGTGACGCGTGAAAAGTGGGTTCGATACTCGTATCTTACAAATGTATTAATTTGTGTACAAAGAAATGTGAAGTTTCTCAAGTGAGGCTGCAGCACAACTTTTGAAAAGCTGCGTTGCTCAGTCACTAATGACGCTTGAGTTTGAGACAGGGTTGAAACGACTAAAAAAAACCGGTGTGCTGTGCTCTAAACTTTTGTTGATAAACCCTTTTCAGCCTTTATTTTAGGCCGAAAGAGGCCACAGAACCTTTTTAATATCTGTTAAAAAGGTTGAAAACCATCTTCAGTTTTAATTAAAAACTTTTTTCATGTCTATAGATAGAAAGTATTCGAAACCACTGGTACTCAAACTGCCCGGAGTAAATCATCAGTGGTAACAAGCTACTATCCTGCAGGTAAAAAGCCACGTGTCACAAACCTACTCGCTGCGTGTGATAAGCTGACAGTGTTAGGACTAGCTAGCTAAAGCTCACTCGGCACCCACCAGCATTTTGTAACACCATCATGACTACCTGGGTCCATGGGTCTCGTTCGCAGTTCTAGTGGGTGGGTGCCATCGTAGAGTCGTACGTAGAGCTCTCGTGTCATCACTTTGTTCACGGCCTTTCACGGCGGAGCATGCTGACAGGAAATATACTTATTCCAGGTTCGTGTTGTGATACAATGTTAGATACCTCTAGTTTCAGAGAAGTGAGGGTCCCCTAAGATAAATAAACGATTTCCACGTCTACATTGTTCCAGCAGCTGTGAGTTCAGACTTTAGTTAGTAGACAAGTCGTATTTAAAATGTTGAGAGCCGCTTCCAACTCAGCTAGGACAGGACAGATACTTACTCTGTGGTACAGTTCTAATGAACCATAGAAAATGCTGACCGTTCAACTTTGAAATAAGTTTATTCAATTGAAATCTCGCTGCAAATTATGGTTTAGTTTTATACCGCATTACAAAGATTTTTGTAGAGCTCTGGTGGTCTAGTGATAGGTAGAGATGCGGCATCACTTTGTGATCGTAAGGTCGTGGGTTAGAATACAGTCTTACAATGAATCTCCTTCACACATTCGCTTATTGTAGATGCTAACGAGAGGTTTTCTCCATGTAACTCCTCTTTGATGAGTGAATACGAATGTCCAAAAAGATATATATATAATATGTATTGCTTATTAAACACTAAATTTTAGATTTTTGAGAATGTGTGTTGAGGTACAGACAGACGGTATGCATTGGTGCATTCCAATAAATTATATATTAAATTCTCATCTTAGTTCATCTTAGCGTAGAAAAAGAAAACAAGATTATAGAACTAATAAAAGCTAATGTTATTTTAAGTATAAGTACTTACTGTACTTTTGATTTTCAAAGATTTTCATCGTTCCATTTATCTGGAAGTCTCTTTTTATAGAGCATTATTTTCTTAGCTGCATCGCACCAGAGTTTTTTACGTTGAGACAGAGATAGATTGTCTACAGACTAGTCTTAAGCTTGAATCAAATTGAAAAAATCTGTCTGTTAAAAAATCTGGATCTTGCCGGATTTTCTTCATCATGCACACCAACGCGCTGCATGCCAGAAATCATCAGAAGTACCTAGACGACCCACCTGGAATTATTTTTACCGTCTACAGAACTGTCTACGTGTTATTCTGATGTATAAGCTATATTGGTGTAAAATTTCATTAAAATCTATGTGTTAGTAGTTTTTGCGTGAAAGGTTTACAAACATCCATACATCAATACAAACATAAACATAAACATTGCATAAACTAATATTAGTAGGAAGTAGGATTTAGGTACCTATGCTGTCGTAAAACATACACAGACGTGTGCATGGTAAAAGGCAGCTGTGCAATTTGACGCAAAATCTCGGATCAGCTGGATTTCCCAAATCCGAAAAGATAAAAGAATTTTTCCACATAAATTCTACACTTGGAAACTTTCAAATCGAACTGTCAAAGTGAAATTCGAAGATAATGGTCAGGCAGGCCCTCCAGGCCCAACTAGCTATCGCTAGCAGCTTTGTCCGCATCAAAGTGTGTTCAAAAGGTACTTATAGTCAATATAAAACAGACAATAAAAGTTATTTGTCCGAAGTTTCCAAAAAAGTACCTAACTTTTTGATTTTCTTTATGACACGTTATCATAAACAAAGTTTTATTATTATACCAAAAATTATTACCCTGAGTGGGGTTTGAACCCATGACCGAAAGTTTCATTGGATGGTTGATACGGAGATGCGCTAACCTTAAGTGCAGGTAAACATTATTAAAACTAACAAATTATTGATAAACAAGTTGGAAATTCTGAGAAAGTTCTGATGCTGATTGAATTAGGTATATTTCATCCAAGTTGGTCCAAGTGTTTGTTCCGCTCATAAACATTCACAATACTTAGGCGCATGTAGAATCCTATTCTACAAGTATTTGCTGCAACAAATGTGCTTCATACTGTGATTTCAAATATATTTTTTCCAAGAAAACCGTGTTTTTACTTCAAACCGGTTTTATCGGTTTCAGTTAAATTAGTTCCCTATTTTAACGTACTTCCCTTTCGGCGGCGCTAGTTGTTCTTTTGTCCACTTCTTAAAAGGTAAGCGATCTTTTGAAAACATTCTCAAACTTTCCTAATAGCTTATCGATTTCACGAATAATACCTGGAGTTTTCGTTTTACTTTTAAGACGACAGACACGTAACCAGGATTATCAAATGAGGCATCTTATATGTATATAAGTAAAATGACACAGGCTGTAATCCTCATGCACGGTAGACATGCCCTCGAGTTCTTTGAGCATGTCATAGAAGTAAGTTTGCATGGATGACATTAATGACGAGTTGTAACTTGTAAGCCAGTATCGCGCAAGTGTCAAATGAAGTAAAGTAAAAGTCAACAGTCACAGTCAACTCCCAGCAATCACAAACAGTATCATACCCCACACTAGGTTACCAGTTTTTAAAGAAAAACCAGGTTCCAATTACTCAAATCAAGAACAAACATTTTACAGATCATGCAAATAATATTTGTCCCTCTGCTACAGAAATCCCTCACATATTGCGCCGTGAGTCGTCGGTCGGTTCGGGTTTGCCTAAGGAAAAAGGACTGGGCGATAAAGACCTTCGAAGGGTTTCATGGCTTAATGTTAAAATACAAGTCTCCATATTACGATTCGTCATATAACTATTTTCAGAGTTAAAATCGATAAAAATTTACGATTTAAGCTAAATACCTGGTTAAATACCTTAGTTGACTCTCTGGTTAGCATTTACTTATTAACAGAAAACGGTACAATGGGGCATTCAGCCAATTGAGCAACAACTTGAACAGCTGATTAGCTAGGTAGGTACACAGTGATTGTTAGAAAATCTACGCTACGCTCAGAAGTTTTAAAACTGAGGGTCATTTCGAGGAAGGTTATTCGTTTGTTCTTTTTCTACAATACGTATTGACCCGAGTTAAAGATTCCTTTAGGGTACAAATCTTTGTCTCAGTATTATTATTATAATACTATACAGCTAAACACCCACTGACACACTGACTCACTGACTCACTGACATGCCCGATTTCGTAGAAGGAGTAGAGTTGGGTATGGAACATGTTCTAGGTAAGTGTTCCTACTCTAGAGTTGACCCAAGGAAAATTATTGGCGATTAGAAAAAACAAGATGGCGGCCGCGTCGATTTGCAAAATCGCAAACCTTGGCCGATTTCGTTCATTCAAACGTTGAATCTGGATAAAAAGTAAGAAAAATTTATAAAAATTTCAAAAAAAAATTGAAAAAACAAAATGGCGTCGTTTTATGTAGGTTTGAAATTTTTCACTTTTGGACCCCTCCTTTGGCGAATTACTTTGTTCTACAGACTTGCTAAGGTGGCAACACTGCTTATGCAAAAAGTTGCCGTACATGACTGGCATTTCAGGAAAATTCCAACATTTCAAAAAAACAAGATGGCGGAAGCTGTGGCGGCCATTTTGAAAACTGGTGTTTTTTTTACACTTTTCAAAACGATTTTTTAGCAAGTTGGAAACATTTGATCGATTTGCGATGTATGGGTCGGTTGCGTGTTTCGATGAGGAGTGTTGCCTGGTTTAGAAAAACTCCCCATTTTTAGGGTAATTTCCCAGATTTTCCCCAAAAACATGAAAAGTAGAAGGAGCTACATTTTGAATGGAGATTTGTCATATCTGGCAAGACTTTGTCGGTCCACGTCACGTTTGACCATTTTCATTCCCCGTAGCTGGCAACCCCACGAACCATGGGTGCTCTAATTTTGAGGACCCCTCCCGACTTTGGTGATCAACTTTGTTCTACGAATGTCGAGGTATGTCGACCGTACCACCACCGTCAGGGTGCTTGGATCCTGGATTCCAAATGTCAGTTTTGACATTTCAAAAATCCAAGATGGCGTCGGGCGTGGCGGCCATTTTGAAAAATGTTGGGTTTTTACCAATTTTCAACTTGAAAAAAGAGCCCGCTGGCAACCCCCGACTTGATTGAGGTCTATAGACCGATTGTTCAACTCGACTGGGGGTGTTGCTTGGCGGAGAAATCTTCCCACTTTTAGGGTAATTTTCCCGACTTTTGACTGATTTGGTGATTTTAGGGCGTTTTACGACTTTTTTGGGAACCTTGACCTGTCAAAGTGTTGGGAGAGCCTCGCGAGCAGCGTGCAGCGAGCGCAGCACCCAAAAAATTACCCCATTTTTCGGGAGATTTTCCTGACCCGGCCTGTTTTGGAACTTTAAAGCGTTTTCAAACTGGATGTGGACTATGAAGGCATTTTACGACTAGAATATGTTGCCTGCTCATAAAATTTTCCCCATTTTTAGGGTAATTTTCCCAACTTTTGACTGATTTGGTGATTTTAAGGCATTTTTCGACTTTTTTAGGAACCTTGACCCTGTCAAAGTGTCCAGAGAGCCTCGCGAGCTGCGTGCAGCGAGCGCAGCACCCAGAAAATCACCCCATTTTTCGGGAGATTTTCCTAACTCGGACTATTTTGGAACTTTAAAGCATTTTCAAACTGGATGTGGACATTGAAGTCATTTTATGACCTGAATATGTTGCCCGCTCATAAAATTTTCCCATTTTTAGGGTAATTTACCCAACTTTCAACCTAATTGGGTCTTTTAAGGCGTTTTTCGACTTTTTTGGGGGTTGGGATTTTTTAAAGTCCAAACCATAACCCACGCGAGTTGCTTGCAACTCGCGCACCACGCAACCTCTAGTTATAATACTATACAGCTAAACACCCACTCACTGACACACTGACTGACTGACATGCCCGATTTCGTAGAAGGAGTAGAGTTGGGTATGGATAATGTTCTAAGTAAATGCTCCTACTCTAGAGTTGACCCAAGGAAAATTATTGGCGATCTGAAAAAACAAGATGGCGGCCGCGTCGATTTGCAAAATCGCAAACCTTGACCGATTTCGTTCGTTCAAACGTTGATTCTGGATAAAAAATAGGAAAAATTTACAAAAATTTTGAAAAAAAAATGAAAAAACAAAATGGCGTCGTTTTATGTAGGTTTGAAATTTTTCACTTTTGGACCCCTCCTTTGGCGAATTACTTTGTTCTACAGACTTGCTATAGTGGCAACACTGATTATGCAGAAAGTTGCCGTACATGGCTGGCATTTCAGGAAAATTATGACATTTCAAAAAACAAGATGGCGGAAGCTGTGGCGGCCATTTTGAAAACTGGTGCTTTTTTTTACACTTTTCAAAACGATTTTTCAGCAAGTTGGAAACATTTGATCGATTGGCGATGTATGGGTCGGTTGCGGTTGCGTGTTTTGAGGAGGAGTGTTGCCTGGTTTAGAAAAACTCCCCATTTTTTGGGTAATTTCCCAGATTTTCCCCAAAAATATGAAAAGTAGAAGGAGCTACATTTTGAATGGAGATTTGTCATAGCTGGCAAGACTTTGTCGGTCCACGTGACGTTTGACCATTTTCATTCCCCTTAGCTGGCAACCCCACGAACCATGGGTGCTCTAATTTTGAGGACCCCTCTCGACTTTGGTGACCGACTTTGTTCTACGAATATTGAGGTATGTCGACCGTTCCACCACCGTCAGGGTGCTTGGATCCTGGACTCCAAATGTCAGTTTTGACATTTCAAAAATCCAAGATGGCGTCGGGTGTGGCGGCCATTTTGAAAAAAGTTGGGTTTTTGCCAATTTTCAACTTGAAAAAGGAGCCTGTTGGCAACCCCCGACTTGATTGAGGTCTATGGACCGATTGCTCAACTCGACTGGGGGTGTTGCCTGGCTGAGAAATCTCCCCACTTTTAGGGAAATTTTCCCGACTTTTTACTGATTTGGTGATTCTAGGGCGTTTTACGACTTTTTTGGGAACCTTGACCTGTCAAAGTGTTGGGAGAGCCTCGCGAGCTGCGTGCAGCGAGCGCAGCACCCATAAAATTACCCCATTTTAAGGGAGATTTTCCCGACTCGGACCGTTTTGGAATTTTAAGGCGTTTTCAAACTGGATGTGGACTTTGAAGGCATTTCATGACTAGAATATGTTGCCTGCTCATAAATTTTTCCCCATTTTTAGGGTAATTTACCCAACTTTTGACTGATTTGGTGATTTTAAGGCATTTTTCGACTTTTTTAGGAACTTTGACCCTGTCATAGTGTCCAGAGAGCCTCGCGAGCTGCGTGCAGCGAGCGCAGCACCCAGAAAATTACCCCATTTTTCGGGAGCTTTTCCTAACTCGGACTATTTTGGAACTTTAAAGCATTTTCAAACTGGATGTGGACATTGAAGTCATTTTATGACCTGAATATGTTGCCTGCTCATAAAATTTTCCCATTTTTAGGGTAATTTACCCAATTTTCCACCTATTTGGGTCTTTTAAGGCGATTTTCAACTTTTTTGGGGTTGGGATTTTTACAAGTCCAGCACAAAACGCCCGCGAGTTGCTTGCAACTCGCGCACCACGCAACCTCTAGTTATAATACTATACAGCTAAACACCCACTGACACACTCACTGACTCACTGACTGATAATCGAGAACGGTATTAAGGCGTACAGATAGGTATGGAACATGTTCTAGGTTTATGTTAAGGCCCACGTGTAGGTAAGAGGAAAATTATTGGCGATCTGAAAAAACAAGATGGCGGCCGCGTCGATTTGCAAAATCGCAAACCTTGACCGATTTCGTTCGTTCAAACGTTGAATCTGGATAAAAAGTAGGAAAAATTTACAAAAAATTAAAAAAAAAAATGAAAAAACAAAATGGCGTCGTTTTATGTAGGTTTGAAATTTTTCACTTTTGGACCCCTCCTTTGGCGAATTACTTTGTTCTACAGACTTGCTAAGGTGGCAACACTGCTTATGCAGAAAGTTGCCGTACATGGCTGGCATTACAGGAAAATTATGACATTTCAAAAAAACAAGATGGCGGAAGCTGTGGCGGCCATTTTGAAAACTGGTGTTTTTTTTACACTTTTCAAAACGATTTTTTACTAAGTTGGAAACATTTGATCGATTTGCAATGTATGGGTCGGTTACGTGTTTCGATGAGAAGTGTTGCCTGGTTTAGAAAAACTCCCCATTTTTAGGGTAATTTCCCAGATTTTCCTCAAAAACATGAAAAGTAGAAGGAGCTACATTTTGAATGGAGATTTGTCATAGCTGGCAAGACTTTGTCGGCCCACGTGACGTTTGACTATTTTCATTCCCCTTAGCTGGCAACCCCACGAACCATGGGTGCTCTAATTTTGAGGACCCCTCTCGACTTTGGTGATCGACTTTGTTCTACGAATGTCGAGGTATGTCGACCGTTCTACCACCGTCAGGGTGCTTGGATCCTGGACTCTTAATGTCAGGTTTGACATTTCAAAAATCCAAGATGGCGTCAGGTGTGGCGGCCATTTTGAAAAAAGTTGGGTTTTTACCAATTTTCAACTTGAAAAAAGAGCCTGCTGGCAACCCCCGACTTGATTGAGGTCTATGGACCGATTATTCAACTTGACTGGGGGTGTTGCCTGGTGGAGAAATCTCCCCACTTTTAGGGTAATTTTCCCGACTTTTGACTGATTTGGTGATTTTAGGGCGTTTTACGACTTTTTTGGGAACCTTGACCTGTCAAAGTGTTGGGAGAGCCTCGCGAGCTGCGTGCAGCAAGCGCAACACCCAAAAATTACCCCATTTTTCGGGAGATTTTCTCAACTCTGACCATTTTGTAATTTTAAAGCGTTTTCGAACTGGATGTGGACTTTGAAGGTATTTCATGACTTGAATGTGTTGCCTGCTCATAAAATTTCCCCATTTTTAGGGTAATTTACCCAACTTTCTACCTATTTGGGTCTTTTAAGGCGTTTTTCTACTTTTTTGGGGGTTGGGATTTTTAAAAGTTCAAACCATAACCCACGCGAGTTGCTTGCAACTCGCGCACCACGCAACCTCTAGTTATAATACTATACAGCTAAACACCCACTCACTGACTGATAATCGAGAACGGTATGAAGGCGTACAGATAGGTATAGAACATGTTCTACGTTTATGTTAAGGCCCGCGTGTAGGTAAGAGGAAAATTATTGGCGTTCAAAAAAAACAAGATGGCGGCCGCGTCGTTTTGCAAAATCGCAAACCTTGACCGATTTCGTTTGTTCAAACGTTGAATCTGGATAAAAAGTAGGAAAAATTTACAAAAATTTTGAAAAAAAAATGAAAAAACAAAATGGCGTCGTTTTATGTAGGTTTGAAATTTTTCACTTTTGGACCCCTCCTTTGGCGAATTACTTTGTTCTACAGACTTGCTAAGGTGGCAACACTGCTTATGCAGAAAGTTGCCGTACATGGCTGGCATTTCAGGAAAATTATGACATTTTAAAAAACAAGATGGCGGAAGCTGTGGCGGCCATTTTGAAAACTGGTGCTTTTTTTTACACTTTTCAAAACGATTTTTTAGCAAGTTGGAAACATTTGATCGATTTGCGATGTATAGGTCGGTTGCGTGTTTCGATGAAGAGTGTTGCCTGGTTCAGAAAAACTCCCCATTTTTAGGGTATTTTCCCAGATTTTCCCCAAAAACATGAAAAGTAGAAGGAGCTACATTTTGAATGGAAATTTGTCATAGCTGGCAAGACTTTGTCGGCCCACATCACGTTTGACCATTTTCATTCCCCTTAGTTGGCAACCCCACGAACCATGGGTGCTTTAATTTTGAGGACCCCTCTCGACTTTGGTGATCGACTTTGTTCTACGAATGTCGAGGTATGTCGACCGTTCCACCACCGTCAGGGTGCTTGGATCCTGGACTCTTAATGTCAGTTTTGACATTTCAAAAATCCAAGATGGCGTCGGGTGTGGCGGCCATTTTGAAAAAAAGTTGGGTTTTTGCCAATTTTCAACTTGAAAAAGGAGCCTGCTGGCAACCCCCGACTTGATTGAAGTCTATGGACCGATTGCTCAACTCGACTGGGGGTGTTGCCTGGCGGAGAAATCTCCCCACTTTAAGGGTAATTTTCCCGACTTTTGACTGATTTGGTGATTTTAGGGCGTTTTACGACTTTTTTGGGAACCTTGACCTGTCAAAGTGTTGGGAGAGCCTCGCGAGCTGCGTGCAGCGAGCGCAGCACCCAAAAAATTACCCCATTTTTAGGGAGATTTTCCCGACTCGGCCTGTTTTGGAATTTTAAGGCGTTTTCAAACTGGATGTGGACTGTGAAGGCATTTTACGACTAGAATATGTTGCCTGCTCATAAAATTTTCCCCATTTTTAGGGTAATTTACCCAACTTTTGACTGATTTGGTGATTTTAAGGCATTTTTCGACTTTTTTAGGAACCTTGACCCTGTCAAAGTGTCCAGAGAGCCTCGCGAGCTGCGTGCAGCGAGCGCAGCACCCAGAAAATTACCCTATTTTTCGGGAGATTTTCCTGACTCGGACTATTTTGGAATTTTAAAGCATTTTCAAACTGGATGTGGACATTGAAGTCATTTTATGACCTGAATATGTTGCCTGCTCATAAAATTTTCCCATTTTTAGGGTAATTTACCCAATTTTCCACCTATTCGGGTCTTTTAAGGCGTTTTTCAACTTTTTTGGGGGTTGGGATTTTTACAAGTGCAGCACAAAACGCCCGCGAGTTGCTTGCAACTCGCGCACCACGCAACCTCTAGTTATAATACTATACAGCTAAACACCCACTGACACACTGACTGATAATCGAGAACGGTATTAAGGCGTACAGATAGGTATGGAACATGTTCTAGGTTTATGTTAAGGCCCGCGTGTAGGTAAGAGGAAAATTATTGGCGATCAGAAAAAACAAGATGGCGGCCGCGTCGATTTGCAAAATCGCAAACCTTGACCGATTTCGTTCGTTCAAACGTTGAATCTGGATAAAAAGTAAGAAAAATTTACAAAAAATTTGAAAAAAAAATGAAAAAACAAAATGGCGTCGATTTATGTAGGTTTGAAATTTTTCACTTTTGGACCCCTCCTTTGGCGAATTACTTTGTTCTACAGACTTGCTATAGTGGCAACACTGATTATGCAGAAAGTTGCCGTACATGGCTGACATTTCAGGAAAATTCCGACATTTCAAAAAACAAGATGGCGGAAGCTGTGGCAGCCATTTTGAAAACTGGTGCTTTTTTTACACTTTTCAAAACGATTTTTCAGCAAGTTGGAAACATTTGATCGATTGGCGATGTATGGGTCGGTTGCGTGTTTCGAGGAAGAGTGTTGCCTGGTTTAGGAAAACTCCCCATTTTTAGGGTATTTTCCCAGATTTTCCCCAAAAACATAAAAAGTAGAAGGAGCTACATTTTGAATACAGATTTGTCATAGCTGGTAAGACTTTGTCGGCCCACGTCACGTTTGACCATTTTCATTCTCCTTAGCTGGCAACCCCACGAACAATGGGTGCTCTAATTTTGAGGACCCCTCTCGACTTTGGTGATCGACTTTGTTCTACGAATGTCGAGGTATGTCGACCGTTCCACCACCGTCAGGGTGCTTGGATCCTGGACTCCTAATGTCAGTTTTGACATTTCAAAAATCCAAGATGGCGTCGGGTGTGGCGGCCATTTTGCAAAAAAGTTGGGTTTTTGCTAATTTTCAACTTGAAAATGGAGCCTGTTGGCAACCCCCGACTAGATTGAGGTCTATCGACCGTTTGCTCAACTCGACTGGGGGTGTTGCCTGGCGGAGAAATCTCCCCACTTTTAGGTTAATTTTCCCGACTTTTGACTGATTTGGTGATTTTAAGGCGTTTTACGACTTTTTTGGGAACCTTGACCTGTCAAAGTGTCGGGAAAACCTCGCGAGCTGCGTGCAGCGAGCGCAGCACCCAAAAAATTCGGGAGATTTTACAACTCGGGACTTTTTTGTAATTTTAAAGCATTTTCGAACTGGATGTGGACTTTGAAGGTATTTAACGATTTGAATATGTTGCCTGCTCATGAAATTTCCCCATTTTTTGGGTAATTTACCCAATTTTCAACCTATTTGGGTCTTTTAAGCCGTTTTTCTACTTTTTTGGGGGTTGGGATTTTAAAAGTCCAGCAACAAAAACCGACGCGAGTTGCTTGCAACTCGCGCACCACGCGACCTCTAGTTGTAATTAATGTAATTTCAGAACGAAAAACTTTAATATCGTGAAAATGACACGGCTAAAAGTGCCCCAATGTAATGATAAATAAATTATTTCTATTCTGTTCTCCGAGTATGTAAGCAAAATTTCGTACTCAATAAACATGATGTTGCCTTTCTAGTGCCTTTATAGTCGAGCGTTTTGTCCGATTTTCAATTCTCATTTATGAGGTAAACATACTACTTACGTAGCTGTACGTACAAGCACAGAAGAAATTAATAATGGTACTACGCTGTAGCTTTTATAAAGCTGCATTCAGACGGGGCGTGTCCTGTACTGTCATATAAATGTAGCTCACGTTAAGGTAAATAATTTAAATATTTTAGGTACCTAAGTAACTAGCAACAGTTTGATGCAGAAGCAAATAAGTACGCAAATTTTTTTGAACCATGAACTATTTCATACAATAAGTTAAGCCTCCCGAGGGCCAGCGTCCCGAATTAGACACTAGGTACTTCAAGTGCGATTAAATAAAATCCACTCAAACGTCTTAGATGTTTAGATCTTAGAGCCGCTGCGCGCTGGTAAATAAAGGATCTCGAATGGAAACCACGAACAGGAAGATGAAGCGTTGGACGCCACCCGATCAACCGACGACGCTGTTAGGATCACATCATCATCATCATCATGAAGGGCTTATCCGGAGGTGTGCTACCATACCTATTTCTATTGCCAAGGAGGATTGTTGTGTTTCGGTGTTGATGAAATCTAAGGCATATGAGGCTTAACACCTAATGGATGGAGGGTTAATGGACGCTGGGCATCGTAGGGCTCATAACGTGATTAATATAACGTGCATGACCTGTGAAATGTATTGTCATAAGTGATTGTTGGTTACCACTTAACATCAGATGGGTCATCAGCTTGTTCATCAAAAGTTATATTAAAAAAAAAAGTAGTTGGATGGAAGGCTCCAAAACGAATATGGAACGTATTATTCCTGTAAACGTATATGGGTAGACTTATGTTCATCGATGAACTTTTCAGACTGACGTTAATAACAAAATGAAAAAACTAAATATTTGTGCACATATTTTTTTGTTGATAAGCTCACTGCCACTTGACGCATTCGCATACATGCCAAGAAAGAAATGCCCCCAATGGGGTCAAATTAAAATAAAATAACTCCTTTATATAAACAATACGTAGCTAAAATGACACACAAGCACGAGAAGTCAAATATTATTATTATTATTGGCAAACAGATTTAAAATTTCATATTTTTAATTTTTTGCCCACATTCCTTATTATTTCGATCAAAAGCTGCAGGCAAAATCGTAAAAATACTGAAGCAAACATGCGCTACCCAAGTTTATTCAGTTTATTGAGTTACAATAATAGAAAGCAGAATGAAGAAAGATTGATTTTCAGTGAACCTTCTGTTTTTGAGTCATTTGAATTCCGCTCCGCTCTAAACCCTTTTAAAAAGTATGAGGGAACGTACCTAACTACTTCTCTCTCAATTACATAGCAGAGATACTACAAAATGGGGTCAAACGCAATCAATAACTACCTACTATCTATACCAATTATAAGAACCTTTGTTCTGACTAAATTATAGACTTAACATTAGATCTAGATAAACGCCTAAAAGCTTAATAAAAAAGAACATTACTCACAAAATAATGCTTTTGTGCGAGTATAGGTATGTAATAAAAACGAATTCACATAAATTTTGATCCAAATTTATTTTTGATTCTAATAAAATAATTCTGCCAATTTAACCAAACAAATATTTTATAAAACATTGACGTTTTCAAAACAAAACAAAACCCGCAAACAAAATTAATTAACCGGTATTTTAGTTTTCTACTCATTATTTATTACATTTACATCGAGAACAATTTTAATGCACAAAACAGAAAAAAACCTCTCACTTCTTATTATTTCAGAACTGTGCTTAGAACCATTTAGTAGAGTCCGCAAGGCAGACACGGCGGGGGTAGAAGGCAGGGTGGTGGCGGTGGTGGTAGTAAGCATTCGCATGGTGGCGGCGGGGGTGGTTGGCAAACGCAAGGGGTGAGTACGCTGGCTTGACCAACGCAGGGAGGGCATGGGCGGTTGACGGTAACGGAGTGAGGCTGGATGCAAGGCTGCCCCCAGGACCCGTAGCAGATACCGGCATCCGGGGCCTGGTAACAACGCCAAGGCGCCGCTTGAGCGAAGCTGATTAATGCTGTGTAAATAAACCATAAATTTTATTAACATACAAAACCACACCTGCAGCAGGCAGACGATGGATTTCCACTTACTACAATCTTGACATACCTCTTTTTATTTAATTTGCTTTTTGAAAGTTTTTCATACATTCTTTTTTCAGAATATCTTGTTTTCATTTGTCAAATGTTTCTATTTAATTTTACTTAGCTATTCACGTTTACCAAGATAAGTATGTTTAGCGTAATCGTAATAGCGGCTTAATTTTCCTTGTGGTAAACGTATTTTCCTAAATGCATTTAGGGCTTGCTAAATACTTACCGTGATCGTTGTGCAGGCAGTCTTAAACGTGAAATAGATAATAGCCTAAACAAAACAAAACTACGGAAAATTCTCGTCATTGAAATCGTTTTTTTTATTTAAAATTGGTTATATCTGTAGAGTTTTATGACCAACCCTTTTTTAGTTCAAATTGTGTGGTTTGTAAACGAACAACTAAATAACTGTACAGGAATTGGCTGCGACATTTTTGTGAACCGCGTGGACGCTGGCCAGCCGCCAACCCCGCAATATTAGCCGCCACAGCCAACGCAGTAGAGTTGCTAGAGAACTAAGTACATCAAAATTCGGCTTTTGAATCAACATTTAATAACCTACCAGATTCCTAATTTTAGTCAGGATATTATTTATGTTTTCACTCAACATTACTTACTGATGTTGTAAACGCGTTTTCTTATGTCTTGTTCAGACCCTATCTAGCATTAAACTACGAGTTCCCCTGGGCGTCAAGAGCAATAGGAAGATGTAGTAATAGAAAGGTGTAGAATTTAAAATCCTGATTTTTCAAGAATCTAAAACCAGAACCAGAATTTGGATACCTAGTGTGAAATCAAACTTTCATGTGAAATAAAATCCGGTTTTAAAAATAATTTTCGACATCTCTAACAGTAGCCGATGCAGTGCGGGTCTAAAACTATTGTAACAGAACTGTTTATTTTAATAATTAGGTAATAAACACGACTAAAACGAACAATTCAGAGAGATTTATAAATGCTTTTTCGTTTTGAAGTAGAAAGTTAGAAATTTACAAGTATGTACTGACGCGACAGTAGCAGTTCAAGGCAGGTCTTGAAGTATGTATTTCTAAGATCGTTTGTGTTCCAAAAGTCAACAGAAATTTTTGTAAACTACATACTCGTATTTCAAGTTTATTTTTCGTTTACATGATTCGTTTATATCGCCAGACAGGACTTTATGAAAAACCAAAAAGACAGTTACTTTAGTTATATCATCTGCTACGGCTATTGTCACTTTAAATACAAATCATTCTAAAGTGGCTTAACATTGTAAGCTGTTCAACAATTAAGCTGCGAGCAACATCTTAACTCCATTAGCGCTACAATTGACAACTTGACCATCCACTTCAAACTTCATCAAGCGTACCCACGCTTTTGTTTCCTAATAAACGGTAAACGTTGTATATAATGACAAAAGTAGATGAGTAACCAGCAGAATTTTGTTCAAAATGTTAACCTGAATTTCAAGATTTGCCTTGACCTGTAACTATAAGTTAAATAATAATAATGCTAGACAACCTTCACAGCATCATCTAGCCCCAAGCTAAGCAGATCTTGCGTTTTGGGTACAAGATGACTGATATATTTAATACAATACATTACATACATGGATATTTTTTATTATACATAGAAATTACCCAAAACACCCGGAATAAATATTTACAGATCGTACAAACATTTATCCCAAGGTGGGAATCGAACCCGCAACTTCCTGCGTCACAGGCGGACATTAAGGACCAGTAGATAAATCCAGAGAATAAATGCATTGAATACTTTGTACTGCTTTTGTCGTTGACTGTATTATCAATTTAACATTCAGGTGATCACGGATTACTTAACTATTACTTAATGACTTTGTCCATTGTAATAAATTATTTTAATGTTACGTTTTATTTATATTTTAAATATGTTTGTCGAATTGATTATATTAAAATATGATAAAATAGCAGTTTCATGTTGCTTTCCTAACAGTTTGTCGTCATTGTAATTTGCAATGATGTTGCGTCTCTCGGCTAAACCTGAGTTGCTGGCACAGGCATTGTCACGAAAACCGGAAAATCCGAATGTACGTGATTTAACTTTAAGGTTAAAATAATTTTTTTATCTATTTATTTATGATGAAAATCGGATCATACGTGACTGTGGGTTTAAACTTCACGATCTACAGAAAATCTATTTTTAAAGTTTTGTTACCTATTTAGCTTAGTTATTTCGCTAAATGTATTAGACATAGGTAGTTTAAACAGTTACCTACTAAAAGCCCTAGTTTAACTTTTACTTATCATATATAAAAATCAATTCCTGTGCGTTTAGTCTCGCTAAAACTCAAAAACGGCTGGCCCGATTTGATTTTTTTTTTCGTTTTCCTTCCTCTGAATCAGGGATGATTTGTATATAAAAAACGTTGGTGATACGAAGTTCTCCGGGTCAGCTCTGCAGCGTTTTGTTTTCCAATAAAGCCAATAACTAATGACACCATGTAAAACGAATTCAGACACTGAATAGCGTTTTCAAACTTAGTATCAGTAAACTACTATAATAATTAGTATTGAAAATTAGTATTGAATATTCTGCTACGTCATTGCTTTTATTTACGACCAATATATATCGTTTCTAAGATGCCGTAGCTTTAGTGCCTACTTCACACTTCAGCAGTGTGATTCCAAACTTTATGATCAGAACTTTGCGTGGAAAATTTGTACCGGTTTTTATGGTAAAAGTTACGATAAAATCAGGTTTAAAATCAGTTTTAAAATAAGACGTCGTCTAAATGCAAAAGTATTTTCATTTTGACACAGAAAACCTAAATGCTTATTGGATGAGTTAGAGCGAACGAGAGCTATGACCAATGGCGAAGTAGTTGATTACTTTATAAATTGCTGTACAAACCATCTACAATATGCAAATTACTATAATAAAAATATATTTAAACCATGGTGTAATTCGTTGCGTTAGTTAATGCATAGTTTGTAAATTCCTCTATATAAGTTTCCTGTCTCTATCGTATTTCATGTAGAGTCACCGGCACAACATGGTTTTTTCTTTCGCTCTCATAAAACAGACGTCATCAGAGATATTATAAAAAAATATTTATGACTTTCTTGAGTGTGCGTAAGCACTGAAAACTAATCAAATATCCATTATGATATTAATATTCTATAAAACTAATAGCTATTTTATTTTAACGTTTATTAAAGCCCATACATACCCAGTACTAGAATCACGTAAGTCGCCATGTCTTTGCCGATCGATTGCCACCGATTTTGACTCTCCATCATTTTATAATAAACCAAACCAAAACAAATATAATTTACAAAATGCTTCAATGAGCTCCATTTTTTAAATAAGCGTGATTTACATTGTTAATTCACGCCACAAGTGTTGCGTTTCAAACTTTACATTTTATTTATAGTTTGTAAATTAGTGTGGAATGTACCATTTTGAGTTGGGTATAAAAGGAAACTCAATTTTGAGCTGGACACAAGGTTGTCGAAATGGGGCGAGTATCGGCATTGGGAATATTAGGTAAGATATTTTACGATCTTAATAATTATAACCTTATAACCAAATTATGTAACTAAAGTAATAAACAGTGGCCGCTGGTTCGATCGTTTAGATTGTATGAATAATAATTTTAAGACTAGGTACTTTGAGTACAATTATATCTAACATTATAACAAGCATCCTGATTATAGCTACAAGATTATAAATTGTAGGCCTACTAAAACTGAATGCTAGGACACATATTTTGATGTAATAATGAATTACGTCCTCCTAACCCGATGGATTGACGACATTGTTAGGATCGCGGAAAGTCGATGAATGGAAAGGGCTCAAAATCGTTCTTCCTGGAAACGTATGGGGAAGGCCTATGTCTGTCCAGTAGTGGACTTCTACAGGCTGTTGATGATGATGCTGATGAATTATATAATATTTGGCAGTCCTGTAGCCACAAAACCGCTTAAGCTAAAATGGTCTAACAGGATGTCTACCGTGCCTGGGAGTTATATTCGTGAGCGTATTTTACTGCCGTATTCGTTTGCAGTAATTTATACCATCATCATCATCAACCTTCATTAGTCTACTGTTGGACGTAGACCTCTCCCAAGACGTGCCACTGAGCCCGGTCCAGAATTCTCATCTAGTGTTTGCCAGATACATGTCGCAGTTCACCATTCCACCTCGTCTTAGGGCGTCCTATACGCTTATCGAAACGTGGTCTACACTCCCTTCAAGTATTCGTTTGCTCCAACGATTGTTGGTTCTAAGGCAAACATGGCCAGCTTACTACCATTTCAGCTTGCTTATTCTATGAGCTGTGTCGATCACCTTGGTTCTTCGTCGCATAACCTTCAAAAAAAAACGGTAGGGTAAAATGTAACCATAGTTTTTTTCTGTTGTTCTGCCTTTTTGTATGTCTATCAATGTAATTTCACTTAGTTTTGCTGTTGGTGTTAGCTTGTGCTGTCAATGCTGAGCAATGGCCTCCCTTGAGTCTTTACGGTCATTGATTTCACAGTGTTTTTGTTAATATTCACAGCGCTCATAGCAGCAGCGACTGCGGCCCCGGCCCCGCAGTCACCTTGTCCGTGCTTATTGCCCCCGCCTCCACCCCCGCCGTGTGTCTGGGTGCCACCACCGCCGCCGCCACCGCCACCGTGCCCTCTGCCTCTACCACCGTGCCCCGAACCTCTGCCACCATGTCCCCAACCCTGCTGGCTGCCAGAACCTCTGCCACCATGCCCCCAACCACTGCCACCATGCCCCCAACCACTGCCACCATGCCCCCAACCCTGCTGGCTGCCAGAACCTCTGCCGCCATGCCCCCAACCATTGCCACCATGCCCCCAACCCTGCTGGGTGCCAGAACCTCTTCCACCATGCCCTCAACCTCTTCCACCATGCCCTCAACCTCTTCCACCATGCCCACAACCCTGCTGGCTGCCAGAACCGGCACCATGCAATGGGGATTCAGTCCTCGATAACACACCAGCAAGTAAGTATTACGAATCCGATAACACTTATGACAACCCCTGATTTAACCCAGTGTCTTCCAAACTCCATGTAAGTAAATCGGATTAACGGTCCGACGGATTCGGTTGACTGGCCTCACAGCTCAGTTAGTAGTAGCTGTGCCTTCAGTGGTTATCGGTTGGTCCCCACCGAGGACAAATACTTGTGTGATGAACATCGATGTTTATTCTCTGTCTGGATGTTACGTTGTACCTTTATTTATATAAAAAAAAAACAAACAATCAGTTCTATCAGTCATCTGGTTCCCATAGTTCAAGATATGCTTAGTTTGGGACTAGATGATGTTGTGTACAAATGTCCATAAATATTTATTTATTTATTTGCAATAGGTAGGTGCTAAAGAGTGTTTGCATGTTTCAAATTTAATGTTTAATCTTAGGAGATGTCTACAGTGCGATAACAGAACCAAAGCAAATGCATTTTTACAATGCTTTCAAATAATAAACGTTGGATTTGTGTTATTCTAGCACCTGGCGGTAATGGATTAATCAGAGTGTTGGAACAAAGGACCGGCGTAAACCAGCGTCTCCGTCAGATAGGCTTCCAAGAAGTGTCAGTCCCCGGGGGCGTGTTTTTCATCACTCCCACTCCTGACGTTATTATCCAACCACCTCCGATCTTAGTCACACCTCCGCAGCAGCCACCGATCACACCACCCAGCATTGTCGTACAACCGCCTTGCGTGCCACCTGTGACTCCAAGACCGATCGTAGTAAGGCCACCGCCACTAGCACCGATCAGACCTAATCCAGTAATAGCTAGGCCCCGTCCTTTGGCTCCTATCCAGCCTCCGTGCGTAACAGTCCGTGTGCCGAAACCAGATAGGATCCAGCCTCGTCCGTTCGCCGTGAACCAGCCTCCACTAGACCCGATCAACCCGCCACAGATAGTCGTGAGGCAGCCACAACCGCCGGCCGTCCAGCCACGTAGTATCACCATTCCGGCATGCATTCTTCGCGGTAACCCGAACCCAGCACCCATACCTTACCCAGTCCCTATCCCGGAACCGTACCCAGTACTAGTCCCAGAACCATATCCCGTACCTGAACCTTACACTCCATGCTTGCAACCGCTGCCCCTTTGCCCTGAGCCGATTCCGGAGCCTCTACCTCCGTGCCCTTGTGCCCCACCTCCGTGCTACCTCCCGTCATATTAGTGAATTATTCACTAAAGGCACGTACATTTTAAAACTTTACCAGTTTTGATAATCTTTGGACTGACAAATTCCGTTGAACTGAACATCGTAATAATACTCTTGACAAAATGAGAGCAATGACATAGTTTTTGGCAGTTAGAACTTGTGCTTTAAAAATGCACAGTAGGTATCTTATTGGCATACAGCTACTACGGATAACTTAAACTACAAATGAAACAGTTGATCTATCTGCAGACCGGTGCAATCGATCTACCGATAGTTCAACTGTTACAATTCACTATTAATCGGATATGTGCCCAAAAAGTATTATCAAAATTGATAAATAGTTATAAAATTAATCAGTTTTACGATAGATCTCTAAAGTGACCAGGCTTTGTCTAATGGTAGCCGATTTAGTTGATAGTTAGTACCCGTACGTATTTCAATTGTGATGATCGTTTGCAAATGTAGCCTATATCTTATGTATTGATATTAATAAATATATATGATGAGTTAAATAAATACTGGTGTTTTAAATAAAATCTTACCTTATTTTAAGCCTCTCAACCCGATAGGATTTTAAAGTTTAGCTAAACATTATCGTCTTGTAGGTACCTAAAGATAGTTTAGAGTTTAGAGTCTAAACTTAAGATACTGTAGTGGATGATATGATTTATATAGTGTATATTTCTAACACATTTTTGCTCAGCATTTTTATTAACAAAACATACTAAATGGTAAATACCAAAAATCATCAACGAGTACGTACGCACACGTTTTACAAATAAAGAGGAAAAATAACTAATATTTTTTGCTAATAAATTTCAATATTATTTTGAATATCCAGGCAAAAGAACGGCTATTCATTGTACGTTCCTATTATGAAATTTCAGGCACATGAGGCGTAACACAAATATGCCTCAGGTTAGTGGATGTAGGGTAGTGCCACGTAGGGCAAGTATCTAATGTGCATGACCTACAAGGCAATGCTTCGTTATGCCTGTTCCACCAGCAAAATCAAAAGAAAAAAAGTTCCACAAAAAGTTTGTTGTTGGAATCGAACCCACAAACAGAAGCAAAACTATAAGTAAATTATGCGAGCAGACATAATTCCAATCATTGATATAATTCGTAGTGTGAGTTAAATGTGAATAATATTTTATGAGAAAATAAGATTCTTAAACTAAATCCCGGTATTTGTATGATAAATTCTACCAGTTCGAACATTTATTAGAGAGATAATACCCGAGATGGTACCCGCTATCGGCACGTAAGTCCTGTAACGAATTGTTCGGGCACGTGAGCCGAATGTGGGCCATTGATACCAAAGTGTCTCCACTTGAGAATGGCAGGGTACACTCGCCATCACTAAGATTGGCCTACCACAACTTCACAATTCTCATATGATTAAACGACACTAAAAAAAACGACTCAATTATTTTTTTCAATATTATTAATCCTACTTAAGTTACTGGATTTTTACTGACCTTTTAATGTATGAAAAATAAACGATTTTACTCTGAAGCACGGAAACGCTTGGATATAAATGCAACTAGACGATACCCGTCCAAGGGGTGTCGACGACATCTGATGCCCAAATCTAGTATTGGGCTCCAGTTATTAATACTGTAATATTAAGTAATAATTAATTAATAATAATAATGCTGGACAATTCACACAGCATCATCTAGCCCCGAGAAGCAGAGCTTGTGTCATGGGTACTAATTGACTGATATAGGTACTTAATACAATACATTACATGCATAGATATTTTATAATTAATTATAATAACCTAGTATGGTTATAATTAAATGAAATAAAAGATTTAAAATTAAATGTACTGTATATTTATTATACCTATACTATATTGTAAGCCGACAATACTACACTGTCTCTACCTTCCTCAAGAATCTTGAGGAGGTGCTAATTAAGATATTTGATAGAATCTATCTTACATGGAAATTGCATCTATTTAATTTTTTAAGACTACTAAAGTATTTTTCACATAGGATGAATTGTGATTTTTACTTATTGTAATGAGTCCTTCAGTATTAGGAATAATAATTTTGCCTACCTCTTTTGACTACCTCGCAGGTTACGTTCATTAGGAACGTGTTCTATGATGTACTGCTCTGTCTGACCTTACGTATATTATGTCTTATGCATCATGTGTCTCATCTTCTTTGCGACCGAAAGAATCAATCGAATAACCCAATAATTTTCTCAACTCTAACTAAATTCAAAAAGGTTCGTTATACTTACTAATAGCGAAACGCAAAGTTATTATCATACGAACTTCAACCCCGCTATACCTACCCGTTTATGGCTTGAATTTCGGGAATTTTTTTCATAGTAGGTACATATCAGTACAAATCAAGACGAATACACTGAAAATTTAAAGTCTCTTCGACCAGTGGCTTAGGCTGTGCGTTGTCTATATTATGCCAATATAGATGCAATGAAGCATTCAATGACCAGCTGTTAGCTCACATACCATACTGACAAATGACAAGATTTTTATAATTAGTAAGTATAGATTAAGTAAGTTTCAAGTATGTGAAAAACTCACAGCTATAAGTGAAAAATACCACAGTCTCATCCTAATGATGTTCAGATTATGTCATTAACTTCTGACGCTGACTGTACTTACTAAATTTATAATAATAATGACATTGATAGATGTCAATGAACTCTATTGTATAAGCTCTGACGTGGCCGGCGACTTATTAGACGATAGGCGCAGGTATGCGTGTTCTATTCCGCGGCAGGATAAATGTTAGCATGATCTGTAAGTATTTGTTCCGGGTCACGGTACCTACTCGTAGAAAAAGAAGCACTTTGAGGACGTTGTTTACATGTGCCTAGTTTTTTTATTTCCTTTTGATAAACGCATCTTCAAGAAGAAAAACTCTCTTCATACTTAATAGTTTTAAATCTAGTGCTTCAAACTACTTACAACTATGTATTTAGTTTAGATTTAATACCATTTTTAATTATATTTGTAATTCTTGTGATACAAAGGTTCCTTTCGCGTTTCACCGTGCCCCATTGAAAACAGAGGGTTAATTCAGACCAACAGATTATGATGTATAATATTTTAATTAATCGCATAAATCAAACAATAATTCTACCAGAACCTAACCTCATAATATTTATAAATATTTAACTTATCAACTACTAAATGTATTTGACTAGATCAAAATAAACTAAGCCGAATTTGATGCGGTTCAGATTTTAGTATAAAAGCTGATTTTTTAATCACTGTTTGCAGACGACTGACAAAATGGCGAGGGGGAGAGTCATATGGTTATCTGGTAAGTGCATTTTCAATATAATTTCTAAAACAAACTAGAAAAAACTTTAGTTTGCGGCCAGCATCCCGTCAGCAAAAGGCCCGTTAGCTAGGTTGTGTAGCGGTTAGCTTTACAAGTGCTAAGGACCAACTTGTGCAGATGGAAAAGTTAAGGGGCAGCTCATACTCTATCTAAAACCCTGTCCCAGGTAAACGGTCCCCATGATCGAAAAAGTTATCTCTGACCATGTATCCTACTAAAAACTAATATTATAGATGCGAAAGTTTGTAAGTAGGTATGGATGTTAACGCACATTATTTTATTTTATACACAAATAAAACATCTAGTATTTAAACTACCTACATACTATAAAATAACTCTGTTTTCTAACTGCAGGCCCTTACTACTCGTATAACAGTAGAAAACAGAATTCAAACCACTGAACGCAGGAAATGTGCCCAAAAGGCTGGCAACGTTGATGCTGATGATCATAATTAGGTGGACAGCGGATTGTCAGTTAGTAATAAACCTATGTAATAATAAACTGTTGCTGTGTGTGGTTTGAGGGTGAAATATTTCACCCTCAAACCACACACATTTTGGTAAGATGTAGATATACATATGTATATCTACATCTTACCAAAATTCGCGTAAAATACCTATTATCCAACTCAAATAGAACTGAGATTGCAAAGCACGGTGTTTATTTTAACTTAAAATTAGTTTGTATAGGATGGTCAAACCCAGGTAGTACAAATACAATTTAACGAGTTAAATGGGATATTATAAAGTAATCAACTAAACTTGTAGGTACAGATAGGTATCTTGTGTATTGTTGTATGACAAACATACTGTTCAATTTATTTTTTGGAAGTACTTAGCCCTCTATTACGCGTCCTAGTTGCCACTTGCCAGTGATAACTTAGGCTCATACTTATAGTAGCACAACGGGCTGTGGAGATTTACGCTGGAGTTTAACTATCTACCTACTAACGAGATCGAATCAGAAATGAGGAAATCTCTAGAACAGCAAGTAGAATTCAGTCAAGTCAAGTTTTTGTCTATCATTGAGGATGGCATAAGAGGGTACATCATCATCAGCCTGAAGAGGTTTAGACATCGTTATATTCTTCTTTTTACATTTACAAAGAAAAATATCTGATCACGCCTGGGGATACCAGTCGGGTGACCATAATAATTTTGTTTGGTTGATTCTTCCAGCACCTACGTCCAGCGATGGACTAATCAACCTATATTAGATCATGATGATTCTTTATTCTGTCTCTTTCCAGCTCTGATCCTCGGGAGCGCCTTCGCCCAGCCGCTCCCAGAGCCACAGTATGGCTGCGAGCCACCACCATGCTACCAACCCTGCTACGAACCCTGCCCTCCCCCGCTTCCACCGCCTGAACCCATCCCACTGCCTCTGCCCCCCTGCCCCTCACCTGTCATAGATATTGCGCCTTGCAGTCCATGTGAATCGCAGATCAACTATGTGTATGGACAGGCTCCGGCTGGTACGTTTTAATTTGATACACCTTAAAATGCTGTAAATCGCTGTAAATCGTTCGTCCAGGACGAACAATTTGGAGTTTTCACCGCCCAACATCTGCCGCGACGTTCAAAAAATTAGAAAATATGGAGAGCAAACGGGCATAGAACCTATATTTAATAGGGCCCATGCTATTAATTGTACCTTTTTCCGGATATATAAAAATTTCCACAATCTGTACCAGTCTCAATAAAATTTGACACACGATGCTTGCACCATTTTCGTTTTTATTTCTGTATTTATATCGCGTCAGCTTCAGTGTGATACAAGATCAAAAAAAGCACGTGCCCAGCTGCAGAACGGTCGAGTCTCGAATACAGTTTGTAAATATCATGTTAAACTCCAGGTACCATCGTCGTGAAGCCGGGTGCAGTACGTTTCCAGCAGCCACCCCCGATCATTGTCCGCCCGGGACAGATCCGGCTGCCGCAGCCTCCTCCGATCTGGGTGAAGCCGAATGCTGTCCAGCCACCCACACCAGCACCCATCACTGTAAAACCCGCGCCAGTCCAGGTACTGTTAACGAGTTTTAATGAGTTACTTTTTGCCTTTTAACAAATATCTGCCTTTATCGGGCTACTCGAAGGAACCGATCACATTTAGTTATTATCGTTTTTATATGGACTATCGAATGATAGAAGTGATTTTAGCGAAGAACGACTGACCAAATATTTAGATTATGACGCATTATCAGAGCAAAACTACTGTCATGTGGTCATATGCATGTATCGTATTGTAACTTCCCCCCGCCTAAGGCTTCTTGGTTTTGGAGTAACCGCGATGCATTTCTAAATCTCTACTCATCTCACACTTGGGGTGCGTAAATCTATTTTATTACCTATAATTTTTTCTTTGTAGCCACCTACCCCGCCTCCGTTCTACGTGCCAGTACCATGCGTGCAGCCACCTACACCACCACCTATCGTGGTCAACCCCCCTCCAGTGCCAGTGCCTAGGCCTCCTCCGATGAAGGTCAGTTTACAGTGTATGGATTTAAAAATAACCAATAAACACAAGCGTAATCATGTCCCAACGCTGAGTTTCCCTGTGTCGCAAGTATGGGCATCATTGTATCAAATTAAGATAAATTAAATTACAAAAAAAAATTACACAAAAATTGGAACCCTGCATTTGGAACTCGTTGCCGACTCCATCATAACATCTTCCCCTAAAGGTAAATAAGTACACAGTATGTACGTGTAGAAGTGTCATCCATATAACAAATATGTATATACTACGAGTATACTGTAGCATGTGGTATAAAAGCACATTGAACCTCGGAAAGAGGAGACTCTTCTAATGAAGTTACAGGCACATGAGGCTTTACGCCTGCATGCCTCAGGCTGATGGACGCAGAGCAGTGGATAGTGAGGCACGATTTTATCGATCATGACCTGCAAGGTAGTGCTTTGTTACAACAAACCATGAACACCTGATTACCATCCTGTACCATCACCTACGGGTGATGGTAACCATTTAACATCAGGTGGTTCATCCGCTTGTTCCTCAGCAATGACATCCGCTTACAGTACACAGTAGCTCACACGACTTATCTATAACTGTTCTTTCAGATCCAACCAGCGCCCGTGCCAGTACCACCCCCAGGGTCTCTAGTCGTGAGGCCACCGAGGATCAGTGTCCCTTCTCCTCCTGTTATCTGCTTCCGCCCTAACCCACCCACTGCCTTCCGTACTATTGGCTGTGCTCATGTTAGCCCCGCTGGCAAATGCCCAGGTCCATCACCGTACATTCCATTCTTGCTTGAGACTGATTCGAGCGGACAAGGGTCCTTAGGCTCACGTCAAGATACAGGAGTATACGAACTAGGCCCGTGCGGCAACCCCATCCCTCTGTGCGCTTGCCAAGCGCCCCCGCCTCCTCTTTGCGTGGAGCTCCCCCCGCCACCGCCACCGTGCGCCTGCCAACAACCGCCCCCATGTCTGCTGTAAATAAATATATTTTTTGTAAATAGGCTATATTTGTAAATGTGTGAATGATTGCAATATAAGACGGGTACGATAAGCACAGACGTTTTGTTTTATTTTAGTTTAAATCCTAAGGTTATCACCTGTTATCACTTATCACACTAAATGTATGCTGACTCTTTCCAGGGTTTCATTCTTCAAAAAGAAAAAAATTTAACAAAGCCACTAAGGAGTGCCTATCTGTTAAGAACTGCTTTTCAGAAACGGCTAAGGTTCACCTTGAATACCAAACATAAATATCTCCAACTTTAAAATGCTGTAAAAAAAATCCTTCCCTGTGTGACAGCTCACACGAGGCGCGGCTGCGGAACACGCCCGATGAACCAGAGCTTTTTTCCGACAGTGGTAATTATAATAAGTTTTGGGGTTCCGTACAAAGTAAAAACAGAAACCTTCACATTGTTATCTCTTGGTTAAAACTCTTTTTCTCAGAAACACCTTGTGTTAAACTTGGAATATGTCAGAGTACCGTAACCAATCCAGATAGGGTGTTGATTGACTTAGTTATTCGCAAAATTTCGAGTGTAGTCTACCAGCGTTCTTATTTTCTATACCACTAGTTGCGTCTGCTGCGTGACGATGGTAAATGGCCTGATGGTATGACCCTTGTCCCTTGGGAGGTGGGGAGACCTTGAGTGTCGGACGCTACTTCCGTCGATACACGCGCGTTGGGATTGGCGCAGCGGCTGATTTTTCGAGGATCTCAAAGAGGCGCAAATATTTAGGTTTCGGCAGAGCCTACGCATATGTTCCTCTTATAGTCGAGACTCCAGGTCCGTGAGTTTTCAAGGCCCGGGTTTTTCAAATTTTATCTAGGTGACTGGTCAAAGTGACGCGGGACTCGATGGCTGGTGAGTATCTGGCTCAGCGCATCAGCATTGCCATTGCGTGACAATGCAGCCAGCGTTTTGAGGATGCTTTTGATTGGCACTGATTTGGATCGGTTCCGTTATCTCTAGGTCTGCAGACAGCTCAAATGTTTCATATGTATTTTATTTATACCAATTATAAATACTAATTTGCTGGAATGTTCTTTGTAGGTAAATGGGTTCCTACTTAATAGGACGTTAGTAGACCAACATTTCCTAAAACGCAACTAACAACCTTCACTCGAGATACGAAAAGCAGCATAACCTTTAATAATGACAGTTCTATGGTGAGATTTTCAATACATTGATATTGCATAGGTACCTAGTAAGTACGTCAACTATCAAATATATCTTTCTTTATTTGTACCTTGATGTTCGTACGAGTCCAGCGTAAAGTTTACCTTGTAGGCGTACAAAATAATGAATGACTAATATTACCCCTGCTTGTCATCAGAATTTCTCTGGCATGATCGGGCTCGACACGCTCTAGCTTTAAGAGAAAGATCTGTTTAGCGTTTGAATTTCGGGAACTGCTTTCATAGAACACCTCGACGCACCAAGACCAATATAGCCTGAAATTTCATGTCTATACTACCAGCGGTTTAGGCTCTACGTTACCTAGGTAAATGTCAGTTAGTCAGTCAGTCAGGACAAAGATTCTTATAACTTTTATACAATTACTTAAGGTCCTACCCATTCAGAGAATTGTGTCAAAAACAGGTTCGAAAGTTTAACAAATTCAAAACAGAGATGGCATTGCCTGACGTAAGTTGGAAATTCACGTATTTGATACTAAGTATTACTTATTCTGTGCTTGAATTGTGCGCTATGCTACGTCACATCCGGTTCATATTCTGGTACGCTATATTATTTTGTCCAGTTCCGGTCCAATATTTTGTCGTGTCTTTAAGGATCACGTGGATCGGGTGATCCGATTCGGATCCGAACCATGAGTAATGGGTGAGTGAGTGAGAGTTTGATTTCAGTTTATTACAAGGTAACGTTTATTTTACTGTAAGAAGTTCATGTTGGATAATTACTTCTAGACTGAAGCATATTTAAAAAATTACGTCAGTGACAAACCATTCAGAATCAACTTTTCAAACGTGTCTAAAAGTCGGTATTCGAATTGAACTCAAATTGAAGAATTTGAACCAAATTAGGAGTTTTTGTGCTTCGGAATATGACTGTACAGCTTTCTTATAATATTTTATAATGTTGGCATTGATAAAGATATGTAGGATTATTATTAGGTGAAATGAACTTTTTTCTCTCTCTCTCCGTGACGGTGGACAAACACTACCAAAATCACTTCGGCGGTTCTGACTTTCGATGCGAAGGCACACGTCATTCGTAAAAGTCGATAAACAATAATTTTGTTTACTAAAATATGTTTTCTTACATTGTTGTTAGAATTCACAATATAAAAGCAGGTAATAATACATCTTCTGTGGTATATCGACTTGAAGTTTGACTTATGTCACTATGTATTTAATGTACCTACATGACTGAAATTTTCACTTGGAAAATGAAATATAAGAAAGTAATATGATAGAATAAATGTCACAGATTATAGAACATCTTCCAGAACGGGAATCAGAATCATAGTTTTAAAGATGTCAAAAATACGTAAGGTTTTCAATAATGCACTCCTGTGTATGTTATTGAAAAATATCTGACACATATTTTAGTTTTCGTTTGTTTTTTTTTATGTATACAATTTGCTGATGGATCAAGCATATGGCCCACCTGATGTTAAGTGGTTATCATAGCCTATAACAAAGCATTGTCTTGTAGGTCACGTTAGTAAGGAACGTGCCCTACAATACACTGCTCTGCGTCCATCAACCTGAGGCATACGGGTGTTTAGCCTCATGTGCCTGTAATTACATATATGTATATACATATACGTATGCTGACTGGAACCTAATTATTAAATATGGAAGAGTATAGTTTTATTAGTTATTTATACCTGGGTTTCATGTGCTTAATCGGAGAGTGTCCACAACTAAAGCAACAATTTAACTTACAATAGGTTTGAATAAGAAATAAACAAATCTGAAAAATAACCACGATCACCGACATAGCTCTCACAATCAGCAAGTTGAAGTGGCAACAGACAGACATAGCTCGTAGAACCGCAAACTACAGATGAATAAAAGCTCTCGATTGTCGGCCATGAACAGGAAGACGAAGCGTAGGATGCTCTTCCATCCGATACTTTGCTAGGATCACGGGAAGTCGGAGGATAAAAAGTTTCACAATTGGGGTTTTGAAAAAAAAAATGTTTTTTTTTATGTATTTTAATACATTATTATTAATAATATTGATATTTGCAAAAAACTTAAAAAAAAAACTAATAATAGACAATTAAAAATTGATAAAATTTAGAAAATAATCACGTGACTATAAACGCGCCATGATTGATCACCATAGTTGTTGTTACATAGTGACGTCATTATGTTATAGCTATCTAATAACAGTACAGCGTGCGCGGCTATTGCAATGAGTGAAAACCGCTCGGGTTTGTTCGGGAGCTGCCGGCGTGTTTTCGGTACTGGATTCAAAAAATATTTTTATTTTGAAATAACTTTTGAATTATTGTAAAAAAAATAAAACATATATGACCTTTCAATTACCGCAAAAAAAAAATTCAAAACCCCCATTGGTCTTTCTGCAGTGGATTATGTCTTCAGGGTGATGATGGTAATAGTAAAATTTTAAAATAATATATAAAATACTATTCTCACCTTTTAAAACTTTTTTGGACTTCTACATATACTTTAAATCAAAAACTAGGCAAATCGGTTCAGTCGTTCTCGAGTTTTTGTAAGACTAACAAACATCAATTAATTTTTATATATATAGATTTATATTGAAAATATGGATAAATTAAATTTTATCTTTACATAAGTATTATAAAATATTGTACCACAGAGTATTGTACACACTTACACAAACTGAACTTTTTGGACAATGTTCTGTCAATCTAAAATGTCAAATTGAAACCAACGCTCGTATTCCAAGACAAATCTCAACACTAACTCAAAATACGTGTTCATTAAAAATTTTGTTTTTTTGGTTAGATTGGATAGAAAACAGATCTAAAAAAAATATCGGCAGTGTCAGATTGCAAAGGAAGGTATAAGATTATTATGTTTACGGAACAACTAAGAAAAGTAGATGGAATAAAGTGCCCTATCGCCTTTGGAGTGCTTATCACCGTACTAAACTAGCTGACAGAAAACTTATGTACTTTTTATTGTAAACACATACTTAGAATACAACTCGCGACTGTATTCGATTGTTATCTAAGCGAAAACACTAGTAAATGGGGGTGTTAAAGAAATCTCAACCTTATCTATACTGGTGCAAGTTTTATGTCAATTTTAGCTTCGATGAACAGTAATGAGTTCAGATAGATTCAAAAATTATATGAATTTGACATTTTGACAACAAGGGGCATAGTTACTTGGTAACCTTATACAGCCAATATAAATATATACCAATTATTCATCAAGCGAGCGAAGCGTCTTAGTTTCGAGATTAGTAAAAAAATGCATTTGTCCGTGTGTCAGTCGGTCTGTTTTCGCCTACAGGTCGCATTTTTCGATTTATACCTACTGCTTTTTTGATGGAGCAAGCAGATGGCCCACCTGATGTTAAGTGGTTACCATCACCTATAACAAAGCATTGCCTCGTAGGCCACGCTCGTTAGGAACGTCACCTACGATGCACTACTCAGCGTCCCTCAACCTGAGGCATACAGGTGTTAAGCCTCATGTGCCTGTAACTACACCGGCACCCACACCCTTCAAAATGGAACACAGCAAGCTGCTTGGCAACAGAAATAGGTAGTAGTACTGCCCCGGACGAGCCCTTCACAAAGAGCTCTACTACTACTCATAGAACCACTACTTAGTAATAATCTTCATCCTGACTAACTGACGAACATAAGACAACGTGCAGCCTAAAACACTGGTCGAAGAGAATTGAAATTTTTGGGTATATTTGTCTTATTGGGTGAAAAGACCAAGGAACTAAGAGACTAAGAAATAAATTCCTGAAATTTAACTCCTACACGGGGTACAGCAGGGATTGAAGTTCATATGAAAATAACGTCACGCGGACGGAGTCACACGTGTTTCGCTAGTACATTATTCAAGGATTGATGTGATCAAACCTTGGAACCGACGATCGCTTGTATCTTATGATAAAGAACGCCTAAGACTAATGGACTTCTTCCACACGATGATGTTGATATTTTATGACCCAACCGTAATTTCGTTACACTGTGTCTTGTTGTATTTGTATTGACTGTGACAAATAAATGACACCTATAGTAACTATGTGATTATCACTGTCAAACGAGCCACAGAATAATGTATAGTTGCTCGGAACGACTTTTGACGTGGACCCTGCCTCCTGAAGCGCCAAAGCGCTACTGAGCTTGTATTTTTTTTTTTTTTTTTTTTTTTTCGAACGGACTAAAATGCTGGTATAATCGCCTAGCGATTTCCGACAGCGTTACCGGGCTACTGGCGAGCGCAGAAGGCGCTACGCCATTACAAAATTGGTTTTGTTGGCAACGAGCACAAGGGCACCACTTAGGTACGGACCTCGGCTTGGGCTGTTGCCGGAGAAGGGAGCTACGGAGAGACTCTTCGCCCTGAAGGGGCGTTAACGGGGAGACGTCTTCGACCCCGCCGCCGGGGTCGGTGTGATTGTGGAGTGTTTCCTGTGTCCGGACTCGATGAAGCGACCTCCGCCGCATTCGCGGCGGTGATCGTGTCATCTGGGTCACCTAAAACGTGTCTAGGTCTACGGAGGGTTGAGCTTGTATAGGTACGTCTCGCGTATTTATATTTTAGGCTATCTACTATTTTTATAAAAAAGTAAGCTAGCTAACAAAAAAATTACTCCGGCACACGATTACGTATCTTTTAAGGAACACATGAACGGAAAAATCGTTGGAATATCTCGATTAACAATCGAATAAATCACCCTCGGTGTAGTCGGTAGGCCAGAGATTTTAGTAAAACTTTGTGTAAACTTTTATCGAACTCAATGGAATCAAGAGTGTTTCTGGTCGCTCCGAAATATAGATGGTCCTTTTAAATGTAATATTCAATTTAAAAAAATACATGAATATGTTGTTTTAACATAATAAACAGGTGCTGATCACACGACCGCGTCGCCTTAACTATATCTATCGCAATAGGTATTTTCTCAGACCGCATGTTCACATTTATTTTTTTTTAACTAACATTCTGTAAATAATTTATTTTGAATATTTATAAGCCAGCTTTTGCAATATTTTAAATTATTTTCTATTAATTAATTTATTTTAAGTATTTCAATTCTTTTAGTTATTTGGATTTTTTGGTCATGGATTTTATTTTTTGTATGTAATTTTATCTTTGTATAACACTTGGACATTTTGGATTTTTCTGCAAGTTCACTTTTTTCTTACAGTTGACATAGAGATGTACTTACGCACATTGTAAGATGATCTTATATTATATGAAAATCGTCATAAATAGTAATTGGGAGTTGCCTGCCGCAAATCAATGCTCCATCTGCGACTGAAAATATCAGCAATATTTCAACGTGATGTTCCTTATCACAGAAGATAAATTACAACAGAGAGGCTATGTTGGCAAAAGGTAGCTCAACATGACCGTCTAACAAAGTCTATATTAGTGAACCAAAAGAAAACATACCCAGAGATATGTATTAAAAGTGACTGTGTGTTATAGCAGTAAAAGGGTCTCATTTTACTAAGCGCAGCGTATACCTACTTCACTCTACAGTATATTATAGAGTAAGCCGCTGTGATGCTCACATCACAACCTTCAACCTCAACCTTCAGTCAATAGGCCCAACCCAAAATGAAGTAGATACTTACTTTAACGGTCAAAGCATGGTATTTGAATAAAATCTTCGCACCGTTTCAGAGAATTTGACAACAGCAGTTTTCCTACAATATTACACTGTAATACAACTGTATATACAATATTACCCTTTTTTTTTATTATATTTTTTCGGCTTTGGTATCACTGCGGCCATATGGCCTATTGTGATCGCCAATCCAATATTACCTTTACATTACGTACACTTAATATGATGATTTTAGGTAGGTAAGTAAGTATATACAAAAAAATATAACTAGTGCTAATCTGTCTTACGTGTGCCTCCTACCTAAACCAACAAAAGAGGGGAGAACTGACCAAAACTCACGCGTTATTATTTACGTAGGTGAGAAGTAATAAGAAATATTGTAATCTTATGTTTTTTTATTAATTTTCAACGGTTCCTTATCAACCTTATAATGTTTTGAAAATTCGGTGTATAAAAGGCAAATTTGCGTTTATAGCACTGACTAAAATTAAACAAAAATGGTCACCAGAGTTCTTTTAGTGTTACTCTTGTCTGGTAAGGATCTACAAATACCTATCTATTCCAGGTGTCAGCGTTCTATGGTCTATGGTACGGTATGGAACTCTTAGTTACTAATAGCAACGACACAAAAGGAAACTAGTAAAGGAACCTAGGGCGGAGTTAAGACTCCTGACCTGAGCACGGCTACCAGTTGTGGTTTTTTTACCCATTTTTGGAACAAGCAAGTCACCCATCTGATGCCTTAGCATCAGGTAACACCTCAATACACACAACCACTTAAGGTCACCATCATCTATAACGAAACATTACCTCGCAGGTCAGGTTCGTTAGGAACGTGCTCTACGATGCACTGCTCTGCTTCCATTATCCTAAGGCATACAGGTGTTAAGCTTCATGTGCCTGTAATTTATTTCATCAGCACCCAAACCCTTCAAAACCGGAGTACAGCAAGGTGCTGTCTGTCAGAAATAGGCATGGTGGTAGTACTCCCGGAGGAGCCCTTCACAAAGAGCTCTACTACTACTAAAGAGCTGCAGAGTGCAAGGCTACCTAGTCATCGTATTAAAATTTCATCTTGAAATCTCATCTTGTATGAACAAGTAACTAACAGAGCTTACATTATAAAATAAACTGACTGTTGTTACTTGGTTACAGAAATATCTTCTATTCTATGCCGACCAACGCTGCAAGTCGGAGTTGGTCCTGACAGGAGATGCTATATACGTTGTGGCCTCATCCCTCAGTGGCCAATCAAGATCAAGGAGAGGGGATCTTTCAACGTACTTCGAAATGTAGAGATGGTGCCACTAGCAGAAATGGATGGGAACATGATTAAAATAATTTAAATAAACTTATCAGATAAATAAATTACAATACATGAACTCGTGGTTCTACATTCATAGTTATAAAATTCTTCATAGTTACTTCATTAGTAAGCCTGCCAAAATATTTAGTTATTTGTAGGTACCTAATTATTTACTTTTTCATATAAATAAATTATTTTTAGAACAACGATGTTTTTATATTTAAACCATTTTGTTTGAAGTTTTTTATTTATACTAAAAAAGCTATCTATCTATATGTAATATGCTAGAAAAATAATAAGGACAGATTTTCTGTTGAGGAGAACTGATGGGACAAGCATTATGTCCTACCTTCACAAAGCACGTCCACCAAAACTGGACCCTATTTAATAGAGCTGCATAATGCCCTGGGATGTAAAGCAGTTAAGGGCGTGCTTATACGGCTCAAAAAAGACCGAGAATTGTCTCTATATAGAGACCTATAAAGAGACGATACTTAGTGGATAATTGGTATTGACACTCATAACTGCGCGAAATCTTTCGCGTCGTCTAAACAGGGTCTAGTCTCATGTGCCTATAGTGAAAATATTCACAACAAGTATACATTTCAGAACAGTTATAAACACATATATCTGTTACAGGCTGATTTAGTTTGTAAGTACCAAAAAAAAACCGGCAAATGCGACTAAAACTCGCGCACTGAGTTAACTGGACTGACTAATTAAAATATTTTATAGCACCAGCAGGCGGTACACACTGTAACAGACAGACAAACATCAGATATCTTGGACCACTAAGAAAACAATCTCGAATATTTTTTAGGGCATCTACCCTAATACAGGTAGGGGTATATAACATAGGGTACGTAATCTTACGTACCCGACCCTAAAAGTATCTAGTTTTCACGTTGCAGAAATATTTTAATAAAACAAAATATTTTGTAAATGTTAATGTTAAATTAGTCTCGTAGCGTGACGTTTAAAAGTTTTAAAATAATATTTTTTGTTTTAGTTAATTTTGTAGCTTGTTTAAATTGAGTCAGTGGCTGGCGCATTTGATATATCGACGAGTTAGTGATTAGCAGCTTCGGAATTTTTTTATTACTAGCAGCCACCGCTCAAAGCGTGATAAGTTATGTTCTAAGTTTTATTCCATTTAACAAACAGTCGTTGTCACGATATTATATATAGCTACTATATAGCTAAACACCCACTGACACACTCACTGACTCACTGACATGCTCGATTTCGTAGAAGGAATACTCATATTTACTTACCATTTTTTTATATGGCTATGACTTACTGATAGATAAAGCAGATGACCCACCTAACTTGCATTAGTAACTATCAATAACAAAGTATGGCTTCAAAGGTCACATCCGTTAGCAACGTGCCCTACGATGCACTGCTCTGCGCCCATCAACCTGAGGCGAACAGGTGTTAAGCCTCATGTGCCTGTAATTTCACTGGCATCCGCACCCTTTAAACCGGAACACGGCAAGCTGCTTGGCGGCAGAAATGCCAGTACTCCTCAGGTTGGTGGATGGAGAGCACAATCGTAGGACACAATGGGTAAAATATATATCAAAATCCTACACAACCTGACTTTAAGCACTGCTTTTTTCAGTACGTGTTAAACACCATGATAATATTTAATAAGAGGATAAAAGTAGGTTCTAGAAAAAGATTAAGACTATTTTTCCAACTCAACCTAAAACTAGGGTTTTTAATTGAAAGACCTTAATTGAAAAATATGTATTTTATCAGAAGAACAATCTTTATAAAAATTCCAATTTTTTTTAATAGTTGTTTCGTAATTTTTCAAATAAGGCTTAAAAACGCAGCCAAGTGGCGAGTCAACTTGTGAGAGTACCAGCTACTTGCATAATGTAAACAGTCCTTAATTTATTTAAATAAATAAAAAGCGTGCACGGTTCAATTTACATAAAAAAGAGCATCGACTTGTTACATGTTTAATGTAAAAATATTTTATGAAATATAATTTTTTGTCTAAAAATGTTGAGGCTTAGTACCATTTTTGGTTTATTGGTATTTGGTAAGTGTTTTTATCTATAACACTACCTATATTTTAACACCTTACATATATCTAATAAAAACCTCGCAAATCACTTTTATATTATCTCCTTAGTAATTTTAATATTTTATGAATAAAAAAAAACAAGTTACTGTAGGTATTTAAATTATATTCATCATTTGTTTTAGGAGCATTGCGAGTTTTAGCACAGTGTCCAAACTACCCCGTACCATATGCAGGACAGTACCAACAAAGCTACGTAGCCACACCTAGCTACTCAGCAAGCACCTATCCGTGTCAACAAACCCCCCCGATTACCTACTCACCGATTATATTATTACCAAGCTGCCCAAATGCGCAAGACTCATCTGGATCTGGCCAAAACAAGAAAGACAAACCGAAGAAAAATGGTTAGTTCAGATTCAGTATTAGTAGGTACTAAGTTTCTGTTATAGTGAAACAAATAACAAAATTTTGGTAGCTGTTTTCATTTTGGGTTGATTTTAACTATTATGCATAGATAAACATAACATCCCAAAGTGATGGAAATAAGTAATTGCACCTAAATTATTAAATTTAAATTAAATACACTGATTTAGTTTGATAATAATAATAATAATAATACAGCATCATCTAGTCCCAAGCTAAGCAGAGCTTGTGTTATGGGTACTAGATGACTGATAAACTTAATACAATACATTACATACTTACATAGATATTTTTTATTATACCAAGAAAATACCCAGAACATCCGGACGAGGTTTTCTACCTATAGTAAGGACCTGCAGTTAATGTGCGTTAATAATATTCTATCTATTTTAAAAAAATGCACTATTAAATTTTGCAATCTTCATATCAAATGCAAGGAAGCGTCAAAATTAAATTAGTATGGGAGATCCGTTACGTTCAAATTATTTAAACAGAGTTTGTATCAAAAATAAATTACTTAATTACTACAGTAACAGTAGATGTTGGTGGTATATAGTTAAGTCTAGGAAGGTGACGCACACGGTGAAATTAAAATAATTATTTTTCTGGACACTTGTTCAGATCATGCTCTACTAACGCTCTTACCTTAAAAACATTAGTAGAGCATGGTCTGAACAACTTTTGAAGTAAAGTATGAAATTAAAACCTATAACTCTAATACCAAACAACCTAACGTGTTAATTTTTTGAAACAAACAGATTCACCAAACGGATCACCGGATGCATCTTCGGAAACTGACCCATCTGGCGTGCCTGATTACGCTCGAAGAAGTATTCCGTCCAACTTCCTTTCCGGATCTCTGTCTGCCACTCTTTCTGATACTCTTTCTAACGCCCCTGCCATTGGTGGACAGATAGTCTCAAAAGGAGTTCCGCTGCTAGGCTCTTTACTGAATGGATCTTTCAAATAATTTTCGGATCTAAAACTTTCTGAAGCGGTATCGGTTTGCCACAGATGGGTAATGTACTGGATTTTTCGGTAAGGGTTTATGTTATCCACGTTTTACATCGGGAATAAAAAACTTATAGATATGCCGGGTATTTAGCAAGATTTTACCCCTTAAGGATGTTAAGGTTCTGATTAACATCTTTACAACTCTGCACTCTATCTATATACTGTTATGCACTCTATGGCTTTAAGGGTCTGGCACACTTTTATCTGATATCATCATTATCAGCCAAAACGAGTTCTTTATTGTAAAAGCCTCGTAAGAAATCTCGGAATAGGCGACTCATCCTATAAATTTTTTACTGTCAAAAGGGTTTATGGTGACCCCAGATAAATCCAAAATCAATTAAAGAACATTATTTTTCTTGTATAGCTGAATTCGAAAATATGTGCTTCAGAAAGAAAATTCTTTCAGAAATTTATGGGACCAGCACGCATTGCTAAATTTTCAGCAAGCATTTTTAAAAGCTACGAGTATGCTTACTAGAATTTAGAATTTATTTTTCTTTAATATAAAAATCCCCACTAACGCATAGTTTTTTTTGGATAAGTTCCGAATTTCTGCCCTCTAAAAGACTACAACACGTCCACCCACACGCTATTAGGACACTAGGTTACTTTTTTACAAGTTATTATTTTGTTATTCTGTGAATGGGTGTTATTATGTAAGTAGTAGGCACATAGTTTAAGATGAATACCTACCCAACCAATATCAATTATAAGAATCTTTGTTCTAACTGACTGACATATAAATAACGTACAGCGTAAACCACTGATTATAGAGACTTGAAATTTTCAGGGTATATTCATCTTTATGCGTAGAGGTGTAATAAGAAAGGAACTTTTGAAAGTCGATCCCTAAACGGGTACAGTGGGTGTTAAAGATTGTATAAAAACAACTTTACGCGGGCGAAGTCGCGCGCGTTGCGCTAGTAAATTATAAGAATTGAGAGAGCTAAGTGATCTATATCTATATAGCAATTTAGGCGATTTTGCTTGGTATGTTTGTATGTAGCTATGTATATAGGTCGTGCATAACTTTCGAACCATTGTTGATTCGATCTGCATCAACTTTGTAAGTTAATAGGTCGTTGTTGGTAAAACTTACTGGTAAGAACTCAGATAAGTGTTTTTTTTTCTTTTTTTATGTGACTTGCTGATGGAACAAGCAGATGGCCCACCTGATGTTAAGTGGTTACCATCACCTATAACAGAACATTGGCTCGCAGGTCACACTCGCTGACGTGCCCTACGATGCACTAGTCTGCGTCCATCAACCTGAGGCAAACAGGTGTTAAGCTTCGTGTGCCTGTAATTTCGCCCATGTGTTGTAATAATTTTAAATTAGCGTCTTGAACTTTATCTCTAAGTAAGTTTTAAAGACATCGTGTGAACTACCAAGTATTTCCAATGTGACACAGTTGCAATCTCATTGCTGATGCCACAATAACCTTGGGCGGGTTCATACGGCGCGAAAGCTTTCGCGCGCCGCGCGGTTGAAAGATGTTTACCGAAAATCGTCTCTATGTTCTAAATAATAACGTTCAAATTCCTACGGCGCGAAAGCTTTCGCGCGGCCGCCGCGCGGTTGAGAGATCTATACCGAATATCGTCTCTATTATCTAGATAATAACGTTCAAATCCCTGTCAAGCAGCCAACCGCGCGGTCACTACGCGGTTGACACAAGCAAAATGAAAACATTTTAACCCCTACTTTCACGTTAGGGGTCCACGGGGCCCAATTTTGATAAAAATAAAAATTATCTTAGGTTGACTATAAAATTCCCGGAACATGATTTTAACCATAATTTGAGTGTCCCCTACACTCTTTGCTAGGGTTCAACTTGAACTTTGTATGCAGTTTTTGAATCCAGGAAACGTGTTTTCAATGAATTACGATCAAGTTAAAATAAATATTTTTACAGTAACGAACGAAAAAAACTTTTAATGGTAAAAAGTACAATTAACAACAAACTATCGCAACGTATGACACAGTGAATTCCTCTTAAATAGAGACAATTAAATGTGAAAAACGGCGCTGTTATCTTCTATCAGTATATAGTAAAAAAAAACTTTAAATACGTCAAAAATTTATTTAACCGTGGGGTCCCTAGGACCAACAAATTATTAAAGGTTAGAGGAAACTAGCCCAAAACGGGTAACGTACGGTTGGAAACAGAAAAAACTTAGATTCTTTATACAATTCAAACTTTTATGTTACGTATGATTATTTTATTTATATTATTAGTTTACTATTTACAAAACATGAAATATGATAGAAATTTCAGAATTTTTCTTAGAGAGCTACAGATGTTTTTAAGATTCTTTGAAAATTATCAGTTTTATCGATTATGTTAAAATATTTTTGTTATATAAGACATTGTGTAAAGTTTCTAGGCTATGAACATAACAATTTTGATGGAGATAATCCGATAATCTTTTTGTTAAATACATGTAGTCCGTTTCTCAGAACATTTATTTTCAATTAATTTGCTATCGCTAAAAGCATACCTCTCCTCGATATACGACTTCCTACTACCCGATGGACTGACAAAATTGTTAGGATCGCAGGGGTAGATAGAAACAGCTCAAACATATTGGAAAGATATAGGCGAGGCCTATGCATTGAACTTCTACAGGCTGTTGATGATGATGACGAAAAGCATACCTGATTAGTGGGGGTGTCCATTTTAGGCTAGACTCCTATATGTCATAATTTAATATCTATATGTAAAAAAGTTATACTTACTGACTGACTAACAGACATTGCTAAGCCTTAACCATACGTCTTATGTGTATAAAACAATGATGCAAGCTGCATTTTGTAATAAAGAGGTGCACTAAGGAATAAATTCTCAAAAATAATTTCCCATAAGGCACAGAAAGAAGCACAAATGTATTAGGTAAAACCACCATGTTAGCTAAGTCACGGGCATTACGCTACTTTCATCAAAATGATGCTGTCAGTGAACAATACTGTGGGTAATATTAAATAAGATCAAATCTGCTTTTTTCAAATTTTATAGAACCCAACATCATCATCATCACCACTGTTGATCTGGCCCACGTAGGTCTCTACTATTACGTTTCCAGGAAGAACTAACTTTTGCACCGACTTTCCGCAACCCCAATGTCGTCGGCCCACTGGATTTTGTGCATTATTTTTCAGTTCATGGTCGCCATTTGAGAATCATTTATTACTCAGTGGTTCTACGAGATAAACACCCATTGCCACTTTAACTGGCTGATTTTGAAAGCTATGTTGGTGATCTTGGTTCTTCTACGGATTTCCTAATTCCTGATTCCATCGCGTAGGAAAATTTACATAATCATAACATAACTTTCTCTTCTAAGTGAGTGATATTTCAATAGTTCACGTTTTATGGAGCTAAGCTTCTAATATGTATAACAGAGATAGATGAAATTATCTACGGTTTTCAGGTTGAGTGTATCTATGTGTCAATCACAACACACAGGCAGTATGGTTTGGTAACCTATAACGATTATTATTATTATTATTATTGTATAGTAATAATAATAATAATAATCGTTTACTCAGAACAATGTACACAGGAACGATTTTAGGTCCTTATTTTTATGTTGGCCAAGTAAAAAATCTGTGAGGTTGACGGGAAGAAACCATACATTAGTAAGCTCACCAATGGCATTTTCAGAGTGGTTGTATGAGTGTGGCTCTCCTCTATCATTGTATTGTTTCTGCCGTAAGAGGCAGAAACAATATATAAATAAGACAGCACAAAAAATATCAAAATTTCAGTTTGGGTCGAAATACTAGACAAAGAATTCAACACGGATCTAGTCCACAGACGGCAGCTTTACCAACGGCATTATGTGGATAATCTTTACCAAATATAAGAATTTTGGTCCTGACTTAATAGACAACGCACAGCCTAAACCGTAATGTAAACTGGCCGTAGAAACTTATCGTTTTCAGGGTATATTCGTCTTGGTGCATAAAGGGGTATCAAAGGCAAGGCCCTTATACTCAAACCGTATAATTAAAACATAAAATGAATCATTAAATAAAATAAAATAAAATTTCAGTGCCGAATATTTAAACCATCAACCTGGATGTTATTCTGCATTAAAATCTCGCATAAAAAAAAATATTACGATCTTTTTTGAAATCACCCACGAAATCATTGTTCATTTGTTCGGGTCAAATTTTTCTACGCTTGCGGCCACCGTGATTTCAACTCAATTTACTAAACGAAAACGTTGAAATTCCCTGATACCGAGCCAACCGGTTGAGAACATCAATATCGAATACCGTCTTTATATTCTAGAAAGCAACGTTCAAATTCCTGTCAAGCGGCCAACCGCGCGGCGGCCGCGCGAAAGCTTTCGCGCCGTCTAAACGCGCCCTTACTCCCATAGAATTTATTGTCGCCGTTAGCACTAGTAGCAAATATATATTTTTTTCTCGAATACAAATAGGTATTTACCGCATGGTGGGATCAAACCTACTACCTTTTTTTTATTATATTTTTTTGCGGCTTTGGTATCACTGCGGCCATATGGCCTATTGTGATCAACCTACTACCTTAGGTAAATTCAAAGTTGCTCCCACTTGGCCACGAATACGAGGAGCCCAGAATGTCTCAAAAGTTCATTAACACCACCACGGTCGATACCGCCGCCGGTTGCGTTGCGTGTAAGCAAACATTAATCATGTACCCAATTTATCAGCTGCTTAATAAATGGTCTATCTCCAAATGAATTAACGATGGCAACACCTTTTAATGTTAACAAAAAGGCAACATTAAAGCATGACAGCTTATTGCTTATTTTTTATAAGAAAAAGTGACGGAATAAAAAGAGACGACTCCACCTGGTGTTGAGTTGCCTAGTGTTGGTTGCCTATAGCAATAAAACCTACCTATATAAATAACCTACCTTACTAAGAGTCCACCTTATTGCACAACGTCCATCATTATGAGATCTAAGGGTGATATAATATCTCATCATGTGCCTGTAATTGCACCGGCACCCATCGTTATATTGTTTGGTTGGCATCTATTAGTGCCAAATCGGTATGCGAGCATAATTGCTTGGTGCCAGAAATTGGTTATTATCTGTATAGAAATCAGTTATTTACATACAAACTTAAACACTTCACTTCACCCGTTTAGGGGTTGAATGGTCTTATAGCATTTACGCATACCTACTAAGACGAAAATTTCTAGCATTTCTATTTCTAGCTTCGATAGTACAGTATAGAAAGCGGATTTTAAACCATTACCGTAGATACGGGGCCGGGCCACCTCATAACTCGGTCCCTAGAGTTGGTTACACTAGACTAGCTGCGTTCCTATATTCTTGGTGTCCGTTAGTATAAGCGTCATCGTCTGTCGGATAATCGCTCATCTTATTGGCTAACGTAATAATGTCAGTGACATTTTCCTAGAGAGATTTTTCTAGGAACATTTCTTGGTATCTCGATATCTCAGGCTTTTCTTTATTTATAAACGCACTGTGCCGTCTAGACTACTCACAGCCCGTAACGATCCGTTTCAAGACAGTATAAGCCTCTGCACTTCCGAATGTCCAAGCTGTATGTAAGCGTATATGAAAAATAATCCAACCAGCTTTACGTCTATTATGTTTTGATGTTCTCGCCTACCGGAGTGATGCGTGACAGAAATAAAAATACAATTTTTCATGTTTTTAATCGAATTTAGAACTCAATTACTATGGTAATCTGAACCATGGCGTCCGGCAAGGGTTACCTATGTCGAAAGTTGATTATACAACTCATAAATTGAATTCATTCATTCAAACGTCCAAAATATTTTTTTAACAAAAAAGTAAGTTATCATTGGTCCGTGGCTATGTTAATTTGAATATTGATTTAAATGTTACGACCCAAGGTGATTTACGCGGAGGTTTTGAATGAACGCACCATATTATGATCCATATTATGGTGTAAGGATGTCGTTATAAAGGAAAGTGAGGTTATATTTTTTACTTTTGTCATACCTACGAACCTATCTACTTTCCCCATGACTCCCCCTCTACCTCCTCTACTTCAGGCTTTATTTATAATGTGTCGATATGAGAATGAGAATGTTTTATTGAGTAAATCCTATTTCACAGTGTCGGTAGAAGCCCTGGCTCCTGAACTAGCGTTAGTATGACAGGAGACAGTTACTTCCCTAAATCTATGTTATTTTATTATTAGTATTTTGTTTTTATGACATTGAACGCAAACGTAAGTAAGTGGGTACCCAATCAAGTTCTGAGATTACGGACAAAGAAAAGTTTTTGAAAATGTTAATAAAGCTGAATCATAAACTTGCGCTTTTGAAAGTGATCCCGCTGAAACGTCATTATAGCAGGATTACCATCGTGGCCCGTCGACATAGAATGGCGGGACTTCAAAATGGCGAACTAATCAGCTTCTTTCGAAATTACGTGATTTTAATAGCGTCCTTTGAGAGTAGACAATTTTTCAATCAAGTGAAATCCAAAAAAATAACATGAACCTCTCTTAGTAGGTATTCAGTTAAAATGCCTTTAGATCTAATTTAATTATATCTAAAGGGTTAGAATGTAACCACCTTTGTGGCAGCGAGACAAAATATACCCTGAAATTTTGAAGTTTTTACAGTAAATTTACAAGTTTCAGTAGCAGCTTAGGCTGAGCGTTGTCTACGTTATATATTAGCCATTCAGATATGCACAAAAAAGTAGCATTATAAAAATCTAAATACCAAAATAGTACCAGTATCATAATTATAATATTACACTGAGCGTGCAGTTTAAGATTGAAAGATTTCTAAATAACTCTAGATAAGTTTTTTGTGCTTCACTTCTTTTTTCCTGAGATTGAAAAAACAATTGAATCTATTTTTCTCAATATCGTCAGGATTTTTTGTATAGCTGTCTCAGTAACCAACAAATAATAGCATGCTCTATTTTGTGCTGAGTTGTATGGTGGACAATGGCCTTACGAGAGCTAACTAAATGCATTGAAATTCAGCAAGCCCTCAGAATTAACGCCCGGTATAAATCAACGCGCAGGTGTTTTCATAAAAACTGTTTTATTTTTTAATTAAAATGTCTAAGGTAGTGGTAAAAAGCATTTATTAGTGGATCAACTTTACCAACTTAATAGGTAGGTCTTAAAACCGTCCAAAATTTAAAATGCCTTGTAAGAACAAGAACAACAAAGAAGTCATAATATCGAGGAAGTTCATGAACGTAGTCTAATAAAATGAATCAGTTTTTTATCAAATCGATGTACCTATACCTATAGCTATAGCTATATACACTATGGGATAAAAGCAGGAAAATGATGATGATGTATGTATATACTTGAAAAACAAATTTTTTGGTGTGTGATGTTACCCTTATAAAACATTGTTTTACTTTCATAAGGGATAAAACTTACCGCTAGGTACTGTCCACAAGACCCTCCTAAATGTCTGTGGCTTAGCCCACTTTGGGACCGGCGCGGTGGGACATAGACAAAATAAATACTTACCTTCTAATATAAAATACTTACTATAGTTACTATGTATACTTATTTGGAGCTTTTTGCGTTTAGGGTTTCTACCTGAACCAAATGTTTTTTGGCATTCCTACATCGCGTTTTGAGTGTTTTTATACATGGGTTTGGTGCACGTATATTTAAAAAAACGTAATATAAATCATTATAGTCGTATATGGATTTGGTCCAGTTGTTTCGTATAATAACTAGTCCGTGTTGAATGAGACCAAAAGCAGCAGATATCCAACATTAGCATTAGTGTCTGTGTTACCTATATACTTCCTGAAATTCTGAATGTTTAATATAAGCCAGTGTAGAGGGCGTTCTCACAAACTTTCAGACCTTTTCGATTGAAAGTTTCTTTCGTTCGAACTTTCATTTCGCTTCAATATTGATGTTCAAGGCTCTAAAGTTCTGAGTTAATATTTAAAAGGTATCATGAGAGATTTGAAACGTTGTTATTTGCTTTAGAAAACTTTTTACTAAGCTTGTTACTCAGCAAGTAGTTGAAAATATACAACGAAATGCAGTAGGTTAACTTATTTAGATTATTAACCATAATAAAGCAAATAAAAATCTTTCAGCTCAGTTGGTAGTAGCTCTACTTTCTGTGCTGTAGGTTGTGGGTTCGATCCCTTCTGAGGACAAACATTATGACGAACAAAGATGTTTGTTATGTGTCTGAGTGTTCTATTGTATATGAGTATTCTATCTGTCATCTAGTTCCCATAGTAGAAGCTATGCTTAGTTTAGGGATAGATGATGTTGTGTAAAAATGACAAGAAATATTTATTACTTAGTTATAGACAAAAGCATGTTCAACAATAGAATCTTCTATGGGCTTGTACAATAAGGTGTAAGTATCTTTATTTTGAATTGTTTGTCAATCGTCCGACAGTAGCATGTTAGGTCAATTATTATTTTTTCAAATCGCTATGTCACTATTAGCACGACATAGGTACTGTGATAACGATTACGGGTGTCGATTTCGGGCACTACCCTAGTCAGTAGTAGTAGTCCTACCTAGACCTAAAAGTTCTAGACATTTTAGTGGTGTTTTCTTTCACCGTTTGAGAGCACTGGCAGTGCGCACATAAATTTGTCGAACTGAAAAATCCTTCGACCGGATTTTAACCCACGGCCTTAGGATCAGAAGGCGGGTTCACTCCCACTAGACTACCAGTGCGTTCATAGTTATACATTGAAAAGTTTAAATTGGTAGGAACCTACTTTGCTCCAAGGGCTACCGCCACAGTTCGCTGCTGGCTTTAAGACTTCCCAGCATGACCATAATGGGGACCCGTCACAGTTTTTTCTATGAATGCAGTTTTATAGGCCTTGAGAAACTAAAACATAAAATGCAAAATTTTTTTTTCTACGGCCAAAACTGACTAAGTTATGGGCAAAATACCGAACGAGATTCACTGACCGCGCGAACGGAAGCGATGACGTCACAATGGCCCAGCGCTAGCCGCCAAACCACTGCGCGCCCCGCGTTTCTGTTCGCGATACTCGTCCGACACGGAGCGTAACGTCACTAAGTGATTTGATTAGGTTTTTATTAGAAGGTTGTTATTTTAATATAACAAATGAGTATTAGAAATAAGGTAGATATCGGTTTTGAGCAAGCGCAATCCGATAATCTACCTAAAGTTGATACCTTCATGGTATTTTATTATCTTAGTAATCATTTAAATTACACAAGCGCTGAAATTCATGGTTGGAAACTTCAGAGGTAAACAAATCTCATTATCAACCTAATCAGAATAACAGGATAATATGTAGGTAGGTACATATACTTGGACTAGCCTATAAAATACCTAAAAGTTTTAGGTTAGTCAGCCAGGGAAGTTGTGTTTGTTGTTGTAACTACCTACGCTGTTATTTTCAACATTGGTATGTAGATAAGTATGTAGAAACTTAAAGGTTTAAATAAAAATATTATGTAGGTATAAAATAAATAAAATTAGACTTAAATACTTAATTTGACAGGAATGTACCTACCTAAGTTCTTTGGACACGTAATTTAGAGCTATGAATAAACGAAAGCGTTAGGTATGTTAAGTTTAAAATAAGCCCTAAGAATTTAAATTATATTTTGTCGTAGGTTATACCCAGATTTATTTAAAAATTATACAATAAATAATCAAGGTCAGGAATACAATACAGGAATGCAATACTTCCTTCTTCAATCTAAGCATTCCTCCCACAAGCCTATACTTGACGTAGTTCTCCATATGACGACCGATGTGGCGCGGCTGGCGAATGTCCGCCTGCGACGCGGAGGTTGCGGGTTCGATTCCCGCCTTGGGATAAATGTTTGTACGATCTGCTAATATTTATTCCGGGTGTTCTGGGTGTTTTCTATGTATAATAAAAAATATGTATGCATGTAATGTATTGTATTAAGTATATCAGTCATCTAGTACCCATAACACAAGCTCTGCTTAGCTTGGGGCTAGATGATGCTGTGTGGATTGTTCAGCATTATTATTATTATTATCAGCTTCCACCTAAAAATATAATAAATTCAGGTATATATTTTTTTTTATTATATATCACTTTTGCTCGCAACTTCGTTCGCGCTTAGATTTACGTACTTCTTTTTCATTCACTTTGGCTACAGTTTTATTACATGTATAGATAGATATCCTCATCCTCAAGGGTACGACGCCAGAGGCATGGAGCAGGAGTGTGGTGGTACTGTTCTTTAAGAAAGGTGATAACACCCTTTTGAAGAAGAGTAGTTACTAATCGTCTCGCTCGTAGGCTAGACGACTTCCAGCCTCCCGAACAAGCCGGGTCCCGAAAAGGCTTCAGTACCATAGACCACATTCATACGCTCCGGCAGGTTATACAGAAGACCGAAGAGTATAACCAGCCACTTTGTTTAGCGTTTGTGGACTATGAAAAAGCCTTCGATTCAGTCGAAACCTGGGCAGTGTTACGGTCACTCCAGCGGTGTCAAATTGACTATCGGTACATCGAAGTGTTGAAAGGCCTATATAGTAATGCCACCATGACTATCCGACTCCAGGACCAGAGTACAAATCCTATCCAGTTGCAAAAAGGAGTGAGACAGGGAGATGTAATTTCTCCGAAACTGTTCACGTCTGCACTGGAGGATATTTCAAGCTCGTGTCCTGGAATAGGTATGGCATCAATATCAATGGCGAACACTTAAGTCACCTTCGATTTGCCGACGATATAGTCATAATGGCGGAATCGCTGGAAGACCTAGAAACAAGGCTTAGAGACCTCAATATTGTCTCCCAACAGGTGGGTCTTAAAATGAACATGAGTAAGACGAAACTTATGTCAAATGCTCATGTCGCACCCGTACCGGTATATGTTGGAGGTCAGCCGACGAATCCAACTCGGATGGGCAGCGTTCGGGAAATTACGGCACATCTTCTCGTCACAGTTACCGCAAAGCCTCAAGACGAAAGTCTATAATCAGTGTGTGTTACCAGTGATGACTTATGGCACTGAGACGTGGTCGCTTACTATTGGTCTCATACACAAGCTTAAAGTCGCACAACGAGCTATGGAGAGAGCGATGCTGGGAGTTTCACTGCGAGGTAGAATCAGAAATGAGGAAATCCGTAGAAGAACCAAGGTCACCGACAGCTCTCAGAATCAGCAAGTTAAAGTGGCAGTGGGCAGGCCATAAAGCTCGTAGAACCGACAACCGTTGGGGAATAAAGGTTCTCGAATGGCGACCACGAACCGGAAGACGAAGCGTAGGACGTCCTCCTACCCGATGGACTGACGACATTGTTAGAACCGCGGGAAGTCGATGGATGGAAAGGGCTCAGAATCGTTCTTCCTGGAAACGTGTGGGGGAGGCCTATGTCCAGCAGTGGACTTCTACAGGCTGATGATGATGATGATGAGATAGAATCTATAACTATAATCCCAAAATGATCCCCGATATCCCGGGAAACTTGTGGGATATTCCCGCATTGGGGAATATTACCGGGAACGGCACATTTTATTGTAGTTAGACCTGAGTACGAGCCTGGTTTTAACCCGACTACCGAGGAAGGGTTATTAGAAACTTCACTACTTACATTTTTTATCATTTACTTACTCATTGAAATATACCTAGTAGGTACGACTCTGTATTTTTCTTTAACATTCGTAAACAAGCTTTACTAAGCTACCTACGCACCTGTTTACCACACGAGTAATGATTGAGGATCATTTTGATGTAAGTAGGTACCTCCATAATATACCAACTATTATCATAGTTGGTATATTATGGAGGTACCTACCTACTTACATCAAAATGATCCTCGCAACAAAATCTTGAAGTTTGGCACGAAAGCGGAATTTTGTCATCCCTCTTCATGATAGTGCACCATTTTTTGCGCACTTTCGGGACCTTTGGCACATTGAAAAATAGTTTTTTAGGTGTACTAACTGAAGTATTAGTACACTTCGGTACTATACAGTACTTATAGTTCGGCATATTCACGTAAAAACCACAACACGACCCGCGCAGACCGAGTGAACTCTAATAAATGAATTGCGGAGAGCGCGCCCGCGGGCGGAAAAGATTTCGTGACGTCACATGAGCTATTCGGCCGCCCCGCGGTTGACTGGTACAAAATGTGTAATATCTTTGCAACCAATGGAACGATTTCAATGATTTAAAAAGTATCGTACCTAAACGAGTAAAAGGAACACCATTACATAGATAATATATGCATTTTCCGACTTGGTACGGGAGCTCATTGTGCACACCAAAATTTCATTACTTTAAATACCACCAGTAAGTAAAACCAACAAAATGGAAGAACAATGTTACTTCCATAATGACAGAAAATGAATGTTTGAACCTAGTATATTTTTAATTCTATGTGTGCCCGACGTCGCCGCGGGGAAAACCCCAGAGCTAGTATAGAGCTCGATAGTGGTAGTTAGTCAACACGAAAGCACTGCTCACGACATTGTTACAACGAATTCAATTGAAATATAATTATACATGTTCGCACCCGCGCGCTACTGGGAAACTGTTGGTATGATTATGTATTTTTAGGGTTCCCTTGCGCAACGGGTATAAGCTAACCTAACATTTTACCAGGTTGAACGAAGCAAGAGTTCATATTAACCTGGGAGACAGAATATCAAGCTGTGATGTGAATTACAACTTGATATTCTAGCTCCTAGTGCTAGGTAAATCTGCCTTAGTAATCGTTGGGCTCTCTGTCAAAGTGTTTGTCCGGGCCTCTATGCCTATTTATGCCGCCACGTAGCGATTTTAAGCTTGGTCGCTTAGAAATTTATTTAAATAAAATTAGTTCCCTCTGATTTTATTGAATAAAGAATGTCGAATATAACGACTTCTCTTTATGCTACTATACAGCTGAGACTGAGACGCAAACAACATCATGTTTTTATAGCCTCACTATTTTTCGATGCTAAGAAACCTTTAAGTGTGAGCCCCACTCACCCTTGGCCTTTTACTCTTTTAACACGTTGGCAAACAAAAAAGGTGTATTATTAAAGGTAGGTACTTAAGGTACTTGAGGCAGGTAAATTGATTATGAGAACTCTTTCGCTGCCATTTTATATAATCCTACGTGCTTTAAAATTGAATTACATGCGACTCATGCTGTATTAAAACAAAGTCTCTATTTTATTTAACTTTAGATAAATAGAACACGTTCTATATATTATCTTCCAGTATCTTTCCAGTTTTTTTTTTTTTATTTTATCTTTATTTTCCGTCGTATCTAAAAACTGAGCACCGGTGGTTTAGTGAGAGCGATCGCGCCTCCTCATTCTAACGTCGTAGACCAATCGATTTACCTCACCAAAAATTGAACGTAGGTAATGTGTTGCCAGTGCTAAAACAATTAAAGAGATCATCGTAAGATAATTAGTTAGTATTCGAGCAGCGGCGGTGGGTATGTAACCAGCCAGGTATCTATAATACCAACTACTGCAAAACCATTACTTTAGACATCTTCAAAGAATCTTGTGTGAGTACTTGATAAAAATAAATCTGAGGGGATATCGACCGTACCATTAAAGTCCCAAGCTATTTTAATGGTTAGAGGGGATTTTGACACCTGAAAAATAACTTATGAGTAGGATCTGCGCGGTATCAACCCGTTATCAACCACTTCTAACTAATGTGTCCATAAATCAGTCGGAGATTTGAATGCTATCCTCTGCGTGTGGGGAATCTATTATATAAAAGAGAAGTCCATTCACTCACTGACTCATCACGATTCCTCCGAAACTACAAGGCTTAGAAGTCTGAAATTTGGCACAAGGATTCTTTAGAGGGTGTAGACGCTCATTAAGAACCGATTTTTGAAAATTCGCACCCTAAGGGGTTGAAAAGGGGTGAAAACGTTTGTATGCAAAATCGTATTCAGTGGTCGTATTGAAATGAAACTTTGGATAAATGTTACTTATAGCAAGGCTAATAAAATGCATCATTGTTTTTTTTAAACAACCCTTATAAGGGGTGCGATGGGGTGTTAAAGTTTGTATGGAAAAATCGTAATGCGTGTTGCGATTTGCTTCAAACTCAGTTTGGCTTCTCAAAATACAAAAATATTAATGACTACATTCAAAATTTTTCAAAACTACCCTTACGAAAGGGGATGGTTGGGTGTCAACATTTATATGGAAAAATCTGTATGCTTGGCTTGATTTACTTCAATCTTTGTTCGGACACTTAAAATACGATATTACTATACAAGGTTTTCATGGTTTTAAAAAACAACCCCTACAGCTACCCCTACCCCAATAATTTCATACAAAATAAAATTATGCCAACTTAAAAACATTTGGTGTACTAAGCACTCTTTATAAAGCTTGAGTGCTTACTAAGAAACAATTTTTGAAAATTCGCACCCTAAGGGGTTGAAAAGGGGTGTAAACGTTTGTATGCAAAATCGTATTTAGTGGTCGTATTGAAATGAAACTTTGGATAAATGTTACTTATGGCAAGGCTTATAAAATGCAACATTGTTTTTTTTTAAACAACCCTCATAAGGGGTGCGATGGGGTGTTAAAGTTTGTATCGAAAAATCGTAATGCGTATTGCGATTTGCTTCAAACTCAGTTTGGCTTCTCAAAATACAAAAATAATAATGACTACATTCAAAATTTTTCGAAACTACCCTTACGAAAAGGGATGGTCAGGTGTCAACATTTATATGGAAAAATCTGTATGCTTGGCTTGATTTACTTCAATCTTTGTTCGGACACTTAAAATACGATATTACTAAACGAGTATTTCATGGTTTTAAAAAACAACCCCTACAGCTACCCCTACCCCAATAATTTCGTAGAAAATAAAATTATGCCAACATAAAAACATTTGGCGTAGGCACTCTTTAAAAAGCTTAAGTGCTTACTAAGAAACGATTTTTGAAAATTCGCACTCTAGGGGGTTGAAAAGGGGCGTAAACGTTTGTATGCAGAATCGTATACAGTGATCACATTGAAATGAAACTTTGGATAAATGTTACTAATGTCAAGGTTTCAAAAATGCATTATTGTTTTTTTTAATTACCCTTATTAGGGGTGTGATGGGATGCCAAAGTTTGTATGGAAAAATCATAATGAGTGGTGCTATTTGCTTCAAACTCAGGTTGGCTTCTTTAAATACAAATATAATAATTACTACGTTTAAAAATTTTTCATGACCACCCTTATGAAAAGGGGAGGTCGGGCGTCAACATTTATATGAAAAAAAATTGTATGTGCGGCTTAATTTACTTCAGCCTTGGTTCAGACACTTAAAATACGTTATTATTATGCAAGTTTTTCGTGATTTTAAAAAACAACCCCTACAGCTGGTTGAAAGGAAATATATAAATTTCATAAACACGCCAACTTATAAACATTTGGCTTAGGCATTCTTTGAAAGGTTTAGGTGTTTACTAATAAACTATTTACGAAAATTTACACCCAAGGGGTTGAAAAAGGGTGTAAACGTTTGTATGCATGTTTAGCGATCGTATTGAAATGAAATTTAGGATAAATGTTATTTTAAAAGGCGTTATGGATTTTTTTTAATTGCCCTTATAAAGGGTGTTATGAGACGTCAAAGTTTGTATGGAAAAATCATATTGTTTATTGCGACTAGCTTCAAACTTAATCATGGAATACACAACCATGGAAAACACAGCCAGGAATTGGTTTACATTCTTGCATCCAATTCCATGGTCGTGTATTTCGTGGTTGTGCTTTTTAGGTTATACCAAATTTTCTGCACTCTTGGAAAACACAAGCTTAAGATTGGATGCCAAAACCTATGCTCCGTTTGCACTCGCTATCTAGGGCGGATCTGACTCGGATAGGTTAGGTTAGGTTAGAACATAAAAAAACGCGCGAAGCGAGCGAGCGGAGCGAGCGTGCTGCGGTAGCAGCCGCCGAAGCGCCAGAAATAAAACTGCATGATCTACCTATACTAAGATACAACTTTGGCTCTTTAGTTGCGTCTTTGCACTCGCTTTCTAGGGCGGATCCGACTCGGATAGGTTAGGTTAGGTTAGAACATAAAAAAAACGCGCGAGGCAAGCGAGCAGAGCGAGCGTGCTGCGGCAGCAGCCGCCGAAGCGCCAGAAATAAAACTCCATGATCTACCTATACTAAGATATAATTTGACTCTTTAGTTGCGTCTTTGCACTCGCTTTCTAGGGCGGATCCAACTCGGATAGGTTAGGTTAGGTTAGAACATAAAAAAAACGCGCGAGGCGAGCGAGCGAAGCGAGCGTGCTGCGGCAGCAGCCGCCGAAGCGCCAAAAATAAAACTGCATGATCTACCTATACTAAGGTACAACTTGACTCTTTAGTTGCGTCTCTTGCACTCGCTTTCTAGGGCAGATCCGACTCGGATAGGTAAGGTTAGGTTAGAACATAATAAAAACGCGCGAGGCGAGTGAGCGGAGCGAGCGTGCTGCGGCAGCAGCCACCGAAGCGCCAGAAAAAAAACTGCATGATCTACCTATACTAAGGTACAACTTGACTCTTTAGTTGCGTCTTTGCACTCGCTTTCTAGGGCGAATCCGACTCGGATAGGTTAGGTTAGGTTAGAACATAAAAAAAAACACGCAAGTCGAGCGAACGGAGCGAGCGTCCTCCGGCAGCAGCCGCCAAAGCGCCAAAAATAAAACTGCATGATCTACCTATACTAATGTACAACTTGACTCTTTAGTTGCGTCTTTTGCACTCGCTTTCTAGGGCGGATCCGACCCGGATAGGTTAGGTTAGGTTAGAATATAAAAAAAAACGCCAGAAATAAAACTCCATGATCTAACTATACTAAGATACAACTTGACTCTTTAGTTGCGTCTTTGCACTCGCTTTCTAGAGCGGATCCGACTCGGATAGGTTAGGTTAGGTTAGAACATAAAAAAAACGCGCGAGGCGAGTGAGTGGAGCGAGCGTGCTGCGGCAGCAGCCGCCGAAACGCCAGAAATAAAACTCCATGATCTACCTATACTAAGATATAATTTGACTCTTTAGTTGCGTCTTTGCACTCGCTTTCTAGGGCGGATCCGACTCGGATAGGTTAGGTTAGGACATAAAAAAACTCGCGAGGCGAGCGAGTGGAGCGAGCGTGCTGCGGCAGTAGCCGCCAAAGCGCCAGAAATAAAACTGCATGATCTACCTATACTAAGATACAACTTGACTCTTTAGTTGCGTCTTCTGCACTCGCTTCCTAGGGCGGATCTGACTCGGATAGGTTAGGTTAGGTTAGAACTTAAAAAAAACGCGCGAGGCGAGCGAGCGGAGCGAGCGTGCTACGGCAGCAGCCACCGAAGTGCCAGAAATAAAACTGCATGATCTACCTATACTAAGGTACAACTTGACTCTTTAGTTGCGTCTTTGCACTCGCTTTCTAGGGCGGATCCGACTCGGATAGGTTAGGTTAGGTTAGAACATAAAAAAAAACACGCGAGTCGAGCGAACGGAGCGAGCGTCCTCCGGCAGCAGCCGCCAAAGCGCCAAAAATAAAACTGCATGATCTACCTATACTAATGTACAACTTGACTCTTTAGTTGCGTCTTTTGCACTCGCTTTCTAGGGCGGATCCGACCCAGATAGGTTAGGTTAGGTTAGAATATAAAAAAAAACGCCAGAAATAAAACTCCATGATCTAACTATACTAAGATACAACTTGACTCTTTAGTTGCGTCTTTGCACTCGCTTTCTAGGGCGGATCCGACTCGGATAGGTTAGGTTAGGTTAGAACATAAAAAAAACGCGCGAGGCGAGCGAGCGGAGCGAGCGTGCTGCGGCAGCAGCCGCCGAAACACCAGAAATAAAACTCCATGATCTACCTATACTAAGATATAATTTGACTCTTTAGTTGCGTCTTTGCACTCGCTTTCTAGGGCGGATCCGACTCGGATAGGGTAGGTTAGGTTAGAACTTAAAAAAAAACGCGCGAGGCGAGCGAGCGGAGCGAGCGTGCTACGGCAGCAGCCACCTAAGTGCCAGAAATAAAACTGCATGATCTACCTATACTAAGGTACATTTTGACTCTTTAGTTGCGTCTTTGCACTCGCTTTCTAGGGCGAATCCGACTCGGATAGGTTAGGTTAGGTTAGAACATAAAAAAAACACGCGAGTCGAGCGAACGGAGCGAGCGTCCTCCGGCAGCAGCCGCCAAAGCGCCAAAAATAAAACTGCATGATCTACCTATACTAATGTACAACTTGACCCTTTAGTTGCGTCTTTTGCACTCGCTTTCTAGGGCGGATCCGACCCGGATAGGTTAGGTTAGGTTAGAATACAAAAAAAAACGCCAGAAATAAAACTCCATGATCTAACTATACTAAGATACAACTTGACTCTTTAGTTGCGTCTTTGCACTCGCTTTCTAGGGCGGATCCGACTCGGATAGGTTAGGTTAGGTTAGAACATAAAAAAAACGCGCGAGGCGAGCGAGCGGAGCGAGCGTGCTGCGGCAGCAGCCGCCGAAACGCCAGAAATAAAACTCCATGATCTACCTATACTAAGATATAATTTGACTCTTTAGTTGCGTCTTTGCACTCGCTTTCTAGGGCGGATCCGACTCGGATAGGGTAGGTTAGGTTAGAACTTAAAAAAAAACGCGCGAGGCGAGCGAGCGGAGCGAGCGTGCTACGGCAGCAGCCACCTAAGTGCCAGAAATAAAACTGCATGATCTACCTATACTAAGGTACATTTTGACTCTTTAGTTGCGTCTTTTGCACTCGCTTTCTAGGGCGGATCCGACTCGGATAGGTTAGGTTAGGTTAAAACTTAAAAAAAACGCGCGAGGCGAGCGAGTGGAGCGAGCGTGCTATGGCAGCAGCCACCGAAGTGCCAGAAATAAAACTGCATGATCTACCTATACTAAGGTACATCTTGGAAGAAAGAAAGAAACTCTTTAGTTGCGTCTTAACGAAGCATAAGCTTTGGTTCGACCAATCAGAGCAATGGTCACCAATTCCCAGGTCGTGTTTTCCATGGTTGTACATTACCAACACGCGTTGGAAAGGACTCATAAACTACCCTCATGAGGGGTACGATAAGGCGTTAAAGTTTGTATGGAAAAATTATAATGCATGGTGTGATTTGCTTCAAACTCAGTTTGGCTTCTTAAAATACAAAAATAGTAATAACAACGCTCAACATTTTAAACTACCCTTACGAAAAGGGGAAGGTCTGGTGTCAACATTTACATACATATATGTTAAATCTGTACCTTATATGCGTGACTTGATTTCTTTCAATTTCAGTTCGGACACTCAATATACGATATTGTTACACAAGTTTTTCATGATTTTAAAAAACAACCCCTGCAGCTGGTTGAGAGATAAAAAAAAATATTTCATCTATAGGTATATACAAATAAATAAAAATGAAGCGTCTGTAATATTAAAATAACCACTTTTTACTATATGCATATGAATGTATATACGGTACATATACCAAAATAGCATTTTTTACAAATTTTGTCTGTCTGTCTGTCTGTTTGTTCCGGGTAATCTCTGGAACGGCTGGACTGATTTCAACGGGACTTTCACTGGCAGATAGCTGATGTAATAAGGAGTAACTTATGCTACTTTTATTTTAGAAAAAATCAAAAATGTCCAAGTAGGTACTGCCCAAAATCGCGCGCAGCCTTTCACGCTCTAACCAGTGGACTGATTTGGATGAAATTTGGAATAAATATAGATTGTAAGCTGGAATAGGACATAGGCTACTTTTTATCCCGAAAAAATAACGGGAACGGGATAAATCTGCCACGCGGGCGAAACTGCGAGTGGCCGCTATTTTATGCCGTATACCCTCAATTAACGCCATCTGTTGGTGACGCCGAGTACTACTTCAGTTATTTTATAATGACTACAATCATCAGTACTTATGTACTAGCGCCACCGCGCATCTTTATTTTTACATAGTACCTTTGTAAAAATGTTTACCGCCCAACGAAGTGGGCACGGGTCAGCTAGTATATCATAAGTCAGTACAGTGGCGACAAAAGTAATCAAAAATTTTTAAATGAAGCTACACTAGAATATACACAATTCGTAACTTTTAATTGTTGCATTACAGTAAACTCACACAGCAAAAAACCATGAAAACAGCTGGTGAGTTTACTTTAAATAAATAAATAAATGTTTGTGTATAGTTTTACACAAAATATTTATATAGGAACCAGATAGCTGATAAAATACTATCATATACGTTTTTTATAAATACTATAAGTTATAAATATATAACTTGTATACATAAGTTATAAATACTAAATGTTTGTCCTCGGTGGGGATCGAACCCACAACCTACAGCGCAGAAGGCAAAACTACTACTATGAACTGAATTGTGACGGGTGTCAGTTAGAAAACAGAGGTACTATGACTTGTAGACTCAAATATTGTATGTTCTTGCTTGTATACGCCCGTGACTTCACTCGCATCATACTTACCTTGATAAAAAGTACCTTAAATGTGTTCATATTTTTTTCTATTAACATTCAGAAGATAGAAATGCTACGCGTACTAAAACTGTCTATAGACATAACTATACGTATAGTATATGCCATATAACATCCTGAACAAATAAACATACCAACAGAAACGAATTGTAATACTTTCTCCATCGTGTCCGGGGGTGAGTGTAGGGGGGATGGAAGGTCGTTGACCGAGCCCTAATGGTCCGAGGTTCCCGTATTGTCTTAGCTATTCACTGTTCACTATAGTATTGCGCTAATGACCGGGGTCTTTTGTCGGAGTGCAAACTATCCACTAACTTTGATCTGGTAAAAATTATGTATTAAAAGCTAGCTGATACCCACCTTTACATGCGATTTTTATCACGTCAAACATTAGTTAAATTTGATTAGGGATTAATATAACTTAAGAAAAATATTTTTAAGTCGGTTTAATGTACCAGATATTACCTATAAAGCTACAAAGTTTAAGTTTTTGTAGATGAAGATATCCCACCAAGAATGAAAAATAATACGTGTTTTTAACTCATAGCATATAATTATATGCTATGAGTTAAAAACACGTATTATGATGTAGCTTAAGCTACATCATAAGAAGATAGCGTATGCGAACTATGGTTCTACTAAAACTACTAATATTAGATTGTTATACTAACCATAGGTGTAAATTCTTACTGTCTCATTCTTTTGCCAAAGCCTGAGGCTACACGTTGCTACACAGTATACCGTACCGTAGCTCATATTCTATACTATACGAACGACATTTTTGATAGAACTTAGCTTATACATGAGACTGTGGCTACATGCTACGACCTAATATACCGTAGCTCATATTATATACTATACGAACAACTCTTTCGATAGAACTAAGCTAATACATAACATTGTAGCTACATGCTACGCCGTAGCTCGTGACTGACTACGTTGTAGATCTTTTACTACAGCTAAACGTTACACAGTAGTTATTATATTTAAGTACCAATTCTTTCTCTGTAGACAAGGAATGTCATGGGGCGTTGAAATCGATACTTACAAGTTGACATTTTAATTTATCGCTGTAGGGTTCGCAAATACTCCCCGAAGTATTGACATTTAAAAGTGGATACACATTTGCTACTTACTTTTCTATGGTGCTAAACGTTGGTATAAAACACAACTTGTTGAAGAAGTATATGACACACCTTGTTTAGTGGTGACCTTCATGAAAGCCACAATATTTTACACAAATCTATATATTTTTCATGTTCATCTACGTTCAGTTCTCCGAACTATTAGCAGGAGTGTTGTGAGTTGTTTTACACAAATATCTCTTTTTCTAGTGTCGTTTTTTCTTCTTCTTGACAAGATCTTAAATACTGTCCAAGATTGTGTTTATTTTAAGCTCACGCCTAAAATACCAGGGGATGGTTACCCCTCGTGATTTTAAGTGCAGATGCTTTTCGATATTTCAACCCTCAAAAGATATTGCAGCTTTTAGCAACGGCTTTAAACTTACAATTGAATTACAGAGTTGTAACTAGTTTTGACAGTCCCCTCATAAATAACTCTCACTAGGATTGCCAGAACATTGGGTCCCATGTTTAACAAGGTTCGACAGTTAAGTATATGTACATAAATAAATGAGAAATAACTTCAATAATATTTATAAGTACAAAATTATCATTGTCATAATAATACCTAATTATTTGCTATATAATATTCTGTACAATTTATAGGGTATATTTAAATGAATAAATAAGTAATTAAATATGTGTGGACATTTTTACACAATCATATCATCTAGCCCCAAACTAAGCAATGCTTGTACTGTGGGAACCGGTTAACTGATAGAATAGTTATATACTTTTTTAAGCCTCACGTGCCTGTAAGTTCAGACACAGAACAAATATCTATGTTCATCACACAAATGTTTGTTCTCGATGGGGATCGAACCCACTACCTACAGCACAGAAGGCAGGGTTACTACAAACTGAGCTGTCACGGCTGTACAAAAACTTTTATAAAAGCAAATCACCTCAAACTCAACGTTTATTACATTATAGAACACCCCCGTTATTATTGGCATTTGATTTTAGACGCTAATAGCTAGGGAGAGGGTCAGGAATAGATTGAAGGTTTTGGATTTAGAGCAGTTGGAAGTGACACGACATTTTGTGGTTGTGGTACCTAATGAATCGCTGGTAAAACGATACCAATTGTAAAAACCTTTGTCCTAACTGACTGACCGACATAATAGACAACGTTTATTATAACTCAAAGATAGTCAGAGGTGCGACCTAACCATTTTGCAATAAGCAAGTAGTCATTTTAGACAAACTTTCAACGGAAGCTATGGTCTTGCAAGTTGCTTTTTGAAATGAAAACTTCTTTATTAGGCGCGTTGAGCACTTATATGGAACTCGCGTCATCGTCACCAAACTCTTTCCATGAGTATTGTGTACTGTATGTTATGTATACTTCTTGGCCTAGTTTTCAATTCTATCGGCAGTCTTCAAAGACTGCCTACTTTTTTTATTTTATTGATACAATAAATCTCAAAGGTCACTTTGAAAGGGGCTTAATAGTTTTAAGCTACCAAGCCTTGAAGAACAGAGAGCAAGATACTGACTTGGTTCCTTTTTCTTTTCCTACCGGTTTTTGTAAGATTCTTATATACAAAATATCCAAATCTTCAATGAAGAGCTTCATTCCAGCGTGGTAATATTTCAACTGAGTGAAATTTTTTTTTTTACTTTTTAGATACCTAAGCGTTTGACTGCCATCACACCTGATGGAAAGTGTAGATGCAGCCTAAGGTGGAGCACGCTTAGCTATAATCCACTTGTTCACTCTTGAACAAGTGAAATTGATGTTCTCTGCCATATCTAGTATCTGCTGTTATTGTATCTGTGTTATGTCCTAGGAGGTGGCCCTAGCCCGTGGGTTGCGCCCATTTGCGGATAAATTGAATTCCCGAAAACCTGTACCTTCATTCAGACGACCCTATATATGCTAGCATACAATCGCTTTTTTGGCGCTTTTACATTGGCATTAGAGCTGCAGACGGCAAGTGCATGTGCAGGCGTTATAAATTTTTCTCGCTGCTTCACTTGCGTGGTATTTTTTTTTTTATGGCAATCGTCTTTGTTTGGACATTTTTGCCAGCGTCACGTCATTGTGGTAATTTATACTAATATTATAAAGAGGTAAAGTTTGTCAGTTTGTGAGATTATGAAGTTGTAGGGGGTTATCTCTGGATCTACTCAACCGATCTTAAAAATACTTTTACTAATAAAAAGCCACGTTATTTAGGAGTTTCATAGATTATATATTAACCCGATTTTTTTTGTTTTTTTGTGGTTGTCGGATTTGCAAGTGGGAGAAAAAACGATCGAAAAAAAACGAGTGTGCTTTAGACCACACGACTAAAGTAAAACTTCTTTAATATACGAAACGTAACTGGCTATGAGAGAAAGAGAGAAAGAATAGTGCTTTCATACCCCCTCCATGGTAGTGTTAAACGTTTAACGCAACCTTATTGGAAGTCGCATAAGAAGTATTACTTCAGTAAAACGTAAACGTTTTTCCATATAATTATCATCTAAATCAGTTCAGCCTTTACTAACATGCTGCTTCAGCAGATAATCCACATTATGATGTTCAAGTTCCTACGGCGAGACAAATTATCGCCATCATGCTTCTTGATGGATGTAGGATGGACAGATAAATTTCAGGTGAATGTATACTTAATTGTGGGGCTGACCCAAAGATACAACTTTTACATCTACCTACTAAGGGTTCTATAAATGTAAATATTCCTTGCAAGCACCCGTCCCGGCTACGTTCACGTGGTATCTACCTGAATAAACAGTAGCCTAATTTTCAGACTATGAGCTCACAAACCCGCGTGTTTTTATTATTGTATCGTCAGATCCGTGGCAAAATGGGCATGTTTTTAAATCTACTATCTATAAATAAATAAATATTTGTGGACATTTTTACACATCATCCAGTCCCAAACTAAGCATAGCTTGTACTATAAGGAACCAGATAACTTATAGAATACTTATATACTTTTTTTTATGTTAATACATACTTAGAATACAATATTACAACCAGACACAGAACAAACATCTATGTTCATCACACAAATGTTTGTTCTCGGTGGGAATCGAACCCACCACCTACAGCGCAGAAGGCAGGGCTACTAGGAACTGAGCTGTGACGGCTGTCATAGGGCACGTACCTAACGCACGTGACCTACAAGGCAACGCTTTGTTATAGGTGATGGTTAACACTTAACATCAGGTGGGTAATTTGCTTGTTGCACCAGAATTAGCATATAGAAGAAAAAAAATTGTCGCGCTTCTTCCTCGTAGCCGCTTTATAAAATCAAATAAGGTCCTATTATCCTTATAACACTGTTTAAGCTGTTTGTACTGTATATTTAAACATATAAATACAGCAGGTAGGCTGCAAAAAAAATGCTAGCAGACATTTGACGCAACGCCACCTAACCCCAAACTGAGCAAATCTCAAGAAACCATGTAAGCTAATTAAAAAAAAACTCGTAAAAACCCGTCTATCAACGAGATTACACAGACGTTAATTAGTATTGAATTCCCTAGGAGCCTTTCAAAAACTCTTCGTTATAATTAATCTGCAATTTATCATGTTATTCAAGATTATACTCAAGTTCTTCCGGCAATACCTCATTAAATAAACATTATCCTAAAGAACCTGCAATTTTCCCGGGAAAGCTCACCAACCCTAACTGCACGTTATTTTAACCACCGAATAACATATAAATGCAATTAAAGTACTAGGATTACTTTGAAACATCTACCGAAATATTTTACCCTCTACCGAAACTAAAAAAATAAATTATGTGGTTCTTGTCAATAAAACAGGTTTTTTATGAGTTACCTCATTGATAATCTCACATCATTCCATATCAATCATCCTAATTATCGAAATATTTTATTCATATTAAACTAACGATTGGATTGTGTGTGATAAGCTATTACTACAAACTCTACTCTACATTAGCTTGTAGGGTGTTGCTATGGTGGAGGCATGGTGGAGGTGACAAACGGACGTCATCATCATCTGTAGAAGTCCACTGCTGGACATAGGCCAGTCAGTCGGGTAGGAGGACGTCCCACGCTTCGTCTTCCGGTTCGTCAGACGGACGTACTGAGAAACAAAAGAATAGCGTTTCAACTGAAACGGAGTCCTCCATCAACTTGAAACTAGCTACGCCTAGCGTAGCACAAGCGTAGACGTGCTACATAACTGCTACGCGATTTCGTAGCACATAAAAATGTAAGTTACAATATTTGTAGGTACTCTCAACTGGTGGTCTGCCTTCCAATCAAAAGGTCGCAAGTTCAAACTCAGTTATGTACCTATTGATTTTTCTATTTAAAAATATTTAGTGCTCTCAAACAATGAAGGAAAACATCGTGATGAAACTCGCGGCTTAGTTAGCTCTGTACATTATTGGCTATGTCTTTACTGTAGATTAGGCCGACTGAGCATCGAAGATAGTATAGGTGTTGGACAAGACTACTACTACCTACCATTTAAAATTTAGTCCCAGGCACTTCAGCGTCTCCTAACTAGGGACGTGAAGAAAAAGTTCCTTCTGGCTCTATAAATCATCATCAAAACATACAAAGGCCTTTTTAGGGTTCCGTACCTATAAGGTAAAATGGGATCCTATTACTAAGACTCCGCTGTCTGTCTGTCTGTCCGTCTGTCACCGGGCAGTATCTCAAGAACCGTGATAGTTAGAGAGTTGAAATTTTCACCGATGATGTAGGTATTTCTGTTTCCGCTATAACAACCAACTAACTATAATAACTAAAAAACAGAATGAAAATATTTAAGATTACAAACACTTTGTGCGCGAGTCTTACTCGCACTTGGCCGGTTTTTATACAACTATATAGGTATTTATTGTAATAAATATTATTTTTTAGAAAATCAATTAGTGAATTTGGTTGCTTTTCACGTGCCTAGTATTTAGTATTATTTTGTATTTAGTCATCTTACCCAATGCTTGCTTCTGTCTATATCTTTTCGCTAGTCTTTTATTATTTCATTCTACATCATTTAGATGGGTTAAAGATTCAATAGGCTTATTTACTCATAGGAAATGTACCTACAAATACGTATAATAAACTAAATAAGTATATAATTAAAAAAGCAGTATGAAAAGCAGACATACCTTACATTTATAGGTATTGTACTACCTACTTTACAAATTTCCCTCGATAAATTGTCGTCTAAAAACAACAAAATCACATTGAATGGTATAGTGGATCGAAGTTGATTTGTTTACATTTTTTGTATTGGTATCGACAATATTAGAACCCTTTTGTAGTGTCAATATCTATACTAAGCGCGCAAACCTATATTTTACGCCACGTAGAGCCCCGTAGACACTCGTAGACCGTTCTACGAACATGATCTATACTATTGCATCTTGTTCCATACATCCCACACTGAATCGTTCAAAGATTTAGCTCTTTCCAACGAAATACTCGCAGAAACTTATGTTCAAGGGGTTTAAGCACTTACCTTTGTATAACCAGGAGTGGTTTCAGCACAGAATCACTGAAAATCGTTTGATTTAAGTCAAAAAACGATATTCGCTAACACTCAAAACCTGCCATCTTGCCTCGAATAAATATCTGGATAACACGTGAAAATCTCACTAAGCTACGTCAAAACACACTTCAAAACGCACTAGGATTATAAATTTATGTATATACAAGAGTTTTTCTACATATTATGAGGTTTTTAAGGTATTTTTGTGTGGTTTAGCGGAACGCGCTTTCAGCTCCACCCGAACAGACTGACTGGGAGTTCGACTGTTCAATATTGTACCTAGAAAGTAGGAAGCGAACGTATTTGGATATGGCACGTAGATTTGTGTGAGAAAGACGATTAGATGGAAGCAGTAAGCATTATTTGGTGCATTTACCCTCATGACAAAATGAGCTTACATAAAATAATGGATAGTAGTGGTATCAAAGTAAGTGTGTGCTATCGGATAATGTGTACTATATCTATATGTATAAAGTAAATAAGTTTATGGAAAAACTTTGTGTGTTTTTGTTAATAGCACTTTTTGATATGACCACTTTAAGTAATCTGTCTATTGTATTATAATCGAATTAGTTATTTAGTTTGACTGGTGCTTAACTGATCAATTATTATATAAATAATTACAGCAGAAAATTACAACAGTTTTTTAATGTAATTATCGTTTAAAAGTACTATAAGTACGAATAAATATGTAATTTCCAGCGCAAACGTCCAAGTTACCATGCACATACACCACTCCGCAATTGAGAGTTATCGTTGCAACGCAATATAATTTAAATGTCCACAGCGACAAGATACCTTCACGCCACAAATGTATTTTTTTAGTATTAGACCCCCAAGTTGAATCATATTACCAATGCAAATTAGACGGCAGCAAATGAAATAGAATTTAATAAAGTGACATTGACGTTTGGACGCGACAATCGCATTTTACCACATCCAAAAGCTTCGCAGCTTCGTAACACCGTAAGCTCATAGAGAGAGACAAACGGCACGTGAAAGTAAGAGAAGGTGATAGCATCTACGCTACTACCGTTGCTTTTATTTCTTTGCGCTAAATGCTATTCTTACTTATTCCTCAATGACAATAAAAATAAGTCAATGTGCCGGTCTACTTGAGCCACGAGCATCACAGAAAAACTGAATATATTTATGAACTGAAGCACTACTTAGGTAACTTTCTTTTATTTTAGGTAGCTAGGTATGTTTTTTTTTTATTAAGTACTTATTTATTTTCCCTCTATCAAATGTAACTACTACAAGTGCAACCTAATTCATACTCTTACTGTTCTAGGCGGTATTTTCAACCTTTCTTTGTTCGAGTTTTGAGTTGAGTGTTCAATAAAATAAATAAATATTAGCAGACATTCCATACAGCAGCTTAGATCTATTGCAGATTATTTATATCGCGTCAGGGGGCATCATGACTCTGTAAATGCCATGTAGGTAATATATTTCATACAAAGAAAATGCTTCAGTTTCTATAACATAAAAGCCGATCTCGTGGGCGAGATCGCTATATGAACGGTCGTAAAAGGTTAAATAAAATCGTCGCCCATAGTTATCGGTGTATGACGTACTTTGGAGTTCTAAACATGGGGTACCTATTTAATTTAGTTACAGATACTATTTAAACCAGATACCTAAGTTGGGTGCCCTATACGCAAACGAAATTTTTTTGGACAGTTACAAAAAGACAAAAGAATTAAGGGACGAACTGACATGATACTGGATTCATCTGGATAATGTGGAAAACTCGCAAAAGTCACGACATTCCGCGCTGGGACTTTAGAATTTCACTAATTAAAAAATGCTTCCTTTGTCCCTGCAGCTTACGGCGCTTGCTATGACACATTTGCGATTCTAAATAGACATAAAGAAATAAATATTACTATATATTATTATTATAATTATTTTTTAAATAAAGTTACATTATAAATATTTGTGGACATTTGCTTACTTAACCCATACTATACTCTTAGATCATTTACCTAAGACTATACTATAGCTTGTGGTACGTGAATCAGATGACTGATAGAATACCTACTTATATAAGTTTTTTGTAAATACGTTCTAATGAATTTACAAAAAAAAAGGCAACTCAAAATGCAAATTCTACAGCGGTTGCTTGTTCTACGAGCTACATAAACCAGCTATAGCGATGACGCTGGCTCTCGTTTACGAGTTTTTCACGTAAATAGTAGGTATGTACCGAGTGAAACACCCAACATAGCTCTCTCGGCAGCCGCTCGTTGCGAGTCTTTCAGCGTTTTTATCATACCAAAGGCATAACATACCTTTAGGGCATCGGCAACATACCAATAAAAAAAGCTTTTTCAAAAACAACACTTCAGATGGTGAATAATAAATCAAAAGCCACCATTTGAGTTTTCATTCGCGTAACCGAATCATCCCCCGCTGTAATGAACTTACGCAGATTAAAGCAGGGTTGAGCTGAGTACAGTACGTCAACTGCAATTTCAAGTCTGTGACGTTGTAGATTGTTTTTTATGCCCATCTATCTACCTATTTCTACCGCCAAGCAGATTCTTCTTATATTCGTCTTCTTCTTCTCTCCTCTATGGCACCCAATTGTACCTGTCCATTATTCAACAGACAATTTCACCAGTGTCAAGCGGATGAATAAATAGCTTTAAGCCGAATTTACATTACGAAATTAGTGGTATAAAACTAGTTTCACGACACTAATTTTACCAACAATTTCATGTGTAAACGTCCAGTGTTACAATGCATGCATTACTTTCGTAACACTAATTCAGTTTCGTGTCATGCGCAATTTTTTATTGAAACTAGTGTCATGCAACTAATTTCACTGTGGAATGGAAACGTGACGTGAAACTAGTGTCGCGAAAGCGCTTGAGCGGAGTGGACGTGGGTACTCGAATGTGCTTTGCTGCGGTGTAATATTATTATTCACCAAAAATGGAAAACCAACGTTGGACAGCCGATAAAAATATACAATTTAATTAAATACAATACAATTTAGTTTTATACAATAACATCTGCACAACAACATTTTGAACTTCAAAATAAAGCTTTGATGCTGACGGAGCCATAGTCGCCGTGATACTGTGGGCTTTACGACACTAAATAATTAGTTTCCCAATACTGCAACTAGTTGCAGGAAATTAGTTTCATCATGTATGCCACTAATTTCGTAATGTAAATTCGGCTTCCAAGTTGACTCAGTAAAAAAAGTAAATTCGGCTGTCATTGGTTTTGAGGAAAAATATGGCGTTCCTCTTCAAAAACTTCAAAAACTAAAGGAAACATTTTCGTTCAAATCAGGATGTCGAAATACACTTTCAGTCTAATTCCTCACATATTGCGCTAAGACTACAAGCAATGTTGGTTAAATATACCTACCACCAAAATGACCGAAACACAACTAACTTAAAATTAAAATTAAAAAGTGATGTTGTTTGCAATGTGGAAGAAAACAACGAATCTCAGCAGAGTAATAGCTGTGTTCTAATTTCAAGACTTAGATCATTTACTCTCTTCAAGAGTATGAAACGTCTCAGAGTGATGGACGCAGTGTAATAAGCACGTAGAGCACGACCTCAGTGAACTCTATTCGCTAATGCATTTTTATAGGCAGAAGAACCGCTCGATAGCAGGTAGGTAAGCCATCTGCTTGTCCTATTACTTACCTACTCTCATTCAAAAAATAGCTAGTTATTCTATAAATGTACTTACCCAATATTTTTGTACTAGGTAGGTAGATATACTTCTATCTACTGGGTATGAAATATTAAAAAAATATGAAATTCCACAAACAAAGCAATTTAGTACAATCTACGCTCATCACAGTCACATCTGTATAAAAAGGTTCATTTTGACAAATTAATCGGTTTTCGCGCGTGACTTATTTAAATAAAATAGGGTTGGGGTGGCTTTGTTTTTGTAAGATTGACGTGTAGGTACAGAAAGCAATAAAATTTTATTACATGATGGCAGTTTGAGTTTTTAAAACACTTTTTTCCGTTTTGTAAATAAATAAATGTCTGAAAACTGTTGAGCCATGGCAAATATTATCCTAAAAAGTTAACCATGAGATTGCTAAAGAAGGAGGAATATTTATTAAAGATTTTAAACTTTACCTTAAACCTACATCACGCATTTGCAGGGTAAGGTAAGGTACCTACCTAGTTTCCGTCTATTTATTTCGGTATCAGTGTTGAACTACATAGTATTCAAAGCCATCGGTAAGTACCTACATAGGTACCTAAGTATTCCAAGTTTCACCCAAACCGATTCGACTGTTGACCTGCGTTATGTTGAATCACAAACATCTAAACATTCACACAAAGTAGGTAAGTACTTAACCCCAAGTAGGTTTTTCCATTTCCACCCCTCCTCATGTCATGTCCATCTCTGCGTTTTTGCCGCACACCCTCTCGTTAGTCACCGCTATGGCAATTAGCGCAATGATTGTTTACCTTTGTCGCGCCCCGATATTTAAATGACATGAGATTATGTTTGATGCGTAGGTAGGTCTCAGCCGCTGAAAAGCCATATAATAAAAGAAGATGTAGGTAGGTAGGTTCTAAGTAGGTTGATAGTAGGTATGGCAAAAAGGTACGTAATGAATGCACTAACTATTTATGTAAGTAGCACATCCTAGTAGTCTGTGGTAAGTAGGTACCTAGGTAGTTATATACAAAAAAAATTAACAAAAAAAACCCACTTCACTTTCTCATGGTTGCCATTGTCAGAACTGGATCAAATTGAAATAGAACCACATGGGCATTTTCAAATAAAAAAAGAATCACCAAATTTGGTTCACCCAGTCGAAAGTTTTGAGATAACAAACATAAAAATAATTTCCGTTGAATTGAGAAACTCCTCCTTTTTTGAAGTCGGTTAAAAATAGATATAACGAATCTATACAAATAAATAAAATTGAAGTGTCTGTTTGTAATATTAAAATAACCGCTTTTTACTACATGCATATGAATGTATATGCGATACATATTCCAAAATAGCATTTTTTAAAATTTTTGTCTGTCTGTCTGTCTGTCTGTTTGTGCATTTGTTCCGGGTAATCTCTGGAACGGCTGGACCGATTTCGACGGGACTTTCACTGGCAGACAGCTGATGTAACAGGGAGTAACTTAGGCTACTTTTTATCCCGAAAAAATAACGGGAACGGGAAAAAACTGCCACGCGGGCGATACTGCAAACGACCGCTATTTTATGCCGTATTAACGCCATCTGTTGGCAACATCGAGTACTACTTAGTTAAGATTTGTAAGTAAAAATGTTTACCGCCCAACGATGTGGGCACGGGTCAGCTAGTAAACAATAAAATTGAAACAGAATGCAGCAATGGTAACACAGAGCTGTGTTCCATGTTTGGAACAACATGCGGTAACAGTTCTACCTGTGTCACGTATCAAAAACTCTGAAATATATTATTCTGCAAAAAAAACGAGTCTGAAATATATTATTCTGCAGAGCATGCAACAAATTTCCAGCATCGGGAACCGAACCCGCTATTTCTTAATCGCCCGCAGCACCACCCGCTGAGAAAAAACAAAGAGTTATTTATTTATTATTATGAAGTGCACAGCAGTGGGAGAGGTATATGTTCTGCAGCAGTCAGCTTGAGAAGTATGATTTAAACAAGTTGATGATGATGATGATAATAGTACCGCCATGCATAGTGTTCCATATTTTTCCAAAGTAAATCCATGATTGTACATTCTAACATAATGTCGGAAATGTACAACCATGGATTTCATGTACATTTTGGATGCGTTTTCCTGGCAGCTTATTCCTGTCTGCGTATTCCATGGCTGTGATTTCCTGGGCTGTGTTTTCCATATGGTTGGACATTAAACGGCGTCGGTTTGTTTGTTTGGTTTCGGTTTCGTAATACGAAATTCGTATTCGATGTTTCATTATTTATGTTGACTGAAATGGTTTCTGCAACATTTTAGGAATTAAAATGGAATTAGAATTGTTCGAATGTGAAACGTGCTTGAGCAGCGTTCGCCAGTTGGTGTGCCTAACAAAAATAAAGTTTATACTTGATGAAATACAGATTTCCCAGGTTATTAAAATTTTATGGATAATTATTAACGTTTTATAGTTTGTGTCTAGGTATCAACAGAGGACAAGTACCTATATCTTAGAATAGTTTAAAAAAAAAATTGAAATAGTGCTATCTATTCTCAATTTTAAAACATTCATTTATTACAAAATTACAATTATATTATGCATGATTCATAACATTATCAGAAATATAAATTCTTTTATTAAAAATTGCTAGTTTTCATTCATAAAACACATAATTTCAACATTGAAATTATTATGATATTATTTACTTTTTGGTTTAAATTTTTGTTACTATGCTAAGTTTAGTACATTAAGTAATATTACACATGTGTACCTCCCTACTTATTCCATTTTCAGATACTTGGTGAGAATGGTGGTGTTTGCTGGGAATGTCACAAAATGATGGTGCAGTTCTACAATTTTAGAATTCAAGTAAAGAACGCCCAGACTGTATTGTCAGAAAAATATGCTACGGTACTTAACCATATGTACATTGCACCTACTGTTTACCATTGCATAAGATAATCAAGAGAGCCCGTGGCATTACTTGCTTCATGGTTTATAACCTATCAACTATGTTAAACAACATTTTGCACAGTCGCCATTTACATTAAGGGACATTTTGATAAAATAATTTTCATTTTTCAATTGGCCACAACTATGAACAGGGCTTATCACTACTATTAACAGCTTATTATGTTAGTTCATGTTTGTGCCAAAGTGTACACATCATGGTTAGTTTTTATCACCATTCTTTTAAGCTTTCTTTCTAGGTGCTAGAGCAAATCACAACAATTTTTATCTTTCAGCATCAGCAAATAAAAACCCTTAGTACATTATCAAAAAATATGCAAAACTATAATTTTGAGTTCATTTTGAGTTATGATCCTCTCCTTAATGCAGAACAAAAAATTGAAGATATTAAAGCTGAGCCTACACTGATAAAACAAGAACATATCAGTAGAGATGATAGATTAAATTCAGGCTCGGATAGTGATGAAAAACCTCTGAGCAAAGTTTTCACTGACAGAAAAACAAAAAACATGTTGAATAAAACAAAGATAGTGTTACCTAAAATGAAAAGATCTAGGAAACAAGATAGGAAAAAACTACACATTTTAAAGAAGAAATATGACAATTTTAATTCTAAATTTCTAAAAGACGAAATTAAAGTGTTGAAGAAAACACTTAAAAATAAAAATTCAAATGAAGAATGTTTGAAAGTTGATAAAAAGGAATACTTCACAGAAGTTTTGAAAGAAAAGTTTGACATAATAATGTTTACAGAAGAAGAAATGTTGAAATGTAGAGAAGAGAAACGAAATCAAGCTAATTTTAAAAAAATCCCGTTTCAATGTAGTTCATGTGTGACTGGGTTTTTTAAAAAAGAAAAATATGATTTACACAAAAAAAGAATTCATGATGAGGTATGTTTTATGACAGATTTATTTAGCATTACTAGGTAATTATTAACCTAAAGCCAAAATTTTAAAGCAGAACAAACTCTTTAAATTCCATCAAGGAAAAAAAGTTACGTAAAAGCAACAGTATTGATTAGATTTTAGAGAAGTAAAATGTTATTTTTATGAAACAACAACATAGAATGAAAGTGTAGATTGTAATTAAAATTTCATTGTTTGCAGAGCATAGGCGTTCACACCTGTCCAGTCTGCCAAGCAAGATTCTCTTCAATCTCTGCTGCCTCACGGCACCGTACCAAGCACTATATTCAGTACCAATGCCGGATGTGTGACTACAAAGTGTCTTCTGGCACTGCAGCTTTTAACCACGGTAGAGATAAGCATGCCGACGATGGAGCTGGAAAGATACACTGTAGGCAATGTGTGTATGTTGCCAGGTGGGTAGAAGACATTTGGTTAAACCTATAAAACAAGTCTGTAAGGGATTTGGCTATAGTGATAACCCAAAGCTGTAAATAAAAGTGAGGAGGTGAAGAAATAGGGTGAATAACTTTGACTGTAGCCGTAAGACAAGGCTGGAAGAGATTTGGCTATAGCCAGAGGATAGGGCTGGAAGAGTCCATTCTTCAGAGACATTATAAATGTGCAAGATTTGGTTATAGCCATAAGACGCAGCTGGAAGAGATTTGGCTATACCAATAAGACAAGACTGAAAGAGATTTTGTTTGTATTAGACATTTGGTTATGGCCATAAAACAGAACTGGAAGATGTTAGGCCATAAGATACACCTGGAATAAATCTGACTAAACCCTCCAAACAAAATTAGACTCTAAAAACGTGGCTTCAGTAAATGTTATAAAATAGCCATAATACAGGGCTAACAGAGTTTTAGCCAGATGACAGTTATAGATTTTGTTATAGCCATTACATAGTTGAAAGAAACCATTATTTAAAGACATTGAAAATGTGTAGAACATTACCATTAATTCATTAATAAATAAATATAAAATACAATGTGTTATTTGCAGGACATTCCAAGAATTATCGGAGCATGTTAAGGCTGAACACTCCTTGGTGTGTAATGAGTGTGGGGTAAAGTTTAAGGGTATGAATACACTGAGGTCCCATAAAATGTGAGTATGTATAGAAATATAAGTACTAATCCATGTATTAACAACCCAATAGTTACTCACATAATACTGACCCGAGCTCTAAGCAGTGGCGTAGACTTTCCCAGCCGAACAATGGTCGTGTAGTGGGAGCGATCCTACCTTCTGATCCTGTGGCCGTGGGTTTGAATACGGTCGTGTACCAATGGGTTATTCTATAGAAAAATGTATGTGCGCTATGCTAGTGCTTTTAAACGGGGAAGGAAAACATGGTGTGAAAACCAGTTAGTATTCTAGCAGCGGCGATGGGCTTGCAACCTGATACGTATGGAATACCAACCACTTACTGCAAAATGTGGGTATGTACCAAATGTAATATTTGAACGTTAGTACCTCTGACTACCCCTATTATAGATATCCTAAAAACTCTCAGAGAGGTACTTGGTCCTAGGAGATCTGAAGGGGGATATCTTTATTTTTTATTTCTTTCCCAGCCGGATCCACTCAGTAAAACGCGAATTCTCCTGCGAAACATGTTCAAAAACGTTCAACAGCAAATCACGACTGGAGTCGCATACTGCGCGGCATAGCAGCGCAGTAGCCCGAAGTCTGGCGTACTGTGCTCTCTGTAATGTGCAGTACAAAGACATACAAGTTTATAGGAATCATTTGAGGAATAGCGTAAATCATGTACAGAATAGGTGAGTTAACAGTACAGGGTCTTCTCTTGAGAACGATAAACGAAGGTTTGTATAATCGTTTTGAGTTAGACTGCGCGGCATGCCAGACAGTGACAACTTGACTGTGGAACGATTACTGAGTTTCCCCGCAGTGTAAATCAAAACGAAACTTCGTTTATCGTTTTTCCGAGTACCTGAGTATGGTCTGTAAATTCTTATGGTAATAAATAAATAAATAAAAAAAAAAAAAAAAACCTACCTAATTCCTAATTCAAGTAACTTTTCAGATACCTAAGCCTTATATTCGCCTTTGTCTCTCGCTGTGCGTTACTTTTTTATGTGCTGATGGAACATGAATATGACCCACCTGATGTTAAGTGGTTACCATAGCCTGTAACAAAGTATTACCTCGTAGGTCACGCTCGCTACAAAACGTGCCCTTCGATGCACTACTCAGCGTCCATCAACCTGAGACAATTTATGTCTATTATAGTCATTTCTGTTTTGCCATTTCGAGTCACGCAGGGCGGTGATTGATTGGAGTCGACATTTGTTTGTTGGTAGGTAATACCGTTTTTCTAGTTTGAGACAAAATGGTAGATCGCTCTGGACATAACTTAAAGACTAAACTACTTTAGTTAGGTACTTTACTTAATTTCTAAGGCTTTGTAGACATGATTGTCTTCCGCATGAGAATTCGCCCTTGGATATATCCCGGATGTAGGAAAGTCATTTCAAGTTCAGAAAAGTTCCCAAATATTTGTAATTGACATGACACATGTCATGGAAATGTCAAAAACTTCTAGCCAACGGGCGTGGTTTGGGACCACCGCAACAAAGTACCTACTCATATTCCGCGGCGGATGGAAAACTTGTTTTTTGGCGGTCCAACAACATGAATTAAAATAAAAGATAGAACAGGTTAAAACAACAACCGATTTGGCGCGGCGGGCGAATGTCCGCTTGCGACGCAAGATAAATGTTTGTACGATCTGCAAATATTTATTCCGGGTGTTCTGGGTGTTTTCTATGTATAATAAAAAATATCTATATACGTAATGTATTGTATGTCAGTCATCTAGTACCCATAACACAAGCTCAGCTTAGCTTGGGGCTAGATGATGCTGTGTGCACTGTCCAGCATTATTATTATTAAAAACAAGAACAACGAAACTAATCTAATCTAGGTGCCAGTTCCTCGCGACCAAACCTAGAAAAACAGTCAGGAAACTTACGGCTTGGTTCTAAGTCATACTTTGATTCTATGACTGACCTTTTGACTTTTAATTTTTAATGTAGTTCTTCAAAGAGTGTATGAGACGATTCAAATTGATCTGTGTAATTCTGTTTCGTGAGAACATGTCTGTTTTGTTTCAGGATATCGTGTCCGGATTGCGACAAGAAGTTTGCATCCCGTGCTTACTGGACTAAGCATTACAACTTCTACCACTTGCACCGCTCGCGGTACCGTTGTGACACCTGTATTAAAGTACGTCTATTTCTGTCTCACACAACCATTTCTTTCACTCACTGTTTACACTTGCAAATTCCTGAGGTTAAACTAGAGGTTAAAGCCGTGAGGCTGCTTCCGATTCTTTTTTCAAACATCTATGAACCTAATTTTTTTTTTATTATGTGTATATTTCCTTTTCTAAGTAGGTATACATGAAAAGGATAGCTATAGACAGCGAAGCGAAAAATGTATAATTATTCCGTTTTGTAGATGTTCATGTCGGAGTGGCGGTTAAAGCTTCACAAACAGACTCACCACGGCTTGGCCAGAACGAGAGACCACCAGTGCACCGTGTGCGAGAAGAAATTCTATGTGAGTGCTACAGGATGTTCGATCGAATACTTAGTACCCCAAGAGAAGTCGACTATTCGATTCTTATTTTTTGTAAACGAGTTGAATAGTGTTTCGTTTGTTTCCAGACACGGGCCACTTTGTTAACACACTCGCACCTTCACGCGGCTTCTCGTGCATTTATGTGCGCACACTGTGGCGCCACCTTCCGGCAACGAGCGGCGCTTTACACGCATGTACGTCGACTGCACTCATGAAAGGGTTATTATCTGCATGCTGCCGGTTAAGCGAGTGAAGGCAAGCAGAGCGGAATCAGAGACACAAAGTTGCATTCCATCATCGATATCTTTAGCAGTACCTACAAAATGTATGGGATTGGCATAACTGTCACGTGATCTATCGTAAGCGAATATAAAATAATAGGTACTTATTGTATTTGGTGTTTTGGATTAAGGTTTTTGTAAGGTTAGCTGCACCCAAGTTTTAAGGCCACTGGCACTACAAAATAGGTTCATATTTGCATGGCATTTTTATGCAAAGTCTTACTCTTTCACAATAACAATCAGCATTCATTTTTCTACACCCTTTTTCTTTTTATTTACTACATTATCTATGCCTGGCGGCAGAAATATTGCGGAGACATAATATGTGTGAAGAATATTAATGAAAATTCGGAATACTGATCTCTCCGAATAGAAAAATATATGTCACATGCTTGTTATAGGATAATCAATTGTATTGTATTATATCTCAATTGTAACAAATAGGTATAGTAAGAATATACTTTAGTATTTATTACATAACAACCGTTTTTCCGAAGTCTTCTGAGGTATATGGTAGGTCGTGACTAATAAAACAAACACGAGAAATACTTTTTTTTGCAGACTTATAATACTTTCCTTTTTAAGTAATTTGTATGTACTTACACTTCCCAAACTTAGTTACCTAATAACAAAGCATTTTAAAGTGAAAAAGTTATAAATACGCTCATACTTATATAACACATAATAAGGAAGATTTAAAAATACTTTGAGGTTCATAGGTCAGGAAAAGTTAAACCCCCATTTAATTTAGGCTGATAATACCGTACGTACTCAAGTCATATCGTCGTTAGTTGTAAAAATACAGAATAAATGATTCTGTATTGACCATCATTTAGTTATGTTTTTGAGTGCCTCAAAATTCTTTTAATTTGTAGCTCCATAGTTCAAAACTTAGGTACATTTATGCAGACTCCTAGAGCCACCTGGATTTCCGTAGCAGTGGACGTAGAATGGTGAATTTGTATGGTTTTTTTCCTGTTCCAAAATAAATAACATGTAAATAATATGATATCTTTACGACTTTAGCCTATTCATAGGCACGGTTCATATCCCTTAAAATCTCTTAGTATAGATTCATCTCAAGATTCTTTGAGGATGTCTAAATCAAGACCCAACATAACATTTGGCACATACCCACACGGGGAGAATATTTGATGAACTCGAAATCTTACTAAGGATACGAATAAACATTTTTGCTATGTAGTAGTTGTCCTTTAGAACCATTAACATGACTACCCAAATTGTTGATTTGAATATTAGCATTAGGAATATGTATTCTCAATGATGTAGGTATAATTTCCACTTCGCCAGATTTGTCTGTATACACTTGACACATTTTCAAACTAATACAACAGCAGGTAGGATTTAACTACCTACTTTTCTATACAAGTTAAAATATACAAATTCGTATCGAGTTATATTTTAAGTGCAAGTTATTTTATAAACGCTACAAAGCACTAAAAAATTATAACTAAATATTGGTATAGAAGTCGGGCATTGAGATGGCGACCGTATCCCAAAGCTAGCGCTTGTTTCCACCATCTGCTTTGCTCGTGAGGTCTCGTGCAAATTCGCACTTACATAATTATCAGTACAATAAAATATCCGCGCTATATTAAATCAAGGGTGATTTAACTGAACATTTGAAGAGATACAAAAAGATGAATATACAAAGAACAGTTACTTAAATATAAGCGAATGTTTGTGAAATAATATAGATACTATTATACATACACACAGTGATAACTTTACTTACATTCTTAAATACAGATATACGACAATCAAATGTATTATTTTCTCCCCAGATATTATATAAAATAAGTATGTACAGGATATAAAAGACATCTCTCAAAAACTGTCTGAAAACGCGCAGCGTTTTCTATTAAAAAAACCTAAATAGGTACTTTACCAATTTTGTATGAACTTTGATTTAATGATCAGTATTTTGAATGGTATTGAGGAAATGCCTTTTAAAAAAACCTGCATAAAAATAATAACAAGCACGTATACTATGACTTTTAAAAACTAGAAAAGCAAAAAACGTTTTTCATGCTAACCAATATAGCACAAACAAAAATAATTATTTGAATAATTGATACTTTATACCCTCAACATAGCATCTACGGAACTTTAGAACAGAGCACCCTGGTGCAGAAGTGCTAAGATGTTGTACAATAGTTTTTTTATCCACTAGTATGGATAATAAGATAGTAGTGGTAGAACTCGTCTGGGGAAATACTACCACCATTCTTATTTCTACCGCTAAGCAGTAGCGTTTCTGTTTCGGTTTGAAACAGGTGCGGATGTCATAGTACCAGCAAATCGTGTGTATGTATACACGATATACTACAGCATCCAAACTAACCTGAGCTTGTGGTAAAGGAACCAGATGACTGAAAGAATTCTAAAATACTTTTTTCTAAATACATAGGTACATATTATACAAAGGTGTAATAAGCCTACGCCTTAAAACTTTGGGGGGTCAAAGTATCCATCAATTTATAGTAACAGTATTAATACAAATTTAAACTATTGCAATAAATATATATTTGAAAATAATTAATCATATTATTTTTTATTTTCAAAAATATACAAACGAATTGAATATAAAATAGGTCAAACTGGTTGGTAGATGGATTTTTTTGGCAGTTCTCACAAGTCAGCTACTTGTGAGAACTGCCAAAAAAATATCTGGTTTGGAGAAATGTGGTCAAAATTATATTCGGATCACCGCCGAGCGCCCTCTAGTTTCAACTTAAAAAAATAATACCTACTTTGTAGTTCAAATAAAATCAATACAGACATAATAACTTACTACACACATAATGTACGTATTAATTTTTTATATAAAATAAAATTGTAAATATATACTCAATGTACAAATTTAAAGACCGTTATATTCTCATTTTACAATCAAAATATCCCAAAAACAACATAAAAATATTTCAGTACTTGCCTACAGTCTAAGTAATTCTTTAGAAAAACTTTTTATTTTAATTATAAAACTATGGGAATATATCTACAGTAGGTACTTACTTGATATTATCAGGAATATATCAAAAGCTGTATTGAATAGTGAGCAATGGAAAAATATATAACGAGCAGGTGTAAAAACCTGATCAGATTAGACCTAAACAAAAATCATTTAGACCAATTCTCATTGCACTATCAGTCTAATCCGAAATCAAAAAATTGAATGACATCATTGTAATTAAGCAGAATCTTACCCCACCTAAAACTCATAAATCTATGATAATATATAAATCGAACTTCGGACTGGCTGGCTTACTTACGGTTCCTATGTGCATCTACATTTAGTGGTAGGGGAAGTACGCCCAAAACGGGTACCCCGCCTAAAGCGGGTAAGCATTTGAATTTGCGCGCCTTTTACGCTATTGAGAATGTGTGCATGCTGCTGGACGCGCCACGCACCAGCCAATCACAGGCAGTCACCCCGCTTCCCTGGCATACGCGGTTACAAGATAAAAAAATAACAATATTATTTGCAGTTTTCACTAAAAAATATCGTGTTTCCTTACTTCTGATTACTCTAAAATAGTTCAGAATAATGTTCTTACTTGTTTTAAGTAATTGTTTTGTGATAGTTGGCCCTACTATTTATGAAGTAGCTTTGCATTTAGTGGTTCCTGTTTTGATGTTATAACTTGATGAAAATAAATCATGCGTCTGGGCAAAACGGGTAGGGGTAAAACAGGTACCCGTTTTACCCACATCTGATTTGCCCTGTGCAATTTTATCAATAGCTTATCAGTTCAGCAAAATTTTTGTTTTTGCAAATAGTTAACAAATACCAAAGAAAAACTTCTAATGCGTCGTGGAATGAAAAAACCGTCCAAGTGCGAGTCGGACTCGCGCACAAAGGGTTCCGTACCGTTATAGTAAAAACGGCAAAAATATCACGTTTATTGTATGCTTTTTAGTATTTGTTGTTATAGGGGCAACAGAAATACATCATCTGTGAAAATTTAAACCCTCTAACTATCACGGTTCATGAGATACAGCCTGGTGACAGAAGGACAGATAGACAGACAGACAGTGGAGTCTTAGTAATAGGGGCCCGTTTTACCGAAAAATTAAAAAAAAAAGTATTTTTTTTTATTTTTCTTAATATTCGTAAATATTAATAGCTACAGGAATGTATGAATACAAATAAAACCTAATAATAATTAAAGTAAACTGTTTTTTTACTATAATCCTTAGCTTACCCGCTTTGGGCGTACCTCCCCTACCTACTACGGACGTTTGCATCGTTCGTGTAATTTCTCATCTCATTGGTTTATGAAAACAGTTATTGATTACATTAGCCAATGAGATGAGATATATATCTAACGAACGGATCATAATGACTTCGTAGTGTTATTAGCGGACAGTCAACAGAATATGGATACTATGAAAACGCATAGCCTACGGACCAGATTCATCAATGTATCTTTTAACTTATCTATTCGAGATAGAATATACATTTTAAGGCTCGCGTATGTATAATAAAAATATCTATATATTTAATGTATTGTATTAAGTATATCAGTCATCTAGTACCCATAACACAAGCTCTGCTAAGCTTGGGGCTAGATGATGCTGTGTGGATTGTCCAGCTCCATTATTATTATTGTAATATATACTTTATAACGTTTGTATTTAGATTAAATATGCATTGATAAATTTCGCTTGCGCTAATACACTGGTCGTAAGGATGTGTTTGGTTGGTGCGTAGAGGTGCACTAAGGCGTGCAGTTTAACATCACGCAAACGCAATCGTGGTATTGGCACTAATGATCATTCTTTATGCTAGACGCTAACTCTGATGCCCGAATTTTAGACTTCCCTAGGATCTCCATCATGACTTAACAACCAGTAGGTAGCAGTTTAATGTGGTAAAGCACTTGAAGGGCATCCATTGCGTGAGGCAATTTTGGTGATTTCTCGACCCCCTTCGTCCCTTAGTGAGATGTCATGAGTTTTTACTCCTCCCTCGCCCCTAATCTCACGTGAGATCTTTGAAATATTTAGTAAATTAGTTAATCTGTTTTAATAAATTCTTTGTTCAGTGCATAATTAAACCGCGATAAATATTATAATCTATGAATTAGCCATATTTTAGTGGAGAAACGTTTTTTCTTATTATAATCCAGTTTTCTCGCAACTTTACAATATTTCTTGCAAAAAAAATTACGTGATATTTGCCGAGACCGCCCTCACCCTCACGTGAGATTGGGCGAGGTTCGGCTTGATTCCCTTCCCTCCTAAATATCTCACGTAATTAATGGCCGCTCCCTTAAGCGCTCACATGAGAATGCCACTAGCGGTCTAGTAATGGTACAGTCAGCTGCACTAGAATGTATACAATTCGTAACATACAGAATGGTTTTACAGAATACTTACAAGGCAAAAACTAAAGAAATAAGTGAACATACCAGCTAATTTCATGATTTTTGAGTTTTTACTGTTTCAGAGTTTACGATAAGGTTTAGATATCGTTTTGAAAGTGACGAACTGTATACATTCTAGTGCAGCTGACTGTACATATTTAAAGGTTCGATGTCGTTTTTGTTTGAAATGTTCTTTCAATTTAATGCTATAGATCTCTTATCTTCTATACTTATTATAAAGAGGTAAAGTATGTGAGTTTGTAAGGGGGTAATCTCTGGATCTACTGAACCTAAAACAAAAAGTAAAAAGGTCTACCGTCCAACGAAGTGGGCACGGGTCAGTTTGTTTGAATTAAATAGGTAACCTTTGCATCTATTGCGATTTTACAAAGCGACTGGGAACAGAGTATACCGCGCCGTAAGTGTACAATGTAATGTGTCAACCATCACTGTCCATCAACATAGGCTTAAAATTCAATCGGAACTTCTTGCATCACCAGTTTATACCCTAAGCTCTGTAACTGGCAGTTTTTATCTTGTATCACTTCATTCGTCATTGGCTGATTCGGGTTAACAGATAGAAAAGTATCTCCTTCGGTAAGTTCCACAATCGGTGCCGGTATCTCAAAGTCTATTGTGCTCATATAGTCATCATTATCCGTGATATTGAAGTCATCAAATCCTGTCTCGTGGAGATTATCGAAGTGGATTTCTGGGCGGGCATCGTCGAAAGGCATTTCTGGGTGATGGAGACGAATGCATTTATGTGTACGAAGGAGAGATGGCCAAACAAATGTCTCCTCACAAACCCGACAGCGGAGATTCTCGTAATCAGAATGTTGGGTGGCAATATGACGGTTAAGGCAGTAATTTGATGAAAAGTATTTTTCGCATGTCTGTAAAAAGAAGAGTAGTTAAAGATATGGCTATAAAATTGAGCACCATAGAGGCTACGGCAGAGTAGCTTATGGGATCTAATTTTTATTAACATGCAACAAAGTATCAATTCAACTATTGTCTTTCTGGGTGTTGAGTAATAAAATTAATATTTGTAACTATTTTCTACTAAGTTGAGTAATAAAATTAATATTTGTAACTATAACTATCTTATTTCATGTATTTCACATCCCACCACATAGCTCAAACTAAGTGAAGAATGTACTACACACAAAAATAAATGCAATAAAACTACAGGACCTTAGTGCCTGCAAAATAATATTGGGAGGTGTAGGCTTACTCAGCTTATATACTGGGATGTGCAATATAAGGTAGGTATATGGTGCTGGTAGAGTTGAAGCCACTTAAGCTGAGAGGATGGTATAGGTTTTATACCATGCCCTCAGCTTAGTCAGCTTTACATAAATATTTTGCTCAATATGTGCAGTTTAAAAAGCAAATACTAGAAAAAATATATTTAAGTATAACTATCTACATTAAATCTAACCAATACAAACCTTGCACTGATGTTTAGAAATAAGAGTTTTTTTGCTCTTAGGATCCACTATCGCTTTTTTTAGATACCGTGGATTAATGCCCGACATCTCAATGTTTATATCTATAAACTCAAGCGGCCTCATCGACCCTTCATCTAGGTTAAGTTTTTGTATTACTAACTTAGGTTGGAAATGCAACGGCAATGGTTCATTGACTTTATAAATTGTTTTGATCTCAGGTCTGTTGATTTTTTTTAAGATGCTATTTGGTTGTATCTGAGATTTATCTGTAGTCTTCAAAAAATGAGTCCATTTGTGCTGTAGCATATCTTGTTCGGTTTTAAATGTTTTTTTGCACACATCACAGAAGAAATGGTCACTGTAACCTGTCATGGCACGATTCTTTAAGTCGGGAAGTTGTTCAGTGTGTTTTTCTATGATGTCTCTTTCAACTGAACTTTCCTCACAGAAGTTGCATAGATACAATCTCTCATTGCCCATTTTACGCATAGTGTACATGGATTGTGGACGTTTTTTGGAATGTAGGAATGATAAATGATGTGCAATCATGCATTTACTTTCAAACTGGTCTTTGCAGATATCACAGACTAGACATGAATTACTGTGATCGTAACTATGCTCTTTTAAGCCCATGAAGCTATAGAATGATTCACTACAAGTCTTGCATTTGTATAGTTTTAAGATTCTGCAGACGCTGCGCTTGTGATCAACACATTTAGCTCGACTAGGGAACAGTTTTTGGCAAACATCACAATGCAGTTTAATATGGAGTTTGAAGATCATTCGTTCAGCAAAGTTTTTATTACAATAGTTGCAAATGTACGACTTCCGTTTCTTGTGTTGTTGTTTGGAGTGAAGCTTCAGAGAGTGATAGTTTTCAAATATTTTGGGACACTTACGACATTTGTGGTACTCCTTCACCTCATGAATTATGACATGATCGGAGAATGAAACATGTTTCATTGGCTTGCTATTTGTATAGATTATATGTTTTTTGCGTTGGTGGTTAAGAAGTTTTTTTTCGCTATTGTAGGACTTGTTGCAAATCTTGCATTTGCAAACCATCTCGGAGTCTGAACAGGAAGAGTCTCCAGAGTCTGAATCCAGTTCTTTCCAAGCTGGTTTCAAACTCTTGGAGTTGAAAGTACTGGTTTTAACCTTGAGCTTTTCTAGGTCTTCACGAACAACGTTTACGAAACATTTCTGTGATAATCTCTTCTGGTGAACATTCTCATTCTGTTTGAGTAATGACTTTCTTTTTAGTTTGGAGTATAGTTTACCGTTTCGTGTGCTAACTTTACTAGAGTCGTTCAGATACGGAGAGATATTGTAACGTGCTAAATATACAAACGGTATCTTCAAAAATCTATGAAAACTCTGATCCGGCGGGAATTCTTTCCCTTCAGGGTCTCTGACAGGGGCTCCTGTTTCAACCTGTTCTTCTGGGCTCCTAGTAATATTTCCGTCCACAACGCTACCTCCATGGCAATTTTTAGACATGGGTTACTTAAAATAATGATGGAAAATAACAAAAATTAGAAGAAAAACTAAGTTTTATTGCTAAAAATGTCAACAATGCAAATTCTGCGACATCTCATCACAAAAATAGAGTGAATGACAATATTTTTGACATACCGATTACTTAATGTCATCGATATGTCAAAAATGTTTTCGTTCTCTCTTGGTGGTATTTCAAAATTTTATTTATTTCTTACAATAGCGCATATTATTTACTGTACTGCGTTGGGTGATCAAAGTCTTAATTATAATTTAGACTGCTGTTTTTTTGACTCCGGTTATTGTACAGCTCGTTAATGTACCTACACTCAATAATTCAAATCCAGTCGCACGGATTAACAGTGTATACTAACATTATCATGCCGTACAATATTGGCTAACGTTTTTTTAGCCGGTATGAGAGTAATGGGTCGACAAAATATATTTTTACTATAAACATTCTTAAACTGTTTCTTAGAGAGAGACATAATAACCGTGTGTTTTTTGACAAAAGAGTTACAAACATTTAGATTCATATCGTTCATTTCAGTGTTTTTGTAGGATCGCAGAATGTTTCAGTTATATCCAGGATAATATTAGGGAATCAAATGGGCGCCCAATAAAATAGTTGGCTGGCAACACTGGTAGCAGTACTCTGTGACTGGTAGGTAGACGGACGAATCAAGTCAATCCAATCGCGTAATTCACAAATTTATACAAACAAATTATTTTTAATCGAGATTGGGAGGCGGTCGAGTGCTATTATGTTTCCACCGACACGCATTAGGAGCTGCCTTCCAGTAATAAATCCGCTGTTCAAGCAGCGTCTACGCCCGCACCGACCGTTCCGACAAACCTCAACGATTCACAACTCACAAACAAAGAATGTTTCCACCCAGTTACAAAAGACGAAATGGATGAATTTCCGCTCTATATTCACGCGATGGATGCCTTTGGGTAGCGTGATTTACGTCGGCTGGTGTTACATCCGTGCCAGCATCAATTATGAAGTTTCGAAAGTGGAGATTCGGTTTTACGAGATGTTTCCATTCCGGATCACTAGTCGTCTATGGGGGCGACTGGCGGCCTGTGAATTACCTGTCTCAATGCGGGGATTAGTGTATGGCACTTATTCGAGACTGTTCAACGTTAACATCGATGACGCGGCAGTCACAGATCTCACTTACTACAGAAGTCTATCTGCATTCTTCACGCGGCCTCTTAGAGAAGGAGCGCGGTACATATCTCCGGCAGTTTGCGTGTCTCCCTGCGATGGAGTCGTGCTAAACTGCGGTCCTGCAGATACAGACAGGATTGAGCAAGTCAAAGGAGTATCATACAGTCTAGAAGAATTTCTGGGAGATAATAAATGGTCTAAAAAGAAAGGTAACAACTACTATGAGTCATTACTCCAGAACAAAGAAAACATACTCCATCAATGTATAATTTATTTGGCTCCGGGAGACTATCATCGCTTCCACACACCATGTGATTGGACTGCAACATTTAGACGACACTTTTGCGGGAAACTCTTATCAGTAAATCCGTGGCTGGCCCAACTCATACCCGGCCTATTTACAATGAATGAGCGAGCAGTGTATATTGGTGAATGGAAGCATGGATTTTTCAGTATGACAGCAGTGGGAGCCACTAATGTAGGATCAATTGAGATATTTAATGACCCCGAACTACGAACAAACACAAAAGGAAAACGAACTCGTATCAATGAGCATGAATTAGGGCAAGTGGAGTTGAAGAAAGGGGAACTATTTGGTCAGTTTAATATGGGAAGTACAATAATCTTACTCTTTGAGGCTCCAAAAGACTTTAAGTTTGACATGGCTGCTGGGGATAGAGTGTTGGTAGGTCAGTCACTGACCACAGCTGTCAAACAACAAACCAGATGACATGTGTGTGAAATAGACTTAACACAAATTGTGTTTGTGTGTGTGCTTTTGCTATTGCTCTCAGCTTGAGAATAATAATTTGCTGGCTGTAATGACTTTAGACATTTGACCATATTATAAGTAAACCTTTTTTTGCAAACATACTGTTAATGAGATGATAAACATTAGGCATAGACCTAGTCTTGTAGGGCTGGTCTACTGCTGCATTGTAAAGTATAATTTTCATGTAATTTACCATACAAAGGTATTTGTTTTAATATGCAACACACCTTATGACTAATTTTAGCTACATGTGTTAACTTTAAATTGCTAGCAATGGTTTTCATTGCATCAACAGTGTATTTTAGATTGTAGAAAATTTACAGATTGCTATTTGTTAACTAAATGTTATTATTGTGATTGAATGAAATATTTTGTAAATAGTTTGAACAATAAAATATGTTTGTTATATTTAAATGTAATGTTTCTGAGAAAAATGTTTTGTAAGAAGCTATTCTGGCTTAATGTTCACTAAAAATGGGAGTAATGTTTTATGATAGTGGCTATCTAGTTTACTGTGATGAAGGTGTGGGTTTGATTCCATCAGTGGGACAAATACCTGCATAATATGCAAATATTTGTTGAGGTCAAAAGTGTTAGCCATACTTGGCTAACACTATGGTATATATTTAAGAGCCACAAGTACACAACACTAAAAACATTTTAGCATAATCCACTGGCACTGTGATGTGATGTATGGGACTGTATGAGTTACGGCAAACCGTATGAGTGTCATGCAGTCTCCCATACAACATCATAGAATGTGAATGTTGTTTGAGGTAGTTGAATATTCAGTTAAGGTATATTCTTGATTCCTATTTTGAGTGAAAATTATGTTTTAACCATGAAAAGTTTGTATGCTAGACTGCCTAGCAATAACTATTTCAAAAATAGTTATCATGCTATGATCATTAATAAACAAAATCATACCATATTTGAAAGTGTCATTCCCCCCTTAAGGCATGTTTAAGTTGATAAGATAATATTTTAGGTACCTAGCTCCAGATAACATTTTAATGCTGTTGTGTAGTTAAAGTAGGTAAATAAGTAGACGACTGCGCGAATCTAAAATAATATTAATGAGGTTGCTTTGCTACCAACCAATGGCATTGTTGTGTTGGATCTGTTTGTGATGAAACAATAGTAACAGGGTTAATTTTCCTAATCGAGTACCTAGGTATAGGTACCTAGTGCATCGTTTGTAGGTTAGGTAGGTACTTAGAGGTAAACCATGTGACTCAGTCCACTCCCTCCGAGTTTACAGGAGTGAGGAGCGTGATACCCGCGGGATCGCGGGGAGCGGTGGCGGTAGATGAAGATTATGAAATGATAGATCGAGTCTGGTTATTGTACGTCACTTTATTGTACAGCATGATAGTGTACACCCAATCATGGAACCATATTCTTATTCTTAGCACCTAATAATTCGAATCGGCGGCAGATGAAGATGATGAAATGATAGATCGAGTCTGGTTATTGTACGTCACTTTATTGTACAGCATGATAGTGTACACCCAATCATGGAACCATATTCTTAGCACCTAATAATTCGAATCGGCGGCAGATGAAATGATAGATTGAGTCTGGTTATTGTACGTCACGTTAATGTACAGCATGATAGTGTACATCCAATAATTCGAATCCAAAAGTGGATTCGAATTATCATGCCGTACATTATCGAGTGTGCAAGAATTGGATTTGTTTAATGACGACCGATGTGGCGTGGCGGGCGAATGTCCGCTTGCGACGGAAGAGGTTGCGGATTCGATTCCCGCCTTGGGATAAATATTTGTACGATCTGCAAATATTTATTCCGGGTGTTCTGGGTGTTTTCTATGTATAATAAAAATATCTATACACATAGGTATTGTATATCAGTCATCTAGTACCCATAACACAAGCTCTGCTTAGCTTGGGGCTAGATGATGCTGTGTGGATTGTCCAACATTATTATTATATATATTATTATTATCTATTAAAAAACAAAATGTCACTTGTTGTTACTGTACGGGCTGATAATGTACGGCATGATAATTCGAAGCCACTGGTACATGAGCGAGTTTGACAGCCGCGCCGCACGGCCTGAGCACTGGCTCTGCTATATCGTCTATGTTTTGCTTGAAGCTTATGCTTTGATTGGGTGCAACTAATGAGTTAAAGTTGTACTATCCCATTTTGAATTAGTGTGCATAAGTCAAACAGATCTTTTTCTGGCGCTTCGGCGGCTGTTGCCGCAGGACGCTCGCTCTGCTCACTTGCGTCGCGCATTTTTTTATGTTCTAACATTTATTTTTTTTGACAGTGGCTTCCAGTTTAGGGTGTACATTTGTCAGGGCGTACAATAACAACACGTGACAATAAAACACGGCATGTATTAAACGGGCTGATAATGTACACCCAATAACTCGAATCCAGTGCACGGAATAACGGGGTGTACATTATCATGCTGTACATTATTGGCTCCCTTCCGCCCGCGATAGATCGTCAACAATATTATTCCTAGATAATTATTGGGCGCCTGGCCCTGAACACCTTTGCCTTGCTTGCTATGTAAATACAAATTACATTACATATATCCATGGAATAAATAAGCAATACATACTAGAACCGAATTCTTCTTCATATCTCAGAAAAAATTGTGTAGTGCTCCGCACCGCTAGGAGTAATAGTATTCTGTGGTGTATGTAGTGTAACTTGGTAATTAGTCATATCCCGTTTGTATTTGGCCTGATTTTGCTTAGGAAATATGTCTGTGAGCGAGAAAGTCTCGCTTTCCGACGCCCTCAGCAATGTCGATGTGTTGGATGAGCTAACTTTGCCCGGTAAGTAGATTTCTAACTACTAAACATTAGAGTGGTCTTGTTCTTTATTATCCCTATCCTACAGTCCTAGATTTACTACCTTACCTTATGTTGTGGTGTCTCTTGACTCTGATTTGATTTATTAAAGACAAAATCATGTGCTGTAGTCCCTCTAAACTGGTAGGTTAGGCACCTACTAATTTATTATGCCCTTCCACTGCTCTGAAAGTCCTGTGTCCACATTTAGACTCCAAAAAGGAATAAAATAAAAATTATCTTTAGATACCTTGCAAGGGTCTGCAGATAGCTCAACTGTTTCTTAGGTATTTTTCGTATATATAGGTACTTGTATTACAATAAGTTTGTTTAAATTTAATATACTTGTCTTATTCTAATCATACAGATGAACAACCATGTATTGAGGCAGCACCATGTTCCATCCTCTACCAGGCGAATTTCGATACCAACTTCGAAGATCGCAATGGGTTTGTCACAGGCATTGCCAAGTACATTGAGGAGGCCACTGTTCATGCCAACTTGGTTAGTACAAAAGAATTTACTACAATTTTTATATCGACCCAAAAGTTATGAACTAATGGGTTGGTAAGGCTTTGATAGGTATATCAAAGTCTTAGGCCACTCATACTCCAAAGTTGTTCTTACTCACTTTACACTCATATGGTTGCATGTTTTTGTTGGTTGCGAGGAACTGGCACCTAGATTCACTGGCTTTAACATGATTCTCAGTGAGTCCTGGATATTACTTTTTATTTGAATGGTTTCCATTTATACATTCAGTTGTTTTTTCATCAAAACACTTCTTCTTTGCATCAGTCCATCAGGTAGGAGGACGTCCTACACTTCGTCTTCTGATTCGTGGTCGCCATTCGAGAACCTTTATTCCCCAGCGGTTGTCAGTTCTACATTGTGACTTAAATTTGCTGACTCTGAGAGCTTTGTCAGTGACCTTGGTTCTTCTATGGATTTCCTCATTTCTGATTCTATCTCATAGTGAAACTACTTGCATCGCTCTCTCCATAGCCTGTTGTGCGACTTTGAGCTTGTGTAAGTGACCAATAGTTACCGACCATGTCTCCGTTCAAGAAATCATCACTGGTAACACACACTGGTTATAGACTTTCGTGTTGAGGTATTGCGGTAACTCTTACGAGAAGATGTGCCGTAATTTCCTAAACTCGGGCAGAGTTCCGAAATCCGAATCACAAATCCGAGTTGGATTCGTCGGCTGACCTCTTTGACTAAGTTGGACTGGCCTAGTTGAACTGTCTGACCCAAATATACATACTGCCTGTCAAGCGTGGTAACTACGGCAAACAGTCCCAAATTTGGGTATGTCTATGTCCAGCAATGGACTTAATTAGGCTGATGACGATAGCTTGTGTAAACTGTCAAATTCTTTGCAGAACGAGCTTCTAGAAGAGGGCAACGCCCATGCTGTAATGCTTTATACTTGGCGTTGCTGCAGCCGAGCGATTCCACAGCCCCGTTCCAACGAGCAACCCGACCGGGTCCACATCTACGAGCGAACAGTGCAGGTGTTAGCTCCGGAGGTCGACAAGCTACTGCAGTTTATGTACTTCCAGGTAAATAGGTATAACTATAGCACTGTAATGTTCAATGTACGTTCTAGTGTGTTCAGAACGTTTTTTTGTTCTACGATTGGGTCCACTTCCGCGAACGAACTGTAGTTTATATAATTCCTAGTTAGTAATCTAAAGTGTTAGTGATCCCGCAGCTCCACAACTATCAAACTGACCGGACATCTGCGGCGGATAAAAGTATCGGGAAGAAAGTGTTTAGGCAATTTGGAAATCCGAAAACTGAAACTTCAAACTATGATTCTGATTATAAAAAAAATTTGAAAACGCGAAAGCGCGTTTTCGGCATCAATATCGACAATATGTACCTACATCATAAAATTAACATTATATTTACGATGCACATATTGTATTTATTTATGTATGTATCTTATTCAAAAACGCGGTAAAAAGACAAAACAAAAACAGCAATCTAAAGGAAATTGGGATCATCTGATCTGCGTTGCCCTGGTGGTCACTCGTTGCGCTGGTTGCACTGGTTGATAAACAGGGATTTCAGCGAAATAATCGTATTACTCTAAATCGATGTGACTGTCAGCCAAGTGGTATTGTATAAGACCTATCTTGTTGGACACTATTTTATCAAAGGTTACTGCTGCTAGATTTGGAGTTTGCTTATGTTATGTATATTTGTTTAGCGGAAAGCGATAGAGCGTTTCTGCGGTGAAGTCCGCCGCCTCTGTCATGCGGAAAAGCGTCGTGACTTCGTTTCTGAAGCGTACCTACTCACGCTTGGCAAGTTTGTCAACATGTTCGCTGTGCTCGACGAACTTAAGAATATGAAGAGCTCTGTGAAGAATGACTACTCTACTTATAGACGGTACGTAAATATAATCGTGCTGATGTAAAAATATATTTTTATTAGGTGATTGATGGCTAAGGGTAACTTTACACACTTGCTTCTATAGCGGGACGCTTGCTGTACAGTTAATAATAATAATAATGGACAATCCACACACTATCATCTAGCCCCAAGTTAAGCAGAGCTTGTGTTATGGTTACTAGATGACTGATATACTTACAATACATTACATACATAGATATTTTTTATTATGCCTAGAAAACACCCAGAACAGCCGGAATAAATATTTGCAGAACGTACAAACATTTATCCCAAGGCAGGGAATCGAACCCGCAACCTCCTGCGTCGCATCGGTCGTCATTGTGTTGAGATGATTTGACATGGTACATGTTTAGTTGGGACATGATTTTAGATAGACGTTTGCCGTTGCGTTAGGTTGGTAGTCTATGTTATCCATGTGAAAATCATGTCATTATAGTGAGGCTGACTAAATCCTGGATTTGTTATGGTGATGCAGAGTCCTACCATCTGATCTTGCGTCTCACTCGCTCTAACTCAGCCATTGTAACATCTCCCTCTCCCTTTCTCAGAGCGGCGCAGTTCCTAAAAGTGATGTCAGACAGTCAGAGTCTGCAGGAGTCTCAAAACCTCTCAATGTTCCTCGCGACGCAGAACAAGATACGAGATACGGTCAAAGACGCCTTGGAGAAGATCAATGGTGAGAAACCGTGCCTTTCATTGTGATCTAACACCTCACTAAGTCATATACCGACATTACACCTCTAAAATGACCTTTGATCTTTGAATAATAAATTATAAATAAATATCATTAGGACTCTAATTCCTAAGCACGGTAGATCTCATCAGATCTCTTAGTACCAAGTACCTACTCGAGATTCTTCGAAGACGTCTAAAGGGGGTAGTAAGAGGTACGTCCAGATATTGTATTTGGTTAAAATGAATAATAAAACCATATAAAAATAAACTTCACAATATGAGGGCACTGGCATTGTGCATTAAAATTTTTCAATAGAAAAATCCTTTGGTTCACGACCGGATTTGAACCCACGGCTTTAGGAATCATAAGGTGTGGTCACTCACACTAGACCATCGGAATCATTTATTCATTCAACTTGTGATCTTTATGTATAATTTCGTTAGTCCGTTAGGTAAGCCAGTTTTTGATCCAATCAATGATGATATGTGACCAATACCCTCGTAGGTTAAATATACCTACAGCGAGAGAGATATCTACAGCGATTTTAATATGAGATCCCTAATGTTATAAACCACTTGGGATTTTCTTTATAATTCTAAGATATAACATTACAAATATTGACAGTTTTGTTGTGAAAGGGTATCAAATTATAACAATTATTATTATGTGCAATCCTCAGGTTACGAAGAACTTTTGGCAGATGTAGTGAACATTTGCGTTCACATGTTCGAAACTAAGATGTATCTCACTCCGTCGGAGAAGCACATGCTTGTCAAGGTAATTTTAATCATTCGTACTGAATCATATCGCAGGCAACAAATAAGTTATCTTCTGAATTACCACGTGAACGCAGAACGAAAGTTTAATAAGAAATGCGTTAAGCGTAGCTAAATGCAGAATCACAGACACGACACACATCGATTGTCTCAGATATTTTGTATGGGACAGACAGAGACAGAGAGAGCAGACCTATACTGTCTACTCTAGTGTAACCACTTCTATACAAAAGTATGGGACCGATAGGTTTCTGACGCGTTGCGGGTAGAATGTGATTCTGCCTTTAGATTTACTAAGATTCCTTTAGAGGTACGTCCAAACATTACATTTGGCAAATAATCACTTTTAGAATTGTTGTTATGCAATTCGTAACTTATAGGCAAATGCACACTGTGTGTCTCTTTTCGGTCTTAAAGTTTAGATTGTTTCCAGGTGATGGGTTTCGGCCTATTCTTAATGGACTCTGATGCATGTAACATCAACCGGCTGGACCAGAAAAAGAAGATTCGGCTTGACCGAATCGACAGGATTTTTAAGGTACTTTGCCGTATTCACTACAAATAGAAATAATATTAAGTCATGGTTACTATAGAAGTGAACCTAATGAGTTGGATAAAGAACTGGTTTAATAGTGCCTTTATTACTTCACGGAGGAAAACACTTGATATCTCCACTAGTGGTATGTTGATAATGTACAAAATTATAAGTTGTTTTATGCCTATGCTATTATTTAAAATTTGTTTATATTTTACAGAATCTAGAAGTAGTGCCGCTATTCGGTGATATGCAGATTGCTCCGTTCAATTATATCAAACGTTCAAAGCACTACGACCCGAGCAAGTGAGTATTGAGTATTGGCCGGTTCCTTTATTTGACTACACTGTTGTCTTTCAGGTCATTCAGGCAAAATATACATATGTATGTTTATTTTGCTATTTTAACTCTATATGGTGCAGTGAGTGACTTACCCGTTAAGACGCGAGAGGTGCGGGTTCGATTGATCGATGTTTGATGATTGATAAACTGATTCTTTTCATGTTTTTTACAACAGTCTTTGTAAATCGAATATTTTTAATCACTTTAGATAAAGTTTAATAATAAAACAAAAATGTATGTTTGGACAAAATTCGGGTCCGAAAATCACATGCTCGGCCTTGCCTGGTGCAGGTTAGTGATCACACGTTTTACGACTATCTGGGGTCATTCTTTTACATTTTTATTTTGATGATAAGATGGTGATTTTGTCCAAAATACTCATCATCATCATCATTGGCAGCTTGTTTTAACCCACTGCTGGGCATAAGCCTCCTCCCTCAGACGCCACTCAATACGGTTTTGGGCCTTTTGCATCCAGGTCTTTCCCTGTACAGCAACGATGTCATCTACCCATCTGGCTGTTGGTCTGCCAAGGCCTCTCTTGTGTCCTCTAGGCCACCACTCTGTCAGAGCCTTACTCCACCTGCCATCACCTAATCTTGCCAAATGTCCTGCCCAGCTCCACTTGAGTTTGATAATACGGTCTCCAATATCCACTACCTTCGTGCTACGCCGGATTTCCGTATTACGTACTCGATCTATTAAAGAGATGCCAAGCATGGCTCGCTCCATGGCTCTTTGTGCTACTCGCATTTTGTGCACATTTGCTTGTGTGAGCGTCCATGTTTCGGCACCGTAGGTCATAGTGGGCAGAACACATTGGTTAAAAAGTTTGGTCTTCAAGCACTGCGGTATTTTTCGGGCCCTGAGTACATCGTCTAATTTGCTAAATGCAGCCCAACCTAGCTGTATGCGTCTCGCTATTTCCTTTGTTCTATGTTCTCTATTAAAAGATAAATATTGCCCAAGATAGATGTAGTGATCCACTGTCTCCAGCGTCTCACCACCAATATTAATGCCTAGTGATACGGCATTGGGCATGCTGGACATAATTTTAGTCTTAGACATATTCATCTTTAAGCCTACATTCAGAGAAACATGGTAAAGTTCTTCCAACATAGAGTGAAGGTCTTGCATGTTATCGCTCAACAAGATGAGGTCGTCTGCAAAACGAAAGTGTGATAGGAAAATACCGTTAATGTTAATTCCTCTGTTCTCCCAGTCCAACAGTTTGATGATGTCCAATACTACGTATTCAGAAAGTGTACTAAAAATACAGATAATAAGTGACGTGGGTAAACTGTCATACGAATATAGCTTTGGAAAATTAACGGTAGATCAACAGAACAGATTATGTGCGTTGTTTATTTATTTATTATTCGTCGTCACCAGATGGCCTATGTCCTCGAATAGTAACCCAATCTCCCCGCAAGCTGACCTGATGGTCCACCTGCCTCAGATTCGCGAAGAACATCAGAACTATATCTCGGAGCTCGCGAGATACAGCAACGAAGTAAGTACTAATCCACATTACATAAAAGTTAACTGGAACAACTGGTTTCCACTTAACTTTACGGCGCCCGCTTGATCGTCCTCTATGGATCCGATGACGGCATTGTGAAGATCGCAAGAAGTATTAGATAATAAGTGGGCGATGCCGGCAATAAAGTTTTTCTTAATGATGATTGTAAATAAATAAATGCTGACATACATTTGATACTCCAACATTGATTAACTTGACTTATCCTCACAGAGCAAGGAGTTTGTATTACAAATGCAACTCGGTAGAATACACCCATAACGTCGCTTTACTTTTTATTGCTATGTATAATTATGTGTATGTATCGTTTATGGTCAGACTGTAATGTAAAGTATGTTTATTACATGCAATGCACATCGAAAACAAGTCGTTTACTTTCCAGGTGACAACAACATTCAAAGAAGCGGGCTCAGATGCTGAAAACAAAGCAGTTTCCGAGCTATGTCTAAGGGGCCTTCAACTACTGTCTGCCTGGTGCTCTGTACTGAGCGAATTGTGCTCGTGGAAGTTACTGCATCCTACCGACCACGCGACTAATGCGCGTTGTCCACCCGACGCAGAGGAGTATGAGAGGGTAAGAACGAACGAAGAAGAAGCACGGTAGATATCCCCTTAGATATCTTAGTACCAAGTAAAAAGAAAAAGAAAGAAAAACCATTTATTCAAACCACCACATAAATATTTAAATCAAATAATAAAAATAAATAAAACTAAGAAAAAAAAACATAGATAGATACAAAATAAGCTGCACATTGTGGTGGTGAATGGGCCAACAGCTCAGCATGTGCTGCTCTATGTATCCATACAGCAGCGCTGGTTTTCTGCCTACCTACTACTACTTTCTGTTAAGTACCTACTCGAATTTCTTCGAGGATTCGAGGAACGAGTATTCAGAGGAATCTTCTCTAACTTGTGGATACAAAATTCAAGGTGAAGGGTTTTGCCGAGTTAAAGGTCGCTGAAGTAAATTATCTTCCCCAGGCTACCCGATACAACTATACTTCAGAAGAGAAGTTTGCGATGATTGAAGTGATAGCCATGATCAAAGGTCTGCAGGTCCTCATGGCTCGCATGGAGACTGTCTTCGCTGATGCTGCTAGGAGGTATCGTATCTTCTATATTATAGATAAACTGTAGAGGTCGAAATTTTTCAAAGTTTTGTGAAACCTTGCTTAAAAAAGGCAAAAAGAGGAAAACAACATGTTTTTTTGCTTATTACTATAATTGTTTGTATACGCATCACGCAAAAGTTACTAAATTAATGTTGATGCGATTAGCAGAATTAGTTAGCTCAAAGTCAAACTTAACTAAGTATGGGTTTCATTGAGCTGTCATCCCTAAAACAGGTGTAAAAAGGGGATGAAGTTTGTATGAAAAATGCAAACGAAGTCGCGAACGAGTCAGCTAGCTAGCTAGCTTATCAATATCTTTCAATGTTACTTGGGATATAATCATAATTGACATAATCATAACATTTGCCCACTTTTTTACATATTACAAAGCGTTTCATTTATTCAAAAAGAAAATTACAACTAATAGAAGTGTTTATAATAGGTATGTACCAAATACATATAAAACAGTTGAGCTGAAATAATGATTATATATAAACCTTAATAAAATTTCTCAATTGTATGAATGAATGAATGAATGAATGAATGAATGAAAAATACTTTATTGTACACACACCAGACACTAGTAATATAAAACAAAATAAAAGAACAGTTATAAAATGGAAGGCACAATGGGCGGCCTTATCGCTTAGTAGCGATCTCTTCCAGGCAACCTTAGGATGGAGAGGATTAAGACAAAAATTGGAAAATGGTCGGGGATGCAGCAAATGAGAAATAAGATAAATCTATAAATAAAACAAAACTTGCAAACAAGATATAGGATAGATAATTGTAACTTATCATCAGGTCAATTTACGCGGAACTTCAGGATTTCGTGCAGTTAATTATGAGAGAGCCGCTTCGCAAGGCCATCAAGAACAAAAAGGATCTTATCAGGAGGTGAGATACACACTATGGCCTTTAAATTATATTGTTTTACCCTACGTAGAATAATCAGCACATCAATTGGTTACACTCTATCTACGTGCCTGTGTACGTAAAAAGATCATTAAAAAAGTGGTAAGAACCAAGTCGTAAGTTTATTGCCTTATGCTGCAAATTTTCGACACTCGCAAGGGAATCAAAACCTATAGGGTACTTCCCGTGAATTCAGATTCTTGAAATTCGGTACGAAGCAACGTCTTATAGCACAGATAAAGGGAAAGTTGAAATTGAAAACAATGTATGCGGTGTGTGTTTTTTAACAATGTTTGTAATTGCCGGAAAATGATTAATGTAAATATTTTTATTCTATCAGTATAATAGTATCGATTCGGGAAACTTGCGGCGATTGGGCGCGAGGCTGCGAGCCGCAACAGGACCCAGCGTTACGAGGGAAGAAGGATGCAGACGCTAGTTTCACTATCAAAGTACCGAGGAGGAACGTTGGTAAGTCAAATACACGTACTAGGGACCCCTGCTATAGACGGATTAAACACTAAAATCGTCCACAGTCCTTCGATAAAATAAATGAACATTTCACACAACACACCATCTAGATTCAAACTAAGAAAAGTTGATACTATATACCACAGAATACATAACAATAAGCGAGCATAGAACAAACATTTGTATGATGAAATAAGTGTCTGTTCTGTGTCTGGGTATTATTTGTATTTAGGAAAAATATATATAAGTATTCTATCAGCTATCTGGTTCCCATAGTACAATATTTTCTTAGTTCGGGGTTAGAAGACGTTCTGTGAACGTTTGTCAATATTTTTTATTATTAATCCAGGTCCGTCGACGACTCAGCTATACATGGTGCGCACGCAGTTAGAAGCTCTAATATCTGACAAATGGGGAGGTCGTCGCACCCTACGTAAGGTAAACACAACACAAAGGACCTTCACCTTCCTTTCACCTGTAGGACTCTATAATCCATCCAGTATCCAGTGATAGAAGGTAATGGAACAAGCAGATAGTCTACCTGATGCTGTATTATCTTATACCGATACTCTTACTACTATAACAAGTCCACAAAACCTTTTAACGCATTGCACTACGTTCATCTCTCTGAGACGTAACCATATATGTTTAGTAGTAGTAGAGGTTTTGTGAAAGGGCTCGTCCGGTGATGTACTACTACCGTACCTATTTCGCTATGTAAATTAACGGTTCGGTAGACCAATGCAACGGCGTGGGTTTGAATCTTTGAACCCCACTCCGGTTCACAACTTTTGGAATATTATAAAAAACGTGATTTCTTTTAGTGTAGGTAAACACTAGAGAAAAGAAATAAACAAATACATTTTATCTCATTGTTTGCAGGATTTCGAGGCGGGTGCTTTGACGCAGATCGAGACATTCCACACGCAAAGTTTCTACTGGCCGTATTTACTTAATCTGTCAGGTGAGGTCAAGATCAAAGGCCCATAAGTTCAATGGACTAAGAACACTTTGTGTTTAGTATGTTTTTGCCTTAATATTACATGAGGATCAGAGGTTACGCCGAGTTTAGTAGTAGGGTAAAGGTGATTTAGTGATGATTTCTATGATCATTTTGAAACGTCTTAAACCTAGATGAATCTTGTTCATACCCACTATGGTGATCATGATCTCTATTACCTGAATGATAAGGCATCGAGTTAGTGATGTCACATTTTAAAACGTCTTAAAACTAGGTGATTCTAAGTGCTAGTTCCACCCCCCTGTCGCCTTTAGTCCCTGAATATGAATTCAAGCTTAAAACCTCCAACACCCCTCGTTCAGACAAAGGTTCGGGGGTTAAAAGTAAATGATTCCAATGATATTTTTAGATTCGCTGGCGAAATGTTGCGATCTATCCCAGCTGTGGTACAGAGAGTTTTACTTAGAAATGACTATGGGGCGCAAAGTTAACGTAAGTACATTTGCAATTTATCATCTCTTCACTAAGCCACATATCACCGACTGCATTCGATGAAATAGACTTAAATATAGTTAAGTAGTAGTAAGGCTCTTAGTGCAGGGTTCGTCTTGTGTGAAGGGGAAGTGTACTACCACCATTCATTTTTCTGTCGCCAAGCTGCGTTGCTGCGATCTGGTTTGAAGCCGGTGCCGGTGAAATTACAGACACGTGAGGCTTAACATTACTTAACATCATAGGGCATGTTCCTGCCAAACTTGATCTGCAAGACAATGCGTTGTTTTCGACGATGCTAACCACTTAATATCAGGTGGGCCATCTATTTGTACCATCAGGAAGTAGAATAAAATATAAAAAATCCTAGATTAGTAAAAATAAAGCTATTGCAAATGTGGTTGACAGAAATGCACAGTGCGCCACCAACACAACGAGGAATGCAAGGATCTCGTGACGATGGAGAAGCGAATCCAATTCCCCATAGAGATGTCCATGCCGTGGATACTGACCGACCACATACTCAAGACGAAGGAGCCTGCTATGATGGAGTAAGCACTATTTCTGTGAGATTAACTTTTTGAGCTCACATAATACGTTGACGTTGTATAAAGTGCTAGAGGCCACTCGCAGCTTCGCCCGCGTGGCAGTTTTTTCCCGTTCCCGTTATTTTTTCGGGATAAAAAGCCTATGTCCTATTCCAGATTACAATCTATATTTATTCCAAATTTCATCCAAATCGGTCCACTGGTTAGAGCGTGAAAGAGGAACAAACATCCATCCATCCATCCAAACATTCGCATTTATAATAGTAGTAGGATATAATAGACGAATATTTTACTTCACTAAATCGACCGGGTAATCTGTTACTTATAATAATATGTGTTTCAGATATGTGCTGTACCCTCTGGACCTGTACAATGATTCAGCTCAATATGCCCTCACAGTGTTTCGCAAACAGTTCCTGTACGACGAAGTGGAGGCCGAAGTTAATCTATGCTTCGATCAGTTTGTGTACAAGCTGTCTGAGCAGGTCTATGCGCATTACAAACAACTGGCCGCTAGGTGAGTTATTTTTAATTTTTTTGTTTAAATCTCTTGTTTTTTTGCAATCTAGAGAGCTAGAGTTTGATCGGTTTTCGTTGGAGTAGCGGCGTAAATGGAAAACGCCCAATAAGGTTTCCACCTGATTTCGTACCATGTTATCTACATGCTATGAGTTCTTGGAGGGTTCGCCTCTTGATTCTATTGAATGATGTAATTTGACTCATGAGAATCGGAAATGAGAAAATCCGTAGAAGAACGAAGGTCACCGACATAGCTGCTGATTATGATGATACCGATATGATTATATGATATTTTTATTAGTCATCATCACATGGGCATAAGCCTCCTCCCTCAGACATTTCAACTCCACGGGTGGCTACCTCTGGGTCAAAGGGTGTCACCTAGCGGCGTTAAACTAGCTGCGTAAATATAAATTGTGCATTGCATTTAATTAATTTTTGTTATAAATTAATAATGTATGTATAGCATGATGTTGGACAAGCGTTACCGCGCGGAGTGTGCGGCGCGCGGCGCGACCGCCGTGTGCGGCGCGGGCAGGTACGCTTCTCTGCTGCGACAGCGACACGTCGCCTTGCTGGGACGACACGTCGACCTCTGTGCTCTGGTGAGTGCCTCACTCCGTAGTCCTGGAATGCGAGGGAATAGCGAACCAACGTCAAGAAATCCTAGGCAACCCTAGCTCACTCCTCCAAGCCTGCGAAGCCCCCAGGAAGCTAGGCTGGCTTCAAGTGTAGCCAGAACTCTCTCACGCATAATGGACCATTCTAGAGTCTAAATGCGGATACAGGAGCCCAATACAAGAGTGCCTCACTCTACCAACCTTGCTCTCCGAATCCACAACCCGATTCATTACTAGAATAGTACAATGAGAAACATGAGTGATATAGAAATGAAACTTTTTTGATTTTTAAATTTTGTAGTCCCGCAGTCCCCTAAAGCACGGGAAATATTAAAAAATGTTTCTATAAATTGTTTTCTATTTACGCATTGAATTCTACATTAGCAGACGGCTTCAAACAAATCACTCAACCTGTTGTAAAGTTTCTATACAAACACATATATTTTCTACCGCCTACTACGTAGTCCCCCTATGCCGTCACAGTGATTACTCAGATGGCCTGGGAAGTTTTACCAGGAAGTAGTGGTAGTAGACCTTACATGAAGGACACGTCCAGGGAAGTGCTACCATCATGCCTTTTTTTAAATACCCAACAGCATTGATGTTTCAGTTTAAAATCTGGTTACCGGTGAATACAGGCACTTTATACCTGTTTTGCCTAACGCGTGTGACTTTCGAAACGACAAAGCATCGTTTCGCAGGTCACATAAGTGTAGGGATATAGGTGATAGACACTTTCAGATGGGCCATCCGCTTGTTCAAGGTAGGTCCCCCAAGGGCATCCCTTATAAGGACGGCCATGACGGCCTTCGGTTGTTTGTTTCAGGTGGCTCAGCGTATCAACGCGGACATGCACCGCGCTCTGGACGCCGCCGTCGCTAAGTTCGAAGCCGGTGACATCACGGGAGTGGTCGTAAGTACTCTCCTAGGAGTGATCGCTATGACTAGCTTCTAAATTTACATCTATTAATATTTTTATTAATAAACATAAATAGCTTACAATATGCACCAAAACTCTCAGCTAAAAATAACTTTAAAATGTTAGAAATATAACACTTATAATTTTTTTACACCCGTGTAGGGTATTTATCGCGAATTTTTTTATTTATTTTCCTGATTGTACGGCTATATTGCAATATTCTAGTTGAAAAACACTTTCATGAAAAAACTTTGGTGTGCTTTTGTAATCTGAACTTTATCTCGGTTGAGTAAGATAAAATACACATTGTTACATTAAAAGAGCTCTGTCACAGCATGCTCAAGTATCCAGTGGGCTTTGGGACCACCACAGCCATACTAACTACATAACGTTGTAATTTGACAGGAGTTGGAGGGCCTTATCGCTGTGAACCGGCTGTGCCACAAACTGCTCAGTCGCTACCTGACTCTGGACGACTTTGAGTCCATCCTTCGGGAATCAGATCATGGAGTTTTGGCGCCGTAAGTACTTATTATGCAACCACAAATTAATACACATATTTTAGATACCTTTGTATTCGATTAGGTAAATAACCTTTTTGATTTTCAATAATTCGCTTTCACATTTATTGTACGAACTGCCAAGGTGCGGAACTCCTTACCGGTCGTCAGTGTTTCCCCCGGATCACTACAACATCGGATTTTTAAGTTAAGAGTCAACAGGTGGATTATAGCTAAGCGTGCTCCACTTTAGGCTGCATCTTCACTTTCCATCAGGTGTGATGGCAGCCAAACGCTTTTAAGAAAATCGTATTAAATATGAAAATTAAATAAATATTTCACACATCTAGGCCCAAACTACGCAAAATTTGTACTATGGAATCCATATAGCTGACAGACTTTCTTAGTTTTATTGTTAGGTACATTATATCACCCAGGCATAGAACAAACAAGTATGTTCATCACGCAAATGTTTGTTCTTGGTGGGCATCGAACCTTCAAGGCACAAAGTAGAGCTGCTACCAACTGAGCTGTGAGGCTAATTATTATTTAAAGCCATTACATTTGAAACATGTGGTGACTAATTAATTGTTTTAGGTATGGCCGAATCAACCTTCATGTGTTTTGGGAGTTGAACTACGATTTTCTTCCAAACTACTGCTACAACGCAGCCACAGACAGGTACGAAAATAACAATCTTAAACTGCACGCACTGAAATTGCAGTTATTTATCGCTGAGAACACAATGATCATTTTCTAGTAATTTGCTGTGTATAGGCGTGCATTTTTAGGCAAAAAATAGTGTCAATTCTAATGTGTCATTTTCATATTAATTGATTTATAGAAATAAAAAAGTTGCCGTTCCATTCTACAAAAAGTGGCTAACAAAGACATCTAATTCGCGCTGTCATATTATGTTAGTTAAGCGCTTCGAAGTCAAAAGAAATTCAATGAAAGGACCACTTAGTAACATTTTCAATCTTGACTAATTTAGGCGCCAGTTCCTCGCGCCCAAACCTTAAAAAGGTTACAGTTTGATTCTTATTTTTTTTGTGTGAGGTACTTTTTACAACATTATATAAATATGAAGCTCTAATTTGAATTGAAACTGGTACCGGTTAGACGCTTGCTGTGACAGAGGTCATGATTGGTGACAACTGTTCGCTCACTCCCCAGGTTTGTGAAATGCCGCGGCATTCAGTTCGCGGTGAGCATAATACGCGAGAAGGCGCAGCAGTATGGGCATGCGCTGTTATGGGGCTCCAAGCAACTCAGCAATGCTTACACTGTGCAGTACCGCCAGTACGAAGGTAACAAATATTTAAATAACACTGTATAAAGTTACATGATGATATTTTAACTCAATCTGCGGCTTATAAAAATGGACTCTTGAGTAGAGAGATTGCAACCATAATCCGTCTATACAAAATAATTCTATCTATCTGTTTTCAGGGTTCGTGGGCGGCGTCCACTTTCACGCACTAGTTCGTCTGCTCGGCTATCAAGGCGTAGCGGTGGTGGTGGCCGAGTTATTGGGAGTGGCACGGGGGCTCTTACACGGCACATTGGCGCAGTTCACTCGCGCGTTACACCACGCTATGCCGAGGCATTGCAAGCTGCCCAGATACGACTACGGATCTAATGGTGACTATAAATAAATAGAGACCCATAGTATACACATTATAGCGGCAATTATAAATACCAAAGTTATGACAATGTTCATTCGATTTCGAGTTGATTCTATTTCTTTTTATATAGGAAGGCCTATGTCCAGCAGTAGACTTCCGCACTCTGATTATGATGATTCTTCCTGTAATATCACTTGCTATAGTGTGTTCTTTTGTCCCCAGGCGTGCTCGGGTACTACAACGCTCAGCTAACGGATATCGTTCAGTATCCGGAAGCAAGGACTGAGCTGCTCCACGCTTTTAGAGAACTGGGGAACATTATCCTGTTCTGCATGCTTATTGAACAGGTAATCACTAATATTTAAGTATTTTACAACCGAATAAGACAAAACTTGGTGTAAAGGTTTTACAACTATAGACATTTTTTTTGTCGTCGGGGATTTTTGGTTAGTGTGGTACTTTCTCCAAAGGAGGCTACTGAATATTTCTGCCTTATGAGATCTGATTTCAATGTTTTTTTATTTATTTTTTTATTTACTTTACTTTACTTTATTAGGAACAACAAACAGTTGATACACTATAGTCTTACTTAAATAATAGTATCTAGGTTTGTTTGATTAAATGTACAACCCACTACGTTATCCACAGATTACTAAGAAAAAGTATAAGATTTCGTTTTTGTTTGTTTTTTTATTTGAAGTAGTAACTTTAAGATGCTTCTATAAAAAAAATTGTGATATTCTGATGACGATCTTAGGCGTTATGAACGTCACAAACTGTAGTTAATAGTTTTAGATCTTACCAGTGAAAGTTTGTGAGCGCGAGGTGTACCTACTGTTCGCAGAACTACTAGTTTAGGCCCGAGGGCGCATATTGGTTATTTATTTATTTATTTAATGAGAAACAAAGTCCACAGCTCTTTCAAAACAATAAAAATACTTAAGATTTAAACATATAGCCAATAACGGATCTACATTTTAGATACAATACATTTGCAAAAAATTATCGACGACGGCTCGGCGTCGGGTTATATTATATTCGTCGCCTAAAAAATACCTTGCCGCCAGTTGGCGCCGAGCCTTAGACTGATGAAGAGAGGTAGTTTTTTAAATTATAACTACGATGAACTACATTTAATTAAATAGATAAACTGTTTCAGGCATTGAGTCAGGAGGAGGTGACTGATTTACTGCACGCGGCTCCCTTCCAGAACATTCTGCCGCGCCCTTTCGCTGCAGGTAACTACATCAGTATCAAATCCGGTCATGCGAGAAGAACGTTATTACAATAAATATTGGCGGACATTTCACACCGCCACCTAGCACCAAACTAAGCATGCTTATACTACTAGAACCAGACCCCTAATTGCTTATCCTCTATTGCTAACATACTCCTGCTGCAAGTGTCGAATATGACAGATTTGTTAAAGAAAATTATGTCATTTGACATTTGAGAATGAAAATTCACTCATAAAAAATACACTCTGCACAGTAAGTGGTGGTTTTATTTGTTGCCAACTACTAACTCATAAAATATGCATTTTTTTATTGATATTAATAATTGAATGTACTTTATTTAGATTTTTCTTGTTCCCATAGAAGGTGAAAAGCCGGAGACGAAGCAGAAGCGTCTAGAAGCCAAGTACGTAGCGCTGCAGATCGGACAGAACGTCGAGAAGTACGGGAACGCTAAGGTAAGTGAATCTTAAAGGTCGATTCACACATATCAGTGAAGTGACAGTTCCGACACAGTACCGGCACAGTGCGAAATATTCTTTCATACATTTTCTATGAACACTGGTGCCGTCACTGACACTGACAAGTGACAGACACACACAGCACCATCTAGCCCCAAAGTAAGCAATGCTTGTAAGTACTAAAAAAAAATAGTTATCTGTAAAGACGATAATTGTACGTGATTACGTCATAAGAACGCCTCTCTATCGCTTGTTCCGCACTCTCGCTTGCACGCTCGGCTCAGGCGGAACGTGAAAATGAGTCTTGCTTTTTCGTGCGTGCAGCCGGCGTTCATCTAACTAAATATATATAACTCAAAGGTGACTGACTGACATAGTGATCTATCAACGCACAGCCCAAACCACTGGACGGATCGGGCTGAAATTTGGCATGCAGGTAGATGTTATGACGTAGGCATCCGCTAAGAAAGGATTTTGATTAGTTCTACCCCCAAGGGGATAAAATAGGGGATGAAATTTTGTATGAAACTTTGTCAATTTTAAACCGATCGGGCTGAGATTTTACATGCATAAAGCTACTGTGATTTTATCCCGAAAAAATAACGGGAACGGAAAAAACTGCCACGCAGGCGAAGCTGCGAGCGGCCGCTAGTCGATTTATAAGACGTTATCACGTCACGTTATGTGATTTGTAGCAAGCGCAGTTAGCCCGGGAAGGGGACCTGCTGACCCGCGAGCGGCTGTGCTGCGGCCTGTCGTTGTTCAGCGTGGTGTTGCGGCGCATGCGCGGCTACCTGTCCGCGCCCGCCTGGCCCGCGCCTCCGCATCACCACCACGCGCCGCCGCACACTGACGACACCAGCGAGTTCCACAGGTAGGTTACTTACATTCTTTTATAACAATTCTTCATACTCAATACAATTATTCTACTATCTACATAATGTTAAAATATATTTTGTTTGTTCCAGACTCTGGTCCGCTCTGCAATTCCTGTACTGCATTCCCGTTGGCGACACGCAATTCACTGTCGAGTAAGTAAACTTACGGGTTTTCATGTATAACTCTGCGAATAATTTAGTTGCTTCAGACCCTGTGTAATGTAAATTAAGATTGGCCTATTCACTTGTTTTCTGGAGAACTGTTAGAGTAGTGGGAGCGACCCCGCTTTCAGATCCTAAGGTCGCGAGTTCGAATCCGGTCGTACTTCAGTGGATTTTTCTATTTGAAAAATGTTTGTGCGCGATGGCAGTGCTCTCAAACGGTTAAGGAAAACATCGTGAGGAAACGTCTAGCAGAGACCCTGTATAATGTACAAAAGATTGATGGCTGGATTACATATCTGTTGTTCAATCAGAATCCTGTTGCAAACGTCAAATATAACAGACTAGAGGCCACTCGCAGCTTCACCCGCGTGCCAGTTTTATCCCGTTCCCGTTATTTTTTCGGGATAAAAAGTAGCCTATGTCCTATTCCAGATTACAATCTATATTTATTCCAAATTTCAACCAAATCGGTCCACTGGTTAGAGCGTGAAAAGAAACAAACATACATCCATCCATCCAAACATTCGCATTTATAATATTAGTAGGATTTACTATAGGATAGCACCCCCTGTTTACTTGTTTTAAATAAAGTTTTCGTTCCAGGGAGCTATTTGGCGAAGGTTTGCACTGGGCCGGATGTGCGATTATCGCACTGCTAGGTCAGCAGCGACGGTTCGAGGCGCTGGACTTCTGCTACCACATCCTGCGCGTGCAGAGGGTCGATGGAAAAGACGAGGTCGTTAAGGGAATTGTAAGTTACTTACCTAGTTTATTTTCAAATAGATATTTCTTTATTGAAGTAATATCGAAATTATTAACCGAAATCCGATATCCGGAAAACGAAAAAAACTCAGAATCGGCCTACAGAGGGGGATATCAACCAAGCTTGGGGATTAATAGCGTGATGTTATTTCTTCTTTCTTGAGTACGAGTTATCTGTTTTCAGCCGCTGAAGCGCATGGTCGATCGCATCCGCCGCTTCCAAGTCCTCAACAGTCAGATCTTCAGCGTCATTAACCGGCACCTCACGGCGGACGACGACGCCGGCCGCGTCGAACACGTGCGTTGCTTCCCGCCGCCCGCCGCCGCACCCATGCACATCAACTAGATGTTATCCTGCAGGAATAAGATGTACAACCCGACAAGATATTGCCTACTCGTTATCTCGTGCAAAATTGAAATATCTCTTTGTCTCTCCAAAAATGAAATCTGATCTGATCCAAAATGAATTTTGTTATGTCGAATGAAGACTTACCGCTACTGTCAAACTTATCTGTCCTTTGTCTACAAATTCTAATACTAGTAGTCAAAATATCTCGTGTCAGTAGAAGTTCGGTTGACAAACTTGTCGTATTGACAAACTGATTATATCTATCGAATTTTATCTACATCTGCTAGCATATAACATATTTTATCGAGTGATTTCTTGGTTGACAGCATGTCGATTTTGAGAAGTTTTATCGAATTTATCGACAGCTTTTAGCTAAGTTCCATGCTACTCTACAATTTTCGTTTTACACAATATTTATTTCCAATTTTATCGATAGATCGATACATCCATGCTTGTGGTGCAAGCGCAACATAACTCACGGTGCACGTCTTAGCCCGGTTGGACACGTCATTATTCTTACAACTGATGAACATTTTTAATTAGGATAGTCATTCACATCATCACGGCAATAGTCAGATGATATTATTGTTTAGACAACATGGCCACTGCATTATTGTTATAGTCTAGGTGACGTCACTAGGATTAGTCACATCATCACTGTAATATTTGACTGAGGGGGGATTGTATAAGCGTTGTTGCAATCAAATTCCTGTCGCAAGAGTCAAATCTGACAGATTTTATATAGCAAATATATATGTCATATTTGACTTTTCAACACGATTTTGTTAAGACCCACAATCAGCCCCCAGATATAGATATCCTCATCTACGTATAAGTTGCATCATAAACTAGGTTTAAACACATCAACACTGGAAAATTACAACGAACTAGAGGAAACGCGCGCGATCTTCATACACTTCCAACCTCTGCTGCACCCCTTTAGAGGTTGAATTTCAAGAATTTCTTTCTGTCTTTCACCTATATACACCAAGATAAATACACCCTAGAAACGTCAAGTCTCTACGACCAATGGTTTAGGGTGTGCATTGTCTATATGTCATTCAGCCAGGACAAAGATTCTTATAAGTGTTATAGATTATATATTCAATTAAAAGTAAAAATATCAGAAAAACATCATGATAGAATGAACGCAGTAGAAATGAGAGCGTTGCGTAGTATGTGTGGTGTGAACTTGAGTGATAGAATGAGGAACAGTGTGATAAGAGAGAAATGTGGAGTGAAAGAAGACATAGTAATGAGAGTAGAAAAAGGGATGCTTAGATGGTTTGGGCATGTAGAGAGGATGGATGAAAGAAGATTGACGAAACAGATGCATCAGTCGAGTGTGAATGGAACTGTTGGGAGGGGTAGACCTCGGTGTACGTATCTCAATCAGATAGAAGACGTTTTAGAGAAAGGCCAGGTCAAGAGTACCGACGAACATGTATGAAGAATGTTAGGCTTAGACGAGTTTACTCGTCTAAGATGTTAGGCGATAGAAAGAAGCAAAAAAGGTTTGTCAGGATCGTAGCAAGTGGAAATCCGTGGTCTCTGCCTACCCCTATGTATGTACAGTCCGTTCAACCGATAGTTTTAGTGTAATTTTTGGTCGGCACCATGGGTCTATGGAATAATCCGGGATATTCCTCTTGCATGTAGCTACACTATCCTCAAGCTACGATCGTTCTCACCATGTCCGATAGCTTATGTGAGTGACTAAGTACAAAATCACTCACGAGGCGGATTCGTGTCACGCAAAACCGCGTACGTATAATTCTAAATGGAGATTATTAGAACCTAAATCTTTCTAATCCTATATTCCGCGAATCACGCATCGCCCTGTAAATAGTTTACAGAAATAGTCACAGCGTCAACCAAGCCTGTTCAACATAATTATATTAAGAAAATTAAACTATGATTTGTTATGACGTATAATGTAGGTAAATGTATTTAATCTAGCTAGAGAATAAGTACACACATACGCCTCTGTATTGCATTTTATTTATAGTAGATATTATTATAATTACTTATTGAATATTATTCGATTCTAATAGCATAGATTATGTGCAGCATTCTCAGTATCTTAAATAGATGCAAGATTATTCATGTTTAAATAATAAGTTTCGAATCCTTTCCCATCTAAACTCATTATTCTGAGGCCATAGCACAAATAAACGGTTCTTACCTACTGTCCACCTCATGAGACCACTTGGGTGAACCATTGAATTTTTTTTTCGATGGCTGACCTCAGATTAAACTTGAACGCGCCAACTTTACATGGGTAGGTACTTGGTACACCTCAGAAATTTGGTACTGGCCGTTATAATATCTACGTCGTCACGAACAGTTCTTGCGCTTCAGCGCTGTTCAGCGTTGTTCAGCGCTGCTGCGGCAGCAGCCGCAGCAGCGCCAGATCACGCGTTTTTTTATGTTCTAACATAGATCACAATAGGCCATAATATGGCCGCAGTGATACCAAAGCCGCAAAAAAAATATATGTATGTTCTAACATAACCTAACCGTTAACCTAAACGTTGTGTGAATTTTGATAACAAGGTGGACGGTGGGTAAGAACCTCAAATAAATTGTGACAACAGTGGCGTAAGCGTATCGTGTTGACATTCGGATTACATTGCGCGGCATCGATATTTCATTTGCAAAGTTTTTGCTAGTTGCCGCGCAATGTAACGCAGATGTCGTTACAATACGTTTGTTCGTGTTTGTGCTTGGCCCTCTATTCTTATTTTTAAATATTTCTGTAAAAATATTATATTTGTAAACTCATGTTTTATAAAGCTTACATGTAATAAAATATGCTTTAATGAATTCTGCACATGAATTTAACATTTTTAACCTAGAAATAAACTTTTATAGTGACCGTCTGTTTTTTTTCTAACTTGAATTAAGATCGATTACCTAGTACATGTAAATTCATACCAAGCGTTTCGAGTCCACTTTCATCATGCGAACCGCTAAGGAGTGAAATTGATTGCCAAGCGTCTGTTTTTCCTGAACACTATAATTTTAAAAGTGTAGGTTACCTTTCCATGATACCAGTCATCATAGTTAAGTACCTATCTACCTCCAGGGATATCTCTCTCTTCGTCAACTTGGATTAATTTTGCTGATGAAGACAAATAAAGATATCCCAATTGTGTATTTTGTGTGTAGACCGTCCTACCGTGCAAAGTATCGGCATTGTTGTACACGGTTTTAAATGGGAAAGCAAATATTTGATTATGGTACCTGTAGGTACAGTCAGCTGCACTAGAATGTATACAATTCGTAACTTTCAAAATAGTGTCACAATGTAACAGTTAATATTTTCAGAGTAAAAATGCAAAAAAATAAGTGAACTCACCAACTGATTACATGGTATTTGAGTTTCTACTGTCTAAAAGTTTCTAGTAATGTAATAGCGATTTAAAAGTTAATAATTGTATACATTCTAGTGCAGCTGACTGTACCTACGTGACTAACCTTCGCTGGGTTATAGGACACAATCAACCATCAAAGAAAACAACGGGTTTCAAGTTGACTTTTATTTCATAAAATATTTACGCACACACCTATCGTATCCAGCATGGAACTTGAGCGCACGTAACCGCGGGAGTTACCATGCAGTGTACTATAACTACCTACTATTTTTAGTGTGGTTTTCTACAGTGTGGATTTTTCCTATCTTATAGATAATGTTAGACGTTGCAAAACATTCCATAAAGTCATTAAAAAAAACATCTTCTGTATATAAAATCAGTAGGAGCTGACCTTGAAACTGTGTCATACCACGCTGACAAAACTATTTTTTTAAATTAACGTTCAACTAGACTAGTTCCAAGATTTAATACATTTTCTGCAGATTGAAAACAGGAAACGGATCTACTGTTACATTATTTTATTACTAAATTAAAAATAATTTACACTAACTTTAACTAAAAAAACGCTTCTTGAATTCAATAAATCATCATCAAAACCTAAATTCATGCAACGAATATAATTAACGTAAGCAATAAACTAAAACGTCTCTTCAACGATAACTTTACATCACATTTAGCTACTTCACTAAACATTAAAGGGTGCCGCCACACACTGGATGTGGATGCGTGACGTGAAAGTTCGCGTAACCGGCTCGTTTACACTGAAACTGATTACTGAACGGTTTTTATTTGATTCATGTAGTAAATTTACATACACATCCAAGATCTAGCGATCCTAAGATACTTAACACCTTTATGGCAAACTTAAAGGACGCGTACTCAGTGAACGTGTTCTGTTAGATAATGCGATCGTTATAGGCACGGAACAGCTCGACATCAGCTGGGTTTAGAGCTTGTTTATTACTTTTTCTCATTAAAAATCCTGTAAATTCTGGACTGAAGCAGATGATAACACAATCGGTCACACAACTTTAAAGTGTCTTAAACATTTTCGTACGTTGCACGTTTAACTAGCTGGCGTGGCGCGGCGGGCGAACGTCCGCCTGCGACGCAGAAGGGCAGGAGGTTGCGGGTTCGATTCCCTCCTTGGGATATGTTTGTACGATCCGCAAATATTTATTCCGGGTGGTCTGGGTATTTTCTATATATAGTAAAAAAATATATATGTATGTAATGTATTGCGTTAAGTATGTCCGTCATCTAGTACCCTTAGCACAAGTTCTGCTTAGCTTGGGGCTAGATGATGCTGTGTGGATTGTCCAGCATTATTATTATAGTTATAAGTACGCCTGCACATCCAGTGTGCATACAAAAAAAGTATAGCTTTACTTACTAAGTACTAGACAAACTTGATTACTAGAAATTTGATGTGCGCAATGCCAGTGCTACCAAATGGTGTAGGAAAACATCGTGAAGAAACCCGCGACTTTTTTCAACACTACACGTATTGACTACGTCTTTCCTGTGGATATGGCAGACTAGATTGAGGATAGTACAGTACTGGGCAAGCATACCCAATATAGGTGAAAAGTTGGCCCTGGTTGAATAAATAATCAATAGATACAAAAAGCATGTATTTTAAAACTATGCAAACTCAATGCTTCTTGGCTTATTTTGAAATGAATTTTGGAGTTTGTGCTAAATTACACGTAGGAACATTATTGGTGCACAAGTAAGCCCTAGGATCTAGGTCCCCAATACTTCAAACAGCGATTACAGATTAACACACATTGCGGCCGATGATACTTTGGTGACAGTCCTTTACATACAAAAATTTGCGCTTGCTTAATTTTGTGGGTCTAGGTCTTATGATTAGGCGTCACTAGACCAACAATGGGCTTTTGATTATTGAGTGTAGTTAGGTTCTATGAGCCAGTGGCCAACTCTGGTGATGGATAGCTACCTGTGTCCTTCAAAGCAGAGAAGCACTCGGATGAAAATACACAAGCAGTCATCCAGTGGTAAGAAACAGATTGAAGATTGCATAATTAAGTTAATCTACAAGTTCGACCAAGTAAGCGACTGTACATTTGATCCTCTTATTCAGTACAGACCACTTCATACTGATCTTCGTCATCATCATCGTACAGAACTTCTTCAATTACTTCATAAACATTATTATCCTTCATTTCATAGATAATATTCTCTTTGACCTGATACACGTCATCATCCTTCACCTCTTGTATAGACTCCACAGTCTCTAGATCCTTATCGAGATCTCCTCGAGCCAGCATATCAATGTCAGCTTTCAGACTTTCAAGATCTGCCTTCAACGGTCCGAGGACATAAGATTCCAGTCCGTTCTTGAGGACTTCTACACTGTCTACGTGGACTGCGACCTTCTTCCGAGGGTTGATGAAGAATTTATTCCTGCCTTGAGAGCGTTCTATTGCTAACTTTTTCCGATTCTTGCTTTTGTATGGAGTGGGCTGTTTGAGATGCACAGTGGTGACATGGAGTTTCATAGAGTTGGATTGGGTGAAGCTTTTGGCGCACATTGGGCATTTGTACGGCTTTTCACCGGTATGAACCTGCAAGTAATACAGAAGTTTAGTTGAAACACTGGAGTTGTAGATGGAATAATGAAATATACACAACACTTCCATCTCTAAATAAGTAGGTACGCATTTGATATATTTACAGTACATACCCGGTCATGCCGCAGTAGTGCAGCCTTGTTGCTGAATGCCTTTGGGCACGCTGGGCACTGGAAGGGACGCTCGCCCGTGTGAGTGCGCACGTGGATCTAAAATACAACACATTAGGTCTTTGATCTTTACAGTATCTTTGGGCTAACGAGTGGAAGGTATCCTACGCTACTCTTCGTCTTACGTAGAGTGGAAAGTAGTCGGAAAAAAAGAAAATATTAGTCAGAAATTGGAAAAATGCGTTTTAAGAAAAAGAATATTGTTACCTGTAGAAACAGCGGCATGGCGAATGACTTCGGACAGATGGTGCAGCAGTAAGGTCTCTCGCCCGTGTGCACGCGTTGGTGGTATCGAAGAGCCGCGTTCGACTGTAAAGAACATAGAAAGGCTTCACTTCCTTAATCCCTTGCATGGTTGATATGAAAAACACCCTCAGATCTCTTAGTACATAGAGAGAGATGTATTTATCATGCACAGAATACTCACAGCATAGTTTTTTCCGCAAACTTCGCACACGATAGTTCGTTGACCTTTAGGCGTGCGGCCCTGGAATCAAAACATTAATTTATTTAAGATTATCACTCACTCAACCACACAACAACCCTACGTGAAACGTCACTTTGCTGTATGAAGTCCATCAGTCTAAATAAGTTTACTACTAGACATTGGCCTTCTACAGTTGTTTCTTATAACATCACGGGAGGTGATGGGTTCTATCCTACACTAACCACTAAACCAAAACCGACCAAGTGCGAGTCAGGCTTGCGCACGAAGTGTTCCGTACCATTAGTACCGCCCTTTAAATATAAATTTTATTGATTTTTAGTATTTCTTTTTACAGCGGGAACAGAAATACGTCATCTGTGAAAATTTCAATTTTAAACTACTTCAGACAGACAGATAGACAGACAGCGGAGTCTTAGTAATAGGGTCCCGTTTAACCCTTTACCCGGAACCCTTAAAATATGACGAAAATGATACAGTTTGTAATATGAGCAGGAACCTACACTCTTTTTCAGCATGGAAACCACCTCTCCCGCATTCTCTCCTTCTTGTACGATAAACATCATCTCAGACTCAATTTCCTGGAACAAACACTAACTGTAAGGGCAAAACTTAAAAAAAATACTACATGTACTATGCCAGTGCTCTAAAAACAGTGAAGGCAAAAATAATTAGTAAATCAGCATAGCTGCGGACATGAGCAAACTTTTGATTGGTTTACCATTACTGTTTGATCATTAAACATGTTTTAACGACAATACTGTAGTATCAAAACATTGATTGTTACATTAAACACTTTACATGAATATAATCATGAAAATCGTCACGTCATTAGCCTAAATAAGATTTCTGCTGGACATAGGCCTTGGGGAGGGCTTGCCATAGTCATCACTGCTTGGCATCAACTGCTTATGTACTCAGAAGATCATGCTACACCTCCCCTGGTGCGTTCCTTCAGTCGCATTTTACGACTTCACGGAAGGTGATAGAGAGGTCCTATTCTAACCCGGGACCACGCCACAGTTGATGATTTTCTTAACTATTACGGGACAAAGGTAAAAATTACCGAATATTGAGATACACAACATTCTGGTTTTAGTTAGAATATCACGAAGTAGGTACTACTCACAGTCTTGGGTATGATCTTCCGTCCTCTCTTGCGCACCGGCACGATTTCAGTCATATTTGGGATTTCACCCACCTCTAACGGGATCTCACCTGAAAGAATATACTTCAAATTAACAAAATTAGATTCATACTTGTTGTGTACCGTTTCTAAGGCATTTTAATTTATTTTGGCAATTATATGGTAAAAGTGATAGAATACACATAATAAACGCATTGGCTTAGGGCAATATTTAGAGTAGAAGCGGGCCGCAGTAATAAGTTATAGATTGATTAAAGGTAAGTGCGCGTTAGCCCGCGCAATGAGTAGAGTGGATTGATTGCTTTCAAGGCATCAAAGGATTCGACCGCGCCGCACCACAAGCAAGTAGCATGACGTGCTGATTATGACATTAGAAATATCGTGATGTTTTTTTTTTAATCCAGTAGAGTCCGCAGGGGTCATCTTGAAACGTCTTAAATCTTGGCGAATCTAAGCGCCAGCTCCTCGCGACCAATAACCTTCACAATAAAATTCTTCCAATGATTTTTCGCGTTCCGCAAGATTTAAAATATAGTTTAAAATTCCAAGTCGATTCTTTCGTGCGCTCAACTTCATCTTTGTACTTATCAAATAACGCGCGAATCGCGACTCACCTAAACGCCACAGGGAGGACAATACTATATGCAGGATGCCCGAATCAGGTCGTAACTCAGAAGCGAGTGCAAAAGTAATCTTAAAATCTCCTACATTTCATACCCTCACATAATCGTGATGTAAAAACCAATAAAATTAACACTATACCTTCCTCTATGGCCTCCTGCTTGATATCTTGAATGGCTTCTTCCGGAAGCATCTCCCCTTCCTCCATAGCCGGAATCTCCCCTTCTTCAATCGTATTCTTGTTATCTGAAAAATATATAACCATCCTAGTCTTTTTCGCGTTTGTCAAATTTTGCTAGAAATTCTGCTCATGTCGATAGTTTTTGGGAAAATTTTGTACCTGGCCAGTGTTTAACTAATCTGTCAAAAAGAGGTTGCGTAGACAAAGGTTTTTATTGGCAAATGCATAAAAGTAGGACAGAAACATGTTTTTTTTTTCGAAAGAAATTCCATAAAATATACTTTTGGATTGCAATCGGCGCCGTCGTCTTGATTGATGTTGATTATAGGACATAGGCTTCCCCCTCCCCACATATTTCCAGGACTAACGGTTTTGAGCCCTCTCTATCCACCAGCTTTCTGGGATCTTTACATTGCCATCTGTTCATTGGGTGGGTCATAAACAAAGTTAAACCTTACTCAGACTGACGAATATAATAATAATGCTAGACACACACAGCATGATCTAGCCCAAAGCCAAGCAGAGCTTGTGTTATGGGTACAATATATATATGGCGAATACCTATAAAGGTTTTGTCGTCGGACTTTGGACTTCAGCCTGGTAGAGATTGTATTACTGCATTGTTTACTTTATATTCTTTATAAAATGTGTGTACTTTACTTGTGGTAATCAATAAAGAGTTATCTATCTATCTATCTTCAGAATCCAAAAAAACAATGTTGCAGACCAAACAAAATGTTTCAAGCACAGCTTGAGGTCATCAAATTTACAATCAACTGTTCTTAAGAGCTGGACACATTATATTATAATTTGAAATAGAAAAGACTCACTACTATAATCTCTATTCAGTCTTTTCACTGTTCATTTTTGATGTAAGATTTGTAGGTATCCTATAACTACCGCAAAATGTGAGTTTGTACCATATGTAATAACTGGGCATACCTCTGACTACACCCCTTAGATATCCTCTAAATATCATGAGCGGGTACTTTGTATTTTGAGATCTGAAGGGAAATATCTATAATGTCTGGGGATTAGAGTTGTGATGCTATTTCACTCTTTTTTTTGTTCCTATTCTTCTAAATCTCTTCTTGGTAAATAAGAGCTCAATTCACAAGTGAGCTCTTATTTACCAAGATAGATTTTTGTACCTACCCTATATCTAGGGGTATTATTGATCAAGCATGTAAGCCACATCAAAGATATAGTTGACATCTATAATAAGTAGTACCTTCAAATTCATCAGAGTCTTCTGCCTCACAGTGGTCGAGGTTGATACCGACTGGCATGTGGTTCTCTTCATAATGTTGAATGCAGTCATCTTCGGAGTTGTAAACTTTCGAGCACTGGAAATGTGAAGGAATATAATTATTTTATGAGTAAGGCCTTTAAATATACTAATCTAACCGACACACTCAGGGACGTAGGCGTTTAGTTTAGTACTTAAATGACTCAAGAACTGTAATAATATTCATAGAAGAATTAGTTTAAATAATTGTTTACCTATAATTTTTTTATTTTGACAATGGGTCTCCATAGCCGGTGTGAGGGGAGGGGGAGATAAGGCTAGACTAAGATAATCAATGAGTTATGAGATATATACAGATATGATAAGATGCTTATTGCCAACACATGAACCTGGACCTACACTAAGCCTGCACTGGAGCCCTAAAAGATTAAGACTAACATAACAGTGCAAATAAAATATATGAATAATACTGACAATGCCACACTTGTATTCTTTCCTTTCCCGTTTGTGAGGGTGCTCCACCTCTAAATGGGCCTTCAGGGCATCCTCGCTTGGAAACGTCTCACCGCACTCACAGATAATATAGTGAATACTAACAAAAGCACATTTATCTAAATTTTCTTCGCTCATTTTTAAACACAGATTATCAAATAGCCAAGACAAGACACAGAGCGATAATTTCAGTAATTTTCTACGCGACCGCAGCCATGACAGACATCGTTTCGTTTCGCTTTTGTGAGAGTGAATTTGGAATTTTAGATGACAAAACAGATGACAGTAGCATGTATTTCGCTTTTTTTTTTGCGATGTGGTTTCTGTGCAATGCTACGTTACTACATTAAGGTAGAGGGCGCTTTAACGCGTACTCCCGCCATCTTGTGGTGGGTAGTAAATAAGTAGTTGCCGATTCTTTATTTTTACGGGCTTAAAAAGTTGTGCTGTATAAATAGCCTGTACTGTACGTACTATCATCTTCCATCGTAAAATTAATATTTATTAGATATAAACTATGATTGAGGTGTGGTGCGTAGAATACACTAAAATTGTATTAAACTTCTTAGTTTGAAACTCCTTAGTATGTAACCTTGACAATGCGAAGTTGGACCAGCCCAAGCGCCCAAAGTTGTAAACAAAACAATGATAAATTTGGCTTTATTCTGTGAAGATACAAGTAAACCGAAATTCGTAGCTGAAACCTCCAAGATTACTATGGAGCCTTTCATGGCTTGTCGGATATGCCTCAACACAGATGTGAAACTTTACGACATGAGTCAATATCGCTTCAAATACACGTACGAAGATATTTGTGGAATCAATGTTTGTATTTCTCAAACTTATTGCTGTAGTGCTGTAGTTATTGTTGTTTGTGTAGTAATTGTGTGTTGATATTGATGAATTCTTTACTTAGTAAAAGCCCTTGCTTTTGCATAAACCTAACGTGCCCACCATGGGCAGTAACGGATAGGGACTAATGGGGAGACCCAAAGACCGGGCTCAGTGGCGCCATGGGACTATGTGCAACAGTGGATTGTAATGATGCCATTGTAGCTTTTTAGACACTGGTATACTGTCCAGGAACTATTCATTGTGTGTAACAAGCTGACCTGACCTGGGTTCATACTGTCTGTAAATCTAATCTAGGAATTAGTCAATAATCCTATTTCTTATGAGACGAGACCCCTATCCAAAACAAAGGATTTGATAAATTTAATGTGTGTATCTGTATGCAGTATTGTAGCTCCCAAATGGATGAACCAACTATGATTTGATTTTTTGTTTGAAAAGTGGTTTAGAGTGTTTTTTTTTATTATCATCATCTTCCTGCCCTTTTTTTTATTATGATACAAGAAAATCAGCTATGCCATTTGAAAATCACCAGCTCTTTTGTCTGGGGTTTTTTAAAACTATTGATAATTGAGTCAAATCTGAGTTGGCTTGTACCAAAAAACAGACATGTTCAAGCTCCGGTACTAATACACTGTGTAATAACATTGAGATAGCTACACCTTGTTTTGTTTTCTGCATTGACAGGAAAATATCAAATTTGATTGAAATAGACAAAACACAGTGGACTGGTTCAAGGTTATGCTGAGTTCATTAGTAATAGGGTAAAACTATGCACTGTATGCAAATAGCACCAATAAGATAAACTAATATTTTTTCAGCTTCAGACACCCCAGCTTAGTTCGATGCCACAGCATGTATGTACATACTGTGCAACTATGCTAAACAAGTTTGCATTGTTCAAGGAAAAATGTGAGTGGGCTACACATTTGCTGAAGGTTCTGTTGGCAGAACACATGCAGGTACATACCTCAATACATCTACTCATAACTAGTACTTTGCCCCAAACTAATTATCCTACATATCATTAGTCTCCGAGGTCACGTTTGTTAAAATTAGATGGAACTCCATTTTCAGAGCCATTTAAATATGTTGCAACAGTTATTCCACCCATCTGAAGTTGAGGAAGGCGATACCTCTATTTGCAACTATGGGTATACTTAATTATATATGTGTGTATTATTTACAGGATAAAGTAGTACCTATATAAGAAAGTACCTATCTATTCTATCCATTATATGGTTCTTGTAGTACTAACTTAGCTAAGCTTAGGGCTAGATGTCACTGTGTAAAATGTTCACTAACAATCACTGGGTCATTTTAAATTGTTGAAACTTTCAGGTAACAACAGAACATATACGGAGGTTAAGTAAGCCTGAAAATACTCCTCCATTCACAATTCAAATAATACATAACCTTGACTCAATTACTGAAGTAAAAGAAGAAGAGGTGTTTCAAGATGAACTTACAAATGATACTTATGAGTTCACGGACTATGAAAGTAAAGACTTACTTGACATAGACCTTATGACCTTTAAGAGTGACAGTGACAATGAACCATTATCAAATAAAGTGAAAGAGAAAAAGAGGAAGAAAAGTAAAAATAAGCAAACAGACCTTTCATTCAACCTTAAACTTGAAAAAGAATCTTTACCATTTAATGAAAACAATTCAGAGCCTGATGACGAACTTAATGAAAGTGACAATATTGAGTCTAAACAACTTTGTGAAGGTAACAACATTGAGTCTGTACACTATGAAGGTAACAATATTGAGTCTATACAATACTATGATAGTAACAATATTGAGTGTATACAGCACTGTGAAGATAACAATATTGAGTCTAAACAATTTCATGAAGGTTACAATATTGAGTCTATACAACACTATGAAGATAACAATACTGAGCCTATACAACTTGTTGAAAGTAACAATATTGAGTCTAAACAACTTTGTGAAGGTAACAACATTGAGTCTATTATACAACCTTGTGATACTACAAATGTTGAGTCTACAGATAATTGGGAAAGCAATGACTTTGATCTGATATTATTGACCAAAGAACAGCAATTAGAAGAAGTGCTGGCAAGAAAGAACTCATCCAACTACAAAAATTCTGTTTACAAGTGTGAATATTGTTACAAGGGATTTATGACAGAGATCACATATAAGAATCACATGGTCAGACACGATCCGGTAAGTAACATGGCTAATCTAGGAGTGTTAATATCTTTTATGAGCTTCTCTTGTGGTATCATGGTACTTGATCCAAGTTTCTGATGGTTTCTGTGGTGTTTATTCACACTGTACCATATAAAGGTTATTTTCTCAGAGCACCCTTACTCTATCTTATTTTAATTGATCAAGAGGGTGATCAAAGATATTTGTGACAACTCTGGCGTTTTTGTGTATGTTTGTATATATATATTTTTTTTTTTTTATTTTTTTTCAAAAAGAAGGTTTATTACAGTATTTGTTAGTAGAACATCGTGAAACCTAGTAAGGTTTGTGTGGATGTTAACACTGGCTCGAGCTGTTACGCCATCTAAACAATATAACATAACTACGAGTAATAGGTAGTAGATGTGTGTGTGTGTGTAGGTATGTAGCTTTCAAGCATAAATTACAAACCATTGATCATATTTGCATGAAATTGATTCTACTGTGTGTACTACTGTTGCTTTTTGTTGGTAAATTTTAACATCAGTAATTACACCCCCTACGCTACCCCCGCTTCCACATTTATTGTATGAACTGCCAAGGCGTGCAACTCCCTACCATCGTCAGTGTTTCCGGATCACTACAACAACGTCGGAATTTTCAAATCAAGAGTGAACAAGTGGATTATGGCTAAGCGTGCTCCACCTTAGGCTGCATCCTTACTTTCCATCAGGTGTGATGGCAGCCAAACCAAAGATTAGTTATCATTAATAAAAAAAAATAAAAAAAACTAACGAATCCGCTCGGAATCGAACGTTTTAAAATACCGTATCTGGGGATGATAGTCGTGATGCTATTTCTTTCTTTTTTTTGTTTTATAATTAAAAAAGAAACTGTTGGTATGTAGTCTGCGGGTGCGCTCTCTTGCGGCGTATGCAAAGCGCGCAGTTGCAGCGTACGATCATTGCGCGCGCACAGTGTCGCGCATGCCCGCCGGTACGCGTGCCGGTTGTGCGCTCACACCGCAACCTCGCATCACAAGGCTAAAGAACATCTCAAGTGGCACAAAGGTACTATATCAAATCAAATGTTTTATTGAGTAACTTAATCTATAGTATTAAAATATGGTTCGAAATCTCCTTTTAAGTATATCAATACCTGTGTTAGAAGATCCCACTCTATACTCTCACACTTTATTATCAGAGGGACGATAAATCTATATCTATTATAAAAATGTTTTTCCTAACTGACTGAGTGACATGTAGACAACGCACAGCCTAAACCTCTGGTCGTAGAGAATGAATTTTTAGGGTTTATTCGTGATGGTAAAATAAACCTCTTTCCGGTTTTTTTTATATAACTTGCTGATGGAACAAGCAGATGGCACCTGATATTAATTGGTTACCATCGTCTATAACAAAGTGTTACCTCGTAAGTCACGCTCGTGAGGAACGTGCCCTACGATGCACTGCTCAGCGTCTCTCAACTTGAGGTATACAGATGTTAAGCCTTATATGTGCCTGTACTAAGAGAGGAATTCCCAAAATTCAACCCCTGAACGAATATAGCGGGGGTTGAAGTTTGTAAGAAAATAACTTCACCCGGACGAAGTCGCGCACGTTTTAGTAGTAAATAAATATGAATATACATTTTTACGCAACATCATCTAGACTAGACCCAAACTAAGCAAAGCTTGTAATATGGGAACTATAACACAAATAAGAACATAATGTTAACCAAACAGATAAATACATTTAGTCAAAGACATACATACATACTGTTCTATATTCGTTGGTTTACGCACCTTGAATTTGATCATGATATCTGCAGGTTTTGTGTTTGAGTGCAAGTTGTGTGACGCTAAATTCGAGAAGAGTACTACACATCTGACCCACATGCGAGTTCGACACCCGTCTCATACCGCCGAGTGCGATGCTTGTGGCGAGCACTTCCTGGGACAAAACGGACTTAACATACACAAGAAGAAAGCACATCGACTTCATGTGAGTAATCGGATCAAACATACAACTGTTAGGTCAGATAAGATAGATAGATAAGACATTTATTCAAACCACCACAATACAGAATAAAGTAATACATAAAACAGATCATTAAATATTATATAAAAAATTTACCGAGCTTAAATTTAATTACAGTTGATTTGACACCATTTTTAATAGATTTAAGCATAATAATATTAAAAATGGTCTCCATGTGGTGGTGAAATGGCCACAGCTCAGCATAATGCTACGGCATGTTGCCATGCTGCAGCCTTCAGCTGCTTAAGCTGTCAGTCTTAATCTTACCGTTCGAAACAGTGGTGTGGAGGTCCTGCCCTCTACCATGAGCTCTTATGGCACGAATACAAACTGACAAAACAAACGACTAACTTTCGTACTCGACAGCTATGATTGAAGAACTTGTCTGGTGAAGTACTACCACCATACCTATTTCTGACACCAAGCAGGCTGCTGTGTTTAAAGGCACAGGCACATAAGGCTTAATCGTACCTATGCCTCAGGTTAAATGACGCAGCTAAGGGCTTCGTAGAGTATGTTCGGACATAGGCCTCCCCTATACGTTTCTAGGAAGAACATTTTTGAGCCCTTTCGATTCACCAACTTTCCCGAGGGCGTCCTACGCTTCGTCTTCCGGTTAGTGGTCGTCATTCGATAACCCCCAGTGGTTAGCAATAGGTGATGGTAACCACTTAATATCAGGTGGGCTACCTGCTTGTTCCACCAGCTGTTAGTATTCGTACATCCTTGTTTGAGTTATACTATGTTATTATGAGAAATAATCGTAAAGCAAATAGTCTAAGTTGCCATCTTATTTCCAGAACAAAGACTCTAGTTTCCAGTATCACGAGTGCAACATCTGTAGCGCTAGATTTAAGAACGAAAATGCCTTAAAGAGACACCGGGACCTTATTACCGATGACATATGTGATACTAACATAAGGTAAGATTAGTAGTAGTAGTAGAACTCATAGTGAATTGGAACTCTTAGTATTTTATTTTGTTTTTTAGTATTTGTTATTATAGCAGCAACAGAGATACATCATCTGTGAAAATTTCAACTCTCTATCACGTTTTATGAGATACAGCCTGGTGACAGACAGACAGACAGACAAACAAACAGCGGAGTCTTAGTAATAGGATCCCGTTTTACCCTTTGGGTCGGAACCCTAAAAATGTCCACAAATATTTATTTATTTTATAGATAAAATATCTCACATATTTCACGTTATCGCCAGCGCGACATATTTCACGTTATCCTCTTAACCCGGAAGGTCTAACCATCCAGGCAATGCTAAGTAAGTGGGAACTACCTATATCAATTTATTAATTAGAGTGTTGACGATGAGCGTTCATTTCAGACCCTGTGAGCACTGTGGCGACAGTTTTGCAAACGCAGCATCTTTGAAAGAACACTTGGCGATGCATCAAAGAGCTGACGCATTAAAGACTTGTGGTGAAGTAAGTTTACATTTTTTTTTATGTTCGAAAACTTTTAACGAAAATCTCAGAATTTCATCAACAAGCTTAAGAGCCTGCGCACACAGAGAGCGGTCAGGAGTTCCGAGTTCTGCGTTCGGCGTTCATTAGAATATACTGAGTCTTTAACAACAACGCACACAGCGGGCGGTCTGACCACGGCGGTCAAAGCGGAACTCCGCGTTCCAAGAGTTCTTTTCCCGCCAAGACAGAGAACTCCGGAACTCCGCGATGTCTGATGAGTTTGGAAGAGAATGATTCATAGGTTTGTTAAAATAGATATAGCTAAACTACGTAAAAATGGCAAGAGACCAATTTAATTAGATAAAATAGGCTCACGCCATAAATCCTATCCACGGTAGATACTCTATGGAATAAATTAATATCAGTGTTAAAAGTTCTACTCATACAAGGTTCAATAAATAAATTTATTTATTTATTTATTTATTTATTACAGTAACGATAGTAAGCTAACAGTAAAAACCAAAATGCTTACTATCTTAATTTAAAACTTAAAAATACAGTTAGAGAGTTACAAATAGTATGAAGGCTGTCATTAAAGATGTCGATATGTTGAACCTCGTGTAGATACGCATTTAGTAGAGTAAGCGCTCTTAGAGTTGGCGCGTTATTGGCATGACGAGTTCGCGGTGTATGGCAAGCAAATAGTCGATGCTGTCGACGGCCGCAGCGCACGTAGTTGTTAGGTACATATATTGGCACCATGCCTAATATGGTCGGATTGTTTACTCTGTTACGCAGAATAAGGCAGTAGTGGATAGCTAGGTGAATAAATAAATAATGCTGGACAATCCACACAGCATCATCTAGCCCCAAGCTAAGCAGAGCTTGTGTTATGGGTACTAGATGACTGATATACTTAATACAATATTACATTACATACATAGATATTTTTTATTATACATAGAAAATACCCAGAACACCCGCAATAAATATTTGCAGATCGTACAAACATTTATCTCAAGGCGGGAATCGAACCCGCAACCCCTGCGTCGCAGGCGGACATTCGCCCGCCGCGCCACAGCGGTCGTCAATAAACAAGCTAAGTTTCGAAATGTCTTTTGTTATCGGGAAAAATAGACCTTATTTGTTAGCCGAAACAAACTACAAAAAGCTTAGATCTACAATAAGTAGTAACTATTACTAATTCTGTGTCAGGAATGCCATTAGCAGCAATAGCGATAGTTACTAATACGTACTCCATGGCTAGTGCGGCGCGTGGGTACTCATTTGGTAGGCCTAATATGAATAAAATATTACTGAATTCGCCTTGTTCTTCTCGCGTTGTGTTAATTGGGTGCACCCAATACTTCCTTTTCTTCTTAGAAGCTGCTGAGCTCCACAAGAGCAATAATTCTTCATCGGATGACGAACTTTCTAGTGACATGTTGCATGTGCAAAGACCCAAACGAAACTAGAACTCGAGAATTTGTACGCCGCTTGTGTGCGTTGGAACTCTTGGGCGGTCAACGGTCACTAGAACTCGGAACTCCTGACCGCTCTCTGTGTGCGCAGGCTCTAAACCTTCTTTATTAAAGTACTAAATTCGGCGTAGCGTCGAAAGGTTAAGTTTGGTCTCTTTCGATCTAATTTGAAACTTCCTGTCAATGCAAAAGACAAAAGACGGCGTATCTATTTCAACGTTTCACCGAGTAAAGAGGAAAGGTTTGATTGTCTGTTTGTTTGTTTGAATTGAATAGCCTCCGAAACTACTGGACTTTTTAGAAAAAATCTTTCATTGTTGGGAAGCTACACTATCCCCGTGTAACTTAGGCTATATTATATGTATTTAAATAAATGGGATCCATACTAAACCCGTGCGAAGCCGGGACGAGCCGCTAGTCATTTTATAAATTAATCCATTTTATATATAAATTAATAATGCTTTCCAAGTACAGTTCCCACACACACAAGGTTAATAAAGTTTTTTGAAGAGTTGTTATTATCCTCAGTGTGGGCGTACGTTTTCAAACGAGCGTGCGTTAGCGCTGCATCGAGTGCGCGCGCACGCGTCCGAACGCACGCGAACGCAGCACGCTGTCTGCGAGATTTGCGGATATACCTGCATTGTAAGTACTTATACCGATACGGTTGTGGTGGTCTTGACATAGACTAGAACGCCTCCATCACCACCGTGGATATCGTATACTTAGGGAACGTACCAGCCAGGCTAAGATATAGAACGTGAGATATTTTTTTTAGACAAAAGATAAACTAAACTAAATATAAGCGACTAGTGAAAAGCCCGCGACTTCGTCCGCGTGAAGTTATTTGATACAAACTTCAATCCTCACTGTACCCTATTATTATTAACAGTGGTTGGGTTTCAGGAATTCCTTTCTTATTACATCTCTACTTGGTGTGTACAAAAATACCCTAAAAATTTCAAGTCTCTACGACCAGTGTCAGACAATCAGCCAGGACAAAGATTCTTATAATTCTTATAATTGGTATAGAAATAGCATCACGACATTCCCCAAGCACGGTAGATATCCCCTCCGATCTATTAGTACCAAGAACCTACTGGAGATTCTTCGAGGATGTCTAAGTAGGGTAGTCAGAGGTATGCACAGGATAGTATATTTGGTACCCACATTTAGCAGATTGTATAGATAAGTAGTAATTATAAGATATATGATTGAGTTGTATTTTTTCCAGTCGCGAGCATCGCTGATCAGTCATCAGCGAACACACACAGGAGAGAGACCATTCGAGTGCTCCGTGTGTCCCAAACGATTTAGCGTGCACCAACGATTACAGGTATACTCGTTAACACTTTTAGAGCTGCCTTTAGAATGTAGCCTTAATGTTTTTATAGTTTATTTTATACAACTTGTTATACATACAATATAAAAAGAGTTACATTCGCTCATAACAAATTTGCTTATGGAACAAGCGTATGGCCCACCTAATGTGAAGTGGTTACCATCGCCTATAAAGTATAGCCACATAGGTCATGTTCGTTCGTTATACGTGCACTACTCAGCGTCCATCAACGTGAGGCATACAGGTGTTAAGCCTCATGTGCCTGTAATTTCACCAGCACCTACACTCTTCAAACCGGAACACAGCAAGCGTTTTGGTGGCAGAAATATTGATGGTAGTACTTCTCCAGACGAGCCCTTCACTAAGAGCTCTACTACTACTACTTTTAATTATTTAAGTATACTATCTGGTCCTACCGTGATCAACCTATACCAGATATTATTGGGACAGCCGCTAGCCGTCGCAGCTCAGTTCGTAGTAGCCCTACTTTTTGTGCTGTAAGTGGTGGGTTCTATCCTCGCCGAGAACAAACATTTGTGTAATGAACATAGATATTTATTCTGTGTCTGGGTGTTATATTGTATTCTATGTATGTATTTCCAAAAAAACATATTTAAGTACATATTATATCAGTCATCTGGTTCTAATTGTTAAAGCTATGCTTAGTTTGGGGCTAGTTAATGAGTAAAAATGTTCACGGATATTAATTTATTTATCCTAAGCGTAATTTTGTTACAGATTCATATCCGCACACACACAGGCGAGCGTCCGTTCCAATGTCCAAACTGTCCGAAGGCTTTCAAGCATAAAGCGGCGCTCAATAGACACGATCGGGTGAGTTTAATATATTAATTATTGAATTTAACTTATGTACGCAATGAGAACACGGTGAAGGAAAACATCATGAGGAAACCAGTTACTATTCTAGCAGTGGCGATGGGCTGGGGTGTGTACCAAATTTAATACCTGGACGTACTCGTACGGTACTCGAGTACCTAGGTACTTCAAAAATCTCAGGGGATAGGTTAGGTATCTACCGTTCTTGGGAATTAAAGTCGTGGCGCTATTTATTTATTTTTTATTTTATTTTGATTAGGTGCACACAGGGGCACGACCATATCGCTGTCCAACGTGCGGCAAGTCCTTCTCTCAGTCAAACTCGATGAAACAACATGCGGCCTCCGTTCATCTGAAGGCGCCTCTTTACGCGCGCAAACCCAAACACGACCTCACTGCTATAAACAGTTTGAATGACGCGCTTGTGGCCTAGTTTTTACTATATTATGTGAAATAAAATTTTAATGACGAAATATTTTTTTGTACTTATATCACATATTTAATATAACATACCTACCTATAGTTCAATATGTAGGTAATCTGCTCTCAGGCAGGAATGCAGGATATAGCTACGAGCTAAAAATATGGACTATAAGGTATTCTTATGGCTACGAGCCTTTTTATCGCGGATGTATGAATTAACAGCTCTATGGTCGAAAAAGTTTTGACTGCCATCTAGCGTCGAGTAGCTTGACTATCTTGTCCGTGTAAATAGCAAGATACTAAAGACATGTAGGTAATGTTATCTGTGGAATTCATAAGTTCGTGAAAATAGTAGTAGTTCGTAGTTTGTTTATTCTTTTCCAGTTTTCCATCTATACACGACAGAACACTCGTGTTTATCTGATTTTGAGGAAGGAGTTTTGCTATTTTTCTATATCTAACGTATTTAACCGCTTATAAATAGTGTAAATTATGAGCATAGCCCTTTGCCGAGCGTGTCTAACTGAAAATGCAAAAATGCAGGCCATCCGCGACACCCAACTTCATGAAGTCTACGAAAAACTGTCCAACTCTAAGGTAAGGTATCACACCTTTGTATTGTTAACTAGAACTTACTAGATGGCATAATGACAAATATAACATAAGTAATTGATTGATATATTTATTTTTAGCTTATAACAGAGGATGGAAGGCCTGATACAGTTTGCTACACTTGCTACTCACAGCTGCAAAGATGCCACAACTTTTCCGTTATGAGCCAAAAAGCTAACAAGTTACTTAAACAAAAGTATTGTGATGGCATTGAGGTAAGTAGGTACTTAGATACCAGTTGAGTTCCCTCTTTGGGTCAGTACCAAAATTCAGCCATAACTATCTACAAACTAAAGTTAAAAGCCAACTTTAGTTTCCAGGATTTGATTGATTTAAAAAAAAATGAAATAGCATCACAACAAAGGACTATTTGAGAAAAAGAAATGAGTAAAAATATCTCAATTTATTTTTAAATTACAAAGCTAATTCATAAATCTATCAAAAATTGAACATCCCATATAGTATTTTTAATTACCATGACCACATTTTTTAAATATATCAGATTTTATTTTGTATCAGCAAGCTAAGTAGCTATCTACATCAACCCTTAAAATTTTACACAAAAAATAATTTATTTTAGTTGTAATTTCAAAATAAATTAAGTTTTTTTTTCTTATTTCTTCTCAAGTAGTCCTGAGTAGGTCTACCCTCTGGTACCCGCTTATCGTTGAATTTTGGGACACGCTGTATACCCACTTTTTGACATGACAGGTTGCAAGCCCACCGTCACTGCTAGAATACTACATATTTGGTTTCCTCAAGATGTTTTTCTTCACCGCTTGAGAGCAATGACTTTGCATACAAAAATCTTTCTAATGGAGGAATCCATTGGTGTACATCCGGATTTGAACCCATGACCTCAGGATCAGAGTGGGGAGTCACTCCCACTAGACCACTGGTGCTCGGTGATTTGATAAGTCTGGAAAAGAAACATGGGAGAGGCCTATGTCCAGCTGTGGACTTCTACCAGGCTGTTGATGATGATAATGAACAAAAATTATTAATCTTTTTTTCGCTTACACATGGTACATGTTTAACATTGGATTAAGAATAAAATACATTATGATTTGAAAGTTATAAATGTATAAACAGTAGGAATTATTATTGTTGGGCCTTATACTTATGTCATTAATAATATATTGGTTATTCAATACACTTTTTTTGCCTACAGATATCACAAGTAGATGTTTCTACACTACCTGAAACCTCTAACTCATTGGGCTCTTTGAAGAATTCTCCGGTCGATTCTCAACCACAAGACAATAAAGCTTGCAATGGAATTAAAATAGAATGTGATTCTGTTAAAACAGAATTAGTTCAAAGTGATGGAAGCTTCTGTGACATCAAAATAGAAGGTTAATATTATTATGTAAATATTTGACTCTGATTTTTTTCTCTGTGCAGGGATGCAATTATGAAACTTTAGTTGACAAACTTGTTGTATTAATTTAACGTACATGCTGATTTTATGTATAGAATTTTATCTATAACCACTAGCACAGAACTAGCCTCATATTTTATTGAGCGGTTTCCCTGTAGACAGCTTGTCAATAAATTAGGTTAAAATTCTCGAATTTATCGACCTAGCGTCCATGCTGCTAATCTCGATAAATTTTGATTAAAACCCGTTTTATCGAGAATTTACATAAAATTTTATCTATCAATACATCCATGCTTGGGCACCTAAGCAGTTGAGACTATGATGTAAGGGACTCTGGCTTGATTTCCACAAAACAACACTCTTTCTTTCAGCTTCTCCTAAATACGGCAGTGAGTTATCTAACTGCGATACGGGGTATTTTCCTACATGTAAATTCTTCATATTTTGAAATGTATTGTTGCAGATACAAATAGCAATGACATCACAAGTTTAGAAGCATCAACGAAGAAATCAGTCAAGAAAAAAAAAACTTTTCGTAAGTATGCTCATGATGTAGCTTCATATACTAAAGAAAAACCATATACTTGCGATATGTGTAATAAAACATTCGCCTTTAAAAATAACTTAAAATCACACATAAAAATTCACATTGGAAAAAGATCTTGGGTTTGTGATAGATGCAGTAAAAGGTTTCTTAACAAATATGAGTTGAAAAGGCATACAAGATCGCACACTGGAGAAAAACCATATGCTTGCAACCAATGTCATAAGACATATTCTGAAGTCGGAAACTTAAACAAGCATAAGATGATACATACTGGGGAAAAGTTATATGTTTGCACCGAATGCTTCAAGTCGTTCACGCTGAAAGGTAATTTACGACGACATCATAAGAAATATCATGTAGGGGATAGACCAATTATCAAACTATTTGCGTGTGATAGATGTGACAAAAATTTTCGTCACGAGCTTCAGTTGAAAAAACACGTAAGGTCTCATACAGGCGAAAAGTCTTGTGTCTGTGATAAGTGCGATAAAAAGTTCGCAAACGAAACATATTTAAAAGCACACGAAAAGACCCATAGCGAAGAAAAGACAAGTGCCTGTGACAGGTGCGGTAAAACGTTTCTTGATAAATATCGATTGAAGAGACATATGAAATCTCACACAGGAGAAAAACCATATGCTTGCGACCAATGTGCCAGAACTTATAAAGATATAGGCAACTTGAGAAAACATATAGCGGACCATACAGGCGAAAAGCCACACATTTGCACGGAATGCAGCGCGTCGTTAACACGAAAGGGAAGTTTGCAACGGCATATGAGATGTCACACTGGGGAAAAGCCTTATTCTTGTGATGTTTGTCAAAAATCAATGTCTACAATGACTCATTTGAAAAGGCATATGAGAATCCACACAGGCGAACGGCCATACCCATGTGATGTATGCGGGAAGGCATACGCCGATAAAGACGATTGCAAAAGGCACATGCGAATACACTCTGGAGAAAAACCATACTTATGCAACATTTGTGATTATAAAAGTTTTTTCAAGAAAGCTTTAAAGTTGCATTTAGGAAGTAAACACCCACCAACACAATGAGTTTGTATATTGTAAGTATAGTTAAAACGAGTATGGTTGTAGCATTTTTGTATGGAGTAGTCTGGAATAGTTAGTCGTCGGTCGGCGCCATATTTTATTTTAAAGCGCGACTACCTTTAATTAAAATTATGGTAGTTGCATGCTTTCTGGAGACTAAAGTAAGTAGTGTATTTCTTAAAGCAGGTACTTGGTGGGCGGACTGGTTTCCGCAACTAGGCCGCTGATAGGCTCTTTTTGCGTAGCTTAAAGCAGTTTTCGGCGCAAAAACTTGCGTTAAAAATGTTATTTATATGGATAGCGATTTTCAATACATACGAACAACAAGTAATACCGAATTAACCCTGTTTGTCTATCTATTTGTTACTATCAGAATAAGTTGAAATTCAGGCAAACACTTAGCACCTGTATGCCTCAGGTTGATAGACGCAGAGCAGTCCATCATCGTAGCGCATGTTTCTAACGAATATTACAGACAGACAGGTTTTTAGCCTCATTTGTCTGCCATTTGTTTGTTTGTTTGTCATTTTCAGTAGTGCCTACGAGCTTTGCTTAGTTAGGCCATCTATCCCCTAGGTATTATGTAAATTGAAAAATTACTACTAAGTGGTTGAAAAAAAGTCAAATAAAATCACAGGGTAAAATACAGTTTTCATAGAGACTGGTATTTGCTGGCAACAACCACTATGAACAATACCTGAAACTATTGTCACTGCTGGTTATTATTGAGGCAACTTCACATTGGCAATTAAGAGTTTCAATTATTTTGTCTTTTGGTAAAACTTTTAGGTTCTTAACTACTACATAGTTAAATGTTTGTATTATTTTGTTACAGACTTACAAGAACACGATCATAACAAGAAAAGTACGACACATGTAGATCAGCCACAGAAGAATCCGATAAGAAAGTCATTGTACAGTTGTGATATGTGTTTTAAAACATTTGCACATAATACTAACTTAAAAGCACATATGAAAATTCACATTGGAGAGAAATTGAATGTTTGTGATAGATGCGGAAAATCATTCCTAAGTGCATATCAGTTAAAAAGGCATGTGCGATCTCACACCGGAGAAAAACCATATAAATGCAATTTCTGTTATAGAACATTCTCAGACAAAGGTAACCAAACGAAACACGTTCGAAGTCATTCAGAAAACAACCGTTCATTCGTCTGTACGGAATGTAACGCATCATTTTCCCAAAAAGGCAACTTACAGCGCCATATGAGATCTCACACCGGAGAAACGCCATTTTTATGTGATATCTGTCTAAAATCACTACCCGATGCTAGTTTGTTAAAAAGACACATGAGAATTCACACGGGAGAAAAGCCATACGTGTGTAACACGTGTGGCAAAGCATACTCTGATAAGGATAACTATAAATGCCATATGAGACGTCACACTGGAGAAAAGCCATATGTTTGTAAATTATGTGATTACAAGTGTGCTTATGCGACTAGCTTGAGATATCATTTATCTAAAAAACATTCTGAAAACCAGTAGGATATTTGGTTTTATAAAATGTCATCTGGTACTCGTTTGATTTGAATCATTGTAAAGCTACTTAATTAATTTCGATGTTTGTAGCATTGTCAAATAAAGAGTAATGTAACGTCCATCAACCTTTTATTAATAAACAATAGACAATCAAAATATTTACAATATTATTCTCAAATTTGTAAATGAAATCAAATAATTACAAACCCAATACCTAAAGTGTAAACAACCAATATTTTTATAGCTGTAAAATGTAAAATGCAAAATTGCAAATTGTACTGTCTGAATAGGTTTAATATTGTATATAGGTACATCGGTGTATTAAAATGAGAGATTGTATGTAATGCCAGTTCACCCAAATGAAAGCTAGCGCCTTCGGTTGATACATTTATCCGGCAAAAACAAAAACAAACCAGTAAGAATTAAAACATGTCGATTCTGTGCTGTTTAGGCATTTATAGACATGATGTAAAATACTGTAGAACTTTCAGACTATGATTTTCAATCAAATGCCACTGAAAAAGAGGCCAAGGAAGAATAACTAAAGGCCCTGAAGATAAATCACTTTACGTCTCAGAATGAGTAGGCGGTTGTTATAAAGGTAACAGCTCAATATCAGGTGGACAATCTGCTTATTACATCTTATCTCCTTTTACATCTTGTGAGTACCTATGGGCTAAATATTGAGCTCTGCGTCATTTCAGTCTATTTGATCAGGATATCCCCGGATTTAGTGATATAATTAATTCGTTAAGGTATAAATAGAATAAAGCACAGAATGGACAATAGAAGCGACATGATTACCTACCTACATTATTTATACAGGATCTTTCAAAAAGTAGTGATAAGCTACAAGAGGCACCTTTTTTTTAAAAAAAAGAACAGACTTCTCTTGGTCATCTCTAGTGATGTCAATAATTTAATATTTTTTAACTTACATGATGGTTTTACAGTACTACGAAAGTTTGTGCTTACGCAATTTTTGTTATGATTGTGACGCGACCTACTCCAATATCTTACGAGCGTCCGTTGTTAGTACTACGAGTCGCTGCCTGTCAGATAAACTATCACCCCACTGACCAGTGTAAAATATCACTATCACTGTGACATAAGCCAATAAGATGAAAGCTTAGATAAGAAGCAACAATGCTTAGTGATACTTAAAGACGATATTAATTTCTAAGATATTGGAACCGGGCAATAAGACAGCATATTCGAACGCATTAAATTATGTCGTTAGTTTTGAAAAAAAAATAAACTGATCCTACTGACAAAATTTGACTGAATTGAACAAAAACTATTATAATTAATTCACCACTAACAAAATCATCTGTTGAATGGCAGAGAGATGAAATCTCAGATATTTACATCATGCAACAGACTTTTAATTAGGTAAAAACGAAAAGCGTAGCGTAAACTAAAAATAGAGCGGTGAACGATTCGGTTGCTCTGCTCGGTTTAAAACTACTTATTGAACTAGCCTGTATAGTGCTTACCTAGTTTATTAGTAGTTATGTACATTATTGCAATGCAAGGTAAATCTTCGTGATATAGTTTTCAAACTTAAACGAAAAACACTATTTACAAAACGTAAGTACTTCAATTACTTATATAATCTAAACATACATTGTCTGGTCTGTATGAGAATTATGTAATATGGAGCTGGCACGGTATACGCAACTAACAATTATTTTTGAAAATAAAAAAAAGGTGTACATATGTTTAGAGTAGACTTGGTACTTGGTGAGCGGACTTTTTTCCGCAACTAGGCCCTGTTTAGAGTAGAAAAAAGTTGCTTAGATTTCGAAAATGGAAAGTTTAAGAAAAGAAACATATGGCTAACGTACTTAGTAATCTATAGAAGCTTGCAATGCCAAAGGTATCGCGCGCGAAATCATAAATATTTATTACTATTATTCGGAATATAAAAAATAGCATTGTTTGATTTCATTTAACTACATAAATTTATATTTAATGAACTAGAAATTGACAGTGGTTAGAATTATCGTCTGCCCTCCTAGCACTCGATACAATGGTTCGATCTCATGTGGGACAGATTTTTGCATGATTTGTAAATGTTTAATTTCATTCAAAAACAACAATAAGAAGCCTGGTAAAATCAGGGCTATGTATATGAGTGCTGAACGTTTACTAATGTTATGCAGATGTGAGTTAATATAGACTTCCTAACATTAAATTTTTTCAAGTGATTGAAAGCCCACCTTAAATCTAATTAGAAGAGTGCAACATGTCTACTTTATGTACCATCTCAAGATCTTTTTCAAAGCAACCTGTGCAGATTAACTTTAAAGGGCTGATCAAAAGAGGCCGAAGATAAACAGGTTTTAAACATAGCAACATTATATCTGACAATGTTGCCATGTTAAACCTTTCTTTAAAATTTTCCTAAATCAAAACATATTTTAGAGCTGTACAATAAAATTCATTAACATTTATAAATAAATATGTTATCTAGCTTGCATATATTTTACGTGCAATCTTTATGGGCACAGAATTTAATTATACATATAAAAAGGCAACAACTTGAGGTTCCTCGATTTAGTAGGAAAAGCAGCGACGAGGATAGCAGCCCGTCGTCGTGCCGTAATTTTCCTTTATTCATCCCGATTATTGCCAATGGCGTTAGTTTCAGGTTGTGAATGTACACTAAAGCACAACTTTTTGCTGAATGATGATCAGCTTTTTGACATTTTTAATTGGCCTTATTTAAAAATGTCCTGATATACTCTCTACATTGCAGTGTGTTAATATAACTGAGGAATGATAGTACTGGACTTATTTTCAACTAGGCATCGTATCAGTTTAAGTATTCCTTCTTTTTCTATCCTTAAAAACATCCACATAAAACAGAGAACGTGAAACCGATTAAAACTACTAATGGCAGAAAAAGTAGGCAAACAGCTAAATTTAGACATACTTCTGTCAAACGTCAGAAATCGTCAGGAATTTAAGGACTAAATTGAATAGTGATTCTAGTAACTATTCAGAATCTGAATCAGTTTCACCGGAATCTGAACTGGAGACCGGTTCACACTTGATGAACTCAATTTCCTCTCGTTTCTTCCTCTGAGCCCTAGTTTGCTTTGGCTTGGGTTCCTTTTTTTCCTTAGCCTTCCCTTTTCCCTTACCCTTCATAACTGTTTTCACCATCTGGGATATCCGCTTCAGATGCTGCTGCTCATGTCGTTGCAAATGATTTGTCAAATACTTCTTCATCTTAAATTTTTTCCCACACTGAGGACACTCATGCTCATAGTTAGACTCGTCTATCTCCATGTGCACAGAATCATAGTGACGTTTTAAATAGTGATCATGAGCAAACTCCTTATCACATTTATCACAACGAAGTTTTGGGTTTGTGGGGTGCACAATCTTTTTGTGTTTCTTAAGTCGAAGTGGTGAATGAAAGGTCTTGTCACACAACTCACATTTAACTTTTGTATCCGGTGATGAGTGCATTTGCATATGCTCTTTTAAGTACTGATCATTCTTAAACTCCTTAAGACATTCAGCACATTGAACTTTGGACTCCAAGGGGGGGTGTATATTTAAGACATGCCGCTTCATATGATGTCGTGACTTAAAAGTCATAGGACAGAACACGCATGGGTGTCGCTCCATGTTAGTGTGCTGGAATAGCAGGTGCCTGTTTAAGTTCAAGTGAGTTTTGTACATTTTCTGACATATGTGACACTTGTGTTTCTCGGGTTCCGCCCGGTGGCATCTCTCAATGTGGTGCCTTAGCTTGTAAGGGACCTTGAACTGCTTGCCACACTCACCACACTTGATCTCTGGCAAGGTGGTCGGGTGTATTCTCTTAACATGCATGTGCAATGCACGTCTAGTCCGGAACTCCTGAAGGCAAAACTGGCAGTAACATTTCTCTCTCTCTGAGTAGTGTTTGTTCATCCTATGCATGTATAAGTAATGCTTGTTCTTAAAGGACTTGTCACATTGATCACATAAGACTGCAGAATCTTCAGTAGAATGTACTCTTGTAGTGTGCAAGTAAAGATTTTGATAGTTCTTGAATTCCTTGTTGCATTTGTGGCAGACATATCTTTTCAGTTGCTTGGGAAACATAATGGGTTTCCATGTGGTAAGGACTGATTCATACATCTCTCTTTGCTCATCAGTCAACACATCACTGTTAACGCTGATGAACTTCATCACACCATCATCATGGGGAGGATGTGTTAGAGATGGGGGTATGGCTTGTAAAGGCTTTAAAGGTAGTTTTGGCAAGGAGGATATGTCTGGTAGCGGCTGTATACTTGATAATGATGGTAGGTTTGGTAGTGGAGGTATGTTTGATAGTGTGGCTAGGTTTGGTACAGGAAGCAGGGGTTGTAAAGGTGGGAGGGCAAACGAACTAGAGGGGGTTGGAGCATCTTCAAGTTTAATTTCTGGTTCTTCTTTCACTTCAGCCGCCATTTTGTTCTGAAATCAAGGGATTATAATCTAAATCAAATCAAATATATTTATTGCGTTCATGTTGTGTACAGAAGATCTAGAGACCCCTATTATTATTAGGGTTTGGGCAGTATTGAGGAGAGATTGTGGAGTAATATAATTTGGTTGTGCATATTATATCAACTCTGTTAACAATATTCAGGTAAAGATAAGATAAGATAAAAAAAGATAAATGATTGAGTAGATTGTGAACTAACTACCCTGAGACCTACTGTCTTCGTCTAAGGTCTACCTACTGTACCTGGAACTACAGCCTATTTTTTTCTCTGATAACATTATTGGGTAAAAAAAAAACAACAAAGGAAATAAAGATATAACGGAATTCTATAATGTGGTGCAGTGTCTGATTGACACAGGTATATGAAATGAAGATCATTAATTCGTTAACATTGATAATGTTTTCAAAGTTCTGAATCTCCCTTTGAAGGATGACGGCATTGGATTTCAAAAGCAGTAAGAACTTAACCATTTTTAAATATTTCTACAAGGTAGCAGTTTGTAACAAACCTAACAAAAATGTTAAATACTTACATAGTTACACGGCGGCGGTGCTAATTCCGGTATACTAATACTAGTACGTCATAGCGTTATCTCCATTCAGTGTTCGTCGTCGTCGCTAATAAATATTACAGCGGGCTTTGATAAAATGGCTCTCTAGCCTTAGGCGAGACTGCTCATCATCATAGTAAAGCTATTTCCCACACAATTTACTGATACAAAACAGACGCTAAGCACAATGAATTATGCACCTTGTGATGCTCAAGTAAAATAGCAAGAAAATAAGAAATTACGCGAATTTTTAACAAAATTCTGAGTTGAAGTCTGTCTGACCACAGACAGATCAGAAACAAAACCACAGAGTACATAAACTACAGATTGCTATATACGGTAACTATGAGTTACCATACCACAGAAGATTTCCACTGTCAATGTTTGTAAGTTGCGAAAAATATCACTGAATATCACAAGCTAAGTTGCGAGATAAATCAGCAGTACGAATGAACGCTGACCACATTTAAATATTGAAATTTAGTATTTTTTAAACTTTCGCGATCGGAACACATATTGAAGACTTATATTACACGGGTATTTATCGCGTATTACCTATTAGTGTTGTGTGTCGTAGTGTGAACACTGACAATATGGATACCGAAGATCAAGTGAGGGTAGTTGTTGATACTGCCACCGCTTCTCAGTGACGGTAGATCTCAAGTTCAATGCTCCAGTCTGCCCGCGACCACGGCTATTGCAACATAGTCGAAACGTCGGGGAAATAAATAAAAAAGGTAATACGCGATAAATACCCGTGTAATATAAGTCTTCAATATATTGAAATTTGTCATAGAATTTATAATTTCCTGCAGTATGATCGTCCACCCCAGTGGTTCCCAGACTCTTTTGTTTCATATACCACTTTCAAAATTTTGCTGGATCCGGTGAACCCCCTGCATCTACATTTCCTGGTCCCAATTTCTAAATCTCGGCGCGATACCGACATGGTCTGAGTTCGACTCCCAGTTCGGAACTATCCATTTTTTTAATTTAGGTATCATTTTATTTAAAATAACAAGCCAACATTTTAGTTCTTCACTATCAAAACCAATCATGTACCCCTATTACGATTGTAGACCCCCATTTTTTGTCACGTCCAACGTAGACCCCCGTCGAGTCTCCCGTGGACCCCTGGGGGTCCACCTGGACCACTTTGGCAATTACTGGTCCACCCTAATAAAATAAGTTGCCCGATTTGTTTTGTTTAGTGGTATACTACATGCTGCGAATCACATACCAATGTTTTTGGTGCAAACGTACCTAATGCGATTTATTGTAGTGACCCAAAGAAAAGTTATTAGATGATCCGTATAGGTAAAAAAATGTATGTGCGCCAGGGCTAGCGAAGTGGCGGCGTGGCGGCGCCGGCGGCATATTATCAGTGACATTTCTTTGTGAATTATAAATCCAAAAGAAGAAGACTATGTTCGTTTCATAATAGGTTGAATTCTCTGTCTAAGCATAATAGGTAATAAATAATAATAACAATAATACTGGACAGTCCACACAGCATCATCTAGCCCCAAGCTAAGCAAAGCTTGTGTTATGGGTCTAGATGACTGATATACTTAATACAATACATTACATACGTAGACAGAGAATACAATTAAATTCTCTGTCTACGATTACATATATAGATATTTTTTATTATACATAGAAAACACCCAGAACACCCGGAATAAATATTTGCAGATCGTACAAACATTTATCCCAAAGCGGGAATCGAACCCGCAACCTCTTGCGTCGCAAGCGGACATTCGCCCGCCGCGCCACATCGGTCGTCAATAAAAATAAAAACAATTAAAATATAACGTTCCATTCTACACAATGTGTCGGATCACAAAAAATTTTCCGATTCATTCAAGCCAAAACCTTGGCTTACTTACACCTTTCCGAATGAATAAGTATAGGTACTAACATAATTATAGGTAGTAATAAATATTATTATCATTATGTACATAGTTGATAGAATACATTTATTTTTGTTAACGTAGGTACCCCGTCATAAAAACCACCTAGACCTTGAAACAAAGATGAATGAACTCTGATTTCTAACTGTACCTTAACTACTAACTACCTACCTACTTATCTAGCTAATATACTAAAAGCATTGAGATCTATAGATCAAAATAACTTGGTAGGTAGGTACTTAAAGTTCAGATTCACGCATCCCTAATAATCAGCTTCTCTATGTAGAATCAGATGGCGCTGTGATAAGCTCATTACACTGATTGTACTTTCGAAAATCTCACCCAGTTAGCTTATTTTCTGTTAGAGCCTATATTTACGATATTATTAAACTACAACAAACCGTTAATTACCAATGTAATAAAATAACTCGTACACAGACCACGACATAGGCCACGTGAGATCGCACGCAGCCAGTCGTCTAGTCTTAAAATAGCTTCACATTTCTTACATACGAAAAATTAAGGTTTTATAGTGAAAATATTGTGAAAATGCGTGAAATAGTTCACTTGCAGGCCGGACAATGTGGCAACCAGATCGGCTCAAAGGTGCGACTTAAAAAAACTTATTTTTACTAATGTTTCATGCGTGTCTCTATTTTGGTACGTTACGCTTGGCCTATCTTTCTAACATTAGACAGTAGGTATGTTACTGTTAGAAAAAGATGCGCATGAGAAGATTTTCTCAGTGTTGTTGGTAGACATAATTACACTTTTATTTTGCTAATTATATTTTCTAGTAAGATATCAACACTATTACTATTATACTATACCTACTCGCTGTGCCCACTACATTCTAGTTTTTTTTATGTCTAGGTACCTTGGTATGTAGGTACTAGGTAGGTAGGTACCTAGATTTATTCTATAAAGTCATCATAACAGGTAGTAGGTAACTACTTAATGATTAAAGAAACTACGTCGTAGGTAGGTACGTACCATGTGGGCCAATTCGTATTACCTAATAATAGGTACTAAGTATTTCGAGGTTAGAGTTTAGTAGGTAGGTACTAGGTACCTAATCACTTGCTATATAGGTAGGTATCTACTTACCTACTGGAATGAGAATCCATCAACAAGTTGTATACGGCGGCGGCGACGTGACTTTTGAATTATTATTATTATTATTACTTACTTTGCATGACTTGAAACAATGTAGGTAAATTAGATACGAAGAATACAGTTCTTCTCTACTCTAGGGCTTGGCCGATTGATTATCGATAACTTGAAAGTTGTGGTGGTCCCGAAATAGAATAAAACCCCTCCATCACACCTTCAGTGGATGTCAGAAGACGCCACTATAAGGGAACGCACCAGGAGTTAGACTATATATCTAAGGATCTCCTGACTATAGGCAGGTAGATAACAACACCTTTTCTGCGGTCACAAATCGCTTTCCAAGTACTACACCATCCACCTGCACTTAGTCCAATGTGCAACAGTGGACAATTTCAGGCTGATGGTGATGAAAATACATCTATCTTATAGGATCTATTATTATCCTAAGATAGATATGAGGTTTCCTACTCTGGAGACGAAACGAACCCCCATATTATTATACGAGTACTTAGTAAGATGTTACATAAGTTAGGTAGTAACCTATCGTCATGATCCACAGTTCTGGGAAATTATATCGGATGAGCACGGGATCGATACCACTGGGTACTATAATGGAGACAGTGACCTGCAACTGGAGAGGATCTCGGTCTACTACAACGAGGCAGCAGATGGTGAGTCCGTCTTCTGTTTTTATGGTAATATACCTACTGGTATCAAGGTTTACTACGGTAAATAGTATTCTAGTCCTGCGGTCTACTGATATACTATGTACTACCTGTATCTGTGCATGGTCAATGGTACTTCCAATCTGACAGTCATATCACATGATCTTCTGGATCTTCTTATTTCCCTTAGAATCATGGTTCTTTCAGAGTCAATGGAGTTTATTTTTAAAGTTGTATTCATTTTGTTTCGTCGCTGCACAGGCAGAAAGTACGTCCCTCGCGCGGTGCTGGTGGACTTAGAGCCTGGTACGATGGACGCTATCAGATCCTCGACGTACGGAGCGCTGTTCCGACCTGACAACTACGTGTTCGGCCAGAGCGGGGCTGGTGAGTATGGACAAAATAAATGAAGAGACAAGAAAAGGACGGCAAGGAAAAGGACCAAGCCGTAAGTTTCTTGCTTGCTCTTCTAGGTTTGCGTCAAACTGGCGCCTAGATTCATCTAGCGTATAAGTGATTTTTAGTACGACTTAAATGAATAACAACTCTTTGACCTTACAACAGATCTTGTGACTTACAAAAGGTGGTAAGTAGGTAAGTAAGCATGGTGGGTAAAAAAGTTTTGTAGAGTATGTGTATAAGTTGCGTGTGGTATAGGCAAAAATATATGCAATGGCTACAAATAAGCATCTTTAATGCCATTCGCAAGATCTCTCAGTGACAGAGAGTGATGATGTCTAGTGCATTGTTGACTCTCTCGGCGAAATAGGGAGATAATGATAGGAGAATGTCGCTAGAGGTATGATTTTAGGAAAGGCTTAGATTTTTCTTTGCATTTTTGGAAACTCTATAAAAGACCCAAAACTAAATTTAAATAATCGTTCATTTGTGCAGGCAACAACTGGGCCAAAGGGCATTACACAGAGGGTGCGGAGTTGGTGGAGTCAGTGATGGACGTCGTACGCCGAGAGACTGAAACTTGCGACTGCATGCAGGGTGAATCTTTTTTCAATTATTTCACTGCATACGAAAAAATATTACAAAGCAATAAGATGCATGTATCTCATGAATTTCGTTCGAAATATAATATACTAAGATACAACCACTTCGTGGTTTGTCAGAGATTTCACGCATACCTACTTGAGTTAAAAAGGCTGGTGTTGGTTCCAGGATTCCAGTTGACGCACTCGCTAGGAGGTGGAACAGGTTCGGGACTCGGTACGTTACTTCTCAGCAAGCTGCGGGAAGAGTACCCGGACAGGATTGTCAACACATTCAGTGTTATGCCCTCACCTAAGGTGAGATATTGATATTTCAATTGAAATGATCTCCAAAACTACAGTAGCTTGATTATTTTACTGCTGTTAAAAGTTAACTTTTGGTTTTTGATGAGCAGTTCTACGTCTTTCTTTCACGTCTTTGCACGTATAAAGTATAGTTTTTAATTTTTTTCAGTCAGATACGATATGTGAGTTATTGAAGGACTTGGAACATAATTTCATAAGAATCATCAACAGTTTAATGCCCTTAATACTCCACGGGTACTTTACGATGTTTTGCTATTTGACAGCGATTTTACAAAGATGAATTAGGTTACATTTAGGTACAATTATTATTGATTCCAACCCAAGTTCATCCACAAAGATCCTACCTAATGTTGCCTATCTAATCTAGGTACTATTGGCAGGTATCAGATACAGTAGTGGAGCCATACAACGCCACTCTTTCCGTGCATCAGCTGGTAGAGAACACTGACGAAACATTCTGCATCGATAACGAAGCGCTCTACGACATTTGCTTTAGGACTTTACGACTCGCCTCACCCACCTACGGAGACCTCAACCACCTCGTGTCTGTGAGTTTCAGTTTCATCAGTGTTTGTTAATTCAGTCTGTTCAGCGCTTATCTAATACAATTCTACCCATCATTATAATTCTTATTTTTTTCGATTTAGTGACTCCCTCACATTTTCAAACTTTAAAAGATAGTAGAGCTCGACCGTCTATTCTGTTGCCTTGTTTAAATTCTTCCAAGGGCACGTGCGGCCGTGTACATCGGGTAGGAAATAAGATGTGACTTGTCGTTAACGATAGGATTTTTCTTTATCTGAACTGACCAGCTGACGATGTCAGGAGTGACGACCTGCCTGCGTTTCCCCGGTCAGCTGAACGCCGATCTGCGCAAGTTGGCCGTCAACATGGTGCCCTTCCCGCGTCTGCACTTCTTCATGCCAGGTGTGTGTGTGTGTGTGTATACAATAAGTACTAATTACATTCACAATAAGTAAGTATGGTTTTAAAGCTATAGCTCTACGAATCTGCGTCCGGCTCTCTTATTAGGTACATACTTAATGCAGGTCTGCGAGAAGCGTCAACTATACTAATAAGACTTAATGCAATAATTTTTTACTATTTGCTAATAGAACAAGCAGATAGCCCATCTGATGTTAAGTGGTCGCCATCCCCTATAGCAGAGCATTGCCTCGCAGGTCATGTTCGTTAGAAACGTACCCTACGGTACTCTGCGACCACCTGAGGCATACAGATGTGAAGCCTCATGTGACTGTAATTTCAAATATGTTAAGTAACAGCTTTCCATAGGTTTCGCGCCCCTAACCGCTCGCAACAGTCAAGGATACCGCGCACTGACGGTCCCCGAGCTGACGCAGCAAATGTTCTCACCGACCAACATGATGTGTGCGTGTGACCCGCGACACGGCCGCTACCTGACGGTGGCCGCTATCTTCCGCGGACGCATGTCCATGAAACAAGTGGATGAGAATATGCGCGCTGTGCAAGATAAGAACTCTGGGTAATGAAGGAAACAATTTCAGCCTGTGAGACCAGCCAGACCACTATTCCTTCCTGCGTCCTAGAAATCCTAAATGCGTCCTATGTCCACAGAATCCAGGTGCACGTCAGACGTAAGTACAACTGAAATCCACAGAAAGTTACTAAGTACCTACCACTTTTAGTAGGTAAGAATACCTACTAAAGAGGAAGAATAAAAAGAAGACCTCAAACAACCATGAGAGAGTACTACCTACATAGGTACGACGATATATTATAGTAGCAGTAGTATTATAGTAATATAGTTGTATATACTATACCTGCCTAGGTAAACTTATGGATCTAAGGATTTCCATCCAAAACTAGACTCAGCCCCCTGATTGTATCTTTACCTAACTTCTGTTGCTAACAAATTCCGTTGCAAGTGTCAAATAAGTATGATACATTTGCTATAGAAAATCTGTCATAATTCAAATCAAAAAATCAAAATTTCTTTATTGAGGGCTAACTTATGTAACAAAAAATGTGCACTTAACTTAGGATTATTATGGACAAAGCCCTACAATCGGCGGTCTTATCGCCCACAGCGATTTCTTCCAGACGACCGTTTCTAACCTAAATCTTAAAACTAGTTACAAAAGTTCCCATTGTATAGCATCGCCACTCCCGGCAACGGCGTTGAGCGTTGAATTGACACATGCAACAGGAGTTTGTTAGCAACAACACATACACACTGGTATCGTTTTGTGTATCTTCCAGTTACTTCGTGGAATGGATCCCCAACAATGTAAAGGTAGCAGCTTGCGATGTGCCCCCGCGCGGCTTAAAAATGGCTGCGACCTTCGTTGGCAATACCACCGCCATCCAGGAGATATTCAAGCGCGTCTCAGAGCAGTTCACTGTCATGTTTAGACGGAAGGTAACTAAGTTTAATCTTATAATGATAAATGCTCACGATGACAGCAAGTTCCACACATTGTCGGTATAAAATTATGGAGGAATGTGCAGTAGGTATAATAATTACCACAGCTTTGACTATAACTCTGCAACATTTATTTACTTATCAAACCGGCTGAGAGGTTTCTAAGAGAACAAATAGGTAGTCCTCAAACTTGGTAGCGACTACCTACTGTTATGTTCAAAAGTCAGTTTGGTGTTTATGTGGCAGAGTTTTATAATAAGTGTTTTTAAGAAAAATATATCTCATACCGAGAGAGCACTGGTGGTGGTCTAGTGGAAGTTACTCCGCCTTCTGATCCTAAGGCCGTGGGTTCGAATCCAGTCGAGCACTAATGGATTTTCCGTTTGAAAAATTTATATGCGCAATGCCAGTGTTCTTAAACGGTACGGGTGGGTACTTAGTACTAAGTGATCTGAAGGTATATCAACCGTGCCTGGGGATTAAAGTCGTGATGCTATTTCTTGTATCTGATATATTTCAGGCTTTCCTCCACTGGTACACGGGCGAAGGCATGGACGAGATGGAGTTCACAGAAGCAGAGAGTAACATGAACGACTTGGTCTCAGAATACCAGCAGTACGAGGTAACAATACCAAGCGATCGATACCGCTTAGGCATAATCTTTGAGGATATACTTAGGTACATCAGAGGCAAACCTAACCAGATTTTTTGACAGAGGTGTCCAGGTCATGAATTTCATTAGGTACCAGCCCTTATTCTATGTTAAGTACTAGTTACCTATGTACTTTATGGTTCACGCTGTAGCAAGAATAGCCGAAGCAAATGAGTTCATCATCTTCTTTTCATACAGCTAATACAAGCTGTAGATAAAGTAGGTAAGTGTGGAATTTCACTAAAAAAGGTACTACCTAATCGGATTGACACGTTTTTTAAATTGATATCAGTCTAAACATCATAGTTTTATCATCATACAGATATAACATAATATAAGGGAACTTGATATAATCCCTTACTCGTCATAAGTTGAATCAGCTATTAAGTAGGTACCTACAAAACGTGCAGAATTGCATTTATTTTCTAAGTAGCCTGCAAGCAAGCAAATAAAAAGGCGTTTGTTGATAATTTTTTTCTTTTCAGGAAGTTGGGGTAGAAGATGGGGAGTTTGACGAACAAGAAGAAATACCTGAAGAGGGGGAGTACGTGGAGGAATAGAAAAAAAGGAGAATGATTATGGTTGTGTGGGCGACAATGGCGTCGCTTCATGATAAAGTTATTAAGAGTCGTTGCGTTCAAGCTAGACCATAATTTAGATCAGTGGTTCCCAGACTCTTTTGTTTCATAGACCACTTTCAAAATTTTGCTGGATCCGGTGGACCCCCTGCATCTACATTACTACCAATTTCTAAATCTCGGCGCGATACCGACATGGTCTGGGTTCGACTCCCAGTTCGGAACTATCCATTTTTTTCTCAATTTATTTATAAATTGTCTTATTGAAAAGGTTTAATTTAGGTATCATATCATTTAAAATAACAAGCCAACATTTTAGTTCTTCACTACCGAAACCAAATTAATTTTGCTGCTTACGATTGTAGACCCCCGTCGAGTCTCCCGTGGACCCCGGGGGGGTCCACCTGGACCACTTTGGGAATTACTGATTTAGATACTGTTGTTGTACTGAAAGTTCTATTTTAATAGCGGCAATGGGCTTGCAAACTGTTACGTAATGTTACACTGACACTGAATTGGCATGTGCCAAATGCTCGGAATTGCCTTTTACTACCTGAAATTTATTAAATTATTTATTTATTAACTAGGTGTTTATCTATTAAATTAGCCGTGATTGTCCCAATTTAGAATTCTAACGACCTTCCACGGATGTCGAAGTCGTGAGAGGTGACTAAGAAAATGCACTAGGAGATGAAATGGGTATTAGTAGGTATCTACCATGCACCATTATTGGCTGATGACGTGACTTGACGTGGCCGCAAATTACTTACACATGTGGCTAACATACTCTTAAGCTTTGGCTGATAGACATGTGCAATCTCCTAGTAGATTGTGTGATAGACGCAGGACAAGTGTCATTATTTTTAAGTTTCACTCATAGTTTGATTTACACATGTTTTTTCTTTCTTTATGTTAATTTCTATTATAGATTTGCTGCCAGGCACTGAAGTATTTTCGAAATGAAATGTATAGCCAGTTTTTACACTAGGTACCTACATTGAGTATAGCAGCGCGTATATCTTAAAGTCCGAAACCGTAAAGGAGCGGTTGGTTATTCTCCCTTCGTGACGATCGCCATTTTGTTGACATTGGCAAATTCGTATGGCATGGCAACTACAGGAGTATTTTCATGTGGCAACCCTCAGTCACTGAAAGCAAACTGCGCAAAGCCACAAATCAAATAAAAGAAGAAGAACAACTTTACAGATTTTTAGAAAAATTGAAGAAAGGAGCGATTATAAAATCTCCAGAACTTTACGCGGGAAAATAAACAAATTTATTTCTGTTTTCCGCTGCCTTCAGTGTGTGTAGATGTAGAATCAGTAACTGAAAATAATTCAGACTTCTGACTTCAACAACACAATGAAATGTTAAGCCGCTGTGGATGTGGTTGTGACGAACAGTGACGATGGAACACAGTGGCCCATGCAGTGTTATTTTTCAGTGGTGCCCTATTGAGTATTTAACCTTTACGAAGTAAGCGCAGCAGCAGCACAGAATACTATTACTCACGAGACCAGCAGTTTTGACGCGACGCGCTTAGGTTTGTATTTAAGTATTGGTTATGCTAACCTATCTAATAACACGTATATACAAAATGTAGTTGTCCCAAACACACATCTTGCAGTTAGGTACGCTACCTGCAGGCAGACCTCGTGAGTAATAGCATTCTGTGATGTGAGGCAGACGGTACTGAATTGTATAGAGATATATACCCAGTTTCGTTATTATTATGCTGATGTAAACAATGGATCAACCTTAGCGACTATCAAAACTTGCCCTTAAGTGCCTATTGAAAAACTAAACATTATATGATTGAATAAATAATAAAATGTATTCTAGTATTGTCAACTATGAATGGGCAAACTGCAATAACATATAGCCAAGCTTGATTGCATGTAAAGCAGGCATGAGGCTTATGTGTGTTAGATACAGATCCATGTGCATGTAATTTTACTTGCAAATTCAATGCAATGCTACTTCGCATCGATCTTAGAAATAGACATTATAGTACTTTTTCCGATGAGTGTGTTACCTTTGCCTACCACCTAGCCCTATTACTGAAATCATATGTTATCAAGTGGATTTTTAAAAATGGTTTATGAAACCTTGTCATGTTTTTCTAAAAAGTAAGAAATATTACTGACCTAGAGAAGGCACCATGAAAATTAAAGTGTTGATATCTTTGGATATGATATAGGCATACCCAGCAGGTTAACCAGTAGACAAATTCCATATAGATTGAATTACCACATTTTGAAGACTGATCTGTGTCAGTTATTTGGGAATATTTGCTTACTAGATATAAATATTTATAAAGTAAATCATCAATTCATTTACGAGTTGGTGAGTGATTAAGAAAACACGAATGTATGATGGAACTGACATCGTCTTTAGAAGACGCAAAGTTCCTTAAAAAAAAGAGAAAAAAAAAAAAAAAAAAGTAAATCAATTCTAAGTATTCGAAATGAGAGTGACTTTGTTCACATGAAGCTATTTCCGTAAAAAAATCTGGTATTTCTATCTTAGCACTATGAAAATATACCATGAAATTTGACAAGTGTATTATACATTGCTTATTACTGATGTTCTTACAGCGGAATCATATAAAGAGTTTCGCAGTGATGTCAATCCCAACCATGAAAGCTGAGTCTCCAGGACCTTTAGAGTGCACAGTCCCTCCTGCTCCAAATGAAAGTGAAGATTCAACTGCACTTGAGCAAGGTAAAGTTACTGCTTATCTTTGGTGTACACTCAGCATCAGAAGTAGATGAAGACTCAACAGAGTTTCAAAAGACACATCTAATTTATAAATGTTACAGTTAGGTGTATAAGTGTTAAATATTTGTTCTTACTCATCTCTATAGATTTGAATGAAAATTGATATATATATATATATTAATTTTATATGTTTGTGATCTGGGATATTATTATGTCCTGATTGTCAATAATAAAACCGTATTGCGATAGCAATCGTTTATTCAGCTAGGGAGCTGTGTAGCAAGATGTGCATCACTGCGCTAATCTACCCACATATATCTACTTTATTATGAAACAAACAAAGAAGATTAGTAACTAGTAAGCCTATATATATATATATATATAATCAGTACAGTATATGACAGATATCATATTAGCAGGGGTGTGAAACTAGATTTCTTAAATGGCTACTGGCAAGTACAAACTCCTACTGTACCCTCTTTCGACATTGTTAAAACCACGAGAAGTCAAGTACTTAAAATCATTCTTCTTGAATAAGTATGAGGGAGTCCAGCAGTTGACTTCTACAGGCTGTTGATGCTAATTATTATTATTAACTGCTGAATATTTTTTTAACCAGTGTGCAGAATATGTCTACACTCCGGTGGTAATGCGATGGTCACCGATATAGATGACACTCTAGCTGTGTTCTATGATGAACTTATCTATTTTGATGTGAGTTAATTAATTTTTTTTATCTGTTGTCAACTGCTTGAAAGAGAGAGAAAAACGTTGAAATTATTTTTATTATCTCATTATTTTCCAGACTTACGAGCATAAAGCTCTGTCCTATTGCCAGATATGTGAATATCAGCTACGTCGGTTCTACAATTTCAGACAAAAGTGCAAGCGAGCTCATATCCTGCTCAAAACCAAGGCCGCTGATCGTTTTGAACCGGTAACTAACAATTTTTACTTCTGTTCTACTATTTATGATATATGGACTATCCCTGATAGAGAAATCTTAATAGAACCTTGTCTAAGTAGGTACTTGGTATTCAGAAGTCTGAGGGGATATCTATCTTGCCTGGGGATTAAAGTTGTGAGATTACTTCCTTTTTAGGTTTTTTTTTACAGTTTATAGGTAAACGTTTGACTGCAATCTCACCTGATGTTAAGTGATGATGCAATAAATATTTAAGGGAGCTCATTTTTTACCGTTTTTACTATAGATAATGGTCGGAACCCTTCGTGCGCGAGTCCGACTTGCACTTGGCCTGTTTTTTATTAGTATAGATAATGGTACGGAACCCTTTGTGCGCGAGTCCGACTCGCACTTGGCTGGTTTTTTAATTATTTTCCATTTCTGTTTACAATAGAAATAGGCATAGGCCACGGATTTTCACTTGCTACGGTTCTGACATTTTATATTTTTTGCTTAATTATATACTCGTATTAGTGGGCATTAACCTACATACGCTGTTTGCTTACAGGAAAGAATAAAAAATCTACAGACAATGATTCCGCTGCAGTCTATTGGTATTTGCACTGCTAAATCTAATCAAAAGGTGTATGATAGTGTATTTACTGAACACAATTTAGAAAATGCAGTCGAAGAAGACCCGGAATCTAAACTAGACGAAAACGTGACAAGCTTCACGGAACACTCGCTCTTGATTAAAAAAATAGGTACCGATGACTTGCAAAAGCTAGAAAAAGTAGAACAGCACACTCAACAAAATAATATTGAGTCTGGGACAGACCTTAAAAGTTACATACAAGACTTTCTCAAACATGACGACGATGGTCTCTCAAATGAACATTATAACGTTAATAACAATAATGACGTGAAAAGTACAGCAAAATCAAAAATGAAAGTCAGGAAAAAAAAAAAGATTCTAACGAAATTTGAAAAAATTGAAAGACGGAGAGAAAATGCGATGAATCGTTTTAAACACAATGTTTTGATAGCATTGGAACGTGGAGATTTAAAAGATATAGAGGATCTGGGAGTGAAGATAAGCGAGGAAGTGTTTGTAAGGCTGTTAGACCGGTGTCAGAAGGGAACTTTTATGCAAACTGGTCTTGCTAATTCTAATTTCACAGGTAATTATATCACGGTATGTTATTATTATATACTGAGGTGATTAAATATTTTTACACATCTAGCTCCGAACTTAAATTATTTCGACCAAGTTCAAAGAATGAATGCGCCCTCGCGCTCTTATGTTCTTGCACGTTTTGAGTCAGTACCGCGTGCGACCTAACTGCTAACGGATGACCCGAATTAACTTGTTTATTATAAACTAGCGAAATGCGCGTCTACGTTCGCGTGTTTTTTTTCATACAACCTTCAACCACCGCTGTACCAGTTTAGGGGTTGAAGTACGGGAATTTCTTTCTTAGTACACTTCTACTCACCAATACAAATGTACCTTGAAAATTTTAAGTCTCTACGACCTGTGGTTAGGCTGTGCGTTGTCTATATGTCAGTACACACAACAAAAACAAAAAAAAACAAACAAACAAAAAAACAACACACAAACAAAAACAAAGATTCTTATAAGTGGTTATTAATTATTGTTATTATTATTACAGCCAGTAACATGCCAAAAATACGGGCATTCATACAGAGTCTGCTGGAAAGATACAACCCGGTGTATGAAGATATGTTTGACGTGACGTATTTACACACGTATGAGAAGCGAGTCGAAGAGTTTAATGCGAGAAAACACTCAGACAAGTACAAGGAAGCCGTTTTTAAATGCGAAATATGTTATCAGGTATGTCAATAAACAAGCGCTCAAGCGCTGTGCTTGAATGAGAAACTCGATTTAAAACAAAACGACTCATGTACAGATACTAAGACAAGAATATTATTATTATTAGCTCTGGTTCCCTCAAAAGTTCTCTACTATGATGTCAGGCACGGTAGACATTTCCATGTATATTTTTTATGATAACCTTATAAACAATTTTTTTTATAGTTTTAACGAAACCAATTATTCTTGACTTATGTTTGTCTTATATTTCAACCATTGACTTGCAGGTGTACGAACTCCAAGGGCTACTCGACTTTCACATGAAATGGCACGATGTATGTATTTATAAAACGAGTAGACTGTCTCAGACATTTTGTATGGGACGAACAGAAAAAGAGAGAGCAGATCCGCGCTGTCTGTTCTAGTGTAATCACCTCTTTACAAAATGTATGAGACTGGAAAGCCTTCTAACGCGGGTCTAATATGGTTTTTTTTATATACTTAAAGGTGGTTGCTTTATTAAATTCTGTCAAAGAACACATTTCAGGCACAAATTCTGCGTTGACAGCAACAATTTCCTATTTATGCCTGTCCCATACATATACTGCGGAAATAAGGCGTATATTTCGTTGCAGGAGAGTCTTCCTATCCCTTGCACTATATGCTCCATGCGATTTATGAGCGAGAAGACGCTGAAGTGTCATCTCAATCAAACCCATAGAGAGAAGTTCTGCTGTAAACTATGCTCCTTCATCACATACCAACAGTGAGTACCTACAGTATGCCTACTACCTGATGTCTTATCAACCGTAATTACTACTCTTGGTACTCGTTTTTAGGGTTCCGTACCCAAAGTAGCAGAATAGTATGTAGAGCACGTTCACGAGCGTGACCTGCGAGGCAATACTCTGTTAATGGTAACCACTTAACATCAGGTGGGCCATCTGCTTGTTCCATCAGCAAGCAATATTAAAAAAAACCATAGTGATGACGACTTATACTTTTGTAATTGTGATGGCGCTGGCCTCTATATTAAATAGGACATCTATAGTATCGATAGCACACAACATTGTAAAAAAACACTTTAATTTAGCATGGAAAGCGGTTTTTACAACTATAAAATGTATTTTACGTTTCAGTGGCACTATGAAAAACCATTACCGCGACCATAAACGATATCTGTACCAGTGCCCCGAGTGTGAGAAAAAATTCTCGTAAGTTGAAGCTAATTAGTATTTTCAGGTTGTTGAAGCAATTTTAAAGGTAGATCTACTGTTGAACTACTTTTCTAGTTACCAATTACAAGCTTTGCTTATTTAAATGTAAGTCAATATTTATTTATTACTATAAACTGAGAGCTGTGACTGCCGTTTATATTTGTTTGTCTTATATTATAAAAATAGACATCCTACTAATATTATAAACGCTAAAATTTGTAAGTATGGTTGGATGGATGGATGTTTGTTTTTCTTTCACGCTCTAACCAGTTGACCGATTTGGATGAAATTTGGAATAAACATAGATTATAACTTGTGTTAACATATAGGCTACTTTTAATCCCGAAAAAATAACGGGAACGGGAAAAAAACTACCACGCGAGCGAAGCTGCGAGCGGCCGCTAGTAGGTAATATCATCTATTTGCTCTGGGTGTTATATTGGATTCTAAGTATGTATTTACTAAAAAAAATTATAAGTATTCTATCAGTCATCTGGTTCCCATAGTACAAGTCTAAGTCTAGTCAACTAAGCATCTAGTTTGGGGCTAGATGGTGTTGTGTAAAAAATGCCTACAATTATTTATTTATATATTTTTATCTTATAGCAAACACTCAAGCATGAAGAACCATTACCGAAACACACATAATGTGAGTACATTGTGCTCTGTGTGCGGCCGGCGCCTGCCCTCTGAAATCAAACTGAGGAGTCACATGGCACAAAAACACAGCGTAAGTTTTTATTTATGCAACTAGATGATAATACAAGCGAATATCCCACTTGGTGTTAAGTTCTTAGGGGCATCCATTCATTAATGTACTTCTTTCTTATCCATGTCATCTTTCATCTAACTTTTCTTTGGTCTACCTCAACCCACATATCCATCTACATTCATTTTCACCACTCTCCTGGTAACATGACGTATTATGACATAAATACAAAAGATGGTTATAAAAGTGTGAGACACTTGCAGGACTTTCCCGCGGAGACATTGGCGTCGACGCCAACAGAGTGTTGTACCAATTGCAAAGCAGCGTTCCACACGGCTGAAGCACTTGTCTACCACGCCTCAGCCGCTCACCGGACTACTTGCGACACCAATGAAGACCAGGAAATGTGAGTAAACACACAAATCTTCGATCAATTATACCCCTAGATGTCAGGTCACATACAAAATCATAGCTAAAAACTCTCCGCGTGAGTACATAAACAACTACATTTGCTTACAACGAAGTGAGAAAAAAATGATAAATAGGTTTAAGTTCAACCTAAATACAAATCATGTCAAAATATTTCTATCATTATAATAACACTTCGTGGACGTGAATTTACTAACCCCGCGATTGAAGTTTGTTGTAGATTCTGAAAATTTCACGTCTTTATGACCATACGGGTGTACGCTGTCTATAGTCAATCAGTACATTTATTTAACAATAATTATAACACAATGAATGATTGATCATATAAATATATACATCATTTCATATAATTGCTATTAGATCAGTAGTATCAGTTTTTTGGTACAAGTAGTAATCGTTTTGTCTAGTAAGGTGTCTTTAACTTTGTTCATAGATCATACGCCTGCTTCTATTGTAAGGTAGACTTCGATACCATAGAAGCGTTGTACACGCACAAGAGAAGTGAGGAACACCGCCTCATTATACAAAACTCGTCGGAGAAAAGGCCGCGGACTGGACGAAAACCTTATAGAACGTGCCCACTTGTAAGTACAACATTGATTTTGTATTATAAAGCAAGCCAGATAAGTATGCCTCAGGTTCGTCGACGCAGGGTAGTGCATGATCCTGCAACGCAATGCCTTGTTATAGGTGATGAGGTTACCACTTAACATCAGTTGGGCTATATGCTTGTATCACCACCAGCAGTAGCATAAAAACAAAAATGTAGGCATTTTTTTTTCTTGTTATTGTATAACTTAACTAGCACCTGTTATACCACACCGACATTATTTTAGAAAAAGGTAAAAGTTTTCTTGTGGTGAAAATAAATCATTATTAATAATCTCCTGATGGTTTATAAATAAATAAATGAATACTTATTTTTACACAAGCATTTTACACAACAATTTTTATCCAGCAGTGAACTCAATTAGGCTGATAATGGCGATGATTCTTAAAATGTTTTACCGCCCAACGAAGTGAGCACGGGTCAAGCTAGTATTTAATAAATCAAGAAGCATGGGCTGAAAGTCCCTTTTACTCCGTTATTTACACGTTCCCCCGACTAGTCTGAACCCTGAATTTTCACTTTGAACTTTTTCAGTGTAACGAGGAAGTTCTGAACGTACACACGCGCTCCCTGTACGATCACTACCGCACAGAGCACCCCGCGGCGGCCTACCATCCGGAGCCCGAGGTGGAAGGCTTTCTATGCGAACAATGCGGGCAGACCTTCATTGTAAGTAGCATAACTAGTTATATTTTCAGAATAGAGTGATAGAAAGCAATTTCTATTTTATTATGTCCCTAAAATTACGCACAGAGTGTCTTCTTGATACACTATCGAACTCCACTTAACGAATAACTTAAGATACGGGGATGCGCTAACCACTACTCACATAAGTCATAAGTCATAAGACACAGATAGATACAGTGGTAAAATCACACGCGGATCTCTTTACCTGTCAGTTTAGTATTCAAATGACAACTCATTTCGTTTGATTTCAGCAAAAGCACCTGTACCAGGACCATCAAAACTTACACACGGGCGCGAAACCTTACGAATGCAGCGAGTGTGGGGAGCGCTTCGCTCTCCGGGCGAGGGCATACAAGCACCTGCGACAACACAGACGCGTGCTCACACGTGTGCGTATACTTTACATACACATCGCTACTCTACACCGCATCCAAAACGGCGGAATTGCCATTTTAGATGCAGTGTTTTGTTTAAATGTTTTATTTCTTGGTTTGTTTATATCTGCTATAGTATGATTTTATAGTTATATCAAATACGATTAGATAGTTAATTAATTCAGACGTGACTTTGCTGAAGTCCATTGTAATAGTATAAAATAGACGATTTTACGATTCTACTATTCCACCGCTTCTATTTTATATTTTTACGATTCGATAGTTTTATTGTTAATAAATAAAAATATATTTGTTGGGCTTACAGAAAACCCGCTTATACCGGGCGAGACGTTCTCCTACTTCGTTCCCGTGCAAAATCTGCATGAAAATCTTCAAAAGCCGATTTTTCCTCGAGCGACACCAAGTGGTAACTATACTACATCTATATACATAAAAATCATTTACTGTGCGTGACGGCCGAATACTCAAACGCAACTTAAATTTAATCACGTCTCAAGTGACGAAGTTTTGAGTCTTTTATTGCAAACTGTCAAAAAATCGCGACTTGAGACGTGATTAAATTTAAGCAGCGTTTGAGTATTCGGGGGTTGGTCTCGCTAAAACTCAAAAACGGCTGGACGCAATAGTGACGAGCCGAGCGAGCTAGCTACACACTAAGAAGCCAGTGAAGGAGTGATTAGAATGCCAAGATTTCTTTTTCTGGCATTATTAAAATACAAACACTTTTTTGCTACAGGCTCATACCGGTGAAAAACCACACAAGTGTCCCATGTGCGGAAAAGGGTTCTCGCAAGCCGCCGCTATAAAACTTCATATCACCACTGTGCACTTAAAACTACCTGCTCCATACAAAAGCCGGGCTCGCGCTGAACAAGGTGCCAAGACCACGGCTCCCTGGAAACCACGTGCGGGGATAGCAGTGCCCCCAATGAGCCTCGAACTTCTCCAGTCATACGTCCTTGGACCTTGGAAGAACGACTTGGAAAAGTTAAAGGCAGTGTTGGATGTAAATAAACAAAAAGTCGAGGATGAGTTCGACCAAAACGAAGAGGAAATGGAAGATGCTTCAAACGAGAAAGAGGAGCTACAAATAGAGTTTGATTATAAAAAAGAAGAAATGGATGATATGAGCTTCACCGAGGAAGTGGTAGTGGAGGAGCCGTGTGATAGCGATTTCTAATTCTGTTCTGTTGCAATCATAAGAAATTTATAATATTTTATTTTTATAATAAATCATTTAAGATTATGCGACGAATTTTTACAGTAACATTTGAAAGAGTCCATAGTTCATCTTTTCGGATCGAAAACTCAACATTAAAATAGCGTGGAATTAAAAAATAAAAGTATATAATATATAATATAGTCTATAGTTAAAAGTAGGCCTTTACAATGGACTATGTGCCTGGTTCCAATACCTTAGAAGCGTCCCAAATAAGCGTTTACCTCGTAGAATAATGTTATAGTGACAATTTACGCTAGTCGGTAGTACTACCAATTAACGCTAATGGAACCAAGTACCTAATCTCTAAACAAACACTGACAGCCGAGCCTATTCAATGCAAACAAACAAACAATCAAATCTTTCCTCTTTATAATATTAAGTAAAAGTATAGATAACGTTGGTCTGTGATATCGCTAGGAATACATGTGCCCGGAACCTGCTAACTTGATGGTGCTCAGCAGAAAACGTTCTCGATCACTGCAATTACTGCACCTTTTGAGGTGACAAATTCCAGTACTACTAAAATATAAACTATCGAGAAATTGATTGAATGATAGCAATATCGAAAAGGTTGGAGCTACCTAGTTACCTGCCAACTTGACGACCAACTTGACATAAATAGACTGGTTGATTGACACTGACTGCTTGCTTGGCCTGCTGACAGCTAAGATCACAGATTACTTTGTTCATTTATCTTTGTTTTGCTTGCGCTACGCTCAAAGAATTAAAAAATTGTTTTTGTGCTACTCGCTTACACCTATTTTGTAAACATTACACTTTGGTAATTACGAGTTATCTAAAAACAGTTTAAGAAACGAATAATTTATTCAGATACTTTTATCTTCACTCAATACCTTTTTTCTACTGTGTAAGTATGAAAACTTTCTGGAATAGATCGTAGCCAGCGATAAGCCTCCATTGTTATATTTCTATGGCACATTGTTCTGTTCGTCTGATCTTATCATTTCGAGGCCGCTATTCCAGCATTGTGATTTTATTACAGACAGCAGTGTATATTCGAACTCGTACGTAGCGTATTCCTAAAATATAATCACATTATTTAGATACAGGTACAGCTACAGTAATACAGATACAGTAGGTAGAGCAATAATTGTAAGTTTTATTTCAGTACAATAATTCATAGATTTTACTGTAGTTGGAAGGTACTATTTTTCAATAGTTAGATCATTTTCAGCCACTTTTTAGATGGCGACAAACAAACACATAATACAAATCAGGGCCAGAATTTCGTTTAAAAAAACACTACCTACAGTTATAAGACCATTCTGAAAATGTTAGTAATACCAATTTATTTATCTCTGTTATTTTACAGCTAACAGCAGGACCTATGTGAAAATGGAACAAGTCTTCATAAAAATAGAAATTAAGCGTGAGGATGCAAGTGAAGATGAAAAGAATGAAGACAAATTAAAACTACATTCAGATCATAAAGATGGTTCCAGTGATTGCATCTTAATAAAAAGTGAATTTAACAAAAATGATAATGAATCAGAAACAAATGCCCATAAAAATAATATTGGATCATTAGAACCTCAGGATGTTACTTATGACAACGAATTTCATTCTCCTCCTCTCTCTAAAGAATTAGTAGTAAACGGAAATGTATATCAAAATGGTAAAATAAACAGAGTGCCCTGCAGCCAATGTGACAAAACTTTTAAAAACAGAGCTAATTTAAAAAACCACTTAAAATATGTGCATTCTGGAGAACATAGTGTTGAATGCACACAATGTTTCCGCATTTTTAAATCTCATGTACATCTACGGTCACATGTTATGTCTGTGCATGCTGTACCAAATGAAGTGAGCTGCCCTACTTGCCATAAAGTATTTCTTAACCAAAAGAAACTACAGAACCACATCTATTACAGTCACCCCCAGCCAAATGAACAAGTCACATGTACTGTATGTTCAAAAACATACAAATCTCAATACAATCTTAAAGTTCACATGAAGCAAGTCCACCCTGAGGGCAAGTCTGTGCCGTGTCCATACTGTGATAAGTCATTCAAAGTTGATATGCTGCTACAAAGACATATAAAATGGGCCCACCCTAATGATGGAATGATCTACAAATGCCCTCAATGTTTTAAAGTGCTACCATCTATTGCTTGCTACAAGAAACACATTGAAAACACACATAATGCTTCAGCACGAGCTACTTGTGAACTCTGCAACCGGATTTTCAAGACAAAAAAATCTCTAGATCGCCATTTAAAAAATGTTCACAATAGGAAGGAAGTCAAACCTTATGTCCCTAGACAATTTGTGTGTTCGTACTGTGAGAAGAGTTTTGAGAGCAATACGTCCTTGTTTTGGCATACACAAAAGCACCACCTTGCTTCAGAGTGCGACATGGATAGTTCTAATACCTACTGCGAGATTTGCGACAAGTCTTATTCTGACAACGCTTCGCTACAACGCCATTTGGCGTCAGTACACTCATTAGAAACAGCTACTTGTCACATCTGCATGAAGGAGTTCAAATCGGCCATCAACCTACAAGGTCACATGAGGATTACCCACGCGCCGCCAGAGGCTACTCAGACCTGTGATATTTGCAAGAAAACTTTTAAGTGCGCCCTACACTTACGAATGCATATCAGCGCTGTGCACACTGAAGGAGAATTCAACTGTGATGTTTGTAACAAAATTTTTACATCAGTCAAGTATTTAGCGAAGCACAAGAAAACACACTTACAAACCAGAGAGCATCCTTGCGATATTTGCGGTAAAATGTTTAAGAACGTATTTGCAGCTAACAAGCATAGACGGAATGTTCATGGAGGCGTCAAATGCCACTTTTGCCATATCAAGCAGGCAAAGTTAGACAAGCACCTACTAAATTGTCCTAAACGTAACACTGAGGTAAGGGACTCCATCTGTGTCAAATGCGAACGCACTTTTACGAATAATACAGAACTTCATGAACATATATTAGGCTGTGGAATTGAGAGCATTGATCCTATTGTTAAAATTGAAGAGGTTGATTCAGATGAACCAATGACAACTTATAATAGTAATTAAGTGTTAACACTTTAGGTCAAATGTTCAATGCTATACATTAATATTTATTTAAGTGATTAAAAAATCATGTATGTATTAATAATAAGCATGTGAAATATAATTCCTAAGAAAGCTGTTTTCTACCTAAAATGCGTCTAGGTTCTAAAAGACTAGTTCCTTGTATTCTGCAAGTATCATTCCCCAACATTAGGAATAATGTATGGTTTTTTAAATACGTGACGGTTAAACTGCGCTTTTTTCACATTTTCAACTCACGGCGGTGGTCTCAAGCGCATCTTGTTTTAATTCGACGACTGAAACTGCATGCGTACTCGCCTCTTAACAGTTACATACCTACTTGTAGAGCCTGACTCACCAGGTTTCCTTATCTTCGCTAGTATCGAAAACTACTAGCATATACAGTCAGCATCAAAAGATGCTTGTTTGAATGACCAAGTTTTAAGTATTTTATGAATGAAAACTAGTACCTCATGCTTTAGATTCTCACTACTTTTAAAATGTTAAATCTAAATAGGGACAGTGATAATCAATTAGAAAATTTTTAAGAAGCTCACGCTCTAACCAGTAAACCGATTTGGATGAAATCCTACTACAAAAAAACGAAAGTTTATAAGTATGGATGGATGGATGGAACAATTAATGTAAAGAAGACCCAGATCAGGAACAAATATTTTGCAGATCATTTGAAAACTAGCCTGCCTCGGAATCGAACCCACACTTTTTGTAGCTCTATCTGTAATGCCGTCAAAGTAGAAAAAACAGCGGTGGCTTGTTATCAGATTTTTTATGTCTAAGAATTTCTTTTTTAGTTCAGTTTTTAGTTAAATATTCATCTATTTCTAATTAGATAAAGTAGCACTACCGGTGTCGTTTCTTTCGTCGCCGATTGTCGGATCTTTCATCGCGTCTCAAATCAAATTATTTTTGTTTAATAAAGTGCTTTAAATATGAATTTTAAAATCTCTGCCGAGAAGAGTTCCTATGAAATTATTATTATGGTACACTCGCTTATAAGTGAGTTGTGGTCACTTAATTATTACAATTATTACAAATATTAAGCTAATAAACCTATTATTATGATTAATATTTTGTTTTAATTCCACTAGTTGACTACAATGATGGTAGTTGTAGAGTGATATAAAATTGTAGGAAAATCATACAAAAAAAACTGCTTGGTACTGAAATAGATATTTATTTAATTTACTTATATAAAACATTACTTATTTTTATTCAAACTTAGACCAAGGTATGGTTTCACACTCATGTCATATTTTAGTCTTCTCGTAATCATATATCAAAATCACAAACCAGAAGATTTTGCCAGTGAATAGGTATTGTTTAAACAACAGTTTTTAGTAAACAACACAAACACAATTTTACAAGCCACATTTTTTAAGCATTACATTCATGTACATAATTGAATACACCCAAAAATAATTTGACAAACATAAAGACACTCTGCGAATACTTTTATAACGCTGCCCATTTGTTTTGAAGACATACCTAACCCTCATACATTATAATAATTTACGTTGCAAGTTTACACAAACAAAATTTCACTATGATTTTATTTAATTTATAGTTGAGATCACAAGATAGTAATTAATATATTATGCAATCAATTTTAAAAGACAACCTTCCAAAACTCACTTTACATTTTGACAGATAAATTCCTACACGAGCCATGTTTCTTCATCTTACAAGCGTCTGTTAGTATTACTAAGAATCACAAGATCTTATTGGATAATATTACTGTGACAGTTTATACTGGCCAATCAGATGAGAGTTTATCTGACAGGTAAAGACCGGTAATACTACTAACGGACCCTCGTATGTTATAAGAACCGAATGGTCATTCTGGATTATGATTCCCTGTTTCATGGCTGTTATCAATAACTACGAGTACCATATTACCGATACAACCCGGAACTAATATTTGACTGCGAAAATCGAACAACGATTATCAGCTTCTCGCCCGCTGCGTGACAGAGGTAGTTAAATAAGGCCGCGCGTAGGCGTCCTAAAGCCTCACGTCATCGTTTAGGGCCCCGCGGTGACGTAGAAGACATCGCAAGGCCGACTCCATGCATCGTATACAACTTGTGGTTCGTTCTTCGGGAATAAGTCCGGCTTTGGCTCGAGAATAGGAGCTGGCGCTTCATCCTTAATAGCCTGTCGAAAATATTTATGTAAGTACGAGTACAATCAAATCAATCTAGTAAGTATTCAATCAAATCAAAAGGGTCTCTTAAAATTGTCATAAATACTCAATTTATTACAGTTCCACGCACGTTTTTTGTGTAAATACATACATAAAATATAAGATAACACCCAAACATCAGAGTTCATCACACAAATGTGAGATTAACCAACTGAGTAGCGGCGGCTGTCAAATGACCATACTGAATCGCTACACCCATAACAAAGCAATGCCTTGTAGGTCACACACGTTAAGTACGTGCCCTACGAAGCACTACCCTGCGTCCACCAACCTGAGGCATACTGGTGTTAAACCTCATGTACCTGTAAGTCACCGGCACCCACACCCTTTAAACCGCAACACGTTGCATAGATATTAATTTAGTTGAATGAGGTTCAGTTACCTTGTTCCGGCGTAGCTTGAGATGCACCAATTTGACATGCGTAGCGCGCGCCGTGCGCTGACTGAAGCCGCGGCCGCACAGTGCGCAAGCGAAAGGCTTCTCACCCGTGTGCGTGCGGAGGTGGTTCGTTAACACGCTCTTACCCTGAAACACATCCATACCAATTACAATGCGAAAGTGTGTCACGCTTTCAGAAGCCCAAATCTCGTAACGAAAAGCTGAAAAACTGTTTTTTTTTTAAACGGAGGGTAGACGAAATAAGTTTAAAAACCTCTGATATTATAATGATGATAATGACATAGCTTGTTCCATTTGCATATGTCCTACTTTTTTATGTAGGTATATATTAGCAAAACTGGAAGCCTCACTTTTTCTGCGTCCGTAAAGTTGTGCGGAGCTACGATTAATTCTAATTCTGTACATTTGGAATATAATATCATTGGAAAGTCTTCGTTTTAATTCATATCATTGAGGATCAATGAAGGTGACACACATTATTCTAAAGCTTGTTCCATCAGCAAGTGAAGTGTAGTGTAGTGTACCCGGAATGCTTTGCCGCAGGTGTCACAGACGTGCCTGGGCGGTGGCGCGGGCGCGATGTGTCGGCGCAGGTGCTTGGCGTGGCTGGCGCGCGACGCGAGCGAGGCGCCGCACGCGAGGCAGGGGAACGCGCGCACTCCGTCGTGCTGGACGCGCGAGTGCGTCTCGCGAGCCGACGCGCTGTCGAACCGCTTGTCGCACCGCTCGCACGCGAACCTACGCCCACACACACAAACGTATAGATGCTACTAGTATAGGATGATTAGCGAAACTTCATCCGCGTGAAATTATCCTCATACAAACATCAACCCCTGCTATATCCGTTGGACTGAGTTTCGAGAATTCCTTTCTTTCAACAAGACCAATTCCCCTCTGAAATTACAAGTCTCTACACCCAGTGGTTTTTAGGCTGTGCGTTATCTATATGTCAGTCAGTAAGGACAGAGGTTCTTATAATTCGTATAGTTATAGATGTTACTTGTGATAGCACCAGCACAACCCGTAGTGGTCTATTGACGCTATTTATTTAATTAGATGAATTCTATTGCTGTTAAACTGTTAACTGAGCTTACAGTAGTTACAGCTCAGTTCGTAGTAAGGTTACTACGAACTAGGCCTTCTGCGCTGTAGGTGGTGGGTTCGATCCCCACCGAGAACAAACATTTGTGTGATGAACATATGGATGTGTGGAGAGGTACATCTGGATATACCTCTGACTACCTACTTCATCATTCAAGAATCTCGAGTAGTTACTATACATAAAACTACATTATTAATTTAAACACATTTATGTTGATAAACCATTTGTGTGTTTGTTTCATGTGCATCACACACACAGCATAACATAACTGTATGGGCACAATATCACCAGCCATGAAAGAATAATAATAAATATTTGTGGAATGAAAATTAATAAGAAGGAAGTAAGAAATTATTAAGAAATGAAAAGAAGAATGTAACTCACGTGAAACTGTTGACGTCTTTGTGCTTCAAGCTTTTGGTCAAGTGCTGCCGCAAACTATGAGCTGACTTAAACCTAAAAAATACAACATTTAATACATTAACATTAACTACTAAGTACACTTATATAGCTTGTAATAAGAACTCTGATTTAATTGAATTACAGACCTTCGCCTTTACCTTTCTTTTGGTCATTTGGTCTGTACTCGGAAGGCGAGTGACAATTCTTCATCGCTAGTCTTGCCCCCACAATGGCACGTGGGTGTGGTACATACCTGACATCGCACTCGACGCAGTAGAACTCTTTAACGTTGGTATGCTTGAGCTGGTGATGTTTCATCTGCGTACGCGTGCGACATCGCTTCCCGCACACGGAGCATTCGTAATTCTTTACGCCTTCGTGGATCCTACAAACAAAAAACACTATATAAATAGCATCACGACTTTAATATCCCTCAGATCTCTCTTATCTCTTAGACTTTATTACAACCATGTCACTAATCGTCAAAACAACATATGAGCTCACTTCTCAAATGAGCTAAGGTTCAAAAAAAGTAACATAAATAAGTTTACCGAGAAGGTTTTTTTTGCGCCGACCCTATATCTAGGGGTATCATTGATCGAAGCTAATAGCACTAAATAATAAAATATAAATGCTCTACGATAGTTGTAAAGGTCTATTTACTCACTGCATATGCTCTGTTAGAGAGTCTTTATTCACGAACGACTTCCCGCACTGGTCGCATTTCGGCCGGTCTCCGGAGTGGTGGTTCCGCATATGGCCTCGATGCGTTTTGCTATTGCTGCGAATAAATGGTTAAATAATAATAAATCGAGCAAGCCTTGATAGTATCGTCAAAAGATGGAGCAACGGTTGCTAAAGTACCGTATTAAAAAACCATCCCAAGGTTTATTTCGGCGGGTCCGATTGAACATTCGATAGCGCAGTTGGTTAGCGCATCCCCGTGTGGAGGAGAAGGTTGGAATGTATGTCCTTCAACGAAAAGGGAAGAACTTCTACCGAGCGCACTTTGGCTCGGGGTCCTAGGATCAACAGATAATTATCGAAGGTATTTGACGACCGATTGGCGCGGCGGGCGATTGTCCGCCTGCGACGCAGGAGGTTGCGGGTTCGATTCCCGCCTCGGGATAAACGTTTGTACGATCTGCAAATATTTATTCCGGGTGTTTTGGGTATTTTCTATGTATAATAAAAAATATCTATATGCGTAATGTATTGTATTAGTCATCTAGTACCCATAACACAAGCTCTGCTTAGCTTGGGGCTAGATGATGCTGTGTGGACTGTCCAGCATTATTATTATTATTTATTTGATATAGTCAATCTCCGTGAAAACTTCATAAGCCCGATACAGGATAGTTCTTATTTAGCTCGATAGATGGCGGTATATCAGTTATTATATACCTTGATACTTTTCCGCATAGATCACAAGTAATAACCGTGGTGATGCCTTCATGCTGCGTTCTGAAAGAAAGAATAACATCTTGGTCATAGCTTACCTTAGTGCTAATTATATTAGAATAGGCCAATTATTACCTTTAAGCTAAAGTAACTGCACTGGAGTGCGATCATAGAACTTCGGTCAACAAAGTTGTCTTATCGACAAACTGATTTCATCTTAGACACCGGTGGTCTAGTGAGAGTGACTCCATCTTCTAATCCTTAGAACGTGGGTTTAAATCCGGTCGTGCACCAATGGATTTTTCTGCACGAAAAATGTGTGTGCGCAGTGCCAGTGCTCTCAAACGGTGAAGGAAAACATCGTAAGGAAACCAGTTAGTATTCTAGCAGCGGCGATGGGCTTGCAACCCGTCAAGTATGTAATACTAACCACTGCAAAATGTGGGTATGTACTAAATGTACTATCTGGACGTACCCCTGACTACCCCCCTTAAACATCCTCAGCCAAATTCTGTGGGATTAGAGTGGTAATGCTATTTCTATTTTTTCTTACTAACTTTACCTATCGAATTTTAGAACTAGCCTCGACATATTTTATCGAATGGTTTCCCTGTGGAAAGCTTGACGATAAATTCAGTAAAATTTCTCGAATTTATCGACCTAACGGTAAACTAAGTACCATACTACTAATCTCGATAAAACCTCGTTTTATAGAGAATTCATGTCAAATTTTATCTATAGATACATCCATGCTAGGACACCTGACTCCCTAGGAACAAATAAGATGAAAGATGACATAAGGAATATATGATAGTGATTTCTTACCTATAGTGATGATATATAGACGCCCGGTCTATCATCCTACGGCCGCATTGCACGCATTCGTACCGGCGCGTATGTATCAGCGAATGCACACTAAACGAGTACATAGTAGGTAGGTACATGGAACATAGCCTACATTCATACTGGCCTCGGGCCTGGAACACACATTAAATAATAAAAATAATAATGCTGGGCAATCCACACAGCATCATCTAGCCCCAAGTTAACAAGAGAACATGGGCCTCCCCCATACGTCTCCAGGACGAACGATTTTGAGCCCTTTCCATCTATCGACTTCCCGCGATCCTAACAATGTCGTCAGTCCGTCACGTCCTACGCTTCGTCTTCCGGTTCGTAATCGCCATTCGAAAACGTTTATTCCCCAGCGGAGCGGTTGCAATAAAGTAATACTAAATTGCTCTGGCATGCTCCAGTGTGTTGTGTTTTTGTCAAAACTGGACCAAAGCACTAAAAAATAGTTTAGAATCCTTTTTAACTGACCGGGCTGTGTTTAGACATGTGGTTCTCCAGCTTAGACTCGAAGTTAAACCCCTTGAAGCAGAGCTCGCATTGAAAAGGAAACTTCACTATTGCTCTACTCTCCTCCTGTAAATAAATACTATTTTAAAAATACCAATGAAAGTGTTGTTGTTTGAAACTTATACTATGAAAGATATGGATATATTAGGTAGGACACAAAGCATGCTACAAAGGTTCAAAGGGGTTTCAAATCAGAGGTTTTTTATTTATATTTTTGCAGCTTTCGTATCACTGCGGCCAATGATCTATTGTGATCTATCTATCAAAGAGGTTACCTCTCTCTGCCTGATCTGTTCCTCTGGGTTCAGGGTAATAACTCGGATTTTTTTAGGGTCTATTTCTATCGGCTTTCGGATGGAGTGTTTCTTTATTGGCGCATCCGTTTCTTCAAAGTCTTGGCTGTAAATAAGATTTATTGATACAATTAGCTTTCGTCCGTGGCTTTACTGGTATGGCTTCCGGATAAAAGGTAGCGGCTAGTATTGCCAAAGATAAACTACCTTGATTTTATTTAAGGACATGGAAGCTATCTATCGGACATGGGCTCTTAGTGAAGTCCTCGTCCGGGGAAGTACTATAACTATGTCTATTTCTATACCACCAAGCAGTTTGCTGTATTCCGGTTTGTTGGGTATGTGTGCCGGTGAAATTACGGAAACATAAGGCTGAACACACGGGTGTTTAGCCTCATCAACCTGCGTCCATCAACCTGAGGTATACAGATACCTCACGTTGATGGACGCTTTGTGTGACTGCGACACAAAGGTCGACGTATTATTGAATTATATTTGTTAAAGGAGCAGATTTATCAAATAAAAAATACACGTTTTTGGGTAGGTAGGTACTTATATAAATATACAAATGTACTTGACAGTCACTGTCATATTTACCTGCTTTTCTTCTTTTTCTTGCTCTTTGGTTCTTTATCCTTCTTTTTCCGCTTCACTTCTGGTTCACTCTTCACTTCTTTTTCTAGGAATACATCCACATCATCCTCTCTATTTCCAGATCTGGAAAAGATCGCATTTTAATATGTGTTCTTACGTCACGACCATCATAAACCACCGCTGGTCATAAACCTCTCCTTTACATTTATAATTTTTTTTATACTACTGCTGGTGGAACAAGCATATGGCCCACCTGATGTTATGTGGTACCCATCACCTAATTATAACAAAGCATTGCCTTGTAGGTCACGCACGTTAGGTACGTGCCTTTGGATGCACTACCCTGCGTCCACCAACCTGAGTCATACTGGTTTTAAACCTCGTGTGCCTATAATTTCACCGGCATCCACACTCTTCAAGCCGGAACACAGCAATGCGAGCATCACTGCTTGGCGGCAGAAATAGGTATGGTGCTTGCACAAAGAGCTCTACTACTACTAAAATCATTACATAGAATAATGCATTGTTATGCAATATTCGTTATGAACGAGTTCTACGATGTACTGCTCCGCGTTCACATACTTAAGCCTACAGGTGTTAGGTCATGTGCCTGTAATTTCACTGGCACCCTTCAAATCGAAACACGCAGCCACCTGCTAGGCGACAGGAATAGGCATGGTGGTAATACTTCCCCTTACGAGCCCTTCACTAAGAGCTCTACTACTACTTACGGGACGGTCTAAATAAATCTATACAAATTATAAAAATCTTTGTCCTACAAAACGTACAGCATACTCGCAGATATTTTAAATTTACAGGGTATATTTATATTGATACGTAAAAATTCCTGAAATTCAACCGCTAAACAGGAATAGCGGTAGTTGAAATTTGTATGAAAATAAATTCACGCGGACGAAGTTATAATACCTGAATTCCTCCAAAGGCAGGTCGTCTTCCAGGTCAGAAGTTGGGCTCTCCTCCTTGACTGTATCCACCTCCGCCTCCGTCACTAACACCGGCACGAACGGTAACTCTGACTTTACTAGTTTCTTCTCTTGCTGAAACAATAAGTAATCAACGATTAACATCAAATCTATCGTTGCACCCTAGGCCAAAAGTATTTGTAATTTTTCTATGTCAGACTAGTTTAGGATTACATATTAAGCTCGTTTGTTTCTTTTAGTTTATCTAATAAGTAAATTAATAGTAAGTAGTACTATTAGTATTGACGAAGGGGATAAAGCTTGCCTGAGGGTATGGACATCTTTATCTAACGAGGGACTAGGTACTAGGTACTACACCTTTCACACGCAAGACAATATAACGCAAGGCTAGGTACTAGGATTTAATTTGAGTTATTACTTAGCGAATAGGTCCTATTCGAAGGACTGAGCAAAAAGAACCAAGATCTCAAAAAATTAAGTAATGCAGATATATAGAGTCAGGAGGTAAAAATGAGTACAAAAATTGAGGTAAAATTGAGTGAGTGAGGAGGGTAAAATGTTTACATTCTAAAACCTTAACTTAATCTTAGGATTTATAATTTCAACGAAAACTGTAAAATTTCGATAAAAAGTTCGATTTTATGGAGGTTCAATGCTTCATAGGTCTGCTTAGTCTAATATAAACTAGCCATGCAATACTACGCATTCAAAGTGATATTAGTTGAGACATTCCTTTGCTTTTTCTTGACAAAAAATATATGTACTTACATAATAGAGAAGGTAAATACTTAGTAGCAGTAGTGTGGTGACAGAGAGTGGTTTAGGTAAGCTGTCATACCTGTAAAATCCTGTGAAACCCTATTTTTGGTTTGGTTGTGTCAAAGGTTAAGGTGTGTGTGGCACTGAGTTGCGGAGTCCTGTACCGGGCCAGCTCAGGGTCTGATGGTTCTACTGGAAACTGAAACATCCATACTTATCTTATATCTACTCTTGTAATGTTAAAGTTAAATGCTCAATATTACTCCTTTAGGTAAGAGCCTTAGCAATTATTATAAAAATATTTGTAATTTCAATTACTTCTAGTAATAGCATCCAAAAAATCTTTTTCGGATTTTATTAGGGGTAGAGTAGGATGAGCAGCTTACCGGAGCACATCTCATGAGATACTCATAAAGCATGTTGTGTGCGCGCAGCATCTTATATTTGAACATGACAGCCTTCTCCATGAGAGCACGGCACTCAAAACAAACCCACTGTGACACCCCATCTGACACTGCCACCTGGAAACATATAAAATGTAATAGTAGTCACTACATAGTCAAAATATACTTATTTAACAAAAACAACTTATCTCACTTAAATATAATTTAGACTAGGAAAATCTTAGCTAGTTTAACTCCACTGCAACCAAGATTAGTAATTTTAATGATATTCTATTCGTTTTTTTTCTCTGGGTGTTGAGATGTGTAGTAATAGAGTATTGATGAATCTTGTATGGAGTCACTAGAGTTTTCTATACTCCCACTAGATGCACTTATCATAAATCAGCTCTATACAGAATCCACTCTAAAAATAAATTATTATAGTTGTTAAGTGTATTATTATCCAAAAATATACATGTTTGTTATACGCAAAACGGGCCCATTAGCAGCCTAGTTGTGGAAACCAGTCTACCCAAGTACATGTTTGTTATCTTTAACAGAATATAATATGATCCATCATCGTAAGCTTGAACGAGTCCACTATTAATAACTTGATAAATGAAAGCACTAATCCAGCAGTGCACTTATTCATAATATGTCTTAAACCATAATCACAACACTTGGCAGGCGAATTGATGACTAGCTTTGGTGTAGATCTCAGGAGACTGCTGGCCTTCCTCTAGGGCATTCCCTTAGTCACCTCATATGACATGCACAGTACGTGATAGATGGGTCAGGAAAACGACCACAGCCAATAAGTAACTAGGTACTGTGTTTTAATAACTACTAATATTTATGCACACTCAGATTTATATAGGTTAGGTGTTTCAATTATAAATTAACTATACCAGCTTTACTTAACTTGGAATTTGTACGTGAAATGACAAATAATCTGTAATCTAACATTTTCTTTACTCATACTACTGATTACTTACATTTATACCGGCCAATTCCAAGAAATACTGCTGCACCTCTATCGCACTTATCATCCGTTTTTCTGTGGTAAGACAGCATCTACAGATCTGTTTTTCAACTTCAAATCCAAATTTTAATTCTCCTTCGTCACCTTGTGTAGTTTTCATGATTCTTTAATCGTATTACGAACAAATGTTACACAAATATTTACAAAAATCGCAAAATGTAAACAATACAATACACAGTGTACCACAGAACCAAAATATTCTGTGCACAGAATTCTTACAGTGCTGCCATGCCAGTATGAATGAATTTAGGAATACCTTCATAGAAGAAGTACCTCTACACCCCTTGGATGACGGATAGAATTTAATCTTTTATTTTCCTGTATTTTAAGGATAGAATACTTACTTTTTTTAAATACATACGCAGATAGATAATTGCTCGCTCATGCTTTGCTTCGTTTATGTGCAACTAGTGAGTAAAGTTGTACCTACTACTATCCTACTAGTGAGGGAGTTTTTTTTATAATTATTCTAAGGATGGTCTTGCAAAACAATTAGATTTAATTTTATTTAACTAATCATGTTTACCAAGATAAACATGTTTAGCGTAGGTAAACCTAATGGGTAGCGACACAACTTTCCTTGTGAAAGATGTTAAGCGTAATTAGCTACCTAAATGCATTTAGGGACTCGCTAAATACATTTAGTGAGTGATCGTTGTGCTAATTAAGTTTGGCTTGGTTGGTATCATAGCACGACAACACAAGTGTCTGAAATAAGATATTTCTCCAGGATACTTTTTATGCCGCCAGTACCGTTTAGTTTAAATGCATAAAAACGCGGCAGCGGTGATGAATGGGATGGTAAAATATTTAAACCGCCAAAAGATGTTTAACCACTGGTACTTTTGCTTTAACCCCATCAACAAACCATTTCAAAATGTACTTTATCTTTGATAGATAAATAATGATGTAGGTAAGTATTTTATATGACGACCGAATGATGTGGCGCGGCGGGCGAAGCTGCCTGCGACGCAGGAGGTTGCGGGTTCGATCCCCTCCTTGGAATAAATGTTTGTAAGATCTGCAAATATTTATTCCGGGTGTTCTGGATATTTTCTATGCTTATAAAATAAAAAATATCTATGTATGTAATATAGTATATCAGTCAGGTATTAAGTATATCAGTCATCTAGTACCCATAACACAAGCTCTGCTTAGCTTGGGGCTAGATGATGCTGTGTGGATTGTCCAGCAATATTTATTTATTTATTTAATCGTACCCATAACATAAGCTCTGCTTAGCTTGGGGCTAGATGATGCTGTATGGATTGTCCAGCATTATTATTATTCTATTCTAACTGCGACTGTAGGTAGGTACTTACATACTTGGACATTCGCGACGGGGTAGGTACCTAGTAACGTGGAGCTAGCGAAGTCAAGAGATACTGCTATCTAGTGTATATGTTATAGAAGGCTTTCTAGGTAACTAAAACAAATTTTAATTAAATCAGTTTTATTTTAAAAGAATCGGAACATGTAATAGTTAAATCACATTATAAAATAAAACTCACAATTATTTACAAAATAAATGCAGAATTATTGCGCTGGCGCATCTCAAACAATAAGCTTAGAAACGTTCGATAATTGTCATTTCATGTGAATAGAAATTAACTTTAGAAGCTTTTATGTAAATAACTTAGTACCTACAGTGATAAACACGTACTTGACAAAGTGCGTACCTAACTTATGGTTTTCCATGAAATCATAGGTAGGTAGGTACTTACAGGCTGTCTTATTTTGGAACTTTAAAACTCTAGATCACAATAGATAAAAGACAGATGGTTAATTTCATTAGAGGTAAAACTATTTGCCAATATAGGCCATTTGTTAGTCTAAAGTCTTCTTGAAGTCTAAAGTCTAGGTTGACGTCAAAGGTAACGAATAATGATTAGCTCACATAGCGCCCTTCGAAGTACCTATTTTATCAATATGCTGTAGGTAAAGGCATCTTAAAATAAGTAAGTACATAAGTTAATTACAATGGCATATAAAAACAAGTCTAGAAGAAACCTTTTAAAAGCATTTCCGTGCTATTGTAACTTAAACTTCATTTCGATACAGTAGGATAAAATAAACATTGATCAAAGTGCTTAGCCGCGATATGCTGGCTGTCTTTACCTACCCGGCGTGGGTGTAACTTCCGCCACCATTTTAATTATATAGTATCAACATTTATCGAACGTTTTTGATCATAAGGCTGCAGTATTCAAAGACTTTAACATAACACAATGTTCAAAACTTTGATTTTAAAACAAACAACAAATATATCAACAAATTACCAGGCACAATTTCACAAGTTCACAATATTCCATTTCAACACAACTAGATCAGGTATTGAGATTTCACTAATTAACAAACACTAATTTGTCACCAAAGATAGATAAGTAGATAAAAAACGATTCATAGTGAGGACAAAATTAACTTCAATTTATAAATCGAACTGAAATGATCAACCCTCTTGCATTTTTACTTGCTGATTTTTGGCCTGCCATACACATTCTAATGTAACGACGATAAGAACAAAACAATTTAATAATCACATGCTAGGTACCAAAGACACATAGCAACAGTGTATAACGACCACTTATATACAAACGTGTTACAGAATTGACGATTAGTTTATCAGGTCATATCATAAAATCAAATAACTTCTAAATTATACCAGACATTTACTTTACCGACTGTTTAACAAAGTTTCCTATATTTACCTATATACACAGATTAAACTCTAGATCACAATATGACAAAGGTGGGTAACTTTCATTGAAATAAAGTCTACGTCTAGTCACGAGCAACCAAAAAATCATGTCTCAAAAGCGTACGACACGTCTTTGAAAGAGACTACGTTATAAAAGACGCATATCAACCGGCTGTCACCAAAAACCGCGTGGGTGTTTTTGGTTTTCAACTAAGTTGTGTCGTTTCTCTCAATTACATACATCAATAATTTTAAATTATAAAGGTCCCGGTTTTAACTTGAAATTTCACATCATTCCAATACAAAGCTAGGTCGGTAGTATCACAATAGGTATTTATGATGATAACAGGCACTCTTGAAATTTTACTAATTCACAAACAGAAATTTAAATCTAAATATATCATAGTTTAGTAGGCATATTTAAAATTAACTCCGATTTATAAGATCACCTACTGTCTTGAATATAATTTTTTTTCCCCAGTTGCAGACGCATTTTGTATGTGTCTTCATTAGGACCACTAAAGTTTTCGTAGGTAACAAATATCTGTTTACAGTGCACAATAAACATCAGTCTTTTATGGCTGTGTCAAAATAGCTGTTGAATTTAGTACAGAGAATTCAGCACCTATTGTATTTAAAAACATTCTAAGGTTTTTACATAAAATCTCTTTAAAAATTAGAGTAGGTAGCTTGGAAGGAAATTACACTGGCCTTATGTAAGATCTTAAGTAGGTAAACAGCTTGGATTTCAGGAGTACCTGGACTTCTTTGTCAAGACGTCGTCACAGCCTTGTACAACCTAAGCCTAGTGTCCGACAGCGCAGCTAGTATATTAGTACCGTTGAGTTCTATACAACCAATATCTAAGGATGGTAACACTGATTGAAGGGACATGGTCTTCGATCCGTCTAAACCATGTAGAATCGTCGACGAATGGCTTTCAGAGTAAGCCGCCACCCAGGATTCTCCGGGAACTTTGACAACACTGACTCTAGTCATTAAAGAGGCCCTGGACGATCCAACAAAAGTTTCTTCAACTTCTGGTAACACCTCCCCATTAGGGACACTAGCTTTTAACTTGCAAACGGTAAGTTTAGCCTTCTCCGACCCGCAGGGACGACTGGATATGACCGCTCGGTGGGTTTCGTTGTCATAGCACAAAGACATAAATGACCCTTCAACAGGTAAGGGGGTCGGCTCCCACTGTCTATTGTTTGCACACCATAGCCAACTAGAGTTCAACTGACACGAAAGTAATCCAAACTCCGTTGAACGAAGAGATACGACTGGTGATAGATCTCCAGGAGCTGAAAGTAGCTGAAGATGAGTAGAGGGGTTTCTTACATCGTATTGATGGATGATTCCTCCGACACCGCCGACGTAGAACTCGTTACTTCGTAGATAGTCCCAGGAACATGACCATAGTGGCATTCCTGTGTTTACTGTCACACTAGGGATCTCTCGCTCAACGACCCTCGCCGTGCTGTCTAAGCCCACGCTCAGTAGTAAGTCCCGAGGCTGCGAATACGTGATATCTCGGATAGGTTTCGGGTGGAGATGCACGAAGTGACCTAAACTGTAGTCGACGCAGTTGATTTTTCGGATTCCGTAGCCAGGGAAGAGGTTATTAGCATTTTTCTGCGATACGTAAAGCTCGTAGGTTCGGCAGTTGTACGTGAGCACTCTACAACCACCCACGCCTCCGTCTTTGCATATGTTAATGTTTTTCTCTAGGGCGAATCTCCAAGATTTTCTAACAGGCAGTTCTTTGTTATCCTGCGATTTCATCAGACCTCGTAAGACTTCTAACTGCATCGAACATGCGTGGTGAGCAATTTTAGACTTCTGCAGTTCCAATTCTGCTCTACTTTTCTCAGCAGTAAGACTGTCAATGCGTTTCTGAAGTGTAGCAATTTGAGAATTATCGACCGCGACAAGTCTTCGCGCGTAAATATACCTAATATCCCTCATAGTGGCTTTCGCTTTGCAGGTCGGACAGCATCTTTCCTTAGCCGATTTTGATATTAGCCACCTGTGTACACATTGTGCTCCAAACAAGTGCCCGCATTTAAGAGCGACTAGTCTATGATCGCCAGAGTTGCTCCACGAGTCAAGACAGATTGGACATGTCTCTCCGTCGATATCATCTCCAGGAGACGACACTTTCCGCAGCTTTGCTGGTGGTCCCTCGTAGTCTTCAGGGTCAGGTGATTGACTGGTACTAGGCCTCCACGGGACAACTGTTGTTGCACTGTTCGCAACGTCTAAAATGTTTGAAAACGGTTGGTACGCTGTGTAGGTCAGTGTTCGCGGAACGTTGGGCGATGGTGGTGGATTGGCTATTGGCGGGCTTAATGTAGGGCTATCGGAACTATCTGATAATATGCTAGGGCTTTCACGTCCAGATTGTGAATCCATTTAAAGCAGGCAGTTTATCTGAAAAGATAATTATTATTTTGAGTTTCATGGTATACTATTTTTTAAAAAGGATTACACAAAACATCCATTGGATATAGATTGTTTCATCAGCAAGTAACATAAATAAAACCGGCCAAATGCGAGTCGGACTCGCGCACGAAGGGTTCCGTACCATTATCTATAACAAAAATGGCAAAAAAAACATGTTTGTTGTATGAGAGCCCCCTTCAATATTTATTTTGTTCTGCAGCAACAGAAATACATCTGTGACAATTTCAACTCTGGGACAGACTTGAAATCTTTGTAATAGGGTCCCATTTTACCCTTTGGGTATGGAACCCTAAAAAACACCGGTACGAATGAATGGAAAACACTAACACACCAGCAAAAAATGGTAAAAAGAAAACAGTTATAATATGAGTTAAAAGCACAAGAGTTTGTAACATTATTTTGTTTTCATACTAAATAGGATTACTTTGATGAATTGCAGTTTTTTTAGGGTCTGATTAACAATGAAATGACAAGAATTTATGTTACCTGCATTCTTTTTCATTTGCAACTTCATCTTGTCTGTTTTCAGAACTGTATTCAATCCAACTTGAAAGGGCCATTCAAATGAACCAGCTATTCAGATAACTTAATTATATTAATGAAATGAGAGTAAAGACCATTGTTTGAAGTAGGTCTTACGTACCAATGTTATTTTTAGTGAGGAATCTTGCAAGGACATGATAGTAACATTTTAAAAATTAAATTGTTTGTTCTTATTGTTTTGTCTTATTTGTGTTAAATTTCATTAGTACTCATATACATAGTATACCATTAAAACTAGCATAAGTTAACGTAGATGTTTATAGATATTCTAGGCGCTACAGCGCCCCGTAAATAGGGGTATAGCCCTGACGCTGAATTACCTACATTATGGACCTATATTTACTTTGTACTTACTCGCTCTTGATATTTTTGTCTTGGTTTCCTATAGATTTGTAGAAAGCCGTAGCTACAACTTCACGGATGTGCTGGAATGTATTGTATTGTTTTATAGGGGTACCTACATTTTAAAGAATTTCGAATTTTTGAACGACAGGATTTTTCGTAAGTACAATCACTTAGTTCAACACTTTTTGACCACAATTTGGTAAAGCTTCAATCCGCGCAACTGTGGTTTCTTTACGATCTCCTGCTCTGCCAGCCAGCTAGAATTTCTCAGTCCAAAATTGTAAACAACAAAAATAAATCTTGAAGTTATGCTTTTTTAAAAATGGTTTGGTTGGTTGATTTTTGTGTACCGTCATTTCACAGGCAAAATCCAGGCCGTTAATTGCATGGTTGTGCTTTTATTTCCAGAACGTACAAAATCATGTTCGCCCTTGGAAAACACAACCATGGAATGCCAAAACCTTTGCTTTGCTTGTAAGCTTGCAGCTAAAAATAAGGACTAAAGCACTAAAGTAGCTTGCAGACTCTTCACTTTTTAGGGAGAGTGTTTCACCAAAAACTTGCGTGATGCGTGTACAAGCAATCGTACAAAGACAACTTTTTTTTAAGACGATTTCGTCTTTCTGTCTATTTTTAGGGTTCCAGAGGGTAAAAATGCTAATACCGGGAATTATAATAAGGAAATACCCAACGCACATCTCTGCTACCAACTGAGCTGTGAGCTCAACAGTTCAGTTGGTAGGTAGGTATTACGTAAGTAATAATTTGTTTTTGTTGGTAGATGGAACTGGGTGTTATGGCTTTCCCCATATCGGAGCAAGCCAAAGCTTTATAATAATTGTTGGTGAGTACCTATTCATTACATTTTTGAACTGTTACTTTTGCTCGACGTTTTGATATTCAGTTACTTAGAAGTCGCCAGTTACATAGCGCTGGCGCTTTTTATTTGTGATGAGATGGTAGAAAATCGCTGTTCGTCTCACAAATTACTTTTAATTCTCTGACATTTCAAAATAAGCAGGGTACAAGTATAGAATAAGGACTAAAGCAAGGTTGAAAAATATTTGAATTGTGTTCCCAGTGCAACGGTCGGAAACAGGTAACACCTGTAGACGTTGGACATGGCCTCTCCATATCCAGGAAGAACGATGATGAATTTAAAGAATGTCAGGGTCTCATCTTTCTTTCGGAACCTTAGCGGACAAAGAATAAATAATAAATAAGCACAACTAGTTTTATAAGTATTTATTTCAACTTATTACTTTATTAAATCTACGTAGGTACACCATTATACACCTACCTCTTAGATCATTATACATGATCTAAGGTACCTACACACTTAGCCTATTCGATTCTTTTAATAATTCAAGCCAAGGGCGAATCCAGGTAAGCTATTGGAGCCCGAAACTTTTGTAAGGAACCCTCCTTACGAAAGTTTGGTTTAGTTTTGGAAACTACTACTTAGCACTACTACCTACTACTGGGCAGGGAATAGGACAACGCTTTTATTTATTTTCTAATTATACAATAAAATTTCACGAAAACTTACATACTAACAAACCATTCAATCAATTTATCCTTATAACAAATATATACCTAGTTTACTTATGAAATAAATTAGTTCCTATTTACTCATAATACAATCATAATCCAATGTTTCATAAATAATTCATAACAGTTCACTAATTAATTTATCTGCATTCTAAAATATTTTAAAATTTAATAATAACCAATCTGTAATATTTCTAATCAATAAACTACATAATTTAAATTCATTAAATTTTCTACTTAAGTAGGTATTCGAAGTTTTAATACTAATATAAACACAAGGTCCTTTAAACCTCAACTTGTTAAAAGAGACCCGTTTCTATTTGGGTAAATAAATACTTTCTTTCAAAATAGTTAGTATGGTCATACGAGCACATAATAATACTAATAGTAACGGAATCTTGGGCTTCCTAACACTCCGTTACTAGAGATCTCCTAAAGTATAATAATTATTAATAATAATTATTACATAACTTAACATAACGGTTATACATGCACGTTTCAAGCCAATTGCGTATGAGTGCACGGCCCAACCAGTATGACGTGTCTTATTCCCATAAAGTACGAACATTACAATGCTGTAGAACGTGCCCGTATATACATAATATGTCTGATGTGGCTTGGCCTTTAACCTGCATTAAGAAGCAGGCAATCGTTCAGATGGAAATACCACCAGCGGTCAAACACAACTTAAATTTAATCACGTCTCAATTTTGACAGACTTTCATTGCAAACTGTCAAAAAATCTCGACTTGGGACGTGATTAAATTTAAGTTGCGTTTGAGTATTCGGGCGTAAGTGACTTAATAACACATTACAATAGTATTTGTATAGTTCGTTGCTTATTCGTCGCGTCGATACGTGACAGGTTATTGCACAATTCGTTATTAAGCTGTCCATGAAACAGTTACAAGGTTACACACGTCAGATGCGTACGTGTAGACGTGTACGTACAGAGCTTCGTACATAACAACGTAGTGGAATGTGCACGTCTACGATTACGCATCTGCATATGGCGGCCTTTATCAGTCAAAATACGTGGCAGGAATGATACAGTTGAATATTTTGGAAACGGGATATTTACCATAACTTACATTCAACAATCATTAGCAATAGCTTATGATTATTTGATTGGTTGATCGCTAAAATATTAATCAAAACCATGATAGTTTGAAATGTTAGATACAGTAGAAATCTGTCAAAACGACAGAATAGCAAAAAGACTTGCGACTGGTTTTGCGGTCCAAATTAACAAATCTTATTTATCTGTGAATAATATGTAATATAATTTATATATTTTTTATTTATTTATATATAGCTAAAATTTTTATTATTTTATTGGTTAGTTTAAAGTTGGTATATAAATTGTATTAAGTCTTCTGTTACTTGCTTGTCCAAGCAATCTAACTTCACTTATTTGTAATAGCACTTTGTTTTAAATATGTGAGCATTGTATCTATTACTTTCTACTATTGTACGTTCTATTGGTGTTTTGTTTATGTATAAAATAGAGTAAAAAAACGCCTTTAAACCAAGGCGATATAAAAAACCGGTGACCTGCCCCGTGATTGTGTATGTTCTGTTGCAACAATCTGTTGTCTGAAGTTTGTTTGCAACAATACTTACACAATCACCCCTCTGTAATTCTTAGCTTCCAGAGCGTAGGGTAATTAGCGATAGCTAGAGGCCCTTACCCGAAGCTACAATACAAAAAAATGGTGTTTTTAATCCGATTGTTTGACCTTATGCTAGTGCTAGTGTATCCACCAGCTGAGACGCATGGACTAGTCGCCAGAGCCGGCGGCGGTTGAGTTCCTCGGTATAGTGGGCACGTTGTCAAGGAATGCTAGAAGTGTAGCGCGTCTACGCGCGGATTCGCCGCACGGCGCGAACTTACTTCTACGGCGGTAGTAGTCTCTCACGTAACACCATCGTTTGCAACAATCAGAATCTGAAAATATTTTTTTTGTGTAGAAATACATAATGACTACGTCAGTCTCGAGACGTCCACTGCTGGATATTAATTGTTCCACTTTGCCCCACTAAGGCGCCCCACTGGTGGGGCAGAATGGAAAGCCTTAAACTTCGCAGGCAGTAGAGGGTCACATGTGGATGATAAATAGGTACCTTTTTTGTTGAGTTTCTTTCCAATCTCTCGCCACAGCTTCTGCTTGAGTTGTGAGTTGCGCGACTTCGGGTTGTAGAGTGTATCATGGCGGCGCACAAACTCTATTAGCTTCTCATCGTTCTCCCACGTCCAAGTCACGTCACGTGACATCTTAACGTACTGCTCACTGAAATAAATAACTAAGATTTGTAGCGACTACGTGGCAAATCAACGCACAAAACTGAACTATTAGAGCTCTTAGTGAAGGGCTCGTCCGGGGATGTACTACCACCATGCCTTATTCTGCCGCCAAGCCGCTTGCTGTGTATCCTACACAGTAATGCTGCTTGGCAGCAGAAACAAGCAAGGTGGTACTACTTTACGGGAGTCCTTTACAAAGAGCCTTACTACAGAATTAACTGGTTATACTGGTAGACCTAGGACACGTTTTAAGTGACCCCGATGACATGATCACCGCCGCAAATGCGGTGGAGGTCGCCTCATCAGGTCCGGACACAGATAACGCTCGACAATCACATCAACCCTGCCAGCGGGGTCGAAGACGCCTCCCCGTTAATGTCCTTTCAGGGTGAAGAGTCTCTCCGTAGCTCCCTTCCCTGGCAACAGCCCAAGCTATGAGGTCCGTACCTGAGTGATGCCATTGCGCTCGTTGCCAACAAACCACGTTAGTAGCCCGGTAACGCTGTCAGAAATCGCCAGATGATTAAGCATTTTAGTCAGTCCGAAAAAAAGTTACCGGAATTCATCAAGGTGTTGTCCCACGTAGTCGGTGAGAGTATCTTGAACGTCATCTATGGAGTCACAGGGTTCTGATGCGACTCGACACGATTTATCTTGCTGAAATTAATTCAAAAGATATTATCGATCTGTGTGGTATTTCCGGATTGTGTGTGCCACTCAAGTTTAAATAGAAACAGGTTTAAAATATGATAAGACAAATATATCCTGGGCTGAGTGCGGTCAGACATTCTGACTCTAAACTAATAACCGGTCAACGAAAAGCGGCGGCGGAACGCTATGCGTAACATCACTGGTTGATAATTAAGAACTTCAGGAAATAATCGTATTTCTTTAAATCTATTTGACTGTCAGCCAAGTGGTATTTCTATGAGACCTTGTTGTAGGTTACATTGCACGTTCCTTGAGTATTCGGAAGTGGTCTTAATTCAATCTGTATAATTGTAGTTTGTTAGAATAAAATAATTTGATAGTATTAAATACTTACATTCGCTGCCTGCGATGACAGCGGCGCGGATTTAGCCGCAGACGGTACATTATCAAGGAATGACAGTAATTCTGCTCGTCGCTTAGCCGCCTTCCCAGTAGACAAGATACCAGCCTTGCCGCGCCGACGAATGTAGTAGTCACGGACGTAGCACCAGCGTTTGTAGCAGTCAGAATCTAAAATTGATTAACCTATTTAATTTGCAGACAAGCAATGACGCTCGTATGTTCCTTAGACACCTTTATGTCTTGTGGGGTGATGTTTTATAGAACGTTTTTACGAACCATTTTTTCCAAACTGCCTCTTTCGAGTTTCACGTGACGACGAAAGCCTTCTATATCCTCCTTTGAAAGGGCCTCCTTTGTTAAAACATTTTTGACTTCAACTCCAGGAGTAATAGCTACTCCTGGATAATGTGGTGTCGCTAGGCGGTACTATCTTAAAATACCTTCAAATTAATATGATGTATTTTTTTTTTAAGTATGATTTGCCTCATTTGCCGCACACGTCCTCGGCGGACGAGCCCGGAACGCAATGATGCTATCATTGCTTGGCGTCAAAAATAGGTAGGTTAGTAGTAGGTACTGCCCTGGACGAACTCTAACAAAAAGCTACTATAACTCATCACGTTATTGTAATTTAAAAATCAATTTTTATTTCTTTATTTCCTTCTTTCTCACCTGATTTATTGAGCATAGATCCAATATTACGCCAGAGCCGTTGTTTCATGAGCGCCTTCCTAAAGTGTTTACTCTTGGGGTTGAATAGAGACTCATTGCGTCGTACAAAGTCTATCAATATCTCATCGTTTTCGTTTGTCCATGTCGCGTTTGATGACATTTTGCTGTATTGTGTTTCCATTCTGAAAAGTTACAAAGGAAATTAAATCTACATGTACCAATTATAAGAACCTTTGTTCTGACTATCTGACATAATAATATAGACAACGCACAGCCTGAAATTAGACAGGGTATATTCGTCTTGGTGCGTAAAGGCGTACTAAAGAAAGGAATTTCCGAAATTTAACCTCTTAGCGAGTGTTGAAGTTTGTAGGTACCTATGTTGTTTACGAGTTTGCTACAATCCTCAAATGTAAGTGACGACCGATGTGGTGCGGCGGGCGAATGTCCGCCTGCGACGCAGGAGGTTGCGAGTTTGATTCCCGCCTTGAGATAAATGTTTGTACGATCTGCAAATATTTATTTCAGGTGTTCTGGGTATTTTCTATGTATAATAAAAAATATCTATGTATTTAATGTATGTATTATATTAAGTATTTTTTTGTGTTCATAAATAAATAAATTATTATTATTATTAATATATTATCTAAAAAGGAAATGACGTTAGCGGTTACTAACCGATCCAATATTTTTATTATAATCTTAGAATATAACTTCGTGAACTTTCTGTTTTTATCATTGATAAGACTGTCTTTGAATTTCAGATGAAGCTGAATCTTAAGCTTGAAATAAATGTTTTTTGAGTTTGACAACAAAGTTACCGGTAATCGCTGGAATGCGCCGCGTAGTCTTCCGAGTAGGAGGCTTGTGCTCGAGCCTTCTCTGCTGAAGCTTCGAGCAACTCTGATTTTAAGATCTCATCCTGAAATGAGGAAAAAATGTCAGATTGGTTCACCACTTTCACGTTTCAATTTATAGTCTAAGAAATAGTTACTTCATGTGACGGCATAGGTCGTTGCGGAGGAGGCACGTAGTCTAAGAAGGACAACAGTTCAGCTCGCCGCTTGGCTGCCTTGCCGGTTGACAGGGCTCCAGGGTTCGCCTTGCGACGAGTGTAGTAGTCTCGGACGTAGCCCCAGCGCTTTGAACAGTCTGTATCTAAGAAAATACAATTTAAATTAATTTACTTAATATGAGACTAGCGGCCGCTCGCAGCTTCGCCCGCGTGGCAGTTTTTTTCCGTTCCCGTTATTTTTTCGGGATAAAAAGTAGCCTATTTGTTAATCCAGGATGCAATCTATAATTATTCCAAATTTCATCCAAATCGGTCCACTGGTTAGATCGTGAAAGAGTAACAAACATCCATCCATCGATCCATCCATACTTACAAAATTTCGCGTTTATAATATTATAGTAGGACTAACTGTACCAAACGGACGAATTTTTTTTGCGACGTTTGTGGCGTAAGCGTATTGATGTTTACATTGCGCAGCATCGATAATTCACCTGCGGAGTTTAGCCTGGTTGCCGCGCAGTGTAACTCAGATATCGTATCAAACCGTCGTTTATGTTATAAAGTTTGTATGAAAATCAAATTTGTGATTGTCGTTCTGGAAACACAGAGGAAACATACCTGATTTATTAAGCATAGTGCCGATATCACACCACAGCTTTTGTTTAACCTGGGGCTTCCTAAAGTCTTTGCTTCGCGGGTTGTACAAAGCTTCGTTACGTCTGACAAAGTCTATAAGCAACTCTTCTTTAGCGCTGGTCCACGCTACAGAAGACATTTTGGAGAACTGATCGCCAATACTGAAAAAGATTAAAAATAAGTAACAACTTTATTTATTTATTTATTCCCAAGAAATAATACACAAAACTTAGACTAAGCTCAAACGAAAACAATGCCCCGCCCTGTGCTTATCCACTAAAAGTAACCACAGCTAACAGCTAACACTTAGGCTGAGGCTACACTAGGCAGCGATTTGCGATGCGACTGGAAGAGCGAAATGATTTTCAAGCAAAATATGTGATCTACGGTGTAGCCATATACGTGAGCATTAATGTATTTGTTTCAATCGCTCATGTGTCGCAAGTCGCGTCGCGGCCTAATGTAGCCTCAGCCTTAGAGATCCATCAAACAAAAAGTTCTGACTATGACTATCTGTCTGGAAATTCATAGTCAAGATGAGATGCTATGAAAAGCATAAAATGTTTATAACAGTGCCTAAATAAAAATTTAAAAATAAATGATATAAAATATAAAACTATGAAATACCACTTCCGCACTGTTAGAACTTCAACGACTTACAAATGCTGAACGTCGTTTTCATCTCACCGAATTTGCTCCCAAAGATGTTCAAAGTTGGAGAAAGCTCCTTCCTCCTTGACCCTATCCCTCTCCTCCTCGGGCAGCGAGTCCCTCGGCGGCGCCCAGGCGCGCTGTGCGGACGGCACGTCGTCCAGGAAGGCGAGCAGAGCCGCGCGCCTACGAGCTGCTTCGCCACCCGCGGCCCGCTTGCCTCGCCGACGGATATAGTAGTCACGGACGTAGTTCCAACGCTTGCAGCATTCCGTATCTACAAATACAAATATTTTATTAAAGTAATACTTCTAATGCGACTTCCAACAAGGTTGCGTTAAACGTTTAACACTACCATGGAGGGGGTATGAAAGCACTCTCTGTCTCTCATAGCCAGTTACATTTAGGAGTTTTACTTCAGTCGTGTGTAAAGCACACTCGTTTTTTTTTGGAACCGTTAACTTAGTGGTACATTAACAAAAATGAGGTAAAAAAAAAAGAAACAGCATCAACGACTTTATTCCCTAAGCACGGTAGATATCCCCACCGATCTCTTAGTAGTATTTCCAAGTACCTCGAGATTCTTCGTGGATTTCTAAGGGCGGCTATGTCCAGATAGTATATTTAGTACATACCTACCCACATTAGGTTCAATTAAAGTTAAACATTAATATTTTTTTTATAAAAATAGCTTTGCGACTTTCAATCCCGAAACACGGTAGACATCCTCTAAGACCTTTTAGTTTCAAGTAGTTTATTATTTTGTTATGTTGTTTCTCTGTTGTAGGTATGTGTGTGGCTTAGTTAACTTTTATTTCTTGTAGTGTACAGTTTGTATAGATAAATGCTTTTTCTTTGTTCTTTTTTAAGTACCTACTTGAGATTCTTTGAATAATAATAAATATGTATCTAGATACATACCAGATTTATTGAGTATCGCCCCGATATCAATCCATAGTTTCTTCTTTAGCACACCAATCTTATAGACTTTACTTTTCGGGTTATAAAGAGCTTCATTCCGTTTCACGAAGTCTATAAGTATTTCATCGTTTTCGCTAGTCCAAGACAAATCTGGTGCAAATTGAGAAAAACTTTCTGAAGCACTGAAACAAATAAACATCCGCTATAGACCCAGTCCGTTGTAGCTCATGCAAGAATGTCTTTACAGAAAAAGGTCTTACCCGGATTCTAGTTTAAGATAAACTAGGCGTTCTGTGAGAACAGTAGACCTCGCTTACTTAAATACAATTTTAAGCAAAAGAGGGATATACGTTATAAATTGTAAATGTTTGGCAATGATAAATAACTAACCTCATATTTTCCAATTTAATACTTTGCAGTCCCTTATTCTTCTTCACCTTCTTTACTTCTGGTTCACTTGTTTCTTCGTCTCCACTAACATCCTCTGTATTACATTTCATATCCTCCAGCTCGTCCTCATCAATATCCTCGTCGTCTAATTCTTCGTCATCATCGATATCATCGTCATCAATATCTTCATCGTCATCTTCTTCTTCCTCTTCTTCTTCTTCCTCATCTACTATATCATTTTCGTGTGTATTATCTTCTTTGTTGTCTTTTTTTAAACTTGTATTTTCAAACCTGAGCAATGTAAAGAAATTATTATGTCTTGAATGTTTGTGAACAGCAGGTGGACTCTGAGTTTTCTACGTTTTCCAGGTAAGTTAACGGATTTCCGTTTGCGAGCTCAAAGTTTTTGTAAGGAGATATGATAAGCGCCCCTAGTGGCCCATGGGGGTACTAGCGTATCTCCATACCGAAATCCGTTATCCGGAAAACGTAAAAAACTCAGAATCTGCCTGCTATTGTTCATAGTTTACCTACGTGACTGTTGGATGGTAATGTGTCTACTTAATTTTAATAGTGTAGGTGTTCTACTGTGACAGTTGAACGTCATGTGACTGATGCATGTTAAAAGACTTGTTGTATCGTTATGTAAACTATTGGGTCATAATGTATGTGTACAGTCAAACAGTAATACCGTATTACTGTTTGACGACTTAACGACTGTTGCGAGTCTATGTAATCTTATGATTGTAATTAGGGTGTACTGGTACCTCTCCAAGGGGTCATCTTCAAAGTCAGAAAAAGCTGCCTCAACCGACTCCAACGCCGCGGAAGGGTTTTCAAACATGGGTAGTAGTGGGATATCGTATAGTTCTGTCTTACTTAGCTGCTTCTCTTGCTAAAACAAACATAAATGGAATGATGTTTGAATGGAATAGCTTCACTCGAGGGGAGTAAGTAGTATGGTATTCCAAAAGTAAGACATACAATAAGACTCAAGAGGCGCTAGTTCGATTCCCGGATGAGCACATGTTTACATGATAAAAATTTGGGTCATGTGTCTGTCTTGGGTGAGTGGGACACACGATACTGGGAATCTTAGTGTGGAGTCAGCAGGACTATGTAACTGTTAGATGATCATAAATAATTTAATTTAATAAAAACTACACAAATTGCACACATGAACAACGGGGGTACACTGTAAACTAAATAAAAAAAACAAACATTGCCTACAACTAATCTAGGTACCACCTACTTACATAGTTAACAGAAAAGTTTGAGTTGCTTGGGGTCAAATAAATAATAATGCTGGACAATCCACACAGCATCATCTAGCCCCAAGCTAAGTAGAGCTTGTGTTATGGGAGTAGAGATTGCTTTTAGCGATAAGGCCGCCCATTGTGTTACTGCATTGTTTACTGTATTATTCTTTATAAAATGTGTGTACTTCTGGTAATCAATAAAGTGTTATCTATCTATCTATGGGTACTAGATGACTGATATACGTAATACAATACATTACATATATAGATATTTTTTATTATACATAGAAAACACCCAGAACACCCGGAATAAATATTTGCAGATCGTACAAACATTTATCCCAAGGCGGGAATCGAACCCGCAACCACTTGCGTCGCAAGCGGACATTCGCCCGCCGCGCCACATTGTGCCGCGGCGCCAAATGGGTCCCTGTCTCCGCTGTATGCAGTATTGAACAAGATGTGTAGTTTTCAGACAGGGCTTTGTGTATTATGGTATATGTAGGTACCTACCTGATTACATTTCGCTTCAGTAGACTTTCCTTAAATAAAATGTGAGCAAAATGGAATACTAGTGAAAAGCGCGCGACATCGTCCGCGTGAAGTTATTTTTGATTACAAAACTCCACTCCCACCGGGTTATAATATGGGCTTAAAAAATAGATATAGTTACAAAGATTTGGGTGTAACCACTTATATAAACTAACAACTTAAATAAGCTAATTACCAATTATGTGTTTCCGCATATACAATTCTGTCGCCTGTATTTGGCTCTAAATTCCACATACCTGTAAAACTGAATGGAATCCATTTTTCTCTTCAATAGAGTCGAATGTGAGTATGTTTGTAGCACTGAGATGAGGTGCTTTGAATCGCGCCAGCTCCGGGTCTGCGGGATTCAGTTGGCCCTGGAAATAAAAATGTTATATGTACTAAAACATTCTAAACATTATAAAATAGTAGAGATGCTGAATGATACAACAAATACATGCCTAGGCTGTCCCCTACACTGCTGCTGCTGTGCGACTGTGGGTGTGTGTGTGTGTGACTTTGTTACTTGTTTTTAAGTAGACTAGCTTTAGGTAAATATATTATTAATGTAATAAAATCTTACCGGAGTATTTTTCATTAGGTAATCATACAGCACACTCTGGGCTCTGAGCATTTTGTACTTGAAAGTGATGCCCTTCTTCATCAGTGCACTGCACTCAACGCACACCCATGGAGGCATACCATCTGATACTGTCACCTAGTAAACAGTAAATATGCTTGTAATATTTTAAAATGATAAACATTAAATTATAAGAATCTTTGGCCTGACTGAATGACTTAAAAAAAAAATATTTTACTTAAATAATTATTTTCAATATAAAAAAATTATGTCAAGTGTATCTGAAATGAAATATTCCCCCTGTAATAAATTTAAGTATCTATTTATAAGGAAAACAAGAATATAATCCCTAACTGTAGTTTTTAACAGCTGACTTTGTCATCACATAGAACACTTAGCTACCTCAAAGAAAGCAGGATTTTTTACTTGTTATAAGATTGTTTATTTTGTAGATAACTACAATAGCAAAGAGGGAACTAGGTACTTATTATGTATAGTGTGCTGGACAAAACAATGCCTGTCACTTACATTTATCCCTGCCAGTTCCATAAAATACTCTTGGACATCAATAGCATTTTTCATCCGTCTTTCTGTAGATAGACAACATCTGCAGATCTTTTTTCTAACAAATGAACTTAATTTCGGATCATCTTCATCACTTGCACTACTTAGCACAGCTGGTCTACGTTCCATGATTCTGTTTTGTTGAAACTATTTATCAACACAACCTATGCAAGGAAACTGCAGGTATACCTAATAACATAAACATTGATTTCTTTTTAATTACAAATAACACGTTCACAGAGTACTTCTAGTGAACTTAGTCGTGCGTGATTTTATGTAGGACAGGCGGGCATTATATTGACCTATTCTATGATATTGACGGATTTTAGTATGGCGGACTTTTATGCAGTGTTGCCGGCGTCAACTTAGAAAAGCTCCAGAACGAAATATGGCAAAAAATATACAGGGTGTAACATTTAGATCGGTCAGTATGGGAAAGTCTGAAACTATACGAAGATTTGTTCCTAAGAACCATGTTATCGATTTTAGTAACAAGAAAAACAGTATTCATATAGTTAAAAAAAAAGTGTACCCATCTCGGGAAATGTTTTTTAAACTTGATGTGGATGTGGCATTGATATCCAACATGCTAGATTAAAATAAAATACTTGCACTGTGCTATATTGTGAAAGAAAATAAATCAACTTTATTTATTAGCCTAACATGTAACTGCATAGAGGTCAAGACAGCATACAAAATACTTCGATACCTCCGAAGGGCGAACATTTTGGTTCATAGGTAGTCTTTTAGGTTCCTTATTGGAATAAGTCGTGTAGGTACCTATTACTTATTTAGATCGATTTAAAATACATAGTATTAATTAATAAGGTAGGACTTTGTTATAGCTAAAATAAAAGAACAAAAGTTTACGTAAGATATTTGGTATTCAACATAAATACGCACCTACTACATAATACGTGATATTGTCAATAAAGCATTTTAATGAAAATAATATTTTTATTACTAGGTAGGTACAATAACACTACTTAACTTAGCTTTATTATGCCACTTTACCTAAACAATATACCTAGCTATAGGTACTTTATTTTATTAAACCAAATTACTTTGCGAATACATAATAGATTGGTACCTAGGTACACTTAGCATGAGCAATAGGTTAAGACTTAAGTTTTAACTTGGTTAGGATTGGGAATATCGCCATTTCTGTGGTCACAGGTTACCACGTAGATCGGAGGAGCAGACAGTACAAAAACGGCAGCATCTGAAAATAATTATGATAAATGTCGATCTAAGTATACCTACTTACTTACCTAGAATTAAACAAATATGTAGTAATAATCTCTATCATGATGACACATTATATTTTATATACAAAGGTAGGTAGGTAGGTACCTTTAAGGACGTTTAATTTAATTTCGTTTTCTGTTGTTTTTTATAAACAATGTGCTGATGGAACAAGCAAATGGCCCACCTATCGCCTATAGTAGTTGAACATACTGACTTGGTACGTAGGTAGAATGTAGGTAGATAGCACTATCTTAATTTGCTTTGAACTTACCGCTGGTGTTATTGCATTGTATTTTCAAGTTGTCTAAACTACTGTGATGGCCATGTCCTTTGCTGAAATAGTCATAAAAGTATAAATTAAATCTTAAAGCTCATATTTGGTGGTCTGATGTGTAAATATAAATGGCAAATCTCCTTTTTCGGAGCAGATTTCTCAGTAGCGTTCGACGTTACAAAGCTTACCACTGATCTCCTAAACTGTATAAGGACCTCGACATGTTGCATAACGGCACTGTGTTTTGCAAATCAGCTAAAGAACACGACGGCCTTAATCTTGCTACCAATTTATGTTGCGGCGACACTTTTGATATGTTTTCATCAATATTTTCAACGTTAATTTCGGGTATTTCTTTACGTTGTTGCATATTTTTATCATGGTGATTTTGACATTCACATTTCCCGCCAGTCACAGAACCTGTTTGCGTTGCTTCTACTTGATGAGAGCGAATTGGAAGCCGCTTGAACTCTTGGTTTGATGATCGGTGTATGTTGGGATCTGATGCATAAGTTTGTCCAAATTTATCTGTAAACTGAACTTTCTTTCGGTTCATCATAGACAGCTGGTATTGTCCTCTGCGGTGCAATGAGGGTGACATGCTTGGTGATCTGCTAGGTGTTGTACATGCCGATGTGCTTTCCGTCGGACGTTTTGTGACATTTTTTAATTCGTATTCAGTTGCTATTGCTTCGAACACCTGAAAACCAAAGACACTAAGAAGGAAGCCTTAGTTAGCAATACTTAGCACCTACCTACCTAGGTAGTGGGACACAATGTAAGTATCTTTATTTGCGATAATCCACAACACAAGTTACATAGAAACCTAATTCATACCTGTTCTGCTACTAGATTTCTAGCATAAGGTGATTCTTTTGGTGGTAGCTGTTCCCGACATAGCGCGCAGCGCTCTAGTCTTTTCCAGCAAGCTGTGAACATATTCCATAACACGTTACTTCAATTCAGACTTGAAAGTAAGAAAATTGGTTCAAGCTTATAATTTTTTGTGAACCTTCGCAGTAGAGATGGCTCCGTGCGCAGCACAGCGGCACAGTGGCGGTGGCAGCGCACACACAGCATGACAGCGCGCGCACGGCACCAGCAAGTGCACGACGAGCTCGTTCCCCACGCGCACCACCGCCACAGCTCCATAACAACTGCCACAATAACAATCGATTAGGTACCGACTTGCACATAAGTTGAGCCCAAGGTTAGGTATAGAATAGGCCTACAAACCCTATTGGAAAAGGTTAAGTACTTATGAGGATGTGCCTATTGAAATAAGGCTAGACGAAACAATGCCACTAAGCACATAACCATTCAATGATGTCACAAAATAATTTGACTAATAAACTACCTACACAAACTGAAAGGGAAATCGTTTGGAGGTATTTTTTGTCAGACCAATAATTAGTCTTGAGCCAGTTGCTAGGGTGTGGATAAGGTGTGGATAGATCAGGCAAATAGGTAATACCTACTTTGAGTTCTTAAGCCAACATCCGCATACGATGAGCTAATAATCATACATAGGTACTATATAGGTACTTAAAGCCACACCTGTTTCCCATAATGTAAAGGTAGAGACAGTGGATTTCTATTTGCTACAATCCTGACATACCTACCTACGTCTCTTGCTTCATTCTTCATACTACACTTTATAAAGGGTATAGGTACTTTTGACCTGGCCTTTTCTAAAATGCCTGAATCAGAAAACCAACAGCCTATAGGTACTAACTAGATAACATTGGGATAGAAACGGAAAGCCAATTATAGGTTTCACGTATAAGTAGACATTTTCCGATGTAACAAATTCGATGTGGTAATTGATTCTGTGGTTTAACCTCAGGGTCATCGTTAGGATCCACTCCACAGTTCCACACTAGCAGCGATACACCTCTGCCAGCTCCATCTCCTCTAATCATGCCAGCCACTTGACCAATCTGAAAATGAAAAATGACGTCATCATTTAGAATAGGTATATACGAATACAAGTTTATTGCAGCCACAGCTTATTGCTAGATACTTTTTTAAATATAACTTTATCACTCTAATCTCATCTTACCGGCAAACCCAATAAATCCTTTCCATCGGCTTGCAACAAACAGTCTCCAGTCTTTAAACCAGCCGAGTCTGCTCGGGACTTAGGTGTAACTTCACGAACCTGAAAAAAAATACAGTCTTTACCTACGTACGTCGTATAAAATGACCTAGAACACGAAATCAATTCAGTGGCACTTAGGCAAAATACTTATTAGAAATTTAATGTTTACCCAAGGGTATGGATCCCAAAGAGTCCTCGTCAGCCGAAAACCTAAACCTTCTCCCTCATCTTCAGGAAGATTAAGCTGTAATTAAATAACAATAATATACACATTAGAATCATTTCATCACAGGAAACTCATAAATTAATTTCAATAAAATTAAATACCTACATACCACAATCAGTTTGACTCCGTTGGTGTACTCTTGCTCTCCTCCACTGGTAGATGCTTCAAGCAGCTGAGGTTCCATGTTTGATTTACTAGATCACGATTAGAATTTTTTTTGATTGATATTTTAGACATGCCTAATCAAACAAAATAAGGTTTGACGTTCTAGCAAAATTAGAATGATAATTGCCGATATTCGGTGAATTATTTAGGATTAGGGTTTTTACGTTGGTACCTAGGTAGGTACCTAATGGAAAAAACTGCGCTTCTCGTTCTTTTCGATGGGAAGGGACCACTATGTACCTACTTACAGAATGATTTAGGAGATGATAAAGGACTGGATGCATTCGCTAGTTGTTTTCTGTTTGCGTTATTATGCGAGCGTTTATAAGTGTAATTTTGTATGGAGTTTTCCTAACGCCTGGTATGGACGCAACAGAAACCACAAAAATCTCCGAAGGTTGTACCTTCGAGTCCGATCGTGCACCTATGCAGAAATTGCAGAAGATCTTATGAAATTTTAGTTTAGTTTTAGGGAAAATCAATTTAATGTAGGTAAGTAGGTTTAAGTACCGTCTAGTCTAGATGCTAGATGGAACAAAATATAATATTATCTAGCTACCAACGTAGGGCACCTAGCATACGACAAGATATCTCGTATCTAGCGTACGCACAGAATAAAAACAAATTAGCTTATACCTGAGTACCTACGTAGGTACCTACTTACCTACCACTGTAAAACGTAAAACTTTAAAACACGCGCAAATTAGGTTTTGGGCTAGGCCATACGTATGTTAGCTTGCTTATTATTTTAATTATTTTATTACACGGGGTAGGGTTATCACCATCACTACAAATCTTTGACTAGGTACTATCAGAGCGATTGCACTGTCAATGATCAAAGTATGTGTTAGTGATGTGTAGAAAATGAAAGTAGAGTTTATCGAGATGCCGAATCGACGACGACGGTAGTAAATTAGCTACACCATCTGAAAATTCCCTTCTTGATGGGCGTTGCGTCGTGAGACAAAGGCGGACTCGATCCGAGGTGAGGCAAATGTTTCTTTTATCTATTGTTTATTTCATTATTTGTTTGGTCTGGGTGTTTGTGGACTGTGATAGATAGCTTAGTTAGATACATCACATACCATGTCTACTCGAAGTGAATTTTGTACCTAGGTATTACACTCATACCTATAACCACCGCAAAAAAATATAGTGACTGTAAGTAGGTAGGTACTTCGAATCGAGACTAGGATCCCCAACCCAACACAAAGCAGCCAGCACTGCTATTTTAAAACGTTCGCCATTTAGGTTGAGTATCGGAATTATTTTAAAACTCTTAAAACGTATTTTAAACGTTCGAAAGTACGAGTCGAACCGACACCGACACCGACAAGATATCGACAATCTTCAGTTCCATGTTTCCCATGGACCATCCGGGGGATTTTTTTACAGAAACATTGCAATTTGTAAAGAGAATGCTAGACACCAAGAGTTTTTATGGAGGTTCATTGCATGTCTGCTATTGTCGGTGTCGGATTTCGACTCGTAATCGAACGTTTTAAAATAAACCTGAAGGTACCGATTACCTAGTTTATAATTGTATGTTTTATTTTCACACGACCGTTTCTCGACAGTACTTATCACAACACTATTCGATCGGAACCAGTTCACCTCTCACTCACCACGGCCATACACTGGAGGCTGCATACCGGATATAAGTGTTCTCAGAGTATTACACAACTCGATTGAAAACAAGGCATATTATACGATGTATTTTAGCAATAACCAGTGACCTCCATGATGGCACCGTGCGATGATCAATGAAAGAAAAATGAAGTAGGTTAGGTAGGTACCTATACCAAGGTATAGTAGGCACATGGTGGGTACCTAGTACCTACTAGGTTCTTGCTACATACTCAACTGTGTAGGGAGGCCTTGAGACACTATAGGCTCTTCATAATAGTGAACCTTTTTAATTATTTACGAACAAGGCAAAGTGGTCTTAATTAAACCTAACCATAAATTGAGATAAAAAATATTTTCGGCATCAACACCTTCATTGTAAGTACAAACTGTACTTGAAAAATCATCAGCCCCAAGATGTTGTTGATAATGGTACTGTACAGACCATTTGTAAATGCTATGTATAAGTATGCTGACTAGAAAATAGTTTTGAGGGTCAAGTATTTTTTGAAAAAAATAGCAAATAAATAAGATACTTTCATATCAACCACTCTTTTTATTAAACTTGATTATATTCAATGGTTTTGCAACCACTGATCTTATGTCTTCTTTCCCAAATTTACTATAATTTAATGCCTCATTAATATTAGATAGTGTCTCTCGTTCCGCTGAGGTGAAATCAATTACTTCTATATTGTTTGTATTGTCGGTATAGGGCTTAAACTTCTTTTCAATAACATTTTTTTTTGCTGCTTTTCTTTTATGCCCGTAAATTAAATTATTAGCCCCCATATTTAATTTCTCTGTCTTTTCACATTGATCAGTTACTTCATTTTGAATAGGGGTACCGTAAGTTATCTCAGTTGCTTCAACCTTATTGGTCAGAACTATTGTATTATTTTTTTTATTTGTTATCTGTTGGTTATATTCCCTATTCAAGTTTCTTAGTCTGTTGGTTACGTCTTTTCTTCTTTGCAGCAATTTTTGCATTGTTTCTTGTACGGACTCAAGTTCTGGTGCATAGCAGACATGCAATGAACCTCCATAAAAAGTCTTGGTGTCTAGCATTCTCTTTGCAATGCGTGCTGACTGAATCCTATCATACTTGGCATGGTATGTTTCTGTAAAAATTTCCCCTGGATGGTCCATGGAGACATGGAACTGTTGCAAGTTTCCAAACTTCAGGAATAAATTTTTGACTTCATGTCGGAGGTTTAAGGCAGGTACTCCAAACGCGAGCAAGTGATTTGACTCAGTGTTTATGGTGTATACCTGAAAAGTAGATGTTAAAATTGAGTGTTATTAAAGTACATAGTAAGTAGGCAGTTATACGTACTAAAGGTGGATAATAGAGTGGTCTACTTACTTTTACAGCAGTGAGTTTCCTGCCTTGCCGGTAAGGCAGGCGTGTTGTGCAGAGTGGCTGCTGCTCATGGTGGGGCAGAAGGGAATTGGTTTCGCATTCAGAGGACATATTAATTAGTAAAAAAATCTGGAATACCAATAACCAGTAGTAGCAACCAATGATGTTTTACATAGAATAATAAATTATATTTATTTTATATTATAATATCATTAGGCAGCAACAACAACAACGAATAGATTACTCTCTTGAACAATAGTCTACGCTACGGCTTCTATCATTTAAATTACCTGACCAAAGAATATTTTAATATTTGATAGATCGGGAAAATATATATCCCACAGAATCTATTATATAAAAGATACTATATAAATACACTGGACTCTGACGGACAACAACAAACAAAACAATCCTTCGCCACAGAGTGCGTGCATTAGATTCATCTCTGACATTTCATCATTTGAGTCCGCCAATTGTACATCCATGGAATATACAACCCAGTAAATCACAGCCATGAAAAGCGCAGAATGCAGTCAGTGGACTTTGGTTTTTTGAGTCATTGACCTCGCTTAGCATAGCTACCAGATTAGGCTTCAGTCTCTCCTCATAATAAAACAAAAGGAAGGAAAAGAGAGGGAAGTTTGCTGTAGCGTTATTTAAGCGGGGATTTATATTTTCGGAAAGGGGAACGTGTTGGTTATTGTGGTTATTGCATGGTTGTAAAGACTCGCGAGGTTTACTGTTCTCACAAAACCACTAGTGACTGACGGTGTTGTCGCGCACAATAACGCCTAACTTGAATCATTTAGCGCATAAGTACGTCATCAGCGCGCCGCAAACCCTGTAACATCCCCGGGGTCTTTCATCTGCGGCAAATGTGGCCGTGGCTGCCATCCCGTATTGGCCTCTTTAGACATGAACGTAAATGTTCACTTCCTTCTGGTTGTTCTTTTACATAACTAACGCCACCTCAATCATAAATATATATAATCTGTAAGAGATGTAAATATACCAATGATGATGATGATGACTAGTTTAAAAATATGTTACTAGGAACCGTCATGCATACTTGGTTAGAAATCGTAGATAAATAAATAAATCCATACAAATTCCACTAAACATCGTTTATACAACCTATTTAAAATATACAACATGGTTTCAAATCCTAGGAGTTCCTAGTTAGACTTTGGAACCATAAAAATAATTATGTCTAATCTTACATTTAAAATGCAAAATATTATACCGGGTGTAATAAAACCACTTCCAAATACTTCAGTAATGTGTAATGTAAAGTTACCTACAACAAGGTATCTTATCACTAGATTACCACTTCTATTGTTTTTAGTTTTGTAACCTTGAAGCAGCAAATACATTTCTATCTATGTCTATGTCACTTGGGTGACAGTCAAACACAATTAATTAGAGTAAAATGATTATTTTGCTGAAATTCCTATTTCTCAACCAGCGATGTTTTCCGTACAGGGGTCAAAGACACCGCGCGGTCATTGACCGCTGTACGGAATACATCGCAGGTTGAGGGCAACGCACTGATCGCAATTTCCTTTAGATTGCTATTTCTGGTGATTTATCGTTTTTAAATAAGATAATTAGATACTTATGTTTATTGTATGAAGTATTATTGATATTGATAATGAAAACATGGAAAAAGGACAGTGTCGATTTTGATACGCGTCCATAATTTTTTTGTAATCAGAATCATGGTCTGAATGCGCAGTTTCAGTTTTCGGAAGTAATCTTATTACACCCGGTATATACATAGAATGCAGGAACTGTCTGCAGGCGTCGCCGTCTGCATTATTATTCATAATTGTCCGTCTTCATGTCGTTGAGGCCTAGTTCCTCATTCTGATCAAAAGTTCGCTCGTACCGGCAGATTTTGAGACCTGTGTTAAACAAAGCAATTTATATTTTATACTATTACAAAAAATACAACTAACTGCTTATAAACATACTAGCTGGGCCTACTTCGCTGGGTGATAAGCGTCGTATTATCTCTTTAACCATTCGTCTAAAGGATATGCAGTAAAGTAAAGGGGAAAAACCTTTTGTTTAGATGATAAATTTACATATTTTGATAAGAATTCATAGTTATTGATGATATGACCAATGAACACGACCTAACCATTTAAATTATTTTTTTAATGGTCATAACTACTTTTTGTGACTTAAATATAAAAGTAGACAAATACTGTCCCTGTGCTTTTTTGTAGGCATTATCAAACTCTACCACTTTTCATTAGAACTCAATCATATCATATCTCTCATCGTTGAGACAGCGTTCGTAAGAAACCTTTTCGTACGACCGTTTTTTCTTCGACTTACTTTGCAAATCAAGCTACCACGAAAAGGTATTTTCATTATTCGGGTTAATAATAGCCTGTCGCAAATAACGTGGCTATCTATTGCTAAAATATGTAATAATAATAGTAAAATAGTATAGAGTATAGATTAGCGGAAGCGCGCGCGACTTATTACAGGCATTACCACGGAATGGAACGTACCACGACAAACCCACTCTGAAAGCTTCAACTTCTAGGATCTGGTATAGATAGAAAGTAGTTGAGCTACCAATTATAAGAATCTTTGTCCTGACTAACTGACATATATACAACGCACAGCCTTGACAACTTCTCGCAAAGATTTGAAATGTTCAGGGTATAATATTCTTGGTGTGTAAAACTAAAAAAAAAATCCTGAAATTCAACCCCAAAACGGGTAAAACAAGGGTTGAAATTAACTACACGCGGACGAAGTCGCGCGTTTCGACTAGTCTACTTCAGAGCGGTAAGACGTACCTTCATCAGGCATGCCTTCTTCATCAGCCAGACTCTGCACGTAAGAGTTACCCGCAGGATCGTCGAGTATCAGAGTTATGGATGTACGGCATTCTATCACGTCGTCTAGTTTAGATAGCACACTGCAATTCAATATTTCAATTTAATTAAATAAAATATATTTATTTTATGCTACTGCTGGTGGAACAAGTATATCTCCCACCTGATGCTAAGTGGTAACCATCACCTATAACAAAGCATTGCCTTGTACACACACACAGGAAAGACATGGTATATACGTGCGGAGCTGACTAAGCCACGGGTTTCCTCACGATGTTTTCCTTCACCGTAAATACATAGAACACCCAGACAAAAAAAAACATGTGTTCAATCACATTAATGTTTGTTCTTGCTGGAGGTCGGACCTACAACACAGCTGTGAGAGCAGTTGTACAAGGCGGGCCATATGTTCGTTCCAGCACTTTTTCTCATAATATAAATTAAAAAAGAGATTACTTGTTAAGTCCGCCGCTGTTGATACCCGGGGCATCCCCCGCTATGCCGGGGGAGTCGGCTAGTTGGTCGCGAGTGGCTCTCAACAATCCTTCCGCAGTGGAAAATCTGCCGCCCAATGCCCGCCCGCCCACCTCTAGATCCAACTCTGGGATCTCCATGCTGCATGTTTCAGACTGTCACAAACAAAATATAGAAATTTCAACTGCGCTATCGAGAGCTAATCGGACCCGACGAAATAATCCTTGTAAAGTATTTTGTTGAAATTTCAATTTATTAACTAGCTATGTATTCCGTACGGCCATCAATAACCGCGTGGTGCCGGTTACCGCGAGAGCAACGCACCGGTCAGATGATCGCCATGAACTTTAGTTTACAATTTTTGGTGTTTTAACTAAATCGTCAAAACACAAAACGCGTTTTTAAATAAAATAATTAGGTTCTTATGTTTATGTCAGGATGTATTGTCGATATCGATGCTGAAAACACGGATAAAACTGACAAAATTGTGTCGATTTATTTTTCGCGTTCTTGTATTTTATTGGTAACAATAATCATGGTCAAATCAAAGTAGTATTATTACACTCGGTGTAGGTATAATTACCTTAAGTATATCTCTGGAGAAATCTTCTTTCCCTGCGACCCTCACTTCAAACCTAACTCCCTTCTCTTCCACGCCACCGCCTGATTTAACCTGTAGCCACAGATATGAATATACATATTTAAGGTATGAATTTAAACTAGAACTTACAGCACAGACGCAACTGAAGTACCTACATGAGATTCTTCGTGGATGTCTAAGGGTGAGTTAAAGGTACATACGTCCAGATATAACAATTGGTACATACCCAAATTTTGCAGTAGTTGGTAATCTATACGTGACAGTTTGCAAGCCCATGGCCACTGCTAGAATACGAACCGGTTTTCTAACGATGTTTTTATTCACCATAACATTTTTCATTTATCTAAATAAACACTGTTCATTTAAATATCCAAGGTTATAATTTAAATAAATAATTATGAATGTTTTACCTCGTTGGTCCTGTGGCCGCAAGCGTCGCATGTTGTGGCCATTATCACAACCTGCTTGAAATGAGGGATATCTGTTGACAATTTACAATCAAATGTATGGGTGTCTGCCCTTTATGGCAGGACTAATAAAATAAACTTTACTTGCAAAGAAAATTACAGCTAATACAAATATTTATAATTGGTATGTACAAAATATATAATATTAAACAGTTGAGTTATCTACAGACCATTGCAAACGATCTAAAGGTAGCTCAACTGATCCAAATCAGTGCCAATCGGAAGCGTCCCCAAAACACTGGCTGCTTTGCCACGATGAATGGCAATGCTAATTGTATTATTAAGTATTAGATAAAATGAAATATTTTTCCAGGTTTTAATGAATTGCATGGATAGTTACAAAAACTGAAATAAAATGAACTGAAGTGAACTGAGTGAATGAAGCTAAAGGTTTATAATCCTGAACAGCAGACAGGCCTCGTCATTAATTTACAATTTCAAATTCAATGTCCATCTTTGGCTTTGGCATTTTTCTTTCGAAATGGGAACCTACGTTCCTACCATGTTATGTATGCCTCCGTACAGGTGTTAAGTCTTATGTGCCTGTAATATCACCGGCACCCACACCCTTCGAACCAGAACACAGCAGGCTGCTTGGTGGTAGGCATGGTGGTAGTACTTCCCCAGAGGAGCCCTTCATTAAGAACTCTACTACTATATTTACCAGTTATCTTCATATTTGTATCTGCGGGCGCGTTGCATTCTGGACAGTTTGTTCTAAACTGAAGAACCTCATCAGCCGCCATCTTGAAATACAAAATACATTATATTTATTGCAGAATACGATTGTTGGACTGTTACCCACGTAAAAGTGGATGATGGTGTATTGTATAAGATAAAGAGCCAGAGACTTATTAACCCATTTTTACACCATCCAGCACACATGGATTTAATATAATATAACGTATATCTATAGATAATGTATTAAGTATGTTGTTGGGTTAATAAATGCTTATTTTGACTTATCTTGACTGGCCTCACAGCTCAGTTAGTTGTAGTTCTGCCTTCTGTGCTGTACGTTGTGGGTTCGATGTCAACCGAGAACAAACATTTGTGTGATGCACATAGATGTTTTTTTTCTCTCTGGGTGCTATATTGTATTCTGAGTATGTATTTACAAAAAAAGTATGTAAGTAACAGTCCTATAATACAAGCTATGCTTAGTTTGGGGTTAGATAATGTGGTGTAAAAATATCAACAAAATTAACATACAATAAAAAATAATTACATTTAAATTACAGGCACAGGAGGCTTAACACTTATATGCCTCGGGTTGATGGACGCTGAGCAATGCATCTTAGGGCACGTTCCTAACGAAAGTGACTTACGAGGCAGTACTCAGTTATAGTCATATGCTTGAGCAAATTGTAAAAACAAGTTTTTGTAAAAAAAAAATCGTATTTTATATATTTAAAAGGACGTTTACTTAGGTACATACCTTGTCAAAGTTCCCCTCGGAAATATCCACTGGAGTGAGCAGAGACGACGTGTGAGGGGAAAGAGGGGTTTGTGGTGAAGTGGTGGTCTCTTCCACCTTACACACAGGGAAACACATAATTAAACCAAACTACCACAGTTAAAACAATTATTATAGCCTTAAACTCTGTCAAAACAGTGCCTAAACTATTGCTATCTCGTACCAATGGGTAATACCACGTAATACCAAACAGAGACGAAGCAAATTCTAACGTATACATACATACTCAAGGGGGTTAATAGACAACAACCAACTAAAATATCGAAGTCATCAAACGGTACTATGGAGAGGGAAGGACTTGGTTAACACGCCACATGCAGTTTCTTTTAAAACATAATAATATGTACTCAATTATGACTTATTTGCATAGAGTTTGTAGCTGTAGTAAAGCTTATATTGAATGGCTCACTTGAGGAAGTACTACCACCAAGCCTATTTCTGTCGCTAAGCAGCTTACTGTGTTCCGGTTAGTAGGGTGTGGGTTCCAGTGAAATTACAGGCACATGAGGCTTAAAACGTGTATGTCTCAGGTTGATGGACGCAGAATGTTGCATAGTAGGGCATGTTGGCAGGCAACAGTCTGCGGAGTAATACTTTGTTGTAAGTGATGGCAATCACTTAACATCAGGTGGGCCATCAGTAAGTCGTATAAAGAATAAAGTAAAAGTGAGACCGTCGAGTACTAATCATATTCCCTGACACATTTTATCGGGTATAAAAAAAACTCTGATACTATGACAATTTACCGATTTAAAACTTATGCAGGGTGGAAATAGACTATTCTCAAAAACATACCGTGATCTTGATTCAAAGAATTAATATATTTAAATGAGTATTGAATGAAAAAATTGGGTGAGAAAATTTTACGTTCTTTGTCCCCTAAATATTGCCATTTTTTTAAATTAAGTTATTCAAAGATATAACACGAAACTAAGCGATAGCGTATGCCAAACCTGGAAGTAGCAAGTAATAAGTAAACATACAAGTGTTAGTGTAGGCGATTGTTCGTCATTCAGCAGTAAAAACCAATAGTTTTATTCGTATTGGTCGCTGAGTTAAAATGAAGAGTCTGTTGATATCTTGTTACTTGTATCGGGCTTCTGATGTATCCGCATGTAGCCTCCGTTGGCATCTCTTTATTGACATGAAAATGACAATAATATTCTACACAACTCTTATGGTGTCAGTGAATATGAATAATAATCCAAGTTTTTATACCCTGTATAAAAATATTCATGGACTTCAGATCCAAACGATCAGATTCATGAGGACGCCTACGTGGTAATTATAGACCAAACATGTCAGATAACCACAAATAAAGACATACCTCATCGTGAGTGTAGACCCCGAGTTGATGGTTCTGTTCCGTGGTGCGCTTGAAGTCGCTTCTGTTACAGGCAAGGTCTTTGGACGGCGCATAAGGGTTCTCCACGAAGCAATTACCTAAAATTATAATAAAAAATCATAGTTTACCATACCCACCACTATTGGCTGAAGAATTAACCTCAGGTATCAATTAAAGAATGCTGCTGTCTGATGATGTGACCTCACGGCTCAATTATGTCTAAAATCTATATATTTCTATAACTACACAATGACTGACAAACATATATGGATATAGACCCACGCACAGCTGAAAACTCTGGTCACGGAGTTGAAATTCAGCGTCTTGGTGCGTAGAGGTGTACTAATCGAATTCTCGAAATTCATCCTCTACTCGGGTACAGCGAGAATTTTCGCTGCTTTCGGAATTATTTGCGTAAGTTTCAAATATAGATAATCAAGCTAAAATTTAGTGTTTAACATTGCTTAAAACATGATGATCAGCTCATGATTTCCTGGAAATTCTCACCAGAGATATCCTCAATCCTCAGGGTCCATGGCTTCTCCAAGGTCCTCAGCGTGTGTAGCTTCGTCACGAAGGCATCGAGCTGGTCTGCCGCCTCAGGATGTTCCTCGCGCCTCTTCTCCTGGTCCTGCGATAGGCCCGCTATAGCGCGGGTGATTATACCCTCTACTGTTGTAACTTCTGCCAATCAAATAATAGAATAGGTAGTATTCTACCGTGTGATTTACCGTGTGGATAACACGAATTCTTTCGTGAGCGATTTTGCTAATTTCATATCACTTAAAACTGTTAACCTTACCTCCTTTCTGGCTCTGAGGCGGTATCTCGAAGTCGACCTCAGGAATACTGATTCCACTGTAGTCACTCTTCACTATCTGACGGTTTAAATCTTCATGCGTCTTCACTTGTAGCTCCCACCTGTTAATAAAAAATTGATTACTTCAAGCTATTTTGAATACCTTCTATTAGTATAGAAGTTAATAATAAAACTATGGAGGTCGAAAAGCCTATTCATTATAAATATTTTTCTTAAAAAAACCAGCCAAGTGCGTGTCAGACTCGCGCACGAAGGGTTCCGTATCTATAATAAAAACGGCACGTTTGTTGTATGAGAGCCCCCTTAAATATTTATTTTATTCTGTTTTTTAGTCTTTGTTGTTATCTCTAACTATCAGGGTTCATGAGATACAGCCTGGTGACAGACGGACAGACAGACAGACAGCGGAGTCATAGGGTCCCATTTAACCCTTTGGAACCCTGTAAAGGCCAAAGGAATCGACTTAAAAAAAATATAAAAACCAAAACCAAACCTCACCCTAACCTAACGACCCAAACCGGAATTGTTAATAGTAATAGTTATAGAAAGATAACGTGTTGTATATTCACACGCATCGTAATAAGTAATTCGGCCGAGCGGTTAGGCCAATGCAACCCGATTTACGTATAGGTGGAGTTCGATTCTGTACACGGTCTGGTAACTTTTTGTATTTTTGTACTTTTTGAGCATTAGTTAACTTGATTTGTAAGTAGATGACACTGAAAGGTTTTGAGATTTGAACCAGTTTAGGACCCAAAATGGACTCAAACCTGACCCAAACCTAACACAAATTTCGAGCAACTACAGTACTCGCCGCCAAGTTCGAAGATATCCAATGTTTTTAAAAACATACTTTTAATCACACAGATTTTTTACTATCATTTATGCTTAGGCCAATATTAAGAAGTATTATTGGCTACCGCAGCACCCCACCTCATACGAACATACCTACTAAATGTTTCTTAAAAGTAACTCACAATCGCAGTTTAATATATAGTATGTATAATTATGAAGTTACATGTCATGGTTAAAAAACCCCTAAAAATGTTCACCTACCGCAGCACTTGCCGCCACGTTCAAAGATACCAAATTGTTCAAAGAACAAACTCTTAACCACAGACTTTTTACTGTAATTTATGTCAAGGTTAAAGAGTACTGTTAAAATATTGGCTTCCACAGCACCCGCCACCAGATTTTTTCGTAATAAATGGCTTTTAAAGTAATTCATAATAACAGTGCCTATATTGTCCCGTGATGGCTGGGCAAAGATCTCCCCCATTTATTTCCACTACTTTCTGTCTTCCGTCGCTTTATACAAGGTTTCGTGAAAAGTATCGAGGTCGTCACGGCAACGTTTCCCCTTCCACGTTCAACGTAGCTTCTTTAAACGTTATAAATTTTGCAAATGACGTGCTCTGTAATGCAGTTGTTTTACATTTGGCAACCGCTTTACATTACAAGGGCCATCCGCTTTGTGTATCATAATTTTTATCTTTGTTAAAATGATTAGAGTTTTTCAGATAGCTTACTTTGTAAATGTTTGTAAATAGGCCACGGGAAACAACAATTTATTTATGGAACTAATTTTGCTTGTGTTGATACGACACGTTTCGGGGAATCCTCATCGTCAATGATTCTCAATGTTTTTGTTCCCATACACAATAACATTGACAGATCCCTGGTGTAGTGGCCGGAGACTAGTTTCGACAGCTCCTATCTACTCTTTTTTTTTGTATAAGTTATTATGACAACTTTTATCCGCCGTTCAAAACACCCAGAACACCCGGATATTTGCAGAATCGTACAAACATTTATCCCAAGGCGGGAATCGAACCCGCATATCTTCATACCGTCATATGTAAACAAAAATATATACCAGTGCATTTCTGCATTGCACACGTTAAACTTATATAAGTCAGCGTATAAAAACAAACAGTCTTCTTTGTAAATTAGTTTACTTGTTGCGTATAAAGTTTGAGGACCACTAAATCGACATCGAGAATGACGCATTGGTTAAGTACGTAAGAAAATATAATAGTAACTAGTGTTGTGCTTGCAACAAGAAAAAAACGATGATCGACTGAATACCTAAACAATTTTCTTTCGTTTATTTACTGATGTTTATTATATCATTAATAGTAGACACATTCTAACAACGGAAAAAGAATATGATGTAAGTACAATATTTATGTAACCAGGATGTATAACCCCTGAGTTAGTACTACTCGTTACTAAGAGGTTAAAGTCGTGAAGCTGTTTTGTTTCCAGATTACTAATTCTGAGCTGCTCAATTTACTGCTTAAGCAACTGAATGAAAATAATATTTTTGATATACTTTTCAGTGTATTTGAAATCGGTTTATTAACTTATTACCTAAACTCAATAAACGTCGACGACTTATTATTTAACGTAAAATTTTACAAATTATTACGTTTGGGTTCGTCTAATTGATTGCACTCTACCTATTAACGATCGACTATGTTTAAAGTAGTACAATAACTATTAATGTTTAGATCAATGATGATTGCAAGAATCCCAACACTTCTCGGTCCTATCACGTATACACATATTAGTTAGTATAGGTATTTATGTCCATATCACAGAGTACTTACAGCTCCGCTGTCGTCCGTCGTTCAGTTTTCTATAGCGGTGTCAGTGAACAGTACAAGTTTCGGTGTATATTGTATAATAAATGTAAGGAAATTAATAAAAAACCTATTACACTTACAATGAGCACGTCATCTGAGGAAGCTAACCTGCTAGCCGAATTTGACAAATTATTCAAACATGATAAAGAAAAAGAAGATAAACGTGAAAAGAATTTACCTAGAGCATTACAGATACAGAAACATAGGTTTCTATGCGCAATTGGTAAGGCCGAACCGAGACCAATAGAAGAAGAGGATGAAAGTATTGTCCAATTATATTTTGAAGATAATGCGTATAGAGACTGTTGGCCTTTTAATATGAATACGTACGTGTCGCTGCTTTGGCAAGACACTATAGCTATTAAAAGGGTCGATGAAATTTTAAAAGAAAACCAAAACTTCAACATACAATTCTATCTAGACTGCTCTAAGGCGGTCTACCTCACTTATTCAGGGAAAATAAAGCCAACCGAAAGTTTTTACGAAGCACTTCCGTATGTGATAACCCATGCTAGATCTTTCGGCGATCCAACGCAAAGAATATTTCAACTCGACAGCACTGGCTTTTTTACAATAACATTAACAGAGCTTTCAGAGCCACTACCGGACAACATATACATGAGAAAGATCGCAGGTCTGATCAAAGATTTACAGACCAAATACAACGAGGCAAAGTACCAGATTCTCAATACCAATGTGACGTATATTTCTTTACTGATTTTAAGAAGATTCATAAAAAAAGACACCCAGTTTTCGAATGCCTTTAATCGCATCAACACGCACGATAATTATGTCAAATTGTGTCCATATCCTCTCAATAACCAACTGCCGAGAATAGCCGAAAAATTTAATAACCACATTCTTGAACCTTCGTTAAAACCTTCCGTTATTTTAGCTATCCATGCGCTTTTGACCGGTAATGATGCTATCACGAAACGGGTTTTGCGAGCAACCTGCTTGCAACATATAGAATGGACTGGGCTTCAGTTGCCGAGCCTATTTTTCCAGGTTGCAAACCTGTACGGGTTAGAAGAGGGAGAATTATGGAAATCACTAAGTTATAATGGAACATATAAATCATTGTTTAGGTTGGCAGATGGCTATTACAAACAATATAAGATGTCCAAAGCGAAAATATTGAAAAAAACCGGCCAAGTTTTGTTTGCCTTTAATTACATTTTTCTTTTATGTTACCTAGGAGGTGGTCTCAATCAGCTATATTTTATTAGATATATATATGTATATTAGTTGGTTAAAATTATGTGTTACATAAAATACATACTACAAATACTAAAATGTTTTGTTACTAAAAAGTTTTATTCGTGGTTTGATATTTTCTATAACATAGATATACATTATAGAGACAAATAGATAGTTGACCGTATTCAATTGTATAATTAATAACATATAATAATAAGATGATATTGCACGCTTAGATCTAAGCAGAATACATTATACTTAACTATTATAATAATATATAACATTCTTTCAACATGTATTTCATGCAATAATAAATAAATAAATTGATATCACTATTACTAGTGGGTTTGTGAGAACTGTGGTCTCGCGAGTAATCTGACTGTTAGTTATCTTATTCTACATTAGGGAAGGGATAATGGCAATAAGTTTTAGCAGAAAGAACCATACATGCGGACCAAGTAGCTGCGGTGGTCCCGACTGGTAAAAGACAATATGAAAAGTACCAGGCGAGGGCTCATGGTGGTGGCTTTTAGTGAAGGGATAGTACTTTGACATATTTATTATTTAAATTCAGGTTTTTAATTGTTATTGTTTGAATAGTCCGTAGATGTATCACCACCATGCCTACTTCTGTCGCCAAGCAGCGTTGCTTTGTTCCGGTTCTAAGGGTGTTGGTGCCAGTGAAACACATGTATGCCATCACTGTTTATAGACGCAGCAGAGCAGTGCATCGTAAGGCACGTTTCTAACGGACGCGGCCTGCGAGGCAATGCTTTGTTATATATAGGAGACGGGAAAGGTGACGGTAATCACTCAATATCAGATGGGCCATCTACTTGTTCCATCAGCAAGTCATATAGAAAAAAAATCAGGGCGACACCAAGCTGGAAACGGGGAAATAAAAAAAAACAAAGATTTGTAGTAACGCAAGTCATAACTCTCTAATAACTATTATGCCTATTACTCGTTTCCGGTTTGGCGTCAAATTCTGGGATAGCCTGTATGATACTCCACTTTTAAATGATCACTGTTATATGCACTATGCTCGGACAAAAAATGTCGATTCGTACGTTATTTAAGAAATCTATACAACATTACCTGACCCCCAACTCTGCGTACGCGCCTGCCGGTTGGATCTCGTTGTTTGCGAATCCACATTCTTCACACGAAAATGACATGATCACCACATTCTTGTAGTATGGTATCTTGGTCAACATAAGGCGTGTCATTCCCTGAAATTTTCAGAGTTCAGTGGTTAAGTAAGCGTTACAAACTAGCATTCCACAAGTGGTCGTGGTGGTCCCAGCCCGGCATAGGGTTCACAGGGTAAGAAAGGAATTCCCTCAATATTCCGTTTTTTATAAAAATATTGATGTTACGTGTTATTTATTGACTAGAGAAACGCGCGCGACTCTGTCCGCGTGAAGGTATTTTCATAAAAACTTCAACCCGCGCTTTACCCGTTTAGGGGTTGAATTACGGGAATTCCTTTCTTAGTACCTACCTACACCTCTACATACTAAGATGAATATATGGTGTTTCGGCCTATAGGTTGTTGAGGCTATGTTCGTGTGAAGGATTGGGTCTTGGTGATGAAACACTAATATTGATGCTAGGACAAACTTTTATTTCCACTTGTAATTAGGTACGTGCAAGATGGCAAGATGGTTGTCGACAAGTAAGAGGTCTAGGGTGTTCAAATAGACAACCAAACCATAGATAACTACATTATAATTTTATCTGTGTTGGGATGCCAACATGCTGGGGGCGCAATAAGAAATTAAACCCAATAATCAATGGTTAAGCATTGGCTTTACAATTAAATACCATCCAGCATATTAGTAAATACAATTATGAAATTAATAAAACCTTATAAAAAATACGCTAGTTTTCTTTGTACACCTTTTACCTTTCAAGATAGGCAAATTATTTAAAAATCAAAAATACACTAGTTTTTTTTTTGTACACCTTCTAGGTAAGGTAAGCAAGTGATTTAAGATCAAAAACATTGGATAGAAATAGATGAATCGCAGGTATCTAACCTAATATCTATGTACCTATTTTTATTTCTCTAAAAATCTATCTTATACTAACATAATATTACTTATTCTAAAGGCAGTATACATATACCACTCAGTGATCTTTTATACACTTTTTTGTTGGGTGTGATGACCTCCACAACCCGGATTTTGTTATCTTTACCAGAATAAACCTTTACAATTCTAGCCATAGGCCAAGTTAGAGGAGGAGAGTTAGGCTCCCTCAAAATCACTAAAGCTCCAACCTTGACATTAGGTATACTATCACGCCATTTTGGACGAGACTGAAGAATATTCAAGTAATATTTGTGCCAGACATTCCAAAAATGAGATTTGACTTTATTACATAATTCCCAAAATTTTAACCTATTGACAGGAGTATCTAGAACATCTTTTTCAGGGTAGAACGTTAATGCACAACCTACTAGCCAGTGCCCTGGTGTGAGATAGCTAAAATCGTTTACATCTTGGGCTGTCACAGGTAACAAAGGCCTGGAATTTAAGACAGCTTCGATCTGACATAAAATTGTATTAAGTTGCTCATACGTGAGTACATAGTTTTGTATTATGCGCTTTAGATGAAACTTCATGCTTTTTACGGCTGCCTCAGCAAGTCCAGCAAACACCGGTGAGTAACTCGGAGTGAAATGGAATGATATACCTTGTTGAGTTACATAATTTAGCACCTGTGCTTGATGTTCTCGTGAAGCTTGAAGCTCATACAAACGCACTAATTCGTTCCTTGCGCCCTTGAAGCAACCACCGTTATCGCAGTACACGTCTGTGGGTAAGCCACGTCGCGCTATGAAGCGTTTGAAACACGCAAGGAAACAGTCGGTACTGATATCTGATGAAAGCTCTAGATGTACTGCTTTTGTGACGAAGCAGACGAATACGCAAATGTATCCTTTTGTCTGTAGGGCTCGTCGTACGCGCGAATTCTTAACAGCAATGGGACCCGCGAAATCGATGCCTATCTTTTGAAACGGTCTACAAGCGGTTACTCTTTCAGACGGCAAGGAACCCATTAGTTGCTTAGCGCAGTCAGCTTTCATTCTAAAACAAAGTAAACATTTATGTATTAACTTTTTTACATGTTTGTAACCGTTTACAATCCAGTACTTCTGGTTTAAGCTAGATAATAATAATCTAGGTGCAGCATGTAACAATCTAACATGCTCATGGTTTACAATAAGATCAGTGATTCGAGATTCTTTAGGCAGAACGATAGGGTGTTTTTGCGAGAATGATACTGTTGCATGCTCGATTCTACCACCTATTCTTAGCATACCTACGCCGTCTAGGAACGGATGTAACGGTTTCAATGAACCTTTGACATTTTCACATTTATTATTTAAGCTATTTAATTCATCTTTGAAGTGAATGCTCTGCTCATGTTGAATTATTTATTTAGACTGTGCGCTGTCTATGTCAGTCAGGACAAAGGTTCTTATAATTTGTATAGATATTGATACTTAGATATGGCCAGAACTGAGATCGTACTAATATCCAATTAATTCCAATTCCAGGTCCTCACTTTCGAAAAAATTGGAGCTTATTCTGAATTAACTTTCCATTTTAGCTCAAAAATAAATGTTAGGTAGGTACCTACCACCTATCACAGAAAAAAGAGACAAAACACGGTTTTACGTTGTATTTTGAAGTTACGCCGAGAATAGTACATCGATATCTTAATCTATTAGTAACAGCCATGAACAGCAAATATCATGAAACCTTGATATTTTACTTATTTTTTGAGTTATGTTATACCTACCAATGTAAATATTTAGAGTAACGCCTAGACACCATTTTGAAAGTTACGAATTGTATATATACACTTCAGTGCAGCTTACTGAACCTACAACCAACTGAATTCCACACAGATGCAAGGATTTAACGGGTTCAAAGTTATGCAATTCCTGTTGGTTGCAACTAATTCACTCGATTGATCAATTCTTAATATTTCCCCCAGTTAATAAAACCATATGAATAAATTAAATATTTTTAATGATTTGTAAAACTTAATCAGGTTTTTTATCTAACCTGTTATGGAATGTATAAAAACAGTTTTTGTGATAATTAAAACAAAGATAGATCTTACATTTAGTGCACATTATATTAGTTCGACTTTTACATCGTTCTCTCCGACAAAATCTCTGAGATTTGATGCTTTTGTCGCAAATCATCCAATGGTCCTTACCATCGAATCTTTCATCAATACTGGCTAGAGATGGCGGTCGGTACATAGGGGCGTTAGTATCTGTAACTTCTGGAGCTATTTCAGTAATATCTTCTTCACTGTGGTTCAACCTTACAGGCTTTAGAGACTCGCCGAGTAAACCTTCTACTATATCTAGCCGAAATTTCGCTGCGTCCAACGTGTCCGAATGTTTTTTATTGCTGGCTTTAGCATCATCTCTGTACTCAAAATACGAGTTAGTAACAGCTAGGTCAAAGAGATACAGAATAACGTTAACGGGCCATTTAGAGCTTTTAAAAGATGTAGAATACAAATTCATAATCTGGTTTGAAAGTCCAATTCCTATGATATTACGTTTGTAGTTTGCTATTACAAGCGGACAAGAAACTTTGATGTGCTGTCTTATATTCTCATCATACTTTTCATATCGTTTCGAAGGTTCTGTTCCATATACCGTGGACATTACCATGACGCTTTTGGTGTCCATCCATTTGATAGCACAAACCTTGCCATCTTCTCTGCAGATTTCCTCCACATTCCCTGGTTTTAGCTGCTTGTCTTTCGAAAACTCATGGAAATTCTTATTCCATCTACAAGGCATAATCATCCCTGTACCATTTATGTTACGATTCGCCAGTTCATTCATCAAGGGAACTGTAGTAAAGTTGGGTCCAAAATACAAACAAGCCCCTGGTACAGTTTTGGCTAACCGGAGAATGAATGATGCTCCAGTACCCAAGCAACGATCAGGCAGATCTGTATGGGATCCTTGGAAGATCTCAAAATCTACGATTAAGCCTTGAGGGTTGGTAATGATGAAGTTTTTGAGTCCTAAATTTCGCTTGTTCCAGTTGTTAGGGGTCCTAAGTTGTGGGCTTACTAGTTGTATATTTTGCTCACCAATAGAGTAGTGACTACTGTTTCTAGCCAGTTGATGACATCGAGACCTGACAGCTTCTAAGACTGGCTCCACTTTCCACAGTCGGTTGGTCATTCTTTCTAATTCATCAGGATTTTCTATATCAACTGCGCGTAAGGATATTCTTATCTGTCTAAACTTTTCATATGTCATTGTGTTTGATATTGGGCCATATTGAAACTTAGGACTGAAGTATAACTGTTTTTGAGGACAACGGACAACTCCCATCAAGGTGTGAATACCAAAGAATTTTTTTATGCAGTTTGTGTCACAGTACTTGGCATGCTTACCTCTTGAGACAAGTGTTTCTTTTGTATGAATAGCTATTTTCTCAAACAAATCATCTGTAAAGTATTTACAGAAGTATTCCATGGGAGGTTTAGTGCTTTCAACAGATGGCGGAACCCTTTCAGTGATATTCTTTGATTGAAATTTATTTTTTTCCCATTTTTCAGTGCATTCGGCAACAGGTTCATCAGGGGGATTGAACTCTAAGAACAAATCAAAAGCATTAGGGTCCCATGAGACATCTCCATTGTCTTCTTCAATGTCAGAATTTTCTAGAAGGGTGGCTACCACTTCATCATGAGGGATGAAATGTGACATTGTTTAACATTTATTTCAATTTAGCTTTTTGCCTTTTTATATCACGTTTGATCCCTGTTGCTCTGAAAGATTTACAAGCATTCATGAATTTTTAGATTTTATGAAAGATCAATTGATATATTTTACCTATAACAATGTATATTTTAATTATTGCTATTTAAGAATATTAATAGAACAAGAATAAAAACAGTTCTAAATCTTAAATCACTTACCCAGTAATTTTTTACACAAGGGATATGAAAACTAGGTAGTTATGTATTATGAATATATGTAAAAAAATAAATAGCATCCCGATTTTAATCCCTAAGCACGTAAGATGTAGATGTAGCAACAAGTTATGTATTTTCTTTTACTAAAATACCTACCTATACATTAGGTAGGTACCACAAGATGGTCACAGAACACAATTTTAATAGGGTAAAATTAAGATGAGGAGCATTTCAGTCTTTGATTAGAAATGCGCGACAGATGAGAGTGCGCAGACTCGTAACAGGCGAGGAAAATATATAAATGAGCATAAATCCATACATAGGTACCTACTTAACTTTCAAAATACCGCGAGACCGACGAACATGCGCGGTCGCGAGAAACTGAAAAACTAACACTAACAACATATACACCTCGGAATACATGAGTTTCATCATATCTAATAATTTATTTCTTATTTGAAGTTTTTTTTGCAATAACTCGAAAAATTGACAAAACGCTGTAAAATAAATATCAGTAGCGGCTCACGTTTTTGTGGCAATTCATGCACATGGACTCTACTTCGGTCACTTCTGGGTCAGGATCTTCAGCTGAAAGGTTCCTGAACACCGGTTTTTGATCTTTTGTAGTCATTTTAGCATAAAATTAAATTCGTAGAACATGTGCAAAATAGCAACAAAACAAAACACCCACGACCACAGAATACCGACGAAATTTTTCAATGTAACAAAGTAGGTAAGTAGGTAAGTGCACAGTGCCGCTGCCGACGAATGATCGATCACGAAAGCACAACCTGGCACAACCTTTCATTCAATATCATGACATGAGGTCGGTTATTGTACGGCCATAGAAATAGATAGAAATACCACTAAGTATGAAAGACAAGGTTAAAGGTAGAATCACACACCACACACACCTAGTCGCTGCGTCTGTCTCAGACGACGTCTATTCGTCTCTAGTATAGTCTATTTTGTGGGGGAAGCCTATGTCCAGCAGTGGACTTCTATAGGCTGATGATGATGATGATGATGTGCCAGTACAAAATAGACTATCATCTATTTTGTACTGGCTTGATTACTATTACATTTTTTGGTACAAGGCCTGGTAAGCACAACCACAGAAAACACAGCCTTGGAATCGTAATTTCTATGGTTATGAAGACGGCACCCAGTCAATTTATTTATCACATCACATCAATCTTAGACCTAAATACACTATTTAAACGTATTTCTACTGTGTTAATTATTATTCCAAAGTGTATCTAAATAAATAAACGTAATAATTTTCAAAAGAATTTTCGGTAAAGTGTACTTTATTACAGACGCCTGTAAAGTACCGCTACTCGCCAAGAGATGGTGCTACTCGACAACAGAGCTCCAGTGTAAAGCAAATAGCTTTTTTACTAGCTTCCGTCAGCGCCATATCATGCGAGGCGTGAGTTAGGTACCCATCTGCCCTGGATAAAAAGAAGACTTCACATGCTACCGAAACTGAATGTTCGATTCCAAGTGCAAACTCTTTCTGTAATGTTGTTCCTACCATAGAATTAAGACTAAAGTAAGGTTCCTACATTGTTCACCGTAGGTAACACACTGCATGCAACACTCACAACATACCTACAAAAACGATGCACCCCATAACATTACCTTTAATCCTATAGCCGGATACATAAAAAAAAATAATTCAAGTTTGCTGTCTTGTCTGCTTAATTTTACTGTAGCCATCTTAATGCCTACTGACCCAAGACCCAAAGAGAGTTCCCTAACACAGTTTTTACCTATATAGCTAGGGTGGGAGCTAGTGATCTCAACCTCAGGTACCTACTATGTAAATTGTACCACGGATTGCAATTTAAATTTTTAATTCACTTAGAATAATAGCATTAAAATATTTTTTTCCAAGGCGTTATCCTAGTAACACATGTTAAGCAGCGGATTTTTCAAACTGGTGATGATGATGAAGATCACATTAGATTTTATTTAGGGTAAGTACATATTTATTTATTCGCTGCATTGCCCCATGTGATATTCTCAGTAGGTAATTAAAGTGGAGGTATCCAGTAGACCATGATCCACTACCACTAAGTACGTGACCCCACTGTATCCACTGAATAGGGCTCTTGGATATCATGCCAAAACTACGGCAACGCCATCTGTCAGTTAACAGCAACAATTCGAGGTCGTTCTTGTCATAGCAGTTGACATACGATTCGCATATAAGTTACTGAACGTTTTAGATAATTATTTTATTTAACGCGATAAGAAATTATTAAAGAGAAGGTTGGAGCCGAACCGACACAAATGTAAAAAGTTAAGCATATATTTTTGTAGCACCAGTTAGGCGTACTTGTAATAATTCTAGGTACTTACTTAAAATAACAATAAAAATATAACATAAAAAAGGAGAATTGTGCAGAATTCCGTAGATTTTTGTGGTGTTCGTGTACCTATCTATCTACAAACAAAGTAGGTAGGTACGTGTATCAAAATAAGCAAAATGATGTCACCATTTTCATTTAACCTTGGAGATGTTAGACGTCTTGTAGTGGGAAATCGAATCGAAGCCACATGACGTCATGTTAACCGGGTAAAAATAAAAGACTGCGGATAACTTAATATTTTGCATTTATTCCCAAAATACAAGAATGAGCACTCGTTTTGATTTGATCGAATTGTAAAGTTGCTACATTTCAAAGGTTGAATCTATTTTATTTTCCATACTCATTCAGTTAAATTCAGACACTCACGGGTGTGAGTGGTGCCGCGTTGCGCTAAGAAATAGTGGTCAATATAATTGTGCTTATACGTATATTACGGATTATATCTATAGAAAACACAATTTAACTGTAAGTACCTATTCAGTAATAAAATTTACACTATTAATACAACTACCTACCTACTTCATCGTCATCATCGTGGCATAGCCTATCTTACTTGGGCCTATTTGGGCTATTTGATGTAGCTTATGTAGGTACCTACCTACCTACCTAACTACTCTGCATGTCTACTTATTTACTTTATAAGAAGTTTTGGAAATAAAAAATGTCCTATGGATACACCTAATATCTGTGGTTACATTTCAAATGGGTGGTTTCAATGTTTGGTCGCTTACATTTGAATACGGAACATTCAACGCGGTAAAGATTGGGATGGGTGACCGCTAAAAGACATTCTTTTGAGAATCGTCTTTGCGTCAGAAGTTACCTAAGTTTGCCATTAACTTTAGAAGAACCATTAAAAAAAACAGAAGCATTTTAAAGTAAGTACCTACCTAGTTAGTAACAATACAATATCTACTGATGAGAAGAACCAGGACATAGATCCATTTATTTTTAACAAATTACTACGGATAAACTTGTCACTATAGGATGACCGTGAATTGATAGTTCTCTCTTATTTTGAAAACCCCATGACAACATTCAAATTCTACTGTTATCCCTATGCAATTTATTTTGAAACCCCGACGAAGATATTCAAATTATACTGTGGTAGGTATTTCTGTACAATTTAAATACTTCTGAGTTCGAGGCAAACTATCTACTAGTTCGTATGTAAACAAAATGTTATTATATTTGCACCACGCTACAGCTCAATGTCGCAGTGTATTAACACTGATGTCATCATAGTTTAGGTACGTAGGTACCTACTTATTACGAAAGTAGGGTCAGTCAGACAGTGCGGTACCATAATCTGGGCATATTTTTGAAGGCCTCTACATCTACACTGATAATATTATTGAGGTTCACGCAAGGTAAAAATTCTGTTAGTCAAGTTCAAGTCAGACTTGGTTTTCGCAAAACTAGGAATTCTTTGACTTGGATAAACAGAACCGATTGAAAAACATAAGTAGGTAGGTAGGTAGGTATGTGCCAAATATGTCAATGTAACGTGTTTTTTACCGTCGTAACGTAATGTAGGTACTGAGCTTAATTGATTGTGTGGTGTGGTGTGGCCCACCCCACCTACCTACCTATCGAATAGTCGATGACCTAATTGGCACGGCTTATACCTACTTTATTTTATCTACCTACTCTACAGATTCTAATCTTAGACACAAGAGTAATCACGGAATCGCAACGCAACTCAAAACAAACATTTTAGAAAATGCTGAAATTAATGAAATGAAATGACATAATACTGTAGGTAGTAGGTACGTAGATATTAGCCAAGCTATACCGAGGCTCAAATCTATAACCTATGCTCTACATAGGTAACATATAACCAAGGGTTGTATAAAAAAACTTCCAATCTAGTTTCTTCTTTTTATTTTATTTATGGCTTTTCAATGTTTGTGAAATCTACAGTTTTTTTTTGTGGAATGTGTTCATTATTGGGGCAATTTTGCCAATGTCAAGAGGGTTGAATAAAATAATTCTTAGTCCAGAAATTTAGAGGTAGTTCTGAATACAGAATAAATTAACGACAAAACATAACATTCCAAAAATCAAGTCAATGTAGCCGACATAGGTACCTAATTTAACATGTCACTTCCATTTCATCCCGAAGGGTTTTGAAACCGATACGGCCTATAAACCTAAGAATATGGACTAAAGCAAAATGAACCAAAAAAATGTAAGGAGTATGTAAAGTGACAGTGTAAACTCATAGTAAAGCAGTAAGTAGGTAGGTACTTTTAAAATTTACCTTAGGCCGGCGCCAGCGGCGTACAACAGAACACAGAGTAGGTACAGTGTTGTTTATTTACGGATATTTCTATGTAGATATCCTCCTCCTTAAAATTATGAAATTTAAAGGTGCTTTAAGATGGGTGCCTTGAAACAATAATCCTCACTAAACCACCGACTTATATAAACTGGTTTGGAATTAGCTTATATCTAGTTTCCCTAAGTAGGTAGCTATCTTTTGATAGTGTTATAGGACTACTAAGGTTATTTTGGATGATAGAGGACCACTTAGGTACTTATGCAAAAAATATTCAATCCCTATCCCGTACCTGTACCTACTATGTGCAGTGTGTTCTACAAACTTGGTATCTATTTTATTCAATTACTTAGGTACCTACCTTTAACATGTCTTAGATTCACCTAGATTTAAGACGTTTCAAGATGATCCCTGCGGATATTACTGAATAAATGATTTTTGACTTTGACTTTGGCTTTGAATTTTCTTTGTAAATAAATGTATTATTACCTACCTACAAGTACCTACCTAAGTACTTAGGTACTTACCTACTTTAAATTCACGTCTGGGCTGGTGACTAACTACGTAAGCAAGTAGGTTTTATACCATTTTATATAACAAATTACTACCTACATAGGAGTAAGTATTAGGAACAACAGAGTGGTTTGTATAATTGTATGTGTGTGAGGTACCTAGTGAACGTGAGTTCAATATACGCGCATTGTATAATAAACCACTTAAAATACTAAGGTGGGTACATAGGTATTAACAATGACATCATTTATAAATAAGTAGGTACCTGTTGCTTTTATTGCATATTTTCAGAGTACCTAATTCCTTAGCTTAAGCTTACCTTTCCTAGTACCTATAGATGTACCTGCCTACTTGTTATTGTTCTTGTAAAAGCCATACCACGGCATTGGTACTGACTTCAAAACCTCTGTCAACAACTGCCTAGAGCCTAACATAGGTTATCTATCTATGTAATATATGTGTTTTGCTAATTTATTCAGAGATAAAATGCAGGTAAACATTCAAGGCCGTGTTTATTGATAGTAGCTAAACACTGAAGCCTACTACCTATGGCTATTGGACTTAATTCCATTCTGTGCCAAAAGTGACTACTATGGCGTGCAGTAACTTAAAACGACGATACGAAACTTCGTTTATCGTTTTCAAGAGTTGGCCAGCAGTGTCGTTGCAAATATCAAGTGACAAAAAGAACAATAGGATTACCACAAATTACATTTGCGACACAACTAAAAGTTCTCAGGATTTAAATGTTTTTCACCGATTGGTATTGATGTATCTAGGTAGGTAGGTACCTACTTACCTAAGTTTCTTATTTAGCCTGCGTGTCGTGTATATATGTAGCAGACATATCTGACATCACTCACTCTAAAACACTGCTTACCTAGGTACCTAGTACCACCATCTAGGCAAGGTAAGCAGTGTTTTTAGTTACTTCGTCACCCACTAGAGTTGACCACTAACTTACCTACTTTTAGAAACATGGGCAACGACAAAGAAGATTCTGGCTTCGGCTTCAAAGACAGAGCAAAGGCTGAGGAGACTCTGAAGCTGTTGGAGCAGCATGACGCCAACTACCGGCGGCTCACTGTCCGTGGATTGCTGGGACGGGCTAAGAGAGTGCTTTCAAGTACGTAGCATCTTGATACCTTTTCAAAAAAATTATAGGTAGGTATAAAACAATTTCTCTAGTGGTTTTTATTACACGCTTATTTTTTTGGGTGCAGTGGGAAAATATAATATTAATAATTATAAAGAGGTAAAAGGATCTGCTGAACCGATTTTGAATAGGAAGCCACGTTATTTGTGAGTGATATAGGATATGTAAAATTAAAATTACTTAATTAATTTAAATTACCCGGAAAACTTCGTGGTAGTTGGATTTTCATAGTAAGTCGGGAGAAAAAACGGTCGAACGAAAACGTTTCTTACGAACGTTGTCTAAGCGATGAGACTATTATGATCGAGTTCTAGAGAAAATAACATATTGTATCTCCGTTGTGTGTGATTGGCGGACGGCTCTCCCGAAAGACTTCAAAGACAACCAACACCTTTATTAGGTCAATCATACAGAGCCGTTTAACTAACATTTAATTTTATTTGTAAAATTTACACAAGTAGGTAGGTTACCTAATTAATATTGATAAAGTACCAACGTAGAGACACTAAAAAAACTGACTTTACAGTGACTAAAGCGGAAGAGAAAATAAAGAACATCAAAGAAGCAATGGAGGTGTTTGAGAATTGGCTTGCAGAACTTGACAGCAAAAAGCAGAAGCCAGAGAAGAAGGAAAGAAAGGAAGAGAAGGAACGCAAGGATGAGAAGAGGAAGAGTAGTGATAAGGTAGGTAAATAATAATAATAATAATAATAATAATAATGCTGGACAGTCCACACAGCATCATCTAGCCCCAAGCTAAGCAGAGCTTGTGTTATGGGTACTAGATGACTGATATACTTAATACAATATATTACGTACATAGATATTTTTTATTATACATAGAAAATACCCAGAACACCCGAAATAAATATTTGCAGATCGTACAAACATTTATCCCGAGGCGGGAATCGAACCCGCAACCTCCTGCGTCGCAGGCGGACATTCGCCCGCCGCGCCACATCGGTCGTAAAGAAAATTGTTTTCAACAATTTATTGACAAAATGCAGTAAGTAGATTTCTACTAAAATCAGTAGGTACCTACCCTACCTACCTATACTAATTTATATTAACTGTTGTATTGTAATAAAGTTCTATTCTCTCGCAAAGTCTATTGTTCGCAGAATTACTAGTACCTAGATATAGTTGGTACCTACTAAAAAAGTACTCTGTGGTACCTACCTATCATAGAAATAAGGAAAGAGAAAACACTACCTAACATAATTATTTTTCGTGCTTTTACGCTTTGTACGCTAGTACTCTAGTACTAGCCACTAGAGGCGCTTATCATTATATCCATACAAAAAGTTCGAGCTCGCCGAAAACCGAAATCCGTTATCCGGAAAACGTAAGCAACTCAAAATCCGCCTACTGATTTTTGGCTTGCGAGCTCGAATTTTTTATAGAGATACGTTAAGCGCCTATAATACTTGATATAAGTACCTAGTAGTTTTTTTGTCGTCAGAGATTTTTATTAGAGGGTAGGTACTTCCTCCAAAAAGGGGCAAAGAGGGGGCTGCTGAATATCTCCATCTTACGAGATATTGATTTTGTATCTTTTGTTGCTAACAAACTCCTGTTGCAAGTGTCAGATTTCCTATTCAAAATCTGTCATATTTGACACATGCAACAGGAGTACAGGAGTTTGCTAACAAGCAACAACTGAAACAACAACACTTACACAATCACCCTTCTGATTTCGATGGTTCTTTTTTATTTTAAAATACCTACCTACGTCTCATATAAATTTGGAAAAGGTCGGTGATGATCTTCGGCATGATGAGCAGAATATCTCCTGAAAATACAGTGAATTGCTAACTTTAAAATTTTTATCAGTGGAAGTTCGTGTTCACGAGGTCTATGGTTCGCAGAACTAATAATTTAATATCTTTACCTGGCAAAGTGAATTCCATTTGGATTCGGATTTGGTTTTTGACGTTGGTAGAATTTCGTAACTTAGCCAAAGTTCTTGGTACCTGGCAGCTTTTAGTCCATATTCTTTGGTACCTGGTGTACCTACATAAAAACATTGCATTGTTTATTGAAGTTTTTAACACGTAGACAGAGAATACAATGAATTCTCTGTCTTGTCTACGGTTTAAACCAAAGAATATGGACCTTATTCTATGGTTTAAACACTACCATGGAGGGGTATGAATGAAAGCACTGTTTTTTCTCTCTTTCTCTCATAGTCAGACTATAGGACTAGTCAGCATAAAGTAACTTTTATACTGGAGACTAGTCAGTTACGTTTCGTATACTTCAGTCGTGAGTGGTCGCACACTCGTTTTTTTTATATTTTCCGAGTTTCGTGTACCTGTGCTTAGTGTGTCTAATAGTATTCTGTGGTCTTGTCTGTCGCCTGTAATTTTTTCGGGTTGTGTCGTTTGCTTGTTGTTACTTTTTGTTTTATCTCTATTTTCGTATGAATAAGAGCGCCATAGCGTTGTGTTTGATTCAGTGCTTATTTAAAGTAGCTCATCATGAGTTCTTCATATCTTATGTATCTAATGTTGCTCGAAGCTGAAAAAGAGGACCGTGAGTGGCGCTTGCGCGCTCGTTTTGAAGCTAAGAAGTACCGCAAGCGCCGACAGAGATCGCAGTGGCTGCGGCAGAGAATGGTGGCTAAGAGGGTATTAATTATGGTTAAAGTACAATACAACTATAATTAAAATAATAATACCTAATACCATCGTAGGTAATCAACGAATACCACGGCTAGGGTATTGTCGATGGTTATGGATGAGTCCGGTTATTGTACGACCATGAAAAACACGCAATCAGGAATCTATGGACTGAATGCACGATCTGGCAATTGGCTGCTCGTCGCTTAGAATATATCCATTTTTTAGGCTTATTTCCATAAGGCTAGTTTAGGAAAAAGGAAACAATTGATGCATTTGAAACTATAACCTACTTTGAAAAAACTTTTGTTTTTGATAGAGCTTTTCTTATTTCTCAGGAACCAGTATCAGATGAGGGCAAGGATGCACTGCCGTCAGAGTCTGTCTCTGGCCTCGGATTTAAGGACGCGTCGGCCGCGGAGGACTCACTGCGGGTCTTGGAGGGACGTGATCCTGACTACCAGCTACTGGCAGTGAAGGGGCTTCTGGGACGCGCCAAGAGGGTGCTCACTTGTACGTTGTTTCACATCTTATTTTCAATTCAAATGAGGCATATAATTAAGATTAGATATTCTAGACTCAAAAATTTGCAATTACTTAGTTCAAAATGTTATAATAGGTAAATAAATAAATAATAATGCTGGACAAACCACACAGCATCATCTAGCCCCAACCTAAGCAGAGCTTGTGTTATGGGTACTAGATGACTGATATACTTAATACAATACATTACATACATAGATATTTTTTATTATACATAGAAAATACCCAGAACACCCGGAATAAATATTTGCAGATTGTACAAACATTTATTCCAAGGCGGGAATCGAACCCGCAACCTCCTGCGTCGCAGGCGGACATTCGCCCGTCGCGCCACATCGGTCGTCAGGTGCGTAAAATAAAATGTTCATTTATGTTTGATCATAGGCACAAAGGATGAGACAAAGCTATCCAACATCAAGGAGGCTATGTCCATCCTGGAAGCCTTTGTGGACGAGTTTGACAACAAGCACATGAGTCGACAAAACTGCCCCTATTTGAGCGAGGGACTCGTCAGGACAGCCAACAACCTCGCCGGAGACACAGCTACAGATCAACAGGTAGGATCTGCGATGTTCTTCTATCTTATAGATACCGTCACTACTCTAACTACGTTCTTCACGTTATCATTCGATTTTCTACTTTATTTCTGTCACTAAGTAGTTTAGTCGATACTAGCCTAGTACACTAACACTAAGGGTTATGTAACTTTTTGTGAATCACACAAGTTTCAAAAATTGTAGCCGCCGCCGCCACCCACCCCTTGATTACGTACCTTACGACAGTCGTTTTGGTAACCACTAAATTTTCTACGAATTAGCGGCTGGAGGGCAGTAAGAACCAATACAGTAGTTCATTCTCTATCTAATAATTCTAATATCCTGAAATAGGGGCCCTATTTCTGTCTTATTGGAAGTAGTACTATAGCATATTTCAAAATAACATTACCGCTTGTGTTGGCAGCTGGTGGGTAATACAGTAGTAAGTGTAGGTGTATCTTTTGTCTTGACTCTTGGGCGTTAAAAACCTTTGACCATAACTGAACTCCTGGTACCCAATACAATTTACGTATTCATTAATTTCAGAAAGGCTTTCTAGCCGCATACGCCTCGGTGAACGGTGAATACAAACGACTGCGTAACGTGGGGGTAGATGACAGCACATGGGATATCGTACGGAATGCAGCCTTGAAAGAACTAAAGGAGAAGGTTGGTACATTAAAAAAAAAATATTTTATATGGCTTGGAATATCAGTACCATAGTGAACAGTTGAGTAACTGTATGTGTATTTTTATTTACCTTTATTAGTAATATATTATTAACAAATTATGATTTAATTAAACAATATTACGTAATAGGTTTTTGCACCATGTGAATAAGTTGAATTGATTAATTTTCCAATTTCAAGGATACTGAATTTGTAAGAATTTCAAGCACTGTGTTAAAAATCCTTATTGATGACTGCTCGGTTGGTTTGAGGTAGGTAAACAATGCTGCACAAATAGTAACGCAGTTGTTTTGACAAAAAAGAGCATCGTTTACGCCTTGAAAAAAAAAACAAATAAAATATATATAACAATTTTCGGGTAGAAAAATTGTATGTGCTATTTTTTCTGAGCATAATGTTCAAGTTCAAAACTATTTTCTCAGTTTATAGCATCAAGTAATCAAAACTGATAGGTTTTCTATCATTTTATAACTTTGTTTCAGCATGCTAATGCCAAGCTGTTCAATGAAAAAGACGAACCAACAAAAGAGCACTTAGAATTCCTACTATGGGCCTACTCGCCCGAAGCATCTAAGGTTAAGAAAGTTATCAAAGAAACGAAAGAGGATGTCCCGGCCATAGACTCTTTAGAAATAGATAAAGACAAGAGGAGAGAGGATAGAAAGAGACGCAGCAGTACGAATGATGAGACTCAGAGTAAAAAAAAGAAGGAGTGATTCTGTGATAGAAGATAATATTATCAAAGTGATCACTGGTAGGTAGGTACCTAACTAAAATGTACCTACCTATTAGCTTACAAATTATTATTAATACAGTCATTACGCAGTTTTGGAAGCATTTAATTTTGTCAATGTTGATGAATAATAAAATGTTTATAGCTACGTATTTTGATACGTTTTTTTCCCACAAGCCTACCTACTATTTTTTACAACATAAAATTCGTAGTACCTACCTAGACATAAAATGAGAACCTACTTATGTGCATGTGAAACGCGTGTGATTTCGTGTTTGAAGTGTTTCATTTAATTTTACCTTAGTTCTTTCATCAAGATGAATACCTACCTATACCCTTCTATACCCTGAAAATTTCAAGTCTCTATGACCTCTAGTGATTTGGGCTGTGCATTGTTTATAATTTATGTCAGTCAGTCTGTCAGAACTTTAGTCCATATTCTTAGGTCAGAACAAAGATTTTTATTAATTGGTGTAATTTCACACGTCCACCATAAATCGTACCACACACGCAGCGCAGCGGTTAAATGGCAGGACTACATATAAAGTAAAAAAATACTCACCTAAACTTTTAAGTTTTTTTTGACAGTACAACAAATAGCGATATTGGTGGATGGAGGTGGCTCAAAATGGTTCTACCTGGAAATGTATGGAGGCCTATGCTCAATAGTGAATTCATTCTGCTTGATGATGATGATAAAGTAGGTAGGTAGGTGACTATTTAGATACCTATCTTCATATTTTTCGATGACTAGATACGGAGTAGCCTAGAGACAATATTTAATTTAGTATACTTAATTTTGCGTCTACTTATCTATTTATTTAGATAACCTTCTAACTATAACGAGTTCAACTCATTTGCGTCGCATCGTGTCACTACATATTATTATCATCACGCACATCCCACTCGCAGCCAGAAATTTGTGTAGGTACATTTTTGCTTAGAGTAAGCATTAGAGCAGTTTTGGAATCAAATTCTATGGTCGTGTATTCCATGGTTGTGTTTTTCATGGTTGTGTTTTCTGTGGTTGTTTTTTCCAGGTCGTACAAAATTATTTAGGGAAACCCCTGAAAAAAAAACACGTTCCTATGTGTGAAACTATCACATAGTAGGTAGGTGTAGTGGTTTAGAATTAGATCCATGCGTTAGCATAAATGTGGTGGATGTTAACCTTGGTTAAACAGCGCCATCTATTGATAAGTAGTAATACCATAAGTAAGCATAAGTCTTCTAATTCTATGGCATAAGCATTGAGCACAGACAAAAGATAGGTAACTTGTCTATGGTATGAGTTATGAGCAAAAGAATGAGTACGTAAAACGAAACGGTGTACGTTCCATTTCACGAAAGAAATCGATTTTCTTTGACATTTACCTTGTAAACACTTGTGGGAAGACCGAGGACAATGAACTCTTACAAAAACTTGATAAAACAATGATTTTATTCAAAATATGTATGAAAATGAAGCTTTGTGCTGTAATTAATGCGTTAGAAATTTATAACGAACGCTAATGAGTAGTAAAAGCTGAGTTTATTGTGTCCTAGTAAGTGGGTGTGTAAGCCGCATTTACGTCTATTTTTGGGTCAACATTTTAGGTCTATGTCTAGTTACACACTTGATAAGTGTGAATGAAAGAAAACAAGTGCCACAAGTCCTATGATTTTTGTAATTTCCAAGTGGTAAGTTTCTCTTTTTAGTTGGTACATAAATACTTCCAAACCCACCATAAGTACCTATTATTAGTACCTACCTGGGTATGTTGTACATGTTCATGTAATTACAGTAGTAGATACTGCATAGTGATTGAATTTAGAATATGTATATAGGTAGTTCTTTGCACCAATGTATTTATTTATCACTGCAACCTTGCTCTGTAGTGAGAATGTGCCATAATCTTGTACCTCACATGTACTTCATGTACAGTAGTAAAATTTCTTCCTAATATTACAGAGATATACTCAGTTAAGGCTCGGCATTTCAGAGCAGGATTGCATTTAGTTTTCCATTTTCCAAAGTCTTACTTACCATGATTCTGCTAAATCTGTAACAATAACAAACATTTCTGCTAGATCTGTCTATATACAGATCCTGACATATACCTAAATATCCAGGTATATACCTGGACATTTTTAATTTGGCCTATTAATATAGACATCTAGGTACCTAATACTTACATAGTTTATTTGTTCTCAGAATTGAATGCGACATAGGATGCACATGCAAAGAAAAAGTATGGAAGCCAGCAGTGAGGCAAGCTACTGTAAGTAAATAAAGTAGAATAAATTCCAGAATTTAAGTTGAATATATATCCAATATTGAACACTTATATTACACGGGTATTTACACCGTGGTCGCAGGGAGATTGCCCACGGCTATTGCAACATAGCCGAAACATCGGGAAATTAAATAAAAAATACTATATCCAATATATACTATCCGATATATTCGCCGACCGATGCGGCGCGGCGGGCGAATGTCCGCCTGCGACGCAGGCGGGTTGCGGGTTTGATTCCCTCCTTGGGATAAATGTTTGTACAATCTGCAAATATTGATTCCAGGTGTTCTGGGTATTTTCTATGTATAATAAAAAATATCGATGTATGTAATGTATTGTATTAAGTATATCAGTCATCTAGTACCCATAACACAAGCTCTGCTTAGCTTGGGGCTAGATGATACTGTGTGGATTGTCCAGCATTAATATTATTACTATATGATATTTAATATTGTCATGATGCCTATGAAAAAGGAATGCAATTCTTACAAGCCTCAATTCCTACACCAAACCTGCTCATAGTCTGGGACTGGTTGCAGATTAAAATTGAACAAAAAAACGTATTGGCAGGCATTTCCTACAGTGCCATCTAATCCTGACTGTCTACTCATAAAAAAATCCAAACTAAAGAGTTACTATGCTCAGCTTGGACCCCCTGGTACATACAACTGACAGTAAGTCTTACGCTTTGAAGGGTATGGGTATCGAAGAAACTACAGGCATAATTTTAGGCACATTAGGTTTAACACCTGTATACCTACCTCAAGTTGACAGATGCAGGGCAGATTGAGACCAAAATAAGTTTCTTCCTAAAAACACGCTACTACCGCCACCTTTTGAGTTATTAGGTAACTTTTAAATAATGGTTCTTTTACACCATGGTAGGTGTCGCTGCAACAGTCGTATCGCATCACATGTGTAGTTATTAGAATATCGAAACAAGTAGGTAGGTGCCTATGTCGTAGCATGTATGTACTGAATATTTTATACTAAATACTTAAACTGCTGTAAAAGAAAAACAGCCCGAGGCGATATTTATATCCAGTAATATCTGCCTGCTTATACCTAGTAACTATTCTGTTATATATAAAGGGGGATAAATACCACACAGACAGATCAGTATTATAAAGTTATGCGTCCTAAGGCTCAATGTTTTGACTATCTCCAAAGTTGTTTAACGGATAATCTAGTTGAAGATTCATAACCTAGTAATATGGTCTAACAGGTGAACGGGAGACGTGGGATGACTGGGGAAGCCGCTCGTCGCTGAGCCATGTTGAAGAAGTAAGTTACTGAGCTTATCCGGTTTCTATCTACAACTGTCTTTTCTTGATCGACTTTATTAGAGGTTAATGTCCTTATTCAGCTCCTTTAGTTAAAAGCTGATAAGTGGTTGCCATCTCGTTTTATTGGCTGAAATGTTAAAAAGTTACAGGGTTTATAAATAAAACCTTAATAATTTTCTCGTGATCTGACAGTGTGTGGACTCTGCACTACCACTTTATCTATTCTGTGCCGCCAAGCAGCTTTGTTGTGTTCCAGTCCCAGGATATAGGGTGCCGGTGAAATTACAGATATATGAGACTTAGCACATTTTTCCTAACGAACATGAGCAGCCGCCGACCTAACGAGCGTGCGAGCCAATGCTTTGTTTATGGTGATAGTATCAACTCAAATAGTATCTAAACAATTTTCTTTTAAATTAAATCACTTCTAAATGACATCTTTATGTGACGCTTGGTAGGTGGGTACTTCTAATAACGTATTAAGATTATAAGGTAGGTAACGTAACGCAAGTCACTACAGTCGTAACCCACTTTACGCAACTCCAAAAACGCGGAAGTCGGCGCCTAAATATAGATTTGATCTGATTAATACGAAGACGGGAATATTCCGATCTTAGGTTTTAACTTTAGCTAAATTTAAATAGAATGAATTTGATTTGATAAATCATCCTACCTACCAGATCCATTCGGACGCAGTAGGTTCAATACAATTTGGCGCAATGATCAAAGAAATGTAGAAATGGAACTTATCCAATTTGAAATCGAAGATATTAATAATAAATACTGGCATACATTTGTTTGACACAACGTCATCTAGCCCCAAACTAAGCAAAGCGTTGCGTTGTATGGGAACCATATAAAAACATCGTCGGTTATAAACATCTTGTATAGCCCGGTAACGCCGTCGGAAATCGCCAGGCGATTATACCAGCATTTTAGACCGTTCGAAAAAAAAAAAAAAAAAAACAGCTTGTAGAGGTATACTGCTGGACGCTGGAGATAGGCCTATCCCAAATGTTTCTAGGAAGAACGATTTTGAGCCCTTTCCATCCATCGACTTTCCGCGATCCTAACTATGTCGTCAGTCCATCAAATAGTTCGTTCGTTCGTTTTCCGCTTCGTAGTCCCCATTCGAGAACCTTTTTTTGTTTTCTGACCCCTGACTACATCTCTGCACGTCACTGCCATATTTTTACTTAGGTAAGTTTTGTAACCACAAAAATAAGGTCAAATCAAACGGTATTAAATCCTACGCAAACACATAGCACTTCCTGATGATGATGATATAATCTTACTTAATAGTATAATATATATTTTATATTGTGGGAGGCAGCCTTACTTCTACAGCTGCTACTGTTTTGCTGAGTTTGCATACCAACACCTATGTAATTTGAAAATGGTCTATTATAAGGTAGTCATTAATGACAAACTAGCTAAATGAACCTAAGCAAAGCAAAAAGGTATTTATCCCGCAAAGCACCTCCCTCACATACAGACCTCTATCTATGTCTGTCGTTCAAATAGATCTTACGTAGGTACATTATCATAATCTTAGCATAATATTACGTTAAATAATATCGTCGAGGTGATATTATTTGACCGAGATCGTGTCGAGATCATGTACAATGGTAGCGGTACAACAAGTATTTGACATTAGGTGAAATGTTGCCATAACTTGGTATATCCCTACTAAATGGGAATATAAGTTATAAAAGCTCTTGCTGCTGGCTGCAGTTATGTTTTTTTTTAAGTAAAACTTCTAATGCGACTTCCAGCAAGGTTGCGTTAACCGTTTAACGCTACCATGGAGGGGGCATGAAAGCACTGTTCTTTCTCTCTTTCTCTCATAGCTAGTTACGTTTCGTATATTAAAGTAGTTTTACTTTAGTCGTGTGGTCTAAAGCACACTCGTTTTTTTTATACAATTTACTGATGAAATAAGCATATGGCCCACCTGATGTTAAGTGGTTACCATAGCCTATGTAGGTTACGTCAGTTAACGTGCCCTAAAATACACAACCTGAGGCATACAGGTGTTAAGCCTCATGTGCTTGTAAATACACCGGCATCTTTTTCTGACAAGATCATGGATCTAAGTACCTACTCATTTATTTTATTTCTTTTAATTGTTATGTTTATCTGTTTTGATATCTTAATTAATTATACAGGCACATTGTGAATTAAATAGTGTAATTGGATTAACCCGTGCCAATTATTAAAATAAATAAATAAAGATACAGGCATGTGTTTTACTGGGATAAAATTGTGCGTCTGAAATCAAATTGCGTGGGGTAATTTTCGTCACTGATACTGGCAGCACCGCGAAATGCGCCATTTCTCCGCCAAAGACGTCACGTCGCGCGCGTCTAAATGTAAATACGTCATCAGAACCAGAACAACATTCGCTCTCTCAATTTCAAAATGCTATCGAATATCATCGATCTTTTTATTTATTCGAAAATATAAAACTTTCAAGAGTAGGTTTCAGTAAAAAGTGCAGTTTTGTGAGTGTGGACTGTTGTGAATAAGTGACCTACTTGTTTTGTGACGTCACACCGACCGGCTGGTTTATTTTTTTGTGGTCTGTAATCTGTATTTTGTTTTTGGAATGCGAAATCGAGGTCCAAGTGGTTGACCATAGTTCAGTACAGTGTTATAAATTTTATTTCTTTGAAAGCGTAATTCTTGTAAGAATTGTCGTTGATTGTATGTAGGTAATTGATTTATGTCGGTCAGGTAGGTAGGTAGGTACCTAGGTACCTACTTAGTTAAAAATTATCAAAAAATATTATTTACCGAAGGCACCAATAAATTAACAGTACAGCCGATGATTTATAACTTACTAGTGAAAACGCGCGCGTTTTCGTCTACAACACACAAACTTCAACCCATTTTGGAGTTTAATTTCAGAAATTCTTTTTTTAGTAGGTAGGTACCTACTTAGGTAGGTACATCCCTACGCACTATGATAAATATACCAGTTTCTACGACTAATGGTTTACACTGTTCATTGTGTATCAGTCAGCATGGACCAAAAATCTTATAAGTGGTAGGTAGCTAGGTACCTACACCATAACCAGAATAATGCTATCGAGGAACAGTTTAGGAAACTTAAAATATGATTTTTCTACTACTTAATGATATTTGTTCAAAAAACAAAGGTAGGTACTTTGAACATAGGGGTCTATTGCTGTCTATAAGATGTCATATAAGAAGAAAATAACTCTCACTTTTCACTCAGACAGGGCAAACATAATGACATCACTTATTTTAGTAAGTTAGATAATAGTACACTCAGCAGCAAAAGTTACTTCAGTAGGTGAAAGAAAGCAAATATATTTATTTTATCATGCTTGTGTGCTTGCACATTATTTACCCCAAAAGTAACATTATTTCAACTAGGTATTGGAAGTTTGTGGCTGACTGTACCACAACTTTACTACTATTTTATGGCTGGGATGGAAACAACTATACGGTAACAGTTTAGTAGACTTTACTGGTGGTCACTTCAAGTTAAAACTGACTGATAAATATATAGGTAAATATTGAAGGGGCGTTTCACACAGAACCGTGCGTCATGTAGCTTCTAAAGGATTTCGTATAATGAAGTCCCCAGTCATTATAGATTTTCTATAAGATATACTAAATATTCTTGATGCTAATGGAGTGCACTGGGTCACATTTTCTATAATTACTTACCTGACCTTAACAAGATCTTAGGGAGGGAGGGGGGATTATCACAAGTCGTCTAGTCTAGTTCGCAGTGCTTTTAATCATAATTACTATTTATCATTATTATGTAATTACTCTTGTGGTTTTCCTTGTACTAATACGTCTAGAATAAAGATTACAGGCACCTGAGGCATGAGGTTTAACACCTGTATTCCTCAGGTTGATGGACGCAGAGTAGTGCATTGTAGGGCATGTTCTTAACGATCGATTAAGCAATGGTAACCAGCTTACATCAAGTGGGCCTGTCTTGTTCCATCAACAATGCAGTATAAAGAAAAAAACAAAAAGATGCAATGTAAGCGTATTAAGAAGTTTGCATTGCAACAGTTGTAACTTGTTACGTAGAATAACTGTCACTTAGTACAAAAAGCCTTAAAAATGAAAACCAATTACCAGCATAGTTTATATAAGTATATAATCAAGAATAAGATATTAAGTGTGAGATCACCGGTCCATTGGGAGTGATCCCGCCTTCTGATCCTAAGTCCTGGGTTCAAATCCGGTCGTGTACTCATGGATTTTTTCGTCCGAAAAATTTATCTGCGCAATGCCAGTGCTTTCAAGCGGTGAAGAAAAACATCGTGATTAAAAGTTAGTATTCTAGCAACGGTGATGGGCTTGCAACCTGTCACGTATAGAATAACTACTACAAAATTATGTACTATATGGACGTACCTCTAACTACCCTAGACATCCTCGAAAAATCTCTAGTAGGTACTTGCTACTACGAGATCGGAGGGGATATCTACCGTGTTCGGGGAATAAAGTGATGCGAACACGACTCTCACGACGATCATTTTTTTTTTATTTGCATTTAAGAGTTTTTTATCATACATTTTTAGATCGCTTTTAAGATTATAATATAGGTTAATTCAAGAGTTTATGTGCGCAATAGCTTCGTACTGCTCACCACTGAGCCTAACCCTTTCTCACATGATGTAAGGTGAGATATCATGCATAACATTGCCCAATTTGCCCAACGACGAAAAAGTCGGCGACCACAAGTGCTAATTTAATAGCTGGCTAACGGCTTTTATTATAAAACCTGTGTGAATCTTTTAAACATTGCTTGAAATTTTCCTGTTTATCATTGCTAATGGGTAAAAGATGTTTATCTTTTGACATGTTTTCAAAAGTAAAGTCGATACCTCCGTCCTTAGTACGTTCATCATTTTAGAACACTTGCAAGTGTTGCAACATGGTATTTCGTCACTGTTTAAAAATGTTAATGGACTGAGCAAATTAGCTCAGTTGACAGAGATGCTAAGATTACGTAGGAAATGCTATTTAGGCCGTACTGCTGGATTTTATACCCGTTTTCGTAACGTAGGCTCCACCGCGTAGATAAGTATTGACTGGACATGTCTGACTACTCTATAAAACATCTTCATCATATTTATTTGTCAAAAAAGTGGTTCAATTCTAACAATAGAAAAAAAAGGTTTGACTTGACTATCTTCTAGGTTCTCGATTACAGTGATTACGCTGAACTCACCCACGCACTCACTTTCGAAGTCAAAAATCTCAAACGTGCTATGGATTACACGGATTACATAAATAAGTATCTAAATAGTATAGCTTCTGTATTCCTATAGTATGTAAGTTGTAATTTATGGATATCTTCATAAAATATGCTGTAGTATTTCAAATAATAGCTCTTTTTGAAAGAGTTCTTCTGGGGAAGTAGTACTTATAGATAAGAAATCTTTAAGCCACCATACTATTTCTACCGCAAAGTAGTGATGCTTGTATTTCAGTGTTCCAGTTTGAAGGGTGCCGGTGCAATTACAGGCACATGAGACTTGACACCTTTACGTCCTCGAGTTATGGAGGCTGTACATTGCCACATAGGGCGCGTTTCCTCCTAGTAGACGTGCTCTGTGAGGTAATGCGATTGTTATAGGCAGAGGTTACGTACTGCTCAACATCAGGCGGCCCATATGCTTGTATCATTACTTTTTTTCATTAACATGATTAAAATTAAATTATGAATAACATAAACTGTCAGCAGCAGCAGTTAGTACTATCATCATCATCAATAGTGAAAAGTCACTACTAGTTTCCACCATAGATTTCCTGAATTACGCCATTATTTTCCGTTTCCAGCTCTCGAAATAAACCTAAGCACTAGAAGTTGGCGTTATATCTGACCCTAGATACCTAAAGCTGTATCGATCGCCCTCCCCGGCCCATACTACCTCTACGTTACTCTGTGGCGGTAGTCCTGTGCCCCCACCCCTCTTCCGTTACGTCACGGCCTTGACCTTCAGAACACTAGTTTCGAACCAAAGCTGAAAAACATACAAATGAGTATAAGAAAGAATTTTCTATTTTACTAACTTGTTCTAAGCCATTAAGGCCGTCCAGCGAGTAAGCTGACTCGACAGGGTCTCAAGGGGTGTTAATTGCATTACCCAAAGGGAGTGTATCCATCGGTCGTCTATAAGTGTTCTTGGTTCATTTAAAGCTCTTAGTCATAACTACGGGCAATACTGCCAGTCAGGTGTATAAAATAATAATAATCCTACTAATATTATAAACGCGAAAGTTTGTAAGTATGGATAGATAGATGGATGTTTGTTACTCTTTCACGCTCTAACCAGTAGACCAATTTGGATGAAATTTGGAATAAACATAGATTATAACTTGGATTAACATATAGGTTACTTTTTATCCCGAAAAAATAACGGGAACGGGAAAAAAATTGCCCCGCGGGCAAAGCTGCGAGCGGCCGCTAGTATAATAATAATATAACTTACCAAACTGTTTGCTTCCCGGTACTCAGCTAAGAAAGTAGCCTATAGTTATGCTATTTCAAATCATAAATAACCTAGTCTCTGATCTGTGATTTGATGGCTTACTGATGGATGCACGACATAAACGTTAAAACGACATAAACGGTACGCACTTAAATTTGACGATTGCGACGACGTAAGCGTCTGATGTTGACATTGGATTATATTGCGCGGTATACATAGCGTACCTACATGATTACAACTACTGCACTTTCGTGAAAAGTTATGGAAATGAAGCGGGCGCAGGCTCCACATCAAACCCGCGGTTTATCAACACCCCGAATCAGTGCAAAATAAATCGTGCGTCAAATAGCTTTCCTTATTTGATGACTCGTACTAAAATATATGGGTAGAAATAACACAAATAGAATTTGGTTGTCTCGGGGGTATTTTTAAAACACGAAAAGGTTTGAGATATTGGGACAAGGAAGTGAAAAAAGGTGAGGTGTCGTTTTACTAATTCCAGTTCTGTATACTAAAAGAAGCTTCATAAGATCGTGCTATCCGCTAGTCCGATCTTGGGATAATTGTTCGCTAGGGTGAACTAGACGGGCCTTATCCGAAGCCCTTTGAGCTGTCCTACCGCAGCATGATAACAATCTCTTTATAGCGATAGTACTTGGGCGACGCCGCCGGACCCCGCGGCTCTTTGTTTATGATAACTTGATGAAAACGTGAAGAACCCATGATCAACTCATTTTTAATAATACAGCGTAGAAGAATGGAGCCTTTCTACATCCAATACATACTGTTCCTAGGAACGATACTCTTTGATAGACCTGACGAATATAAAATGAGATTTGTTTTCGGGTCGTTTTAGTCCTACACGGCAGTAGCTAGTTGAATAATTTATGTCCGCGTCACACAGTCTGCCTTAACTAAAAGGAAGCGAGCCAAATATTAATGCTAGAATTCTTTAGATTGTCGCAGACACTTGAAATTCATGTCACGTACACATACCGTATTATAAGTACGAGTATAATCAACATCACAAGTGAGATGATCAGATAAAGTTTAGAAAAATTATCTAGCATACTTTTTAGTAAAAGTATGTGATATCTTCCATTTCCATGTCTATGTAAGACCCGAAAAGCAAATGAATATCACAGTTGATGGCAAAAAGTGATGTGAAAAAAGCTATACTTAGGCAAAAAGTAAAGCGAATAGCCTTATTTTTTGAGCCTACAGTCGTGAAAGTTAGCAACTTGACTCATAAAATACATAATTAACCCCAGCATAGGGTCTCAGTTTTAGCATATATCGGGTGTAATAAGACTACTTCCGAAAACTGATACTGACTGCAAATTCTGATTACAAAAAATAAAAAATAAAAATTTTTTCAGCATAAATATCGATAAAACATAGTAAAATAAATATTAGTAAGTACCTAATTATCCTATTTTAATATGCGTAAAAATTACAAAACACCAAAAAAAGCAATCTAATCTAACCGATCTGAAGCGATCATCTGACCGGTGCGTTGCACTCGCGGTTGCAACTCTACCGCGGTCGTTGACCGCTGCACGGAAAACATAGCTGGCTGATAAATGGGAATTTCAGCAAAATAATCGTATTATTCTAAATCTATTTCACTGTCAGGCAAGTGGTATTCTAAGACTGTAGGTAACTTTACACGTGCCTGGAGTATTCGGAAGTGGTCCAATTACACCCGGTATATAAACAAAAATAAATAAATAAAGAAATAAATAAATAAGTATTTAATAACATAACAGCCGATGTCGTGCAACCATCTGAGGTAGTAAAGGCCATTAAGTGTTATGAGAAGCTAAAACTTTATAGTTGTATTATAATTATGGCCATAAAAATTCTGGATTTGCCTTAAGATTACCTTTGTACAATTTTATTACTGTATTAGTAAAACTATGGATTAGGCGTAAAAGAAATACAGTCTGATTTGGTCAATCAACTTCTGAAACAGACTGTACCAGTGTATGTACTCGTGAGAATAGAAAACCGGACTTTCAAGTGTTGAGTTTAGTTAAGTTTGTTTATAAATATCAGACTGATCTAAAAGATGGACCAAGTCCAATCAACTGAATTGTTGAATCCCAAGATAAGGATATGCGACGATAAATGAAATTATTATTTATTGCATTATATGAAAAACATGTTTTTAAGTGTTACATTTACAGGTATCAGCGTAGGTACTCCACTGTGTCAGGCTTGCAAGTTTTATAACGATGAATATCACATATAAATTAAATCATTTTTCAACTCTTACACTTCTTAAAATGGGGCAATGAAAAACAGTGATGACGCCTCATGACGCCAATATAAGGCTGCGTCTAATTTAAAACAATGTTTGAGAAGTACCCTATAAGGTTAGTGATATAATGCAAGTACCTACCTACCTAATTTTTATTGAGCTTAGAGTGTAATATTATGAATTTAAGTTATGAATTTAATTATCAACTTTAGGAGCTAAATTAATAATAAGGATGTTCACACTTAGGCTTTGACCTGACTGTACTAAGTACCTAGTTACTTTAGTATACCTAGTTACAGTTAAGTATTATCGTGTGGCGACCACAATCTAATTGCTTGGCACACACAGCCTTGTGCGTCCGAATTTAGCGACTTAATAAAGGAGGTGACCGACATTAGGAATGGAGTAAAGCCGTAATACTTTCGAGCCGAATTTCGATCAGGCCGAAGAAAAAAACTGAATTTGAGCGAGAGGTTATCTCAGCTCTTTGAGAACCTGTAAAATTGTGTTTTAAATTTGAATAAATAGGTAGGCTGTTTACATTTGATAATTGACATAATATTTTCAATCGCTGACGAATAAGACTTAAAATTAGCAGTTAAATAGCAGTCCTTTTTATGATTTATTTAATAAAATGAAGGATCACTTTGAAACGTCTTTTAACTATGTGAATCTGGGCGTCAATTCTACGCGACCAAGCGAAGAACTGACAAGAACAAACGAAGTATCAATAAATTTGTTAAACCTTGACCTGTTAATAACGACTTGGTTTCCTAGCCCTTTGTTGTATGATATTTCTTATTAAATGAGTATAAAACAAGTTCAATGATGCACTAGTGTAGTGCCGTAGCAAATTGGGACTGAAACCGAATCATTTTAACATCGTTTTCAACCACTATTCCCCGGGCTCATCTAATTTAACATAGGGTGACTCAACGATCGCATGAAGACCTTAAGTCCTCTGTGATAGGGGTCAAAATACATCGCAACTTTATCAGCTTTGATCTTATTCATCCGAATTTATACCTTATCGATGAAAATTTAAGACTAGCTTCTTCTATTCCGAGATAAATAGGCCGTATGTCTGGTAGATCAATAAGGTTTATTTTTACTAGGAAGTAGGCTGTGCTAGCGACTCTCTTGGGTTGTTCTAAAATACAAAATGAAATAAATATAAATGAAATATTTTTAGAAATGTCTAAAAATATTTTTTTCCCATGTTTTAATTGGCGGACAGTGACGACGGCACCGCGGCGCCGTCGCCCGCCGGAGCGGTACTGTCTTATTTTTAGTTTCATTAAAAATGGGCATGCTTTTAGATTCATGTTTAGACTCAAACCTAGCCTATGATCGGGACATGATAGAATACAGAAGTATGTAAAATGACTTGACACTACGTATGAGACTACATACTACCACGACTCATAGTTGAAGTGTATTCTGAACTGCTAAAACTAACTGCTTTATTAATTAAAAAGTATTTAAAGAGACCACAAAAAAACCACGCCCTTGACTCATCTTCACACAGTAAGAGTCGGTAAAACCTGTAAAATGTAATCAAAAAGTGATCAATACCAAGTTTAAAAAATGTGACAGCATGGCCGGGACTCGAACCCTGTCCTCTGAGCCGCCGCGCTCCACAGCCTATTACTACGCAGACCTAGAACGCCTCAAGCGGAAGTCTCCTGAAGAAAACTCCGATAAGCTTAGTGAATACGTGATCGCCAATGAGGTTGTCAATGACATCCCAGCCAGAGAAGTGCCCCCGTTGCGAGATAGGCAATGGAGCTTGCCAGAATACAGCACCCCAGAAAACTCACGGAAAGGGGAGACGTATTCCACTGCAGGGACGTTCCCCATGCCAGAGCCAAAAGAAAAAGAACCGCTTCTTGCTGAATTAGAAGTCGTAGGACGGTTACCTCTGACGCAGCTGGATAGCTCATCGGGAGTTAGGAGGAGTAGGAGTTGGTACCTCTGCTGTCCGAATGTGGGGGAGGAGGAGATATCTCGAGATTCCTCTTGGAGGTATTCCAGTTTGAGGCCAGTGACTGTTCCGCCGCTGCCGGGGCAAAATGGATTGAGTTTGGTTGGTATTACCCTGGTCATTATCCACATTTTCGATATTACCCCTTACGCCGTCCATCACAATGATCCCGCGCTATTATCACCTATTTTACCCCACGTCTTTTATAACGTCGTCTACCCACCTCACTGCGGGATGTCCTTGTTAATGATTGCCAGTGTAGTACACTTGTCATTTCCATAATTTGTTTCACACCATGGTTTTTAGTCGTGAGGACAAACTGCACCGACTTCTACGTTTACCAAGAAAGATTGACCCTATGAGTCACTTGACCCTCCATATCACAAACTCGACCTTTTAAATGTAAAGTGTTTTGTTCGTTTGTTGCGTCATTTATTATCTCAGTCATATTGTTTTAGGTCAGGGTCTGACCAATTCTAAAAAGGGGTTAATTCAGGTTAAAATTAACCAGAAATAGTGACCCGTACTTTTACCAACCATAATCACTACCACAATTTCAGCCGTTGGGATCATTTTCTGAGTTGACAAGCACGGCATTGTCAACAAACAAACGAAAGACTGATCGCTTCTAAGTACCTATAAAGATAATTTTGGGCATGTCTCATCCATCCCTAGTGCCATACATTCTTGGGAGACCAGGGATGCAATGGGTATATAATTATGTTTCTTATTTTAATCTTCTCTTCAGGTGGCAACTCAAAGCAGCCGGACTGACGACGTGTCCTCTCTACGTGCAGAACGGGATGCACTGGCACGCGCACTATCAGCCGAGCGTGCGCGGGCTGCGAGCGCTGCGCGTGCGCATGACGCGCGTCTTGCCGAATTGCATGGGGTTATAGCCGAGCTGGTGAGACGACGAGCGCAGGATAAACATGCGGGGGCCATACCTGAAGAGGAGGTTTCAGGTTAGTTACCCGAGCGAGCGAGCGAAGATCTCGATACTTCGTATATTGTGTACAACAAAGTACAACAAAAGTACTTGTTGGTATGCTACAAGTTGGCTGTTGTTACAGATGAGTGTGAGTCGACGACACAGCCTGCTGGGGAGTTGGACAACGATGCTGATAGATCTAGAACAGAACAGGTACAACCATACAAAAATGTAGCTATAGTACCACCATTGAATTATGGGCAGATAATGTAGTGTAAAAATGAGACTATGTTGTTGGTTGGCAACGTGTTAACCACTTACCAACAGGTCAGCTAGTATATTTATTTGTCGGCTAGTATTTAACCGCGTGAACCCTCGTCGATTGTGTCAGTCATTTTGTATCAGACAGACAGATATAGAGGGAGCAGGCCGGCGTCATAGTACTGCTGTAGTGTAATCACTTTTATAAAAAATGTTTGGGACCGATAGGTTTTCAACGCGGCGCGAGTCTTGTCTAATGTGATTCTACCTTAAACTACGCAAAATTCGGCACTTTGAATACTAAGATATTTTTTTGAAACTGTATATTGATTTTCAGAATGAATCCTCCTCGATACTTAGTCCGTGCGAGCTGCCAACTCCTCAGGAGAAGGTGGATCCACTACCTGACGACACTACGGATACGAGTAGCCACGATGTGCATATCAGGTGAGTGACATAATATACTAAGGAAACGCCCGCGACTTCGTCCGTGAAGTTGTTTTCATACAAACTTCAACCCTCTCTACACCCGTTTAAAGGTTGAATTTCGGGAATTCCTGTCTTACTACACCTCTACGCATTAAGACGAATCCCTGAAAATTTCAAGTCTCTACGACTTAGGCATAAATGTAATATCTGAACATACTTCCACTTACATATTCTCAAAGAATCTCGGGTGGGTACTTTGTACGAGATCTGAAGGGATATTTACCGTGCCTGGGCATGAAAGTTGTGATTTTTTTATACAATTTGTTGATGGAACAAGCATATGGCCCACCTGATGTTAAGTGGTTACCATAGCCTATAACAGAGCATTGCCTTGTAGGCCACGTTAGTCAGGAACGTGCCCTACAATACACTGCGTCCATCAACCTGAGGCATACAGGTGTTAAGCCTCATGTGCCTGTAATTACACCGGCACCCACACCCTTCAAACCGGAACACAACAAGCTGCTTGGCGGCAGAAATAGGCATGGCGGTAGTACTTCCCCGGACGAGCCCTTCACTAAGAGCTCTACTACTCCTAGCTAGTTGTAGTGATGCTAGTTCTTTCTTTTTCGTTTCAGATTAGAACAGCCTCGGTTAGAAGTGTTGGCGCCAACTGAGCATGATTGTGATGTTAGCCTCAACTTGTCGGAGAAGGACTCGGACGTGTGTCTTAGCACCAGGTTAGTAACCTGATGATAGGCAGTGACATCTATTGCTACTTCTATGTCTGACACGAAAGATCAGTTTCAAATTGATCTTCACAACAACAACAGTGTCTTCGTCTCAAATAGAGACAGTAAGAAACGTGTTATTGGACACAATATTAGAATAATTTTATGCTCGCAATTTAAGCCAACGTAAAATTACTCATTAGCCTACATTGTGGCTAGATTGTAATTATATTAGAGTACATTGTTTACAGATGGTGTACGCTTATTCATAAAAAAATTGGATCTTAATTTTTGCTTGCAAATTAATAATATATCCGGGTGTTCCGGGTGTTCTGGGTATTTTCTATGTATAATAAAAAAAATATATATGTATGTAATGTATTGTATTAAGTATATCCGTCATCTAGTACCCATAACACAAGCTCTGCTTAGCTTGGGGCTAGATGATGCTGTGTGGATTGTCCAGCATTATTATTATTATTAATATTTTAAGGTTAGTTAAGTAAGATAATTTTGTCAGGTGCTGCGAAGCGGCCATGGATGCGGGGGCAAGCAGTTGTGAACGAGAGCACGGCTCGGCTGATGCACACCGAGTGTACACTGCGTCACCCGGTGAGTCCACCACACTCTCATTACAGGCCATAAAGAGGCTACCGTTTTCGGCTTAACACTACTACTATTATACTTACTATCCTAACTCTAGGAGGTTAGTCAGAGGTACGTCCAATTACCATATTTTGCAGTAGTTAGTATTCCATACGTGACAGGTTGCAAGCCCATCGCCGCTGCTAGAATACTAACTGGATTCCTCACTATGTTTTCTTTTCACCGTTTGATAACACGGCATTGCGCACATAAATTTTCCGAATAGTAAATCCATAGGTGCATGACCGTATTCAACCTCAAGACCTTAGGATCAGAAGGTGGGGTCGCGCCCACTACACTAACAGTGCATTTTCAGTGCTTTGGGGGTAAAAATATGTGATGTTTCAGGTCGCTGCGAGTCTCGACAAGCGAAAATAGCATCCCGAGTGAAGTTGAAACGAACTGAAGATAACTGCAACAACCACATATCCAACGAAGAGGTACGTTTATTTATAATGATGATGCTGGACAATCATCTAGCTCCAAGCTAAGCAGAGCTTGTGTTATGGGTACTAGATGACTGATATACTTAATGCAATTACATACATACATATTTTTTATTATACATAGAAAATACCCAGAACTTCCGGAATAAATATTTGCAGATCGTACAAACATTTATCCCAAGGCGGGAATCGAACCGGCAACCTCCTACGTCGCAGGCGGACTTTTGCCCGCCGCGCCACATCGGTCGTATACCTGTCAAAATGAAACTAAAGTCATACGATGCGAAGGGAGACAGGTGGTAAGGCAGGTAGAACGTACCAAGTACACCGTGCCAGATTGTCTACGTGCGGCCATGAGTCAAATAATAATAATAATAAATATTTGTGGACATTTTTACACAACATCATCTAGCCCCAAACTAAGCATAGCTTGTACTATAGGAACCAGATGACTGATAAAATACTTATACACCTTTTTTTTGTAAATACATACTTAAAATAGAATACAATATAACACCCAGACACAGAACAAACATCGATGTTCATCACACAAATGTTTGTTATCGTTGGGGATCGAACCCACCACCTACAATATGACATTATGCTAATAGGTCCCATTTTATCATAATGTTGCTCCATACATACCGTTGCAGTGTGAAGCAATGCTGATTTTCAGATGGAGCACTGAGACAAATGAAAAGCGTAAAGTGCCGTTATTACGGCCGATTTTGTTCGTATGAAGGCAAAAAACCGACCAAACGTAACAACGAACAGAAACGCCTTATAAAGTTGTTCCAATCGTTCTGTGTAAGTGTAATAGACGGTATCATTTTGGCGTACTCACCTTGAAAGGTAAAAACTAACGTAAGCGTTACAAACTCGCCCAGCGTAATTACAATTCAACGGTGTAAGACTTTTTTAACCTTAGGCTCGAAATCCATTTTTCTCAGTGAGCCAAAAATGGTATAATGGGGATATGGTTTTGTTTTAGGCATGGTGTAGCGAGGCAGCCGAGCGGTTAGCGCTCGACGTGTGCGCACAGGCTGATCTGAGGGAAGCACTAGTCGCAGCCAACAATGACGGTAATATTATTAATTATAATATTATTTTTTATCAGCTCATTTGTGTCCCACTGTTCAGCAAAGGCCTCCCCCTCTTCCTTCCATGTTAAGGAACATTTTTAACCAATATCATCTAGCCCCAAACTAAGCAAAGTTTATACTTTGTGGATCAGATAGCTTAGGAGTATTATATTATTATTATTAATTGATTTTAGGTACGTGCTCTACGATGCACTGCTCATGTGTTAAAACTCATGTGCCTTTAATACCACTGGTACCCCCACTCTATAAACCGGAACACAGCAACACTGGTGGCGTTTTAAGTATATTTCTAATGTTTCAGGCGAAGCTCTCTCAGCGACATTAAACGCGTGGAAACTCCGTTGTTCTCGTCTGCAAGCTGACTGCGCAGTGCTACAGTGCGCTTTATCCCGAGCCGCAGATACTGCGCACAGGTAACACTACTCTGCACGACTTACATGATAAATAAAATAAAAAATAAATACTCCTTTAACTTTAAACCCCATGCACGTTAGCAATCCCCTTCGATCTCTTAGTACTAAGTACCTACTAGAGATTCTTCGAGGATGTCTATGGGGGTTAGTCAGAGTAGTCCAGCTAGTACAAAGACGTATATATATTAAATTGTCTATTTTATACTTTTGCTGCATAGGGGTGTACTAAGAAAGAAATTATATACATAATTAAACTCCTTAAGGGAGCTATTTTCATATAATCCTTAGTATTAAATAAAAATAGCGTCACGCGCGTTTCCCTAGTAAAATATATAAATTTACAGGTTATACTGCGCGTGTTGTGTGCAAGAATCAGCGTGCGTGGGCGCATGTTTGGCTCTGAGGGCCGCCGACCGAGCCCTGGAGGCCTACGACGTGCTGCTAGCTCTGGCAGAGACTGAGCACTCGGAACACACGCCCGAGGTAACGTCCACTGGCACTGGCATACTGCCATTAGCACTGGCAGGCTGCCTGCATAGCAAATAGCATGCCCATTGCGATTCAACTGAGAGCCCCTTCCAATCAATTTCCAGTGTGTTCCATGTTCAACACTTCACTATTGGTTCATTAGAAAAAGGCTAAACCGGTATCGATAAGCACCGATTGTATTGTTAAGAGTAAGTTGTTATTTTAAGTTATGTATGTGTTGTTTGTTTGCAGCGAGAAGCCGCCGAGTTGATAGCTGGAGGGTTGTTAGCGCGCCTGGAGGAAGGACCGACATGGAACGTGGGGTCACCACTCCTGTCTCCCGGACCCTGGCTGCAGCATGCTCCGTAAGTCACTCAGTGCACGCCCGAATTCAAACCTACGATGGCTCGGAAGACGGGGTTGCTAACTTTGGCTTAGTCGCAAAAGTTATCAAAACACCTTTTACCTTTTTTGTATCCCAACGTACTGATGGAATCATTCTTTTGGATGATAAAATAAAGAATTTGCTCTACGATGCACTGCCCTGCGTTCATCATCCTGAGGTATACGGACGTACCTCATGTGTCTTTTTCGATCGTATCTAGAACAGATTAGTCTTAGGATACTTAAATATTTGTGGACATTTTCACATAGCATTATGTAGCACCAAACCAAGCATAGCTTGTACTATGGGCGCCATATGACTGATATATTCTGTCTTATATGTTTTTTGTTGTAAATACATACTTAAAATATAGTATAACACCCAGACAAAGAACATCTATGTTCATCACACAAATATTTATTCTTGGTGGGGATCAAACCCACCACCTACAGAAGGCGGGGTCTGTCTGTGAGCTGTGACGGCTGTCGTGTTACCTTTGTTAATGTGTATGTATTTGTATTCCAGTGCGAATGTCTCTTCCCGGTGGGATAGCTCACGTGAGGCGCGGCTGCGGGAACACGCCGCAGCTTTGAAGGCCGAAACCGTAGCGCTGCGACCCACCACTAAGCCAGAACTCTTCTCCTACCACGGTAAGTTTATTATTGTTATCAATATTCAGCAGTTTCAAGTGGAGGTCGACAGAGGGCACTTCCCGTTTGTTAGGATCCTGACATCTCATTTTATCCATGCTCGTCAGGTCGGGGTAAGTATTCTTGATGTGGTTAACCTAACCTTTATATAAACTACCTGCAAAACGCGCTCAAATTCATCCGCGTGATGTTAACTCATACAAACTTAAAACTGAACCCGCTACAGCGATTCCTTTTTTAGAACCTTACGCATCAAAACGAACATACCCAGATTATTAAACTAAATTTAAGACGTTTCAAGATGATCCCTGCGGATATTACTGAATAAATGCTTTTTGACTTTGACTTTAATTTCAAGTCCCTACGAGCACTGGTAAAAGCTGCGCGTTGTCTATATGTCAGTCAGTCAGGACAAAGATCGCAAAATAGATCTAAAAATGTCAAGTTTCTATGACTAGTGATTTAGGTAGTGCATTGTTTATGTCAATCAGAATTGATTATAAGAATGTTAGTCCTGGTTGTAAAGACTTAGCACTATATTTATCTTGTTGTATGTAACCTTATCTATAAATTATTAATTTCAGACATAGAGGAGGAAGAAATACCCAAATCGGTTGGTACCTTCAGTATGGCTGAAATGGAGGCAGCTGTCGTGATGCAGGTATGTGTGTATGTACAGGGTATACGAGTACCTGAATACGCAGAGTATCGAATGTATATAGGGTAGGTTTTCGGTAACGCTAGGGCTCATTATAGTGTATACACTTTTATTCTTTTTGTGTATTCTAGTAGTTGATAAGCCACGACGGAGGTATATTAGTTCAAATAGACCTCTGTCATGCTTAAAACTAGATCACAAGATTTATAAATGAAAATCGAACCCGAAATCCATGTATCAGTGGATCGATGCATATAGGACCCACAATTTTGAATATTTTTTAAATTTATTTTCCAGGAGGTCCTTGCGGCAAAAGAAGCTATAGCCACGGCGCACGCAAACAGCTTACAAACGAACAAACACACAAACCTACAAACAAACATCACTAAGATACACAAAGAACATTTTAATGACACATGCAACTTTAAGGAACACAAAGTAAGTTTACTATACTTATTTATTACTAGTAGAATCACGCGTGACTTCGTTCGCATGAAGCTGTTATTATACAAACTTCAACCCTCGCTACCCCAGTTTAGGGGACGAATTTAAACTCTCTACGACTAAGGGTTTAAGGCTGTGCATTATTTATATGTTAGTTACGTGACAGGTTGTAAGCCCATCGCCGCTGCTATAATACTAACTGGTTTCCTCACGATGTTTTCCTTCACCGTTTGAGAGCACTGACATTGCGCGCATAAAGTTTTCGAACGGAATAATGAATTGGTGCACGACCGGATTTGAACCGACGACCATAAGGATCATAAGGCGGGCTCACTCCTACTAAACCACCGGTGCTCTCTTATTGCTAACGTTTATGTTAAAATTCTTTTTAAATATTACAGAACGAGTCCACGCGAAGCAGAAGGCGTGCCCGGGAGAGGCATTGGCTTGAAACACAAGCTTCAGAAACAGATCTTTAATTATATCTATAATCATCATCATCAAGCCTGCAGAAGTCCACCGCTGTGACATAAACCTGTAGTCATCCATCACGCTTGACTGATAAATTGGTGACCTGAGTGGTATTGTTGCCGATATTTTTACGCAAGATAATGATATGGAACAAAGGCATTACAAATATTCGAAGCTACGTGCTATGTAATTAAAGCTTCAAATTCTTAAGAATTATGTATGTACAGTCAGCAACGAACGTTTATGAGCATGTGATTATTAATAATATTGAATGACTTCTGAACCCGTGGGCTCATGGTTTAAATTTGGGCTAATATATAAAGATTTGCATTGGCTGATAACAATTTTGCTGATGGAACAAGCGTATGGCCCACCTAATGTGAAGTGGTTACCATCGCCTATAACAAAGCATTGCCTAGTAGGTCACGTTCGTTAGAAACGTAACCTACAATACACTGCTCTGCGTCCATCAACCTGAGGCATGCAGGTGTTAAGTCTCATGTGCCTGTAATTTCACCGACACTCACATCCTTCAAACTGGAACACAGCAAGCTGCTTGGCGGCAGAAATAGGTATGGTGGTAGTACTTCTCCGGACGAGCCCTTCACTAAGAACTACTACTAATTGGTTCGGAAAGTTTAATAAACTTTTGTTGCAGACAATACAATCAACTAAAAATGTTAAACTTCACGTTTATTTTAATAATACACTTTATAGTAACTTCCGCCCGCAGCTACACTTCCGTGGCACTCAGGGCTTACTAAATTTTGTCTTCTCGTTGTCTCGTGCAAAATAGAAATATCTCTTTATATCTTCCTGTGCTAACATGGCAGTGCCAAAAATCTATTTCGTTCTGTCAAATGAAGACTTAGTGGTAATGTGTAGCCTATCTGTGGGTCTTTTATCTATAATTTCTAAAATGCCCATCAATAGAAAAAGTAGCGATATATCTCACGTTGTACATCTTAGCCCGGCTGGTTAAAAACTATATCATTTCAAATTTCATTCCAATCAAGCTGTACTGAGGCGTAATAAGTCACAAATGTCTAATCATTGAAACTTTCGCATTTACACCATTTTACTTTAAATATACATATCTTCAAAAACCATTATTATTATTGGTAAAAAACCTATTGAATCATAATAATTAGGTATTAAATATTGTATAGTATAGCTTGCATGTCGATGCGATTCCTCTCCCCAGCATGATAGATATATGAATGAATATAATTAGATTATAATATGCATTTAATGTTGCTATTGTTGAATCTCAGAAGTATAACGCCACTCGGCTTCTCAAATGTTAGTAGCGCTATTTTATCAGTTCTGAAAGCATTTTAATCAGATTAATTATATGAAGTAGAGATAGACAAAGATGATTATTTAAATAACTAGCTTGCCTTGTTAAATAGTGCCCAGCAGAATAGTTTAAATAACTGTAACTATCTTAGGCTCGCTTGCACAAGATGACTAAACGATATTTAAATTTAAATATTGCTTAATGTTAGTGTCACTATTTATCTTTACCTATTTGTAAGAGATGGCAATAGCTTAAGCATTGTTTATCTTTTGACGGATGCTTATAATTGTTGTGCAAGCGGACCTTAGTAATCAAATATTAGTCTTATTAAGGCCAACCGTACATTATTAGAAAAAATTACGCGCCCGGAAAAGCACTCTCACTCTGCCGATACATTTATTAATAAACTACGCAGACTGTCAATATGCGGTATTGATCGTCCGCTTTTGATGTTAGCTGGATTCAGCAAAACTTCGAAAGTCAATAGAATCTGAAGGACCACTTTTAATTTATCTAACCGGTTTAGAGTTTGCGTGTGTACAGAAGGCGCTCGTAAATAATTTTCTATCAGATATTTTATGAGAATGTTCGGTCGGCCTTGTTCCCGTTTCCGTAAAACTATGTCCATTAAAAGTAGTGTTATTGCGTCAGTGACATTTTTTAAAGTTTTATGAATTAAAACCTTTGTTATTATTTCTTATAAAACTAAACACTGTAAACTTCGATCAATGATACCCAAATGACGGGTGACGTACAAAATCATAGCTAAAAACTGTCCGCGTCTAGACAGCTACACTTGTTTATTAGCTAAGTGAGAAAAACCGGCCAAGTGTGAGTCGGACTTGCGCTCAAAGGGTTCCGTACCATTATCTATACTCAACTCTCTATCACGGTTCATGAGATATAGCCTGGTGACGCAGACGGTCACACAGCGGAGTATTAGTAATAGCGTCCCGTTTTACCCTTGGGGTACGGAATTCTAAAAAAATAATAAACAGTTTTAAGTTCAACCTTGAGACGACTGTACCGATGACCTTGAGGCGAGCGAGCCAAGAAGCGACGCGGTGGCAGAGCGACGCAGGGGAAACCATTCCTGATTACAACCATGTCACCTAGTAAATAATGTCACTAATTGTCAAAACAAAATACCGAGACGGATTTTTAGCGCCGACCCTATATCTAGGGGTATCATTGATCGAAGACTATATGCTATAAACATAATAAATTTCAAATATTTTAATTGACAGATGCTATAGGTCCTAGGACGCAAGTCGTTTATTAAAGTAAAATAAACGATCGGTAAAAGCACAGATTTCAAACTGTAGTGGTTGGAAATTATACTTTGTAAATGAACGCCTCGTTATCACTGTTTTGCCATCATTTTGAGGTTTCAGGTTATCTAGTAGCTCTTTATCATGAGCACCGCCACGACCGACGACAGGTCGGCGAAAAAACGTGACCAAAAAACATTTTATCGCAAAATGGTGGTAGTGAGCCGCTAGTAAAACGCAAAAAAAGTTCAGCCGCCACAAACTGGATGCGTCGTACAACGGTTGCATATTTATAGTGTTCCATACATTACAACAATCCAGTAGAAAGTTTACGATCACGTGTACGCATCCAGTGTGTGTGTATTGACCCTTAATTGGCAATTTCAACGCCGGTGTACAAAATTAAAAGTTGTGTTCAAATTGTAAATGTTGTACGTATGTATGTATAGATATGGCGCGGGTGGGGAGGGGGGATGGTGCTAGAGTAGTGCTAACAAAATAAATATTATTGACTTAACCAATCATGTGTATTATTTCATGATTTCTGCTTTCCCAAACATTGTTGTTGTTGGGGATTGGGTTGTGGGTGTAACCTTAGTAACGAATCTAAGATGGCGTTGCGAATTCAGTACCTCTCACTCGCACACTATGCGTACAGTCAGCTGCACTAGAATGTATACCACTCGTAACTTTCAAAATGGTTTCACAGCGGTGCTAAAAATATTTACATGACAATTATTCAAAAAAATAAGTAAGGTTATCACTAATTTCATGACTTTTTAGTTTTTGAGGTATAAGAGTTCATTGTTAAGTTGTAATACCAGTGTGAAAGTTACGAATTGTATACAATCTAGTGCAGCTGACTGTACAAGTGAGGTAGTGCTTAACGGCTTACGCGCACATTGTGTGCAAGTGAAATATAATAATTTGCGACACTAAACAAGTTTTTTTACCAGGTATAGCTAATAGCCAACTTGTGTTGGACTAAGTCAGGGTTTCCCAACCTTTTTTGCATGGTGCCCCCCTCCAAATTGTAAAAATATTTCCATGCCCCCCTATATTTTTCATCATTGTTTAGTCTTAAGTACCGTATCGACAAAATAGTCAATTAGTTCGGCCGATTGGAATTAGGTAGCGCTACTTAATCTGTTTGTAAGTGTTTTAAATCATATACAATAATAATTAGCTTAAAATATCTGAACACTTCATGACCCCCTTAAGATCTCTCTACGCCTACGCCCAGGGGGGCACTCCTCAGCGGTTGGGAAGTCCTGGACTAAGTAATAAAATGAAAACAAATAATTGAAACTAATTATACTCATTTCTTTATTGCTTGATTAAGTTACATTATTAGGTACATGTAGATTTAAATGGCCAATAAATAAATCAATTCAGTCAAAATTATTTTTTATTTAATTTGTAAATAACAAGTTAATATACACAATTCGTATTTAAATCTCAAATTACAACTATACTATTCATTATTATATTACAAGTACCAAATTACAGTGTTGCCAATGGACTGTTATTTTTGAATTTCTGTGAAAATAAAAGTATGCTGCGGCCGTATTCAATAAATCCAAGAGATACATTTAGAAATATCCAGCATAGCTCCTTACTAGGTATTTGTGTTGTAGGTGTATCAGTAACTACGAGTAGGTATCATAAAGAACTGTATTCCAAGCATTTTGGTTAGGGATAAAAGAAGGTAACAAAGTAGGATTTCAAATTTCAAATATTTATCTCTGGTTCTGGTTTAATGTTTTGAACTCCATAAGGCATACCTATTTGTAAGCCGAAATTGCAAGAGAAGAATTACAGAGAAAAAAGCATTGAATTAAAAAAATATATCTATGTCACTGGCAAAAATATCGGAGCAAATATTTGCAGATAATGTGGATATTTGTTTTGTCGTCACAGGAGTTGCAATTTTTTTTGTAGATCTATCTAGTGTACGTTTGAAAGTGATCTTTAGGGTGTTATTCAGTAAGAACAATTTCAACTTTCAATATTTATGAGGAGTCCTTGAATACAGCAGCCGTCAAAGACTAGTATTATTTTAGGAATATACTGAAAGGTTCATTTTCTTTTGACAACACTGTTAACACTTTGAGTGGCAGTGTGTAAGATATTTGTTGATGAATTGTTTCTATTTACAAAATAATTACAGTAATTCAAAAGTTACTACAGTAAGATTCGAACCCACGAATGTCCGAAACTGTCTTGAAACAGATGCGTTCTCCATCACCATCCTCAATTACAACCCAGAGAAATAACGGTTGGAATGCATTTATAACATTTAAGCGGTTGTGGGTTTGAATCTCACAAATCAATAACTTTTGGGAATAAAACTTCTGAATTTCTCTAGTATAACTAGTAAGTAATGTAAAATATAAATAATAATTGTAAAATTAAATGAATAACAGTATTACAGGTTACAAATTGATGGAGTATACAAAATACTTTACGCTTTTTAAAAATAACTTTACAAAGTCTTGTTAGGCTTGAAGTTGTCAATAAGAGAACATGACTAAGTATTTGGCGCATGCATACTTTTTACATAATAAATAAAGAAAACGTGCCTGATATTTGGAACTATAGACGTAATGCATGCTCCTTAATAAATAAGCACTTTATTGTGAACTGCTATGCTGTTCGAAACAAAAAAAAACTGGATTACGTTAATATTTTTAGGACTTTAAAAAAAAAACAGGCGTGTATGACAACTACAGTATTTTTTTTAACATCAAAACTTTTCGTTACCAGAGGACTAGACTTAAAATGCAGTCAAATATAATTTATAATTATTTTTTGAGTCAGATAATTGTATTTTTACTTAAATCAAATGGAGGACCATAGTGTTTAATATACATTGCATTATCTTAAAAATAATAATTACAGTCAAATAAACCTAGTTTAGAGTCTGCAATACAAATATTAGTTTAAATGAGACCCGTTAACACGATGCATGACGACACGACTCATCTTGAATTCAAAGAAAATATAGAATCAATGTGGGCCCTCGGCAGACAGACATATTATCTTAGATCTGTTAGTATTCCACAAGAGTCAAGAGATCTCTGCACTAAGTTATAAGGTATATTTGATATCTCAAAAAATTTTATATTATCAAAAAATTATTTTCCCCGAGTAGGATTTGAACCCACGACCTTCCCCTTGATACGGGGATGCGATACCAACTTCGCTTTTTTGGGATAATATAAAAATCTTTGAGATTTCCTTAAGTGCAGGTAAGCACTATAAAAACAAAAAAAACTATATTTGATATCTTTCGCAATTATATCACAGTATCATTAGGAAAATGTATGATGACGTACGAATGCCCGCCGTTTAGAATGTAATCATAACTATGTTTCACTTGTTATTATTTTATACTGCAAGTCCATCGTTGCTAGAGCATGAGCTGAATGTAATGTTTGGATATACCTCTGACTATCCCCCTTAGAGAATTCCCCGGTCATCTTGTGCAATACCTAATAGATTTTAAGAGTTGTATCCGTGCCTATCGAGTGTCGTGTCGTGAACATATTTCATTTTAATTTCTTTTAGGAATCGTGCATTTAATTCTTTACAATCTGAACATACAACTGTAAAATTTAAGAAATTTTACATTTGTGTCTTTATTCTCTTGTAGCCTCAATGTACTTCTTTCTCGAAACAGCGGTTCTTTTTTGGACCCTCTGATGCTCTTATGCTGGTCGCAGACCTAACCAACGAAGTTATGGCTAACCTTTAGCTTATCCCACCCAATATACACATACATAGTTCGAACCCGAAACTAAATGTCTTGATGTCGTGGGTATGTAAGAGTATCATGAGACCACAGCATACGGAGCTGGAATAGATATTCGCAGATCATGCAAATATTTGCCCGACCGCGGAGATAAAACCTCTAAATAAACGCTAGACTCTAGCGTCTTAACTGGTTATGCCACCATTTTTATTGAGCCATTGCTAACGTGCCTTTGGTCTGTAACCGGCATTAGAAGAACCTTTTTTATCCAAATTGAGTATTTTCCTCGTCTTTACTAACGCTATTACAATATTGAACAAGATATATATTGCTTAGTATATTTTTATTAATTTATCGAGCTTAATATACAAATATAACGACTATTTATATTATATTTACATTTAAATATTAAAAATCTTTTATTTCAGTTATTTAATGTGGCAATTTTATTATTTGATGAGATTAAAAACTTTTTTGTCTTTTTTTCAATCTTCATTTTTTTATATCATCCTAAGTGGTAGGGTTTTAGTGGGATTGGAATCCACGATTTCCCACAACGGGAATGCGTTAGCCAACTGCGCTACCGGTCCTAATTCCCGGTAGCGGTTATAAACACTAAAAAACAATAAAATAAATTTCCCTTCCCACATTTGGGGCTAGTCGTCTTATAAATTCACATAAAATTACCTAATTAACATTCTTTCAAACTGTCTCATACAAGTCTGTATCTTTCTTTCCATTCTGAGATCATTTGCGCGAGCGCATATACATAACCTTTTGAGGTCCCTGACTTTTGGGGTTGTCCGATGGATGCGACAAGTCCATGGTTACATCATAATATATTTGATACTACCAAACCGCAAAGCAAATTGAAACATGCGAAACATTGCTCAAAATTAGCCCTGACACGTTTTGTTAATACCCATTGGTAAAATATGGCAAAAGTTTAAGCACAGTTTATTTTTGGGCAGATTTTTGTGGTTCTACAGGTAGTTATTTAGTTGCATTCGTCCAGTAAAGTTATAGTGCCTTTCAGAGTCACACAGTAACTATACTCTTCCTTTTGGAGGCTGAATATCTGGCCCAGTAGGTCCCAACCGGATGACTTGTTTGCCCTTTATTGTATGCTTTGTGGTTGTCCGATGCTAAAACCAACTGCTACTTGTTAGCTTTGTGTGGTTGTCCGATGGTTGCCGCAACTCCATGGTTACCTTAATTATGTGTTTGCAAAAACAGTAGGGTTACCACTTAAAGCGGTGCTAAGGTGTAATGGTCTTCGCTTGGTTGAATGGTTGCCTTTGTTTGACGGCACCTAAAAACAGTAATTTATAGCCTCAGTTTGTGATACAAATGTTACGAAATGTTTTGATAAAGTAACCTTGCTGTAAGTTCTTTTACTTGCAGCCTGAATTGTGTATGTCATTGTCAGGATCACGAGGTGGATGAAAAAGGTGGATGAAAGTGGAGGTGGATGAAAAAGGCTCAATCGTTCTTCCTGGAAATATATAGGGTCTATGTCCAACGATGATTGTGTATGTATTGGGTGTTTTATTGACTTGTACCTGCCTTTACGCGTAGTTGTTGGGACTGTGGCCACGACTGGTGGACGCTGACCCGCCATATTGAGGGTCCAATCTGAAATAAGCAATATAATATAGAACCTCGATTAATTAATTGTACCCATATGTGTGCCTGTAACAAATTTGGTTGACTGGATATTCGTGATCGAAGTAAAGTAGTCTCGGCTTAGCTTCAGGTAAGTTTTTCATGGGTAGAAAAAAAGGTCTTAAATACATAGGGAATCAGAAAATGTCTATAACACAGAAGTGCGCAGATGCCTAATACACTGGTGCTTCGCTCCGAACTGTGATCTCATGATATCCACGATGTAGCTAATAACCAATTCAATCTAGGTTATGAAGGCTTTGAAACTCATCAAATGGGAGATGTTTTGTCTTTATTCTAACCTCATATCATAATAACCTCTTATTTGATGCAATATCACAAGTACAACCTATCGACTTACTAAGCCTTGTGCATCAAAGCTTGTGTTCTAATCAAAGCGATGGTTGGAAAGATATGCTCAAACAAACATGCATTTCTACACATAAACGCTCAAACTGACTGCCGTTTTAACTGGCTTTACAGCTCAGTTAGTAGTAGCTCTGCTTTCTGTGCTTTAAAGTCATGGGTTCGATTCCCACCGAGAATATATTTCAGTGGTGAACATTAAACATCTGTATGTTTGTTCTCTGTCTGGGTGTTATATAGTATTCTAAGTATGTATTTACAAAAAACACTTATATAAGTATTTATTTAGTTATCTGGTTCGCACAGTACAAGCTGTGCTTATTTTGGGACTAAGATGATGCTGTGTACAAATGTCCACAAATATTTATTTATTTAAGTTTATTATACCACCAAGTTGCAATTGAAGTCTTCGCTCGTATAATCTATACCGCTTATAAGAATCTTTGTCCTGACTGACTGACGTATAAACGCATAGATTTTAGTTGTTACCATGTTTGAAATTGTAATTAAATACAAAACTTAAAATAGAGAACCCATTTAGTATATTGTAAGCAAGTTTTATCGTCTACAGCAATTAGTTCACTAATTGAATAAAATTATTATAATCGGTTTATTTCTATTGCTGGTATTTTAAGAAATATTTCAAGACGAGTCGTTTCTAACATCAAACAGTACCACTTATTTATTGCTGCTGATGGTGATGTGGCTCCGCTTTCTGGTCGTAATGGGTTTGAACTCATGTTTGAACCCATTCAAACTATGTATATTAAAGACTTTATTATTAGAAAAGTGTGTTAGTAACTTAAACTCTTTAACGGCCGAATACTCAAACGCAACTAAGGTTTAATCACGTCTCAAGTCGCGATTTTTTGACAGTTTGCAATGAAAGTCTGTCTAAAATTCGTCACTTGAGACGCGATTAAAATCTAAGTTGCGTTTGAGTATTCGGCCGGTAGAGACTGAAAATTAGACATAGCCATCAAAATATTGTCCCTGTTTTGCGATAAGACCGCCCATTGTGTATCAATAAAAAAGTTACTTTTTTTAGTACAGTCAGCTGCACTAGAATGTATACAATTTGTAACTTTCAAAATGGTTTCACAGCGGTGCTAAAAATATTTACACGACAATTATTAAAATAAGTGAGGTCATCAACTAATTTCATGACTTTTTAGTTTTTGAGGTGTAAGAGTTCATTGTTTTGCTGAAACACCGTTGTGAAAGGTACAAATTGTATACATTCTAGTGCAGCTGACTGTACTTATTTATCTTTATGATGCAATAAATTGTTTTCTATCAGTGGTTGGCTCGGCCTGTCTCGTATGTACGTACAAAGTAGTCACGTTTAAGAATATCGGTGCACCTATCTATCTACTTTCAAGGTGAACAAGGGACAAACTATTTAAATTATTTTATGCATAATTGCGGCAACCGTTTACTGGAAAGCTAAAGTAGCGATTAATCGATTAAGCCATTATACTTGTAGCTCGCCTACTGTTGACAGCCAATAGCAGCAACTATTCTTGGTTGACCATGATAGTTTAAAAAAGTATATTCTTGTTTAGAATCATGTTTTCTCCATTGGTTAAACAGGTAAGTGGTATTTCAAAATATATAAACATGCAACAGCCATCGTTGCTAGGCCTAACGCATAAGCCCAAACACATCTGGATAGGCTTTCTATAATTGGGCGGGTTTGCCGTAGTCACCACACTTGTTGACATCTTAACCTTGTGGCTACATTTCTAGGAGCCCGGCTGCAATGCCAATATTTAGTGCCGGCTTAGTGACGCAGTTTGGTTTACATTTCAGAATTTGTGCCGGCCTGAATCTTAGGATAATGATCAAAACATGTGGCTTACCATTCAGTAATCAGGACCGTGTGACCACATGTTTTGCTGAATTACTCTGTAGCGAATGCAGCTTGTGGATCAACAATTTAGCTTCCCAGGCTCATCAATTGAAAAGTTAGAGAAAATATTTTTTAAAATTGTAGGTTATATAACCTGAAAGGCCAGCACAATGGAAGGAGCGAGGAGCCTAATTGATATCCTATTAGGAATAACGAGTTTGTAGTGCATTTTGGCATGGTTTTCAGAATTTATGACGACGTAGATCTTGAGATATTAACGAAAATATTTTGGTAGTTTAGGCCGTTTTGAGGAGACCATGTTGCTGGTAACCTGACCAGGTGACCATGGTGCCTACCAACACTATGCCGTCACCAATCTGCCTGATTGATTTTAAGCACGATATCCATCCCCTGATGCGTTCTTTTAGTCATCTTTTACTAAGAGTCCTATTCTATGCCGGAACTAATTGCCATAAATCTTTGACTAAGAAAACTGATGTCTTGTTTTTTTCAGTCATGGTACGTGTCTTCCGTGATGTTATCTATGATTGGCATGGGTATGGGATTCGGCTTCACATCGTGCCTTATAGTTGTGCTGGAAGCGCCTGATTCCACCATCGTCGTTAGCGTGGAAACGATGTCTTGGTTATGTAAGAGACTTCGCCCAACAGTCATCGGGCTAATCAAATGACATGCGACGATCAAAAGAAATGTTTTTGGTCAATAGATTAGTAAAAGGCAACGTAATGTGGATGGCTTTGATGAACTACACTGCGGACATCGCATCATCTACTCGGCCACGGCCTACCTAAATACCCCCAAAACGCGCCGATACAGCTTATTCAGTTCACAGGGTACTGTCATTTTTGTGTATTTTACCTGTGTACCTCACATAATAGCGAGGTACAATCAATCAAAGCCACAATGGATAAGTGTCAATAATACACACGTAATGTTAATAGTACAGCCTTTGGGTATCCTTTGGGCATACTTCGGGTTGTAACGATCAACCAGATATCTAGGTAAAAGTGTGCAACTTTTGTGCGTCGCGCAATATCCATAGTATAGTTTATCAAAGCACATCGTATACGTCAAGCAGTTTTTTTTATATTTACTTTTTTTTCCCGCTATCTTATAAAAGTAACACCATTGGTAGACCCCACACGAAATAGGGCAAGGGTCAGATTGATCTAGCGGTAGACCTCGTGTGTAAACCAATTTTTTCCCTATTGTTTCAGTGGCTTCGGTTGGCATTGGCTGTATCTGCGGCTATTTTTGCGTGGCAAACCTCATGAACAAGCTCGGAAGAAGAATCACATTTGGTATAATACTGGTTCCAGCACTGGTAGGGATGACGCTAACCTTCCGCGCTTCTGACATCACCACACTTATCTGCGGCAGGTTTCTGACAGGAATCACCGCAGGAGCCACCACAGCTCTTGGACCTATCACGATAGGGGAGTACTGCTCGCCACAATACAGAGGAATGTTTCTTAACATGAAAACTGCTGGGGTTTATCTCGGCAGTCTGCTTGTCCATGTCATAGGGTATTATATCCACTGGCAGACAGTCGCTTTGTTGTGCAGCATACCGTATGCTTTCGCCTTAGGCGTTACTTACACCTGGCCTGAAAGCCCATCTTGGCTTGCACAGAAGAGGCGGTTTCGTGAAAGTGAAGAGGTGTTTTACCACCTCAGAGGAACCTCTGAATTAGCTATTAGAGAAATCAAGGAACTCATCAGAGCTCAGAAAGCCACCGGCACGACCAATAAGATGTTTCTAGAAAAGATTGTAGACATCGTGAAAAAATTTACCAGAAAAAACTTTCTCAAACCTGCGCTTATTTTCGTCTTTGCAGCTATTCTCCTGGAAGCCAGTGCTAGACATATTTTCCCAACATTCGCTACTCAGATCATTACCAAAATAACTGGTGACTCACAAACGTTCTACTACACGATTGCCTTTGATATATTGATTACAGTAAGCGTATTGTTTTCTGCATATTTGATTAAAGTTGTAAAGTTACGGACGCTGTTGTTCAGTACTGGTTCGGTTTCGTGCACTGTGCTCTGTTTGGCATGTCTTCACTTGTTCCTCGTGGCGAAAGAGGTGATTCCGAAAAGTTACTCTGCTATACCGATTACGTTGTTTGGCATTTTCTTTGTATTTGCCAACTTTGGCTGTGCACCCGTGCCTCTGGCGTTGCTAGGGGAACTATTCCCACTAGAACATAGAGCTGTCGGTACATCCTTAGCAGGCTATATGTTAGCAATCTCTTTTACAGTGGCACTTAAAATAATGCCCGTTATGTTACACAGCATAGACATTTACGGAGCGTTTGCAGTATTAGCTCTGGGTATGGCTATATCGTTATTTGCTTTGTACTTTATACTGCCAGAGACTAAGGACAAGACTTTGCTAGAGATTGAAGAGTTTTTCGAAAATGGAAAGTTCAGGGATAAAAGTGAAGCTAGTTGTGATAAAGAGCACGTACACGAAATGATTTGTAAAAAAGATTCTATTAGGGATCAAGAGCCATAAGCTATACGGTCTGTTTCATAAAAAATGCGAAGGTGAGATATAGGTGCTGATTACTTAAAGCGTTATTTACGATTCACAATAATAGGCCGCTAGTTCAATATTAAATGCAAATTAATGCAGCAGGATACAAAAAAGGAGTGAAAATTAGTTAGAGGAATATAAAGTAGTAAATAACTTAAACATGTAGACAGGTAAACATCAATACATCTCTATATGCGGAATCGCTGGAAGACCTAGAAGCAATGCTCAGAGACCTGCTGGAGAATGCGACGCGCGGCTCCCACAAGCGAGCCGACAGGTAGCCATTCTTGCGACAGCGGCCGCGCCAAAATGTAATTTTAATAAGAACCTAGTTTACCTTTTCTTAAATTTCTTATGAAAGTGTTGTATAGAAAATAAAGAATTTTATATAATTGAAATGTTTAATAAACACCTACACTAAAGAGAATATAAAAAACAACCTTATTCCAAACAGCGATCTCTACCAGGCTACCCTACTATTTTTATACATATGGAATTAAAAAATATATTTCAAACAGTCAATTCTCATTCACTCAAATGCCTAGTTATAAATGCTTGCAATATATCACGGTTACACCCGCTTTCTAAACATGCTCTAAACAAGCTTTCTAAGCTTTGCAGCCATATTTTCACCTATTGGATTCATAACTGATTGTTATCTCTGTGCTGTATGTGCTCTTCTGACTCCGGTAGTGCATCTCTATGATTGAAAGTAATGTTATGCAATATTGCCAGAAGGAACCACAATCTTTGGTTTAACGCCATAGAGTTTTCCCGTCATTTTAAAGAGAAGACACTGGACTCGCTGCTCCCACACCTCAAAGCAACATTCCTCGGTATTTCTGGTAGCAATTTGGGCCTCATTATATTTCTCTTTCTTCTCTTAAAAATTACAAGCGATTTGATGTAAGGGAGTTGCTTCTCGTTCTCATTACGTCGAATGCATTGATCCTGTTTGTTTTTGTTGTGGCATATTGTTTTCGTGGCTGCTGTGCTGCCGGGTCAGGTGATCTTTGCGATAAGTCTCGCTTTCTGTTTTCTTTGCTACGCATACCTTGCTTAACTATAAGCTTATCATATTTTAAGATTGCATAGTTTCCCTTTTTCCTCTCTTCGATAAGCTTTCCTTGGAGCTCCTTTCTTTTATCTAGGATGTCTTTGGGATAGTCTTCGGTAATATAAACATCTTTCAGCTTCTTGCTCTTCATCACTTCGAGCATTTACAAATGAAATTAGTATTGGTCTGTCTTTTCCGTTCTCACCATCTTTTTTCTCTATACGATAGATTACGTTTATATCCCTGTTCTCGAAGGAGATTTTTAAGTCATTCTTGATTTTTTCTATTGTTAGTTCCATTAGGTTTTCTGAGGAGTGTTCCTTTACTTTGAATCCAAAGAGAATTAAGTTATTAAATCTGGTTTTTCTTTCCATGTTCATAATTTTGGCCTGTAACGTTTGATTTTCTAATTTTAAACCTTCAATTTCTTGCGCAAATGGGACCAGTTTGTCATCTATTTCTGAAAGAATAACTTGAGTCTGGTTCTGCATTTCGATCTTCATCTTGTTAAAAAGATCTTGAAGGTTTTCCATTTTTAATTGTTTTCAAATTGATTGTACGTGAAACGGAACGTTATTTTGCGTGGACGCAGCCTATGGGTTGATTGAGCCGGTTGACAGTGACAGCTTCGTTCTTTGTTTATATGTCTTGTCTCTGTGGCATCGATTATCAGATGACAACTAACCTCTAAAATTTTTAAGAGAATATAAAGTTACAAGCGTCGAAAGATTTAGTACTAAATCTTGTAACGCTTGTAACTTTCAAGGTAATCTGATTTTACTGTAGCATATAGGGTAACGTACCTAGATAACGGCAAGATAATTCAGTATCAAGCTTAACTTCAGACGCACGTTAATCAATAGTAGACATTAAGCTCTTACAGCGTTTGTATGGACAACGTACCGACTAGTTTCACCTTAAAGATATGGCTCCAGTTTGCACCCAGAGTTTCCGAGCAGCCTTCCTCTAAATTCTGCCGACCCAAAACTGTGTGTCCATCTTTCAGAGAAGCATCAGCAGAAATAGATTTATACTTTTTTTGTAGAATTTTTCCTACAGCGTAGGGAACACTGATTTTCTATGGCCTCCACTGCTTCAATAGCTTGTACAGCTTCCATTTCGAGTAGGTACCTATCTAGACAGGTGCGTAGACAGGTGCGTAGACACGTAGGGATAATTGGAGCCACACTTCTCACAGCAAGCAACCAAGGTAATGAAAATAAAACGAGCAATAAGATTTTTCATCAGAATCAGATAATTGTTATTTCCTTTAGCTCACTGTTTTTGGTGTTTTATCGTTTTTACGCGTTTATAAATAAGATAATTAGGTGCTTATGTTTATTTTATAATGTATTGTTCATATTGATGTTGAAAACACGGACAAATGTATCGATTTTTTTACGTTTTTTAATTTTTTGTAATCAGAATCATGGTCTAAATGTGTAGTTTCAGTTTTCGGAAGCAGTCTTATACCCTTAAAAAACTCATGAACTAGTAAATAATAATAAAATCAAAATATTACCTGTAGTCATGCTGCGGCCGATAGAGGGAGTACTCATGTCTTCGTCGCGGGGAAGGCGAAGCGCTGCCTGACACACGACCCACTATACAACATGAATATTAATTATTGTTGCAAATTGGTTCAATTTGAATCTTCCTTTTTTATTTCACTTGAGTATATGACAACCTATAGAGAAAGGTTCTCGAATGGCGACCATGAACCGAAAGACGAAGCATAAAACGGCAAAGAGAGTATTCAAAAAGCTCAAAATTGTTTTTCCTGAAATTTGTGTACTACGAGACTTTTGTCCTTCGGTTGATGATGTTACAAAATGAACAGTAGAATTGAGTTCCAGCAGTAGGCGTGCACACTTACGTGCAGGCAACGCAGGTAAAGCAGGCACCGCGGGCGCGGCGGGGGCGGTAGGCTGTGGCAAGTCCTGTGGGTGACGCGCGCTCGAGTTACCAGATGCACCTACAATGGAGAAGAATATAATTGAAACGACAAATATATAGTCATTATTTTAGCTCTGCTTGCTCTTTTGGTAGCTGTTCTGTAAGTTATGGGTTCGATTCCCTTAAAAAATTTTTTGTTAATTATGTTTGGGTGTATGAATGCACCATTAGCTGTCTGATTTATGGGGAGCAAACATACAACGAAAGATTTAAAAGAACCGAGAAAAAGTGTGAAAAAAGCTCTGGAGGAAAAATGCCTAAAAGATAGCAAAGAGTCTTTTAGAGCTTAGACAACACGGACCAAGTGAGAAGACCAAAAGAAAAAACAACTTTTATTACAATCTAAAGCCTCTTTTTAAAGTTTTAAAGCATTTAATCTGTAGTATCCGCAGGGAAACATCTTGAAACGTCTTAAAGCTAGGTGAATTTAGATTCACCTAGCTTTAAGACGTTTCAAGATGTGTCGCTAGTTCCTCGCGACAAAGCCTAGAAGAACAGGCAAGAAACTTAAGGCAAGTTACTGTTTTCTTATAATCTGAGGGTATGACGCCTATCACGACTTATCTTTAACTCGCAAAGTTTCTGACTTGTTCATCACCACCCTTCTCAATAAACCACCTGTGTATGATAGTGTAATGAATTACCAGGTTGCGGCAAGTCCGGTCGATAGTGCGGCAGCGTGGCGGGTGCGCGGCGGTGCGACAGGGGTGCGGGCGCGGGGGGAGGGGCGGACGCGGGCGCCGGCGCGGGGGGAGGGGAGCTACCCGCGCGACCGTGGAACGACGAGTACGCTGGAACATATACAAACACATGATTAAAAAAAAAATGAAAAATTATAGTTATTTCTAATTAAAAAATGCTATTATGCACTTGCAGACTTTTTCAATGAACAATAAATAATAATAAACGAACAAGATACTGTCGATAAAAAACGAAAAACCTCGGTTTGCCAACCTCCTATTGTAGTGCCCTAATGGGGCTCACATGTGATTCTAGCACTATATATAACTGAATTTTGTACACCCTAACCCACCATGTGATGACAATAAATGTATTGAGTATTGATTATTTGTATGAGCACCGGTGGTGGTGGTAGTGACCCCGCACAATGCTTTCTAGGGAAGCGAAACATGTGTCGTGTCGATATCTTATTAGGTTTAAATTTTGATGATAGATTATAATTGTGCTTTTTTTTGACAGTTGGCAATGAAAATCTGTCAAAAATTCGTTACTTGAGACATACTTAATCTGAGCCGTCTGAGATGCGTTTGAGTATTCGGGGGACTAGATATATTATTATTATTAATTAATTATTACACATCTTATTCATCAGCACTAAAACGACACTGGACGAAGTAACTGCAAGCGGCGAGCATTTGGTACGGTCGCTTCATGATGCCGCGAGCCAGATCTTGGTTGCCCGCAAAACGCTTAACAAATCTTCGTGCAGCAGGTGTAAATTGTGATTGTAGGGCAGCAAGGGCCACAGCAGGGGGGTCCGCAGCAAGGTCCGCAGCACATTTTTTCTGAGTTCTTCGATACGGTTTGAAATACTTCAAATACGTACTACTACTTATTGCGCAGTAGTTGGTAGTACTAACCTCTCATGACAGACAGTTCTATTGCAGCCCTCAGTTCGTCCTCGTCGGATCTGGTGCGGAGACAAGACATAGCCTGAAACAGGACATTTTTATTAGATAGATAGATTGATAACTCTTTATTGTTCACCACACAGAAATATAATACAGGACATATACACAGCTTGGTTAAACAATGGGCGACCTTATCGCTGAAAGCGATATCTTCCGGGTATTTTATTACACATGGTTAATGTGATCAGATTGAATTGAGTACAAATAGCTACATCATCATTTTAAAAGCAGCTAGGACGCTGCTAAAGTGCTACTTTAGCTTTTTATGTTTAAATTGTACTATTGTATACCCAAGAGATGCTGCTGCCTATCTCATAGTCCCTTTTTCCCCCTATTCTTAGTCGCTTTTACAACATCTTCATCAGCAATATCATCCTTTTTTTTTTTTCGCACCCAGACTTTTAATTATTAATACATTGATATTTAATTACTTGTGTGTGGTCTCGGCTGCTTCGACTGCTCTGTCCCGCCGCTGCCGCCGCGGTACTGTTGCGTTGCGCTCTCGATCCTGCACAACACAATAATAATGTCATCTAATTAAACCATCATTCAGACTATACTTCAGAATCTTCTCCTAATAGGCATCTGTAATCTGGGCGTCTACTAAGACTTTGAATGATAATGGAAAATGATAATAAACCAATTTTAGTATTATCGTACACTGGGGCAACTCGGTAATCGTTCTACAGTTTTCGTTAACGTTGTCTGGCATGACGCGCAGTGCAACTCAAAACAGTAATATGACATTTTTTAGAGTAGACATGTTGTATTAATCATACGAGTAAAAAACAGTAGAGTGTTCTCATAAGATATAGTTTTTACCTGGTCTAGGTGTGTGCGTGGCACCATCGCCCAGGTCTAGCTGTAGCACCACTCCGCCATATTCTGTTCAAAGTAAATTTACTATTAGATAAAAAAAATATTACAAACCCATTTTCTCTCGAACGAAGACATTATTGACTTAGAAAAATCTGTCAAAAGATTAAACTATTGCCATTTTGTAAACTCCATGTAATAATGAGTTAGAGTAGGTTGAGAAAATAAAATAAACATTTGATTTGATTTGTTTATAAGTATGAAGGTAGATGTAGTGCACTGACCCCAGGGCGGTGGGTGTCGGAAGTAGTCTCGATGCGTGAGTAGATGCGTGTTGGCGTTAGGTGCCATGGCGACGTCAGGCACGGCGGCGGAGAGGCCGCGGTCGCGGGACGAGGAGCCTCCGCCGCCCGCGCCCGCGCCGCCGCCCGCGCCGCCCCACGAGCCGGACGAGCGCCGCGCGTGCTCGCCGCGCCCCGGCCCGCGCCGCTCGCACGTCCCGCTTCGAGATATATCTGCAAATATACATTAACATTTATATATTGCGAATATGCATGGGAAATACATGTTGGGTTTCTATGTTACTTAGGATCTACCAAATAAGTTGAAAACCAAGAAAAAGTATCAACTTTTCTTTGGTTTGCCATCAGGCAAGTGGCCGAGGGGTCGAAGTCCACTTAGATGGTCTGGCCAAATTCGCTCATCGCTGAATAACAAGTTACACTAGTAGTATAATCACGTGGTTCGTCAGAGGACAACTTGCTGGTCAATTTCTCGAACTTGTTTAAATTTGAACTATTTTCGCTATAACCAGAACGATATCAATTATAAGAATCTTTGTCCTGATTGACTGACTGACTGACATAAAGACAATGCATAGCATAAAGCACTAGGCGTGTATTCGTCTTGCTTGGTGTGTAGAGGTGTACTAAGAAAGGAATTCCCGAAATTCAACCCCTAAACATGTACAGCGGGGTTTGAAATATCATGCAGACGAAATCACGCGTGTTTCGCTAGTTTGAACTATTTTAGCTATAAGCTAAGATAATATAGGTTTTGAAAGACTGCATCAAACAGTATTGTTTGGGCCATAGTCCATTAGTAGTAGATAGATAGATAACACTTTATTGTACACAAGGATACATTATACATCTAGGCGTAAACGAATAAAGTACAATAGGCGGTCTTATCGCTAAAAGAAATTTCTTCCAGGTAGTATAACTTACCCAGAGGTATGTGAAGCGTGGGCGCAGACCGAAGACTGCTGGCGGACGCGCAGCGAATAGAACCACTACTATTTAACGTCCTACGACAATATAAATAACTGATTAAAAACATATCCATATACGTCAAAGTATAACTATCTGTCAGTAAAGTTTTCACGTATTTTCACTAAACGAATAGAGATTATATTTGTCACAGAGATAGCTTACATTCGGGAGCCGTACATCAGCCGTACTTGTCGTCTATTAAATTTAATAAGTTCACCCATAACCGTCAAAAACTACGATGCTGACTTAAAAAAAAAGGAATGATGTAGTTTTTGCCATCTGTGGACCTAAACAATATGAATAATTTTATTTGACCAATGGTGTCGTTTCGCGGATTGGTGATCGATTCTTATAGTCTGTGTCAAGTTTTTTTATAACACTTTTTTTATATACTTTTATGATTTTACTATATTTTTTTGATAAATACTTGCAATAGTTGTCATTTTATTTCTAAAAATAGGAATAGTCTTACGATATGACTAACGCGATCCTAACAAAATCGTCAGCCCATCCATCGTGTGTACGCTTAGTCCTCCGGTTCGTGGTCGCCATTCAAGAAACATTATTCTCCAGCGGTTGTCGGTTCTACGAGCTATATAACCTGTCCGCTGCCTATTTTGAGGCTGTGGATTGGCTGCTGATTTTGAGAGTTTTAGTTTTTGTCAAGATTTACTGACCGACAACAAGACTCATCCCGATTCCACTGTAGCTCTGAGCTGTCCCTGGCTCCCGCCGTCGAACCTTCCCAATCTGAGGTGTTATGTTCACTGAGAAGCAAGAAATACATCAATATTATCAGTATTTAGTATTAGAGCTCTTAGTGAAGGGCTCGTCCGGGGAAGTACTACCACCATGCCTATTTCTGCCGCCAAGCAGCTTGCTGTGTTCCGGTTTGAACGTGACCTGCATGCCAATCCTTTGTTATGTTGGTCACCACTTAACATCAGGTGGACCATCTGCTTGTTGGTTGTACAAAAAAAGGTGTTTATTCAATAAAACCACAGGGATAATTTGAATCGTTTTTTCTATACTTTGCGCGTTCTACACAGTTGTGTTTTTTGACAGTTCGCAGAAAACCATTAAAAATCGTAAAATAGCTCGTCTCTTGAGACGTGCTCGAACCTGAGTTGCATTTCAGTATTCGGGGGTTAGGGAGCGATATAAACTAACCTGTCGTTGTCATTATCGTCATCGTGCATCAAAATGTCTGCGCATGCGTCTGGTAGCCCCATTTCTCGCACGGCGCGTAACGCTATCTGTGGATTATAGTTTAATATTTAAATAACACATTATTAGTAAAGACGAAGTGTAGTGTGGTGTGTGTGCGGTGCGTACCTGTCGGTGCGTGTGCGCAGCGTGCGCGTGGTGCGCGGCGGGCAGCGCGCGCAGCTCACGTGCGCGTGCGCGCAGGGCGTGCACCGTGCGCGGAGCCAGCCACGCGCCCGCGCCGCGACCCAACGGGGAGGAGGGGATTGCTTCCGGGTTGCGGGCCGCTGCCACCTATTCAACCAAAAAAATTACACACATATCGCACCTTATAATTGAAGAATATATTGTGTGGAGCAGCAGGTAAGGGTCAGAAACAGCAGCATATCCTGAATACATAACACCGACCGACCCGCCAAGGTGGCTACGGCAGACCCTCCCAAATATGGGGAATACCTTATTAGGCCGATGACGTTGGTTTGTGAAATATGAATTGGTATACATCCAGCCAGATATTCAGAGAATTAACCCACTTGGATTACATAGGTAATTTGGTATTTTAATTAACATGTGTCACATTCGTTCACATTAATACTATAATCCTATTGCATCTTGGTCAAGAGTATGTAAAAGCGTAATACGTGCATATTTTGTGCCTATGCACCTATAGTGCAGTTTTCATAATAGGTTACTACTGTGTCAAATGTACGAGATTAGTATGCAATGTCGATGAACTTAGCATTATAAGAAATACATTTATTAAATCTACGCACCATGTACAATGTGTCCGGTATCCGATGCAAGTACCTCGCTCGCCTCGCTCTCGCAAGTTCCACTTCCGGTACAGCTTGGTCCTCTAACAATGCCTGGAAAAACGATATGCTTTGAAAAATCCATTGACTGAATTTAATTTATACCAATTATAAGAATCTTTCTCCTAATTGACATATAGACAACGCACATCCTAAACCACAGCAGCACGGGTCGTGGACTTGTAATTTTTAGTGCATACTCGTTCTGATACGGAAAGGTCTACTACAGTTCCCGTAAATCAAACAGTAAAAGGCCCCAGCGGGGTTTGAAGTTTTTATGAAAATAACTTTTTTTTACTTTTAAGCGTTTTGCAGTAATGTATATATCAAAAATATAATGAATTAAAAAATTTATACCTTAATTTCATCTAAATAGGGTAGAAAGCACCGCGCCGGTCGGTATGAACCGCGGCCGAGCCACGCATGCGCCGTGGAACCTTCCTCCGCCGACGGGGGCGGCGGAGATGGGATTATACCGCGACGCACTAACTATAAATAAACACGTTAAATAAATATGGACACACATTAACGCCTTTTAACCCCAAACTAAGCAAAGATTGTACTATTTCTCATAGTGCTAATTTGCTTAGTCAGCCGGTCTGCCTTCTGTGCTGTAGGTTGTGGATTCGATTCCCACCGAGGACAAACATTGATGTGATGAACGTAGATGATTGTTTTCTGTCTGGGTGTTATATTGTATTCTAAGTATGTGCTTACAAAAAAAGCATATGTAGAAGTATTCTATGAGTTATCTGGTTCTCACAGTACAAGCTATGCTTAGTTTGGGGCTTGATGATGTTGCATAAACTATAATAATGTACACAAAATATTTATTTATATTTATGATTTATTTAATTATCTGCTTTGTGGTAGTTTTGCAAATAATCTGTGGTAAGGCAGTCTTTGGAGACTGCCAATAGAAGTGAAAACTAGGCCAAAAAGTACACATACATACACAGTATACATATGTATAAGTATTCTAACAGTCATCTGGTTCTCACAGTACAAGCTATGCTTAGTTTGGGGCTTGATGATGTTGTACAAACTATAATAATACAATATACATACTCATGGAAAGCGTTCGGCGACGATGATGCGAGTTCCATGATTTTTGTTCACCCAAAAAGTGCTCAATGTGCCTAAAGAAGTTTTCACTTCAAAATTTGTACAGGCATTATCAGTGTCCGTATATATGGTGTATTTAAAAAATGCGAAGATGTTTTGAATTACCTGATGCAGCATATCGCTGTCGTGCGGCAAGTGTTCTGTCCGCACGAGCGGCACGAGCGACGCGAGCGACTCACGCAGCGCTGCGTCACTGCCCGAGCGTCGTCTCGCACCGCGCCGCGACACTGAGTGTGCCGTGTGCCACACTACGTTCGGTTCTGTACAACATTCAATACTACTTTATAACACTGCGTTCGATGACTGGTACATAATAACGACGTCGATTAAAAAAATAAAAATAAAATACAAGTTTTAGCAATTTCTCGTGTTCCCTTGGTTTCCCTTTCCCTTTCTAGGAAAAAAATTGTTGAAACTGGTGTCTACGGGTTCTCTTGTAAGGTCAAAGAGGACTGCGTAGTTTGATTGGTATAACAGGGTAAATTTTTTCCAAACAAAATTAAAATTTAAAGCCACAAAAAATTTCCCCTCTTCCTTCCCCTATTTTCCCGAATCAAAAATCGTGATCGACAATTTTGTTTTAATAAATTAAGGAACTTGTGTTGTTGTGCCGTTTAGGCGTGACGTTATCTACAGTAAATTATAACGAGTGTAGTAGATTACTGAGCTGTACATTATCAAGGTGTGTTCCTTTCTGCTATACTAGTACATATATTAATGTTTCCTTTTGCTTTAGAGCGTTGCGTTGCGCTCGTTGTCTCACCTCGTTGCGGCGGCTGGTCCGCGCTCCACTTGAGCAGCGCCCGCAGGATCTGCTGCTCGGAAGCCTGCAGGTGATCACTGGCGAGTGCTTGCGTCAGCGCTGCTCGAGGAATGCGCCCCGCAGCGGAGTGTGACATTATCACTGTGAACTCGTCTCTGAGGTAACGCATCGCTTGCCTGCAAAAATAACCAAACAATTATATTATATAGTTTTTAGGGTTAAACCCAAAAATTCCCAAATTTTTTTGTACATATAATATAGCCTATGTCATCAGAGGATAGTATAAGTTCCCAACAGTGAAAGAATTTTTCAAATCGGTTCAATGCAAACAAACAAACAATCAAGTCTTTCCTCTTTATAATATTATTAAGTAAAGTATAGAAGTATAGATTAGTATAGATAATGGTACGGACACTTTCGGACGCGAGTCCGACTCGCACTCGGCCAGTTTTTTTTAAATAAAATGTAGGTATGTGGCACCACTGTAATGACCTCTGACTACTCAACTTAGACATTCCTGAAGACATCTTAATTTAGAACTACTAAGTATTAAGAAATCTGAGGGGAGATCTGCTGTGTCGGAGATTAAAGTTAAAGAAAAAGAAAAAATAATTTCCCGAACTTAATGCACGACATAGGCACCGCCCGGCTTGAGCCGCTGGTCGTACAGACTTGAAATTTCCAGGGTATGTTCGTCTTGGTACGAAAAGGTATAACTAAGATAGGAATTTTAGAAATTTAACTCAGAGTTGAAATATGTATGAAAAAATACTCCACCCGAAGTTACGCACATTCACAGTTAAACATAGGAGCAAGAATAAGGGTCTATGAACATACCGATGCACCCAATGGCTGGCATGCGGAGCGGCTGCCCAGCGCAGCACGTGGGGCAAAGTCTCCGGAGCCAGGGCTTCCACAATGGCGTCCTCACAACCTTGGACCACTATCGGCATCTCTAGGAACCTACACATAGACAGACATTGGTACCGGTTCTCTTGTTAAATTACTCTAACTAAACTAACATCACATGCACATAAGGCTTAACACCTGTATGCCTTGGGTTGATGAACGTAGAGCAGTGCATCGTAGAGCACGTTTTTAACGAGCGTAACGGCTTTGTTTTAGGTGATGGTGACCACTTAACATCAGGTGTACTATCTGCTTGTTCCATTAGCACGTCGTATAAAAAAAACAATAGATATGGTGGTCCCGACATAGAATAGAACCCCTGCATTACCCGTGGATATCACAACAAATGCAACAGTGGATGTGCAGCAGCATATACTGAGTACTTAACACCGGCACTGCAGTCACCAATCTGCTTGCTAAGCGTGCGTGGATATTGTAAGTGTATTGTGTGTGGGGGTGAGGATGTGGGTGTGTAGGTATGTATACGAGGGTTCTCCTTACAACTAAAGCAAATCTAAAGAGCCAAGGTTTCACAGGAAGGAGAACCCACCATGTGTGTCTGTGGGAGGGTGTGTGTGGGAAAGGGTGTGTTGGGGTTTGTGGTTGAGTATGTGTGAGTTTGAGTTAGACTTAATTAACTTCAACTTAATGATAGCTAAATGTAATAGATAATATAGTTTTAAATCCATATAAAATACTAGTGGGTATGTTACCGTGCAATCTCGTATAGCTGAAAAGCATCGTCCAACATTGCGGTGGTGGTAGGTCGAGAGGCACCACCATTACCTCTGCCCACTCCAGCCCATGCCTGAAAATAGAAATGCATTTATGGGGCTGGCCAAGACAATAGCGGGATAATCTTGACACTTACGAAATGGATTGGTGGGAGACTGACAAAGAACAGGACAAGTGAAAGACTTTGGGGGAGAGTTTTGGCCAGCAGTAGGTCGCAATAAAGTAATAAAAAAAAACTGCTTTAGAGTTAAATCGTGAATTCTCCAAAATATTGGCTAAAACTAGAAAAGATAAAACTTTATAATAATTGAAAGGTTTCTGCGATCTATGTACATGCGAAAATATAAATATATACCATCAACTTGAGCGCTTTAAACAAGTTTTCTTTTTTTTTAATGATGATTGAAAGGTATCACTGCCCCACATTGCCAATACGTCTAATTGATCGTGATTATTTCATATAATGGGCGTGACAATAATTCATTGCGGTTTTACACGCATTGATTGTAACTCCGCTCTACGTGCGACTATTAATGTTTGATATACATCTGACGGTCAGTGGACTGAATAAAAACTACTGCACCCGCGCGTTTTGGGCGGAGGTTTAGCATCCTGTATATAGTAGTGCGGAGGGTAAAAAAAAAAGTAAACAACTCAAACAAGAGCTTACTAAATTAACTAACGATGAAGATATGCAGAAATATGAATTGCTTACCGAAGTACTCCCACTGTTAGTTGAAGGTGGCGAAGATGTGTTTCTTCCTATCAAACTAAGATCGACCTGTAACATAGGATAATATTACAGTTTATATTGAACTTTTGCACTATTGAGCACACTTTTGCATTTATAAAGTGGTATGGGATAATAAGCAGAATGGCACTGACCTGGTCGGTATAAGCGGCGTGTAGTAAAGCTCTAGCATATCTCCTCGGAAGCACCTTTTCATCTACGCAGACAGCGCCGCCGCCCGCGGCCGAGTTACTGCGGCGAGCCATCACCGACCTTAAAACATGATCGTGAATCAATCAAAGTTGTCAGCCACTGCTTTTTTGGTCAGATGATCCAATTAGGTAAGTCCAATTTTGACAAAAACATCAGCTGATGAATCCAACTCGGACTTATGGAACTGAGACTTGGTCGCTAACTATTGGCATTATACACAAGCTCAAATTAACACAATGTAGAGCTATGCTGAGATTTTAACAGAAAGAATGAGAAGTGAGAAAATCCGTAGAAGAACCAAGGTCACCGACATAGCTTACAAAAACAGCAACTTGCAGTGGCAATAGGCAGGATATAGTTTGTAGAACCGACAATCACTGAGGAATTAAGGATCTCGAATGGCGACCACAAAGCGGAAGTCGAAGCGTAGGGCGCTCCGATGGATAAACGACATTACTAGAATCACGAGAAGACAAGTAGATTGTAAAGGCTCAAAATCGTTCTCCAAGTATTGCTTCGCTCGTAGGCTGTTGTTACTCACTTGAAGAACCTCGACCTTGCGGCTAGTACGACGCGGTGGCACGGCAGCTCTAGGGCACTTCGGAAGCCGTACGCAGAGCCGCATCCATTCTCTAATCTAAACACTAGACGGGTATCCGCCATTTCACCTGAAATATACAATTTACTATCAGTATTTATGAATAGGTACCAGTGTAGGATGCCCGTTCACCTGATAGACTGACGATATTATTAGAATTGCGGGAAGTCGGTGAATGGAGAAGGCTGCAAATCGTTCTTTCTGGAAACGTATAGGTGAGGCCTACAGAGGAGGCATATAGGGTAGGAATTTGACTTCTGGAGAATAACTGTTGGGATACAACAAAAGTAATACCGACTCGAGATTTTTGGAGGATGTTTAATGGGGTTAGTCAGAAGAAACTAAGGTTGAGTGCTAAGATACCTCTGACTACCCCTAACTAATTGAGTGCCTTCAAGTGTAATTGTACCCTCTAGTGGCACTCTTGATAATTTGAAAGCAATTTTTATGATATCCTATAAAAAGGGTGGGTTTTTAATTTTCACTTACCGGAGTCCAGCAGGTAATGCATAGAAGTATGGAGCGGGTCCCGCGAGATAGCTAACGCGGCTACCATCCGCGGAGGAACACTGTTATTGCAGGTACATGACGTGTTATTCCGAGCTGCAAATACAAATATACTCAAATACACAACTGTTATGGTTTTATTTGCTTTGGTAGCTAATAGCTACACTAAACTGACTGAAAGATCTCTTATCATGAATATTACAAAGACATTTTAATTCTTCCATTAAAATGAGTAAGGGAATATAAATAAGAGCCATTTATTCTCAGTAGGTACTTACAAAAAAAAACTACATCAAAGAACAATAATCTATTTTCATCACACAAATGCTTGTTCTCGGTAGGGATCGAACCCACTACCTACAGTATCTATGCTAGTTATAAGAATGTTTGTCCTGACTGACTGACATATAGACAACGCACCTAAACTGCTAGCCGTAGGGACGTAAACCTTTCAGAGTATATTTGTTTAGGTGCGTAGAGATGTACTAATAAAAGTTTTTTTTTAAATTCAACCCCTGAAGCAGCTATGGTATGGTATGTATGAAAATAGATTGAACGCAATGAAGGCGCTCCGACCATAAAATACGAGATTTATTAATACTCACAGTTGTTGTCAACATTAATAATGTCTAATTCAGCCTCTACGTTCTCGCTATCGTATTCTGAAATAAAAAAAAATATTAATTTAGTACGTTGCGATATAGGTAACGGCACGGACAAGAAAATTGTGAGTGATTTGTACAATTGTGTGAGTTAACCAAAGTGTAATGGTGAGGGAAGGTTATGAATGGTTATCAATGTACAGGAGTGTCATGTAACATTGTGAAACGTACTCACGTTAAGTTGAAAGTGGTACGTTCAATTCTGAATGGTATGTACCGTTGTGAGTGTACGAACAGCAGTGAGCGGTACATATGTTGAGTAGTGCGTACAATTGTATCGTTCGGTTTTGAGTGGTATGTACTGTGTTAGGGGTGCGTACATTTGTGTGGTGCGTACAGTTGCGAATGGTACTTATACGTACAGTTGCGAATGGTATATACAGTTGAGTGGTGCGTACAGTTGTGTGGTGCGTACAGATGAGTGGTGCGCAAAGTTGAGTGATGCGTACAGTTGTGAGTGGTATGTACTGTGTAAGTGGTAAGTACTGCGTACAAATATGTGGCGCGTATAGTTGTGAATGGTACGTACAGTTGTCAACGGTACGTACTGTGTGAGTGCGGACGGTGGCGTGGTGCGTTGCCGGAGTACAGTGCTGTGACGCAAGCTTCGCATTCCGCACGGGACATGTTGGAACACGGCCCCTCAAGAGGCACGCGAATCATTGAACTGAAACAAACATATTTTAATGAAGAACTAGTTTCAAGAAAAAGTTACTAATTAAGTTTCTTAAACGAATATCCCCCTGATACAGAGACGCATTGACCAATTACGCCACCAGGTACGACTCCAACCCGTCGAAGAACGTTAAATTTTATTTTTCCACATTTAGACTCTAAAGCGGTCTACGATTCTGTGAGTTGGTCGAATCGAATTTGCGCTTTACTCCTCTCAGCGGCAGAGAAGCTTCCATCTTCCATTTTTCCATCAACAGGATCATACAAAAAAACGGTAGGAACCAAGCCGTAAGTTTCTTGCCGGTTCTTCTAGGCTTGGTCGCGAGGAACTGGCGCTTAGATTCACCTAGATTTAAGACGTTTCAAGATGATCCCTGCGGATATTACTGAATAAATGCTTTTTGACTTTGACTTTGATCTAAAGATTTCATGAACATCAACGCGTATTAAACGAAAAGGCACTAACGGTGGATATCTCTGCAGCAGATCCCGGAAGTAGCCGGAGCGCGCGGCGAGGATGCAGCGATGCGCCCATACGGACCACGAACCCGCACCCCCGCCGCCACCACACAGCTCCACGTCGCACCACCATCTAACACAAGCAAATAAATATTTTTAAAACCACTTTTTTCTGATTTTTAAAGTAGCTATGACGGTAGAAGTCCTTCCTCTTTCACTATATTATATTATTAATTACTATATTATTATTGGGATCTATTTCATCTTCATTTGATAACAAAGATGTTTCTTGTTAGTATGAAGTGAAATTCATCATACACATAATTTTCTAGTGCATAGCTAATAGCGAAGGAGTTAGATGAAGCCACTTTGTACGTGTTAGGCTTAGAAACTGTTATTTTGTGTCGTGTATAGTTTTTATAAATAAATGCTTTTTCTTTCTTCTTTCCTTGCTGATTGCGTCTCGCTCGGTTTTCAATCATGATGTAAGAATGTGCAATCTTTGAGAGGCACACTAAAGACTTCATTTTACATAAGATGTTGCGAAAAAAATCCAAACAGAGAGAAGAGATGAGGAAAAGAGGGAGTTTGCTGTATATGGACGAATTTCAATTTTTTGCAAGAGGAAAGTGTCGGTTATTTCATTATTATGCGGGCTCGAGCGGTTTACTGTTCCTACAGAATCACTAGATACTTAGCCACCTAGAACCCAGTACTTTTTGCCTTTGACCAAACCTCTACTCGCGCTCGGGTGGAAGCAACAGCGCAAGACTGATAGCTAGACTGCCCTTATAGACACAGCCTTTTTCCCTTTTGCTACAGAACCTTTTCAGTATCAGTCTCACCGTTCATCTCTTGCAGCCGGTAGTTGCGCGTGTAGTGCCGGCGCGGGCTCTCTCGCCAGGTCTGCCTGCGTGGCCAGGTCCCGCAGCGCCGCTCCTCCCTCCAACTCCTCGCAGAGGAGGAACACTTCCGCTAACCTCCAGGACGATACTACTGACCGGATGAAGCGGGCGTGCTCGCAACCTGGACATACAGGACGAATGCTAAAGGTGATGATAGCATCTAAACCACTGGTCGAAGAGATTTCAAATTTACAGGGTATATTTGTCTAGGTGAGTATAGAGGTGACCAGTTAGTATTCTTGTAGCAGCGATAGGTTTAATAAGATTACGAAAATATAACATAGGAAAGTATTTTAAAAAATATAATAAAACAACATGACATTAGACAGCCTATGTTGTCCCTTAATAAATAAAATAAAGTAAGGTTACCTCGATCGGGCCGGTTGTCACGTGGTCTGCGCGCCGCGTTGGCAATCCGTCGCCTCAACGTACCCAGCCCAGCTCCACCGGCCTTCTTTTTGCGCTCCCTGTAACACAAATACATTTTTTTTAAATAATTTGTTAATCTATACAGGGTGAATTTATGAGACGGGATAATAAGGGCAGGTACCTAAACCGTTATAGTTACAGGAAAACGTTTTTAGGAAACTATTCATAAATTTTTAAGATATTTTAAACTGTATTTACAGATTTTGGAAAAAGTGTAGTAAGTCAGCAAGAAAATTGTCATTTTACACAAAAACTTTTTTTAATGCCAATCGATCCTGTTTCTTATAAGGATCAAAAGTCTCTACTGGATCGTCTGAGGTTTGAGTACTAGAAATGTCAGAAATCGCAAAAAACTTTTTCCATACATTTTGGTAAAACGTGTGTTTAAACGACGACGAAAGTCTTCTATATCCTCCGCCTTTGCCAGTAGTCTCGTTTTTTTTTAATAAACAACAGAAATCTTCTATTCCCCCCTTGCGAGGGGATAGGGATGGGCCTCGTTATTAAAACTTTACCCAGGCTTCAACTCCAGGGGTAGTGACCCCTGGGTAATGGGGTGTCGTCAGAGGACAGTATACTTAAACTACCTTAAAACTAATATAATGTACAAAACGTATTTTTTTTTTTAATTAAATTTACCTTATGACATCCGCCATGGTGGGCGGCGCGACCGGCACGACGCCGTTGCTCGCCTCTCCCTCCTGAAAAAAGTAGGGGTATCTTAGATTACCTGCCAAGCTGATAAATTAGCATACCTTGCTGGCCTGGCCTGTTGGTAAGTGGACCCTATTGATGATTGCAATACCAGAAGTATCACCTGCATATTGCCGAAGAAGTTATTTTTTATTTCAATATTCAATTTCAGTTACTAGAGTGAGAGCAATATTTTGATTTTAATGAACTATGTTAAGAAGAGTAAATAGTTAATTGGAAGCAAAATATTTTTTCTCTGTTAGGTTTGTACAGAACAAGGTTGGAATGTATGTAATATGTCCAACGAAAAGGGCAGAATTTCCACCGATTTTTGACTCTGGGTGCTAGGACTAGATCATACCAGGGCGAGAATAACTTTTACACCTCATTTTGTAAGCTGCCTATGGGCCTCCATAAACATCAGCTCTTGCAAAATTGTATTTATTTAAAAAAAAAAAAACAGTTACCTGCGGATGCGAGAGCGCGGCGCCCATGTCGTGTCGGCGCGCGCGCAGGCAGCACAGCAGCCGGCTCATGGGCGAGGGCCCGCCATCACCGTATCACCACCGCCCACCACCACCCTGGGGCACCAAACATAAAATTATAATTTTTGTTGTCAAACTAAATGGTTTCAGGTGGAACAAGTCATTACTATTTCCATAGAAAGATTTAGTACTAAATCTTTCGACGCTTGTTACTTTCAAGGTAATCTGATTTTACTGTAGAATATAGGGTAACGAGCCTAGATAACGGCAAGATAATTCAGTATCAAACTTAACTTCGGACGCACATTAATAAATAGTAGAGATATTCAGTTACAGCGTTTGTATGGAAATAGTAACGACTTGTTCCACCTTAAGGAAACCAGCTAGCACTTCAATAGTAACAATTAAACGCAGCCCAAAGTTGCCAAATAATGTTTAGATGTCTCTAGTAGAATCCAAGTGGCCTTCCAGGACCCTATAATAATTTATTTGGATAAGGTAAGACTGTCAGTATGACCAACAAACAAACAAGACACTAGTGTTAAGCCCTAAGTAATCTTTTTCTAGCCTTGCTGGAATAATCTATAGGTACCAATTTTAAGAATCTTTGTCCTGACTGACATCTTGAAATTTTCGGGGTATATTAGTGAGGTGAACTAAGAAATTCTCAAAGTTCAACCCCTAAACTGATACAGCTAGTGTTGAAGTTTGCATAAAAATAACATGATAAGAGTGAAGTTGTGATAGTATTTCATTTATAAATATTTGCAGATATTCACACAACACTACCAAGTCCCAAAATAAACAAAGCTGACTGATAATGATAGAATTATTAATTTCATATTTTTTGTAAAATTCACACTTGGAATACAATAATATACTCGTAATACCCAGACACAGAACAGACATCTATATTTATCACACATGGAATATGTAAGATTTATTAAAAAAATACAATACTAATTAATTTTGTAAACTGTTCCCCAATATTAATTTGTACATATGTATTCACTAAATACATATATTAATTTATTATTTAGAGGATTTCAAATATGATTCCAGTAAAAATAGTAATTTTTAACATTTTTCAACTATGGCTTTTTGAATGTCAGTATATTTCAAGGGTAAGAATGATATAGGAAAATTTCATAAGAACAGAACTACCTTCTATTTTACTGTCCCTCACTGATTTCATTTGAACAGATGTCATTATGTACACAATTTTACCAATCAATTTACTTTCTATCACAACCATTATTATTTATTTAGGTCAGGTAACAGCACTAGGTGCCATCATTCTACTTAGAACTTATATTTTTCACTGTATTTACATGAATGGTGGTAGGGGCTGTCACCCTAATATTGTTTACACTTTCATGCAGTATTATTTTAATCAAATTCATGTGGATTTTGAAAGTGAATGTTTTCGGGGTGCGCGCCCCCAATAGGGGTGAGCATGACGTCACTGCGTGCGCAATTGACCCCATACTGGATGACCTAGATTCTAGTTTGCGAAATACCCCCGTTAAATGTCAACAATATTGCCTAAGGCAAGAATAGCGAGCTGTTGACTAATATGCGACTTTACTGACCTACAAAATAGGATTACCACATACGCTAACAACAGTCCAAATACGTTTTTAGCCCAAAAACTAGATTTCTTGTAGACTTATTGATGGACGGTCATTTTTAGATTTGCACACTATAGAACCTCAGTTTATAGCTTTCTTATTGATAAATAGAACTCTCACCAACTACTCCGTTCATAACAGCACTGTATTCCAGTTTTAACAAACATTAATTTCACATAAACATTATTCTAGTATACGACGGCCATTTGACGACTGTGTTGTATCATTTGTAAATAACTCTTTTTCACTGCGATACACGGTAAACCTAATTATTTTAGTGCAGAGTATAATAAGCGCGGACACATAATCTTATCTAGAACCAAATAAGCCACGAATGTAAGCTCGTAAAGTGTAAAATTAAATAAACAGGAGACGGAGCCAGACCCGCATCCGTTCCCTTGCTATTTATTTTCTGTCACTGTTCTTCTGTGCGTGGAGGGAGAGCGCTGCGCATAGATAACTTTTTCAATCAAATTGAACTGAATGTTATATTATTGGTTATACGATGACATTTAGAATCCGTCCGTTGGTCAAGTTTTTGACACCTTTTTTTCTAACCAATCAGCAACACTACAAAACAAGTTTTGTTCTCTATTAGCTAGTAGTTGATAAAAATAAGATTCGTATTCGTATATTGCACGACCAGACAACGCACAGCCCAAGTCAAACTCTTAAAACTATGTAATTTTGTATGTAATTTTCCATTTATTTCTTTATCATAAAAATCTTTATCAAAATCAGAACAAAGTATCGTGCAATCTGCCTTATCGCCAAGGTTACATCTGAACAGGACGGTGCGTCCAATTTTTGTACGACCATAGAAAACAAAACCCGAAAAATCTTGACCATGCATATTAATAGGGTAGGAATATTAATGTGTAAAATAAAAATAAAATCATGACCTGGTAACTGGTGACCATTGTTCTGATTGGTCGATAAAAGCCTTAAGCTTCGCATAGATGCAAGTAACTACGTAATGATATTGTGCCATCCCATTTTAAATTTTCGGAAACTAAGGAAAACACTATCTGAAATCTGCAGCCACAATGTAAATAAAATCCTGGCGGCTACACATTCTCAGGCTGTTAACTCCTGGGTTATATATTCCATGGTTCCATACAAATTAATATGGTTGTAAAATAACCGGACTCTTTACGATGGTCATCGGATATTGTGTTCTTTTAAGGCCCGCGTCTTTACGTACTTACCTGGTAACCCCTAAGAATAAGGACTAAGGTAAAAGCAGTCCGTGAATGAGGTGCTGGGAGGGAAGGATACATCTCGGCCACCTGTTTTATCAAATTTCTCATGACCTTAGAAAGTACCTACCTACTTATTTTTTCCTTTTACAAAAACGTACAATAATCGTACCTACAATTGTTTTGACTAATTCATATTTAAATTAAAACCGTGGCGGGGCTAGGAAGTATTTGCACGATTTTAGCGCAATGTGTGAACTAATAGGATGAAATTGTATAGTCACATCATGATTTGAAAAACAATTGTCTGCCGAATTACGAGTTCAGAATCGATCAGGGTCTGAAATTATGAATGCGTAGTTTCAGTTTTCGGAAGTTATCTTAGTACACGCTGTATATGAGCGAGGAAGACGATGCTATGATGGTAGATGCATGCAAACCTTTTGTAAATTTTGTATTTGGTCCTTCGAGCCGGATTGGCATTTGGTTTTAGACCGGTAAGCAAAATCGAGATTAGGTAAATAGTTGGATTAAGATTTCTTTATTGGGAAACTGAATGTTCCCTTTGAAATACATGCTAGCATTAGGAGGCCCGTCCGGGGAAGTACCTACTATCACCAAGCCTATTTCGGTTTGAAGGACGTGTGGCTGCCGGCGAAATTATAGGCACTTGCAGGTTGACGGAGGCAGAGCAATGAATTGTATAGGGTATGTTCCTAACGAACGTGAACCTGCATACCTGAACGTGTATAGATGATTGTAAGGTTACCACTTAACATCAGGTGTGCCATCTGTTTGTTCAATAAACCTACCTGCTCAACAAATTATAAAAATATGGGTAAAAATAAAATAGACGCATATCCTTTAAATATCCATTGTAACATTTTATTAATAAATCATCTATTGCAAAGTAAATTACAGCAAATGCAAGTATTTATAATTGGCATGGATTAAATACACAAAAAACAGTTGAGCTATCTACAGACCGTTGCAAGCGATCTAAAGATGGTTAAACTAATCCAAATCAGTGCCAATCGGAACTATATTTATTTATTTACATTTATTATGCAGAGATGACTAGTGCGTCAGGTGAATATTACTACCTAGGACCTAGGTACGTCGTCTTTAGAGGTAGATTTTGGAAATAAAAATATTAGTACTTAGTACACAATTTCGTATGATATTAGTTTGATAAACTACAAAATTTCCTTTTCTTATTATCTGATAATATTACAAGCAACTGAAGATACATTTAATATTATTTTGTGATGCTAAATGGCACCCCACCTCGGAGCGTTCGCTAACAGTAATTTTATGATACCTACTTAACTATTTATCTTTAAGCCTATTCTCAGAATACAAGCCCTCGTGTCTATCCCTAAGTCATGTCTGACTGCATCTCAGCAGCTTACAAAAATAATCCTTAAACTATGCTTATTACTTATATCTGTTAGATTTTAACCTGAACCAATACTTTAGGAATGCAACGAACTCAATGTCGTCAGTCCATCGGGTAAGAGGACCTATCCTAAGCTTCGTCTTCCGGTTCGTGATCACCATTGGAGAACCTTTATTTCCCATCGGTGGTCGGTTCTACGACCTATATGACCTGCCCATTGCCACTTCAACTTGCTGGTTCTGAGTGCTATGTCGGTGACCTTGGTTCTTCTACGGATTTCCTGATTTCTGGTTCTATTTCTCAGTGAAACTCCCAGCTTGAGTAAGACACCAATAGTTAGCGACCACGTCTGAGTTCCATAAGCCATCACTGGTAACGAACTGGTGGTATTTTCTATCAATCTGGTTTCTATAGTACAAGCTATGCTTAGTTTGGGGGTTAGATAATGTGTTCAAATTTCCACAAATATTTATTTATTTTTTATTATCTAATTCGCAAATGTGTACAGTCAACGATAAAAGTATATGAACGTTTATAAATCTCTAGTATAATCTTCAACCAACACCACAATATTAAAAATGTAGGGCCCTTACAAAAAAAATGGTTTGTGTCTGTTCATAAATCATTGAATTCTGATAAACAGTCTCGTGCTTTAAAGTAATTCAGAGGCAAAACAGCTTAATTAATGTAATACATACTACCTTCCTAGTTTGCAAGATTTTCATGTAAGAAATCCATAATACGTCGTGTGCCAATAAAGTATTTTCTATCTCTATCTATAGGATAGGATATAGATCCTATCTATCTATCTATGTACCTATTCAGATAAAATGACCACCAACATTTTATTTATTTATTATGTCTTCCTGATAAAGCAGATATCGTCAATAACAATAATAATAATCAAAATAAATGCATTTGTCCGTAGTTAATCCGAGGCCGGGTAAGTAGAAGATATTATCTTCGCAATACGTTTTTGTCCATCCAAAGGTTGTCTGGAAGAGATCGCTTTCAGCGATAAGACCGCCCATTGTACTTCTGGTTTCTTTGTTGTAATTGTTCTAATTGTTTAAGTGTTATAATGGTGTACAATAAAGCTATAATCTATCTATCTATCTATCGATTTTGATGTTGACGACCGATGCGGCGTGGCGGGCGAATGTCCGCCTGCGACGCAGAGGTTGCGGGTTCGATTCCCGCCTTGGGATAAATGTTTGTACTATCTGCAAATGTTTATTCCGGGTGTTCTGGGTATTTTCTATGTATAATAAAAAATATCTATTTGTGTAAAATAGTATTGTATTAAGTATATCAGTCATCTAGCACCCATAACACAAGCTCTGCTTAGCTTGGGGCTAGATGATGCTGTGTGGATTGTCCAGCATTATTTATTATTTATTTATCTATTCTGAAGATTTATAAATTTTATAAACAGTATTGAGTGTCAGCATCTCTTACCGCTGACTGTACCGTTTTTACAGAAGTAGGTAGGTATAACTTATACTAAACTTATATAGAATTATCTTTTTCTTGTATTATTTATTGCTTTTTGAGTATACTTAGGTAGGTAAGTCTTAAGTATTTACAGTTGCTTACTGGAAGGCACTTTCCTCTCTAAATACTAACTAACTTAAATAAATGGCTCATTCTTCTTCTCAAGATTCTTTGTATTGCATTGTTTTGTGTCTGGACCGTCAACGTACGTTTGGTTGTCCAAACCATCCATAGGTATAAAAGTATTGCTTATTGACTACCCCACCCGGTTCTAAAACTTACCAGTTTTCGTTGGTATTAGCACATCGTCATCCGTCAGATAGATCTCTCATCTGATTGGCAAAACTATTCAGTCAACGTTCGTTGAGTTATAACTCACTTATTCCAATGAGAATCTATAGAACGGATTACTACCACTCTCTTTTTGATGCAATGAGACACTCTTAGAATAGATACGTGGAATTATAATAATCGTAGTGCGGTTCGACTTTGATTTTCAAATGAGATTCTATATGAGTCTCTTCAAGTCTTTAAGCTTATACTTATAAAAAAAAAGAGATTTGTACGAAAAACCTAAGTCCTATTATTGTATTCTGTATATATTTACAAAAAAAAAACACATAAAATATTCTATCAGCCATCTGGTTCCCATAGTTATGCTTAGTTTGGCGGTAGATGATGCTGTGTAAAAATGTGTAAAAGTATTTTTTATTATTATTAGGGCCACTATTGCCTAGACCGCTATAGATAACTTACCATTCAATTTATTATTTTGAATGATTTGCTGGTTTATTTTACCATAATTTTCATTATTATTCTTTAAATTCGACTCGTTTACTAGTTGACCGTGGTCGTTTACCACTACGTTTAAAGACCCATTAGCCAGGTTCTTCATCGCCCTTGCGGTCAATTCTCGTCTCCTGACGTCTTCTGCTTTGATCTTATTCTTGGGTAGAGCGTATCGCAATCTTTCCCAGAACATCCCATCTCCCCACTTGATATACGTGTTTATCTCCAAGTGTGATTTGATGGTATCTGGCGCCGCGTCACAATTAACATCTCCTAACAAGATAATAACAGCGCGTGCAATCATATCAATTTCGGTCTGAGTTTGTGCAGCGCGGAATTCCTCGATCGCCCAGGAGTTAGACTCCAGAAACGCATTCGATAGCACGATCAACGTCCGCCGAGAGTCTGCTACCGATCTGTAGATCTGCTCTACAATGCTGTCTCCGACTATCCAGTCTCGCGTATGAACGCACACCTTGTAGTCCTTATCCAGTTCCGGGAGGAGATATTTTAAGACGATTTCCTCGTCCTGGTGGACGAACGAGAGGAAAATATCGTATTTCTTGTTTGCATCTATAGTTTCTTCCTTGACGAGAAAGGTCCAGCCTATGTTGAATAGGTAAATTTTTATTTCCAGGGAGTATTTATAGAATAGAGCAATTAAAATGGATATAATGATGCCGAAGGCAGCTAGCAAGCTTCCGTACGCTGTCGCGATCCACGTTGAGCACTGACCCGCTATGTCCAACGTCATCAAAGGGTTGCCATCCGCACACATCAAGTTACCGAAGTCTGTAATCTTCAGCTGGTTATCTTTGATGTTTTGGATGTCTTTCGTTCTCCAGCAACCACATTCCAGCTTGTTGCCTCCCAGCTCCAGCGTGATGTTGCGCTGCAGAACCTCAAGTGGCACTTTAGTTAGATCGTTATTTCTCAGATCCAAATGCGTTATGTTTTCCGGAATATCCGGAACTTTCCCCAATTTGAGATCCGACAGAATCAACTCCGTGACAAAAGACGGAACCCTCTCAAGGTTTTCCACCGATCGTAGCCTGAGCAGCATTTTATTCACCGTCAGACCTTTGTAACGTGGAACGGGAAGTGTCTTGTTTTTTATGTCAAGGCAATCGCATTCTGTTCTATTCATTTCAGGTCGAACGAGGCATTGGCAATCACTGGGAGGATTTGGTAGAGGGCAGGTCACGTCACCCAGCGATACAGAGCTGGTCGCCTTTCCGTAAGCAACCGAGGTTAAACTCTTACCCAATAACGACTGAGGTAGGTGGCAATAAGCTTCGTCGACATCGTAAGGGAGATTCTTCAACAACTTGAGCATTTGGTATAAACCACAATCGCAATTGAAAGGGTTTCGCCCGAGCTGAAGAGCCGGTATGTTCGTCATATAGGCAGGAGGTTTAGCGCTAGTAATGTGATTGTCCCTTAAATCTACTCTTATGCCCTGGCTAGTGAAGTTAAGGTCCTCGTCCTGTAATACAAATGGCAAAGTTAGAAAGTAGGTTCAACTAGAGGCTTACTATGGTGTAATTTTATTTATTTATAACTTGGGCTTACAGCACCAACTAAAGCACTCAAAAGTTATGGACGTGTGTACTTATCACATAAGGCGTACAATTAAAGCTAATGTCAAGTTTAAAAATACTACCTAAATAAAATGTCAAAAGGTAGGTAGGTACAAAAATTTATAAAATTTGAATATAAAATAACTAGAAAAAGAATTAGCAAAATGTCGTAGTCAAATTAACAAAATTTATATTATATATATTATATAAATGTCATGGAGTTTTAAAAGGTTATATGTTATGGTTGGGAATGACAAGCTCGACAATTGCACACCGTATTAAAGCTGCCAGTTAATTAGAGTTATATTGCAGTCCAAATTGTCTCGGTCTGATGATGAGCGCTGATCTCAAACAGAAGCATTTCAACTGTGTTCATTTTGGACATGGCCCAAGATACGGTTAAGTACCTAACTAAGTAACATAAGTAACGTATGTAAGTATAGTTTAGTTACCTCCAGCTTGCTCAAGTTATTGTAAGTAAGGTTCAGGACCTTCAGGGAGATCATGATATGTTGCCAGTCGTCGCATATACTACTGATGCTATTGTGACTGAGATCGAGAATTTCCATATACTCCAGCGGGCGGAGAGGGGATTGCAGTGCTGCGAAAAACACATAGTTTTAATCCAACTTACAAAATATTGGATCTCAATTTATATAAACAAAATCTATACTTAGCTATCGTAAAACAGGCATTTACATTGTATTTTAGACAATACGATCGTATTCTGACGCAATGACGCTGTGTCAGGGTAACTGCTTTCAGTAGTTTCTTGCAGTTCCATTCCTCCCATTTTGTCCATAGTTGCCAAAGATATTTTAGATACCTGACGACGACAATTTTACACACTATTGGAATGCCCGTGACGTTATCCATTATTGTAAGGGTCCTGGACACTGGATGGTGGGCCACATATTATGTTGGTCATTATCTCAAGATCCGGTCTTCACAAATTCTAAACAGTATCTCAAAATGTGATACAAAGTCACTAAATATTGACATACATAGCATCCAGGCTCTTAGGTCTGGCCACAATCGTTTGCGGGGTGTTGTTTAGCACATTCGCAAACACAATGTGTATAATATTGACGACCGATGTGGCGCGGCGGGCGAATGTCCGCCTGCGGGTTCGATTCCCGCCTTGGGATAAATGTTTGTACGATCTGCAAATATTTATTCCGGGCGTTCTGGTGGTTTTCTATGCATAATAAAAAATATCTATGTATGTAATGTATTGTATTAAGTATATCAGTCATCTAGTACCCATAACACAAGCTCTGCTTAGCTTGGGGCTAGATGATGCTGTGTGGATAGTCCAGCATTATTATTATTATTAGTTATAATAATCTTTAAATATAACAAAACTCACAATTCTGCAAGTTGTAAGATGTTCCATTTGCTACAATCGTAGTGTGCGGATCGTTGCAATCCCATGATAGTTTGTTGTGAGAGAGGTCCAGGTTCAACACCACAGCTCCTTGGAACGCTTTGAAGCTTACGTCGCTGAGGCGGTTGTGGGAGATTGACACCGTGGAAAGAACCGGCAGCGACGAGAATATATATCTGGGATAAAACATGCTTGCTTTACAAACTTAGGCTACGTAATCAAGCAAAGCTCTTTTTGGAATAAACCTTATCTAATCACAGGCTTCACAGCTATACGGTCTGAGGGAATGCCTTCCGTACCTAGTGATTAGAGGAATGAGGTTAATTTTTTTACTTACTCAGGTAAATAGCTTAATAGGTTACTGTCCAGACGGATCTCTTTCAGTGCCCGAAGTGACATGAAGTTTGCCCTGGTCACCACCTCTAGCTGATTGTTACTGAGGTCCAAAACCTGCAGTTTCACCAATCCAGAAAATACTGTGTCCGGAAGGTGCCTGCAATATTTCTCAACTATTGTATACAGGTCCAGACAAAAATCGTTATGTAGCAGTAAATTTTTATCCTTATGCTAGGTGCAATAGTGTTTGTTATTATATCCTTGTGTCTTGTACCTTACTATCTGTGTTCCATCACATAAGCTTAGCTTGGGGCTAGATGATGCTGTGTGGACTGTCCAGCATTATTATTATAATTATATTCTCATCAAACACAATGTACGGACGATAAACACACGGCCATTTTATTGTAACGCCTATTTACTTACGTTAGTTTGTTATTATTCAAGATTAGCTTTACAACAGACGTGGTGTTTAAGAATAGGTCTGCTGGCAGTTCCCTGATGCTCGAATGCGACATCGACAGGTTCTGCAGTGAGGGTAGGCTGGAGAGAGATTTCGGATCCAGCAGCAACTCCTCGCATTGGTTGAGCGTAAGCTGAAAGGAAAAATAACTTATACCGGGTGAGGTCTATAGCAAAATTTCTTCTGAGGACAGACCATCAGCCGGTTATGACCGAATAGCTGGTTTTGAGGCTCACACAGATAAACGCTAAGAATAACTAGAGCACTAACTAAAGCCATAGAAGCCATACTATAAAGCCTATGGGTGTTGACTAGCAAAAGTTATAGACGAAGAGTAATTTTGTTCATTTTTATGAACATTATATCTGAGTGGATATCTATCGTATCGGGAATTAAAGTCGTGACGGACTTTAATTCCCGATACGATAGATATCCACTCAGATCTTCCTTATAGAAATCCTCCAAGATTCCTAGAATCTCCGAGAATCTCAAAGAACGCGCGAATCTTTCGCGGCGTAAAAACATGCCCACATAAAAGGTTTCTCATAGACTTACTAAACCTTCACACCTTGTACATTGTAGTAGTTAGTAGTACTCTTTGTGAGGGGGACGTCTGAGAATGTACTAAAACCACGCCTATTTCAGCCTGCAAGCAGCATTGATATGTTGCCGTTTGAAGGGTGTGGGTGCCTGCCGGTAGAATTACAGGCACGTAGGTTCAGGTTGATAGACGCAAGACAATGCACGGTAAACGTTAGGTATTAGGCAGTTACCGTAGGTAGGCGAATTACGAGGTGATACTTTGTCAAAGGTGATGGTTACTACTAAAATTAGGTGTTCCATCTGCAAGTTCTATCAGTAGGTCGTAAAAACAAATCATTGATTAAAATTGGTCGTAGTATACCTCTTCCAGATGGTCAAGTCCTGAGATTGCTCCCGCCTCCACCCGCAGTGAACGTCTAGTCATCTGTATGAACAGCTTTCGCAGTAACGGCGCGCCATGAAACAAACCCTCAGGCAGGACACTGATGCGGTTTTGACTTAGATCTAAGGTGTGTAATGACTCCAACCCTAGACAAAATGTAATAAATATGTGAATCCACAACATATACAGTGTAATAAATATTACCTACTTTACCTGCAAAATATAGCAGGTATGCAGGTACCTAAACACCAGGTAGTTATTAGAATATGAAATAACAGAGTGTGATTATATTTGTCTGATGAATTCATGATCTATCCCTATTTTCAAGAAGCATTTGTTCAATTATTTTTCAAAGGTCTAGTGTTCATGCATTATTATCATTATTAACGTTTATGTATTTACCAACTTGAACTTGTATTATGTTTTTTACGTATGTAGGTCCTTTTACTGTGTTTGCATACTTATTGTTTACTACACTACACCACCGTCTTCTATCGTTCTCACCGTATCCAGTCCATCCAAAGGTTGTCTGGAAGAGATCGCTTTGAGCGATAAGACCGCCCATTGTATTCCACTGTGTTATTTTTGTATTTTTTTTTGTGTGTTATATGTAAATTCATAATATGTGGTGTGCAATAAAGTGTTTTCTATCTATCTATCTATCTATCTATCTTTTTTTTATTCATCTTTTAGAGGAGTCTTAGTGCCTATTCATACCGCTAAACAGCTTGTTGTGTTCCGATTTGAAATGTGTGGGTACCGGTGAAATTGGGGTTTAGAATTATTTTTTTTGCGGTAAATGGAAAGATCGTACTTAAAAATAAAAAATAGTTTTGTTATAAAACTTATATAATTTTATAACAAAATTTTTTTTTTTTTTTTTCGCAATAATTCAAAAGTTATTTCAAAATCAAATAATTTTTGAATCCAGTACCGAAAACACGCCGACAGCTCCCGAACAAACCCAAGCGGTTTTCACTCATTGCAATAGCCGTGCACGCGGTACTGTTATTAGATAGCTATAACATTATGACGTCACTATTTTACAACAACTATGGTAATCAATCATGGCGCGTTTATAGTCGCGTGATTTTTTTCTAAAAATATTTTTTTAAAGTTTTTTGCATGAAATATCAATATTATTAATAATAATGTATTAAAATACATAAAAAAAATCATTTTTTTTTCAAAACCCCAATTACTGGAACATGGGGCTTAACACCTGTATGGCTCAGGTTGATGAACGCAGAGCAGTGCACGTTCCTAGCGAACGTAATCTACGAGGCAATGCTATTATAAGTGATGGGGTCTTGTGGAACATTTGCTTGCTCATAGATAAGTAGGTAGGTAGTAGGTAAGGTAGGTATCAAAAGTGTTTTCTTACCTCTAAAAGCGTTTACATCAATCTTTTCAATGTTATTTTTGAAGAGAGACAGCGTTTTAACCTCTCTCAAGCCATAGAACGCATCTGCGGGCAGCTCAGTGATGTTATTCACAGAAATCTCTACGAAGTCCATATGCGCAGAGACGCCTGATTGATTGAATGCAAATGAGGTAAGGGTAGTTAGTTTCTCTTGGTTCATTCGAAACATTTTCAGATTTGGGAGTTGTTTTAGTGCTTCGATGGGAACAGTTGTCTGGGCGGGTGTGTCTGGAATCAGATTGTCAACATTGCGTTCAAATAATTACAGTAAATAGGTATCACGTTAAAGCACGCATAAAAATCTGATAATTCGTTGCGTGCGGCCGTCTTCAGTGCACCACAACCGAGGTATAGTATAATCAAAGCAAAAACCCTAGATCTACCAGTTACGATTTAATATCTACTATTTAATAACTTTTCGAACGTAGGTAGGTACCTACCTACCCCTATTTTTGAGACGCTGTATTGCCTGGGCTAGGCTAGGATACTGAATGGAGTAAGCTTGCCTAGCACCTATACCACTATGCCGCCCTTACAGCTTTGTCGGCCGAATCCACAGGCTAAGGTCAACAAGTATGAAGCTGACTAAGACCCACGGGCTTCACGGTGTTTTCCTTCTCCGTTCAAGAGTAGCGATCGTATAACGGTCGCAACCGATGCCTTCCGATCGTACAATTCAATCTTTGGATTTTTCTATTATATACTATTATATAGTCTAAGCGTTTTACTGATTAGTCATCAGCCTTTTCTATTCGCCTCTCCTTCCTTTATCTGCCTACCTACTATGGGTCTTGTTTGAAAAGGTACTAAAGATAGCCCTTTGCAGTGTGGTGCCAGCCTGCCAGCCATGCCCATTTATTGGTAGAAGAATATAAATGTAGCCTTTTATTGAGTTTGTACTTATTGAGATAGGGAAAAATATGAAATTGAGATAGAGTAGACGTACCGAGGAGCGAATAGGTGATAAAAGACTCTAGCATGTCCAGTCCATGTACTGTCTCTGCTGTGATTGGCGTGCTGACTGATTGAAAAAGCAATGACTTGGTGCCGGTAGTCTCCAGTGACGATAGCACGCACTCCAGTGAGGAAGGGACTGCACACTCCTCGATGTAAAGGAACTCGAGAGGCTCCTGCCTGCCAATTTGGAGATGTGGCATTTTCGTGCAGTTGAGAGTCTGGCCCTGAAAATGTAGTTCACTCAGACTTTGTACGTTATGTGCTTTAAACTTTAGATACCCCTTTACCCCACCTACGGTAGATACCCCTTAGTACCACGGTAATTAAGAGATCTGATTCAAGATTCTTCAAGGATGTCTTAGTGTTGATTACCTACAGTAAACAAATCTAATACGTACGCTAGAGTTAGTAGTAGTAGAGCTCTTTGTGACAGGGCTCGTCCGGGGAAGTACTACCACCGTACCTATTTCGCTATCAAGCAATGATGCTCGCATTGCTGTGTTCCGGCTTAAGGGTGGGGTGCCGGTGACATTACAGGCATTTTTTACTTTATTTGTGGTACCAACGACAAGGAATACTTACTTTACAGTTGATTGCCACATGATTATTGGTATCTATCGACACAACTAGCCCGAAACAGTCGTATTCTTTCTTGTCTGGGCCGTCGATAAAGATACAGTTTGATCCAGCTTCACGTCTGAACTCGGGAAACTCGTCACCTAGGTATAGCCCCCCTTTGTCCTGGGCCAAGGAGCATAGTGCCAAGGTGGATAACACTGTGAGGAACGTGCCATGCCTGAAAACATTATTATTATCATAATATTAGCCTCACAGTTCAGATAGTAGTAGCTCTGTTTTCTGTACTATAGGTTGTGGGTTCGGTCCCCACAACCTATGAATTTACAAAAAAATTGAAACGCACCAATCCACACAGCATCATCTAGCCCCAAGCTAAGCAGAGCTTGAGTTATGGGTACTAGATGACTAATATACTTAATACGATACATTACATACATGCATATTTTTTTATCATACATAGAAAACACCCAGAACACCTGGAATAAATATTTGTAGATCGTACAAACATTTATCCTAAGGCGGGAATCGAACCCGCAACCTCCTGCGTCGCAGGTGGATATTCGCCCGCCGCGCCACATCGGTCGTCAAGTTCATTACTGACTGGTTTATTACTGATTTACCAACAACGCGTGCGGGTAAAATCAAAACACTTCTGACATTATCAATGATGATGATGATAACCTGTTTAAGGAGTCCATAGCAGAATGTTCAGTCCCTCTACCTACTAGGTCTCGCCCACGGCTTGACATGGTTTACCAGTTATTTGGAGCCATTAGTAGAGAGATTTATGGAGATTTGAAGACAAGGTAAAAACTACCTCCGGTGGCAACCCCGAAAAGCTGACACCTACTGCTAAATCTGAAGTACAGAGGAAGTGTGCTGTGCGAATGAATTTATTGCTAGTAATATTCCATGTATCTATAACATTGAACAAGCCGATTAGGGGTAAATTGAGTGTAAAAAGCCGCCGAGATGATCGAAAGGCCGAAATCGACGACAAGTTTTTCGATGGAAGTCCCAGGATCATACTCCTGAGATTCCTACAAAATAAAAAAAATAAAAATGAACCCCTATTTGCTTTGGTCACGCCATCACGCGTGAACGGCTGGACCAATTTCGCTAATTCTTTTTTTGTTGTGTTTGTTATTATCAGAAGGTTCTTATGGAAGAAAAATTAAGAAAATCGCGCGAAATATTAGAAAATTTATTCTAATCTAACCTTAGCGCTTTGGACAATATAAACTTTTTTTAATGTAACCTTTTGCTTGTTCTTCACGGTATGATAGTTTGTAAGACTATTCAAAGTGATTAAAGCGACAGCACATGTCGCGATAAAAGTCCGTTTTAATTTTCATTATCCGAGCATGTTAAAACAAACTAAGTAACTGTAACTGCAATAGTGTTCCGCCCACATTCTGACCACACTCGTCGTATTTGTGGATATCTGTTACTATTGATAGCATATAATCATTTGTACTTTGCCTGGGTGTTATGTACCTAGTTAAATTGTAAAAAGCTTGTATGCAAAAATTAAAAACTGATGATATATTTGCTTGCAGTAACAAACAATGTCGATAAGAGAACAAAAAAGTCTCATTAGTTACGTTAAGGTTACATTTTTAAATAATGTAGCTACTTGGAATAAAAATGTCCAGCTGGTTACATCAATCATCAACTACAATGTAACTAGGTGGAACGGACGCCTCTACGCACTAAGATGAATGTACTCTGAACATTTCAAGTCTCTACGCTACGTCCAGTGGTTTAGGCTGTGCGTTGTCTATGTCCCAGTCAGTCAGTCAGGACAAAGATTCTTATGATTGGTATAGATTTTAACATTTTTATATATAGTTTAATCTAAGGGCAACAGATTCTAATGGCAACAGATTCTATGAGAGAAGTAATACTAAGTTCTGATTTGAAGGGTGGGTGCTGGTGAAATAGACACGTGATTATTATGTATGCCTCAGGTTGATTTACGTGACCTGCGACTGCGAGGCAATGCTTTGTTATATGTGACGGTAACCGCTTAATATCAGGTGGGCCGTCTGCTTATTTCATCAGCAAATAATATAAAAATATTTTTTTTATAATTTTATTTTTCTTTCCGCCGGTGACGGTTCGGACAAGGAAGTTTTTGTAGCGCACAAATTGATTTATCTGTTCAAGATATCGTCATACATTTTTAGACGAATAAACCAATAATAAACGAACGACGAAATAATAGTACCTTACCTACTTACTACTACTAATTAGGTGAGTGAGATACCTAAGCGTAGTAGGTACTTATATAGCTAGGTACCTACTTATTTCTGTGTCTAGTGTTGTGCCTTCACTGTGAACGAGGTAGGTAGATATCCTAAACCAAGGGGAAAATACGCTTCGAGCAATAATATTTTTTTACGATTTTGACCCTGAACCTCGCCTTATCAGCTAAGTAGGTAGGTACCTACTTACTACGATTCAGTTAAAAATTAAAATGGATACGTTTGTTTATTGGTTGTAGCGTTTGTTTTCGTTACTTGTGGTTTAGTCCATGGATTTGAATTTAACGGTAGGTAATACCTACCGTTAAATTCAAATCAAGTACCTACCCATACCTACTAGGTATGGGTAGGTACTTACTACCCATACATTATTATCTATACAGGGTGTAATAAGACCACTTCCGAACAGGTACTCCAGGAACGTGTAAAGTTACCTAGAACAAGGTCTTATAGATTACCACTTGGCTCACAGCCAAATACATTTCAGCTCAGTAAGAAGTAGCTCTGCCTTCTGTGCTGTATAGGTCGTGGGTTCTATCTCTACCGAGGATTTACATTTTGGTTTGTTCTCTGTCTGGGTGTTATGTTGTATTCTAAGTAGGTACATATGTATTTTACAAAAAAAAGTATAAATAAGTATTCTGCCATGGTACAAGCTATTCTTAGTTTGGGTTGTTTGTTTGTTTGTGATGTTGTGTAAAAATGTCCACATATATTTATTTATTTATTTAATACGACTCTGTATTTTGCTGAAATTCCTGTTTATCAACCAGCAATGTATTTCGTTCAGTGGTCAATGACTGCACGTTGGCGCCAACCTTGAGGGCAACGCACCGGTCAGTTGATCACGATTTCCTTTAGATTACTGTTTTTGGTAATTTGACATTTTAACGCGTCTTTAAAATAATTAGATAAGTAAGCACTTATTAGTTTATTTTATGATGTATTATCGACATTGATGCTGAAAACATGGAAAAAAACGGACATAACCGTCGAAGTTTTTTCGTGTTTTTAATTTTTTTTTATCAGAATAGTGGTCTGAATGCGCAGTTTTCGGAAGTAGTCTTAATACACCGGGTATAGCTAAGGTTAATTACTCTTTATTTACCTACCTAGGTATTTGAGGTTTGGTAATCCGATATTTTCCTATAAATGAGTCCATTTATGTCTTTCGAATGCTACAACTAAAAGCCACTTATCACATGCATCCGTTTGCAGTCTAAACGGCACTATAAATTAGATTATCCGTGTATATGCTAAAACAAATTGACGACCGATGTGGCGCGGCGGGCGAATGTCCGCCTGCGACGCAGGAGGTTGCGGGTTCGATTCACGCCTTGGGATAAATGTTTGTACGATATGCAAATATTTATTCCAGGTGTTCTGGGTATTTTTTATATACCTATAATAAAAAATATCTATGTATGTAATGTATTGTATTAAGTATATCAGTCATCTAGTACCTACCCATAACACAAGCTCTGCTTAGCTTGGGGTTAGATGATGCTGTGTGGATTGTACAGCATTATTATTATAATTATTAATTCACTAAAGTTAAACCTAGGTAGGTGGTACAGTTTTAACATCTGGCCACAAGCTTCCACTAATAATTATTAGCAAGACGCCATTTTCCTTGACCAAATTCGCAGAAACTATCCAAGATGTTTGTCTGATTATAGTACATTACTCACAGGCCACAGTATCGACCTCATACTCTTAGGTACTTACCTCATGTTTTAAAATAAAATGTCACAGATTGCACTAAAACACTTTGAACCACTAATAAACAATATTATTTTGTATAAAACATGGTAAAAATGAAGTATCTACGTACGTATTCATTAAAAAAGATTGTTATTCTTCGCGCGTCACTGTGTGCGTAATGTGCACGCAAGACTGGTTTGTATGGTTGGCTGGCTACTTTTGATCGCTTTGTGATGCCAGCGCACAGATTTCTAATAATACATTATGAATCTGGGGAAAACCAGCGGCTATCATTCTGTGTTTTCTGTTTATAAAAAATAAACGAAGGAGGGTGATAACGGCAGTGGTTGATAGGCTCCAACCCCTGAATCTCTAAAAATATGCTCTAGGGCTGTCACCATTTCGGTGGGTAGGTAACTGCATTTACACTCTAGCTACGTGCTTCAAAATATATTCGGATTATTCTTTAAGGCGTTGGTAATGTCAAACAGTCAAATTCAGAAGCATGACAAGAAGTGGCATGGAATTATGGAAAAAGTTCAAAAAAGGAGAGCTATTTTAACTTTTAAGCAACATCCACATGTCCACTTATGTTTTATCAGCAACGCCTAGGAAATAAATCTTAATATAAAAGGTGTTTTAAGACATGCGCAATAACCGCGCGTATTTGTGTAAAATTATAATAATACTACTGAGTGCTACGGCATTGGCAAAGCGCATGCACCATACTAAAGTGTGATCATCAGACAAACTAACAATGTATACAGTACTAACTACTACTACTACTACTAATAATAATACCTACTACTGCTAGTAATATTTACTGTAGTGTGTGTGTAGTAGTGTAATGTAGTGTTACATAAAACAAAATTAGGTTACCTACTATTAAATAACTAGTAAAAAGGTCCATCGGTAACCCTATAAAAACCTTTACTTTTATTTAGACTTATAAAAACGTGTTACGTCATATTTACCCCAAAAATCTCCCTAGAAATCGGCAGAATTTATTACCTGGTTCGTTCGATCTACTTGTCAACACGGATGTCTGATTTCAACATAAGTTTGAACCTTATTTCATGAGAAATAAGAATTACATTCTACTGTAGGTGATCATTATTACCAATATTAAAAGAACGCACACTGTCTTAAATACCCATCTCCTTCGCACCCAAGATGTTTGGTATTTCCAACTTAGTACTGTGTGTGTGATAATAGTATCGTATCATGATTTTGTGGAAATATCTATTCTGTCTGAGTAAAAATAGTCTATTACTACTACGTACCTACGTTATGTAGTGTACAGGACTACAATTTTAAAAAAGAAGGAAACATTATGTTTGTTTTCTTACTGGATATTATGTTAAGGTCCTACCCATTCAGAGAATTGTGTCAAAAACAGGTTCGAAAGTTTAACAAATTCAAAACAGAGATGGCATTGCCTTACGTAAGTTGGAAATTCACGTATTTGATACTAAGTATTACTTATTCTGTGCTTGAATTGTGCGCTATGCTACGTCACATCCGGTTCATATTCTGGTACGCTATATTATTTTGTCCAGTTCCGGTCCAATATTTTGTCGTGTCTTTAAGGATCACGTGGATCGGGTGATCCGATTCGGATCCGAACCATGAGTAATGGGTGAGTGAGTGAGAGTTTGATTTCAGTTTATTACAAGGTAACGTTTATTTTACTGCAAGAAGTTCATGTTGGATAATTACTTCTAGACTGAAGCATATTTAAAAAATTACGTCAGTGACAAACCTATAGCTACGTACCTACTTATAGTGAGTTCCTGGTAGATACACAGGTCGCAAGATGAAAGTCCAGATTCACAGAATACAAATATATTATTACGAAACACTGAGTTAGAGTACGCGAGCGTGCGTTCAGCGCGGGTATAGCTTTCTCACTGTCGTCGACGGCCGCCGGCCGGCCGCCGCGGCGCGCCGGGCGATGTCGGCTGACGTCATCCGATCATACGCTGTGCGGATTGGTGCGCGAGCGCTCCCGAGTCACACACGTACAGGGCTGTACCTACGGCAGGGTGGAATTTGGTGGAATTTGGTTGATACGGACGCGGACGTACGGAAAGTAATTTAATAATTATATTTAATTATAGGTGCTCGCCACATCACCCCCTTCCAGAGACCGTCTAGGGCGATTAAGTTTCATAGTCTCGATAATGCTCTGGGCGTCTACTCCGAAGTGTTAAATCCGAAATATCGGCCGAATGTTCGGCCGTTTCCTACTACGAAATACATTGTATTCGGTCGGTCGGCTCGCCTACTAAGTTCGGTCCGTCCGAACTTTATTTTGACGTTTGTTGCATCGTAAACCCTACTCCGAACCAAAAAAGCCCGACCGATAATTTGAGTTTGACAAGAGTTTCGTCGTCGATTTTATGTCAAAATTCACGATAACAAAATAGCTACCTTGTGAGTATCGTAATCATTGAATATTAGTGAAAAAACTTGAGTTTTGTGATTGTTTAACGTGTTATATACAATTAATTGTAAGAAAATGGCAGGACGTTTGTTTTTGTTGGAAGAGGCTCTCGAAGAAGAGCGTTTAGAGCGCAGAAGAACCCGCAGACGCCTTCGCGACTCTTTTAACATCAATTTAGTGCCCGATCTTGAGTTTGTAGCTAATTACAGACTCAGTCGGTCACTTTTTGAAGAACTCTGCCAGGATATAATACCCTTGCTAACTTGCAAGCGTAATAGCCGTGCAATTGAACCAGCTACCAAGGTAGGTTTGATTCAATTCTGTTTAACAAACTATGCACATAATTAAGTACCTAAAAGTACTTTTATTATAAGAAAAAAACATTTTTAAGTAAGATAAAGCTCAATTTGTTTACCTATGTACACTGTAAGGGATGTTGTGTCACTAAATTATCCTAGGTAGGTACCATCTAGGCAAATATTGTACACAATGTTTGAGTAGGTAATTATTTAAATTATCCTTTACTAATGATAAAATGTAGACCGTAGTTATATACCTAATAGTAAGTAGGTACCTACAATATTAATTTTTCTACCTACTAATAAGATTATGTATTTAATTTCAGATACTCATTGCTTTGAATTTTTATGCTCGGGGCAGCTATCAAGGCTCTGTAGCTCAAAACAATGATGCTCCAATGGCCCAGCAAACAGTCTCCCGATGTATACGTGAGGTCTCAATGGTAATGAATACACCCGAAATACTCAGAAAATACATAAAATTTCCACAAAATGCAGCTGAAAGAAATGTCATCAAAAGGAAGTGAGTTTCAAAGTTTATAGATTCAAATTACTACTAAGTAATTAACGATTATTACAAAATTTATTATTGTACTTAAACCAGTTTAAAAAAACAATATACTGAAAGGAAAAAACTTTTAAAACTACAATGATTGGATTTATACCTAGTTAAAAGCAATTTCTTTATTGTCATTGATGTGAATTCATGTTTTATTTTTACAGATTTTTTACAAAATATAATTTGCCTGGTGTTATTGGGTGTATTGATTGTACACATATTGCTATTGTGAGACCCAGTCTGCATGAGGAACGGTTTTTCAATAGAAAACATTACCATTCCATTAACACCCAAGTGGTAAGTTCTTTTTTTTGTAAAAAAGAAACCTTTTTTTAAAAACATGGGGACATCATTCAGATACACAAGTATATTTTTCAGATATGTGACTCCGACTGTATTATCCTGAATGTGGATGGTTCTTATGGTGGAGCCACCCATGATGCATTTATTTGGTCTCAATGTGAGATCAAAGGCCATCTGGAGAGTCTTACGGATACAACATATCTGTTAGGTAAGTTAAATGTAAATGAGAGTAAATGAGAATGAGTATTTACTGAGTACATAAAAATAATCTATTATTTATTTCACTTTGACAGGTGATTCAGGATACCCTTTAAGGGAATACCTACTAACACCTATTATAGGTAATGTTGTGGAAGATAGTCCAGAAGGCCGTTTTAATGCAGTGCAAAAGCGTGCTCGCTCCACCATTGAACGCACATTCGGGATTCTCAAGGGTCGATGGAGATGTCTCTTGGCAGCGAGGGAGCTTCACTACCACCCAGATGAAGCAGGCAGAATTATATTAGCCTGCTGTGTTTTGCACAATATGTGTACAAGGGCTGGAGTGAGTGCTCCAGAGTTGTCCCAAGATGACTTCGAAGCAGAAAACTCCCGGCAGGTCGCATATCAGCCTGCAACATCTGCCACAGATGCTTTGCGGCGGGGACAGAGAGAAAGGGAAAGAGTAATGCGATTACTGGAGTGAATCAAACCCGCAACCTCCTGCGTCGCAGGCGGACATTCGCCGCCGCGCCACATCGGTCGTCCATAAATACTATAGTAAATTGTTTATTAATAAAAGATAATTAAGTAAAATATTATTTATTTATTTATACTCGGTACAGTCAGCGTCAAATTAATATGAGCGTCTATAGTAGTCAAAATGATCTGAAAAACATACAAACAAACATGAAACTTTAGAAGTAAGATATTTTGAACTTATCTAGACTCTCATAGAGATCAACGCTAATTATATACAATGTCAATAAGCAATAATAATGCTGGACAGTCCACACAGCATCATCTAGCCCCAAGCTAAGCAGAGCTTGTGTTATCAAATCAAATCAAAATGTTTATTTGAAACAAGCTAACCTAAACATAAACTTAAAACTAACACATTATGTACAAAAAAATATTTAAATTAACTTATATAGTACGTTTAGGTTTAAGAACATGTTCAAAATTTACCAGTAACAAAATGGCCCTAACTCAGCATATGCAAATCGCAATAACTTGCGCTGGTCTTCCGCTAGAGCCATTGGGGACTAAACAAACAAAGTGGAATTGAAACTTTGAAACTATCAAACAATTAAAAAACTAAAGCAAAACAACACAGCAAGAGACAAAAATGAAAATAAAACTAAAATAAATTGCATGTTCTCTAATGAAATTACTTAATATATAGAAAAAAGTATGAAACAAGCTCTCACTTAGAAAAAGAAAAAAAAAACAAACTAAACAACTAAACTAAAAACAAACTATCGAAGAGGAGAAGATTTTAATATTAGGTACTAATGAAAAACTATACTTTATATTATGTAAATAGTGTAGGTATTACAATCAACAATTTAAATAGCACTCGTATCCAATCTAAAAACCTCGTGCTCCTTTTGCCAGTTTAATAAATACGTTATGGGTACTAGATGACTGATATACTTAATACAATACATTACATATATAGATATTTTTTATTATACATAGAAAACACCCAGAACACCCGGAATAAATATTTGCAGATCGTACAAACATTTATCCCAAGGCGGGAATCGAACCCGCAACCTCTTGCGTCGCAAGCGGACATTCGCCCACCGCGCCACATCGGTCGTCGAAGCTACTTTATAATTAATATTAGTAAGTAATATTATGAAGTAGCTCTTGAATGCAGTTCTTCTATGAGCCGTTGCACAATACTGCATAGCTCAACAACAGCCGTCCTAATGCCAGCAAGCTCCACATTTCTTTGCTCATCACTTAGCATGCGTCGCTCTTCTTGGCTGAAAAACCTGTCTCGCACAGAGCTATCAGCCCGAAGAGTCGCCGAATGCCGCCGTAAATGTCTTCGCTGAGGTGTGGCTGTAAAATAACAAAACATTAAAATTTATAAAGTAGGTAAAAGGTAGGTAGGTTATTATTAATCTACTCTTATCACTGACTGCTTGGTAGTAGAAATAAGATGGTGTAAGTTAGAAAACAATAAAACTCTACTAATTTATAAGAAAATGTTAGTATTTATGTATGTTTTATATTAAGTAAGACTTTGACACCTACGAGTTACATGGGGGCCCGTTATTGAGGCTATCGTGGCAGTGTCTTGCTGGCTTGCTCTGGGCTGGACACGGGTGTCCAGCTCTAGGGGCAAAATTTCTTCCCCCAAAGGATCTGCAAAGAACAAACAGAAATATTAAAGTTGGTATACAGAAAAGTAATTTTTAAAAATAAAAGTAAGTAGTACTTAGTCACTGAATTTGTTCATAAAAACTACATCATAACAGGGCTTTTGTAATAACTTAAATGTATTTATTTTTTCATTTAACTGCCTCGGATAGTATTTTGCTGTTATAATTACCATTTAGTTGAAAAAGATCCCCCTGGTTGGATTGTGTTGGAGCAGTGGATGGCTCTTGACTTGCCTGAAAATCAAAATATTTTGGTTAAAATAGATCTTTATTATGTATCTGAGCTGATAGCTAAACTGCTATTGAAATTAAAATGACACTATTTTTATACTTACAATTTCAACAAAAGCCGGTACCCTTGCTGAAGTTTGGGGTTCACCAAATCCATCTCCCATTATGGAAATTACTTTTACTTCCCATTGGGAGAGTGAAGGCGCTGTAGATGGTCCACCTCCGGTAGCTGCTGCAGACCTCCTAGCAGCCACCGCTGCTTTCTTGGCTAAGTATTTTTTATCAGTCCACACCTGAAATAAATACATATTGAAATGATTAAAGTTATTAAATTGTTCATAATGCATACGCATATACACACACATAAAATCATGTAGGTATTCTGAAACAGCAAGTTAAGGAATAGCACAATTATGAAATACTATTTAAAGGTACTTAAGTAATGCAATGACTACTATTATTTAAGAGCTTAGCTCTTGTTGGTGCAATGATACAACTTTCTCCATCTATCTCTCACCAATACATTTACTATTTTGATGTAAAACTATCTAGATAAAAAACAACTAGGTATGGTAGCCTAGGTATAGGCTATATTCTACTAGTTTAAAATTGTTTTGCAATGTTTCAATAACTAGGGACAAAACCACAAGATGAATATACTAAGCATAAAAGAGTAGGTATAATAAAATAAAATAGAAAACTCACTTTTTGCCACTGCTTAGTCGTTTTAGTGCACCCGCCCATAGCGTTCAGCGTGGTGCAAATCTCTTCCCACAGCCGGTGGGATAGCGTGCGACCCTCGATACTTCTCAAGTTTCCTCGAGCTAAATCTCTATGCTCCTCAAGGAAGTTGAGGAGAGCATCAACTTGGGCCGCTGTTGGTGAAGACATGTCCTCCTTCGGTGGTGAATGTTTCAGAAATAAGTTTCATTTCGTTTGTTTTTTATTCATTTCATTTGAACTTGAACACTAACGCACTTAAGTCAGCACTTGATGTTGATGATATACGACGCGACAAAATGGTTATCGCTTTTTTCCCACACTTGAGTTTTTGTGTGCCTTGCCTTTCGTTTAGAATGTACCTAGAAATAGGTACTCCCCAACACCACTTTGTTTGTTTACCTTTTTTTTTTTTAATTTCGTCAACCGGCAAATGTTCTCGTGAGATAGGTCAGTTTTATTAGAATTTTGTTAATTTTGTGGAAATATTACACTTTTTGTAGTTTTATTTAATGAATTAAAAGCAAAGTTCAATTTCCTTACTGTAAAAAGTAATAAAACTTTGTAATTTATCAGTTATAATACATCGAAATGAGTAAATGGCTAATTATCGATGAGAAGTTCCACCCTAGCATTCATTCTGTTCGGTCCGAACCTCTTTTGGAGATTGTCTATGGTGCCGACCGAGCTGAGCTATTCCGAACTTTGTTCGTAGTAGGACAACATTCGGAACTTCGGTCGTATTTCGGTCGGGCCCGAACATTCGGATGTGTAATTTCAGAGTAGAGGCCCTGGAAATCGGACTGATCGTCTTTCTGGAAGAATGTAGGCGGGCTTCAAGCGATCGACGGATACAGTTACAGGTTTGCCTTTTATCTGTAGTTTAAATATTTTATCATTCCTTTCTATTACAGGATGCGGGCCAGTGTATGCTGGTTGTAAAGAGGCTCTCAGCGCGTCTTCTCTCAAGAACACATGGCTTGTTGTAGCAAGGTCTTTGTACACGAAAATGGACTGTCGGCTGTGTCTTGAAGCAGGCACTGGCTTCAAGTTGTTCGCAAATTGACGAAGGCGTGCTGTATAGTCTGTAACATCAGTGGTTCCAGTTGTTGATGGATTGAAGAATTCTCCAGGTAAGCGAAGTGGCTCTCCGTATACTAGTTCAGCTGGACTAGCTTTTAAATCGTCTTTGACTGCACTCCGTATCCCGAGCAGGACATGCGGTAGTACTTCCATCCAATTTTCTGTACCGTGGCAAGTAATTGATGTCTTCAACTGTCGATGAAATCTCTCTATGGCTCCGTTGCATGCGGGATGATATGCAGTAGTCTTCTTATGTAAGAATCCGGCTGATTTGGAAAGATGTTGAAATAGAGAAGATTCAAACTGTCGTCCACGGTCCGTTACGATAGAGGTAGGACATCCGAATCTTGATATCCATCCAGTGAGAAGGGCTTTTGCTACGGTTTCAGCTGTCGCATCGGGTATAGGCATTACCTCAGGCCATCTCGTGAACCGATCGATTGCGGTGAGGCAGTAGCGCATTCCACTGCATATTGGTAGTGGTCCGATGAGATCAATATGCACGTCCATGAATCGTGCGCGTGGAAGCTGGTAAGTTCCTAAAGGTGCTGATACGTGTCTGTTTACTTTAGAACGCTGGCATGCTAAGCAGGAACGGGTCCACTCTCTACAGTCTTTCTTGATTCCTGGCCATATGTACCGTTCTGTTAAAAGTTTTATGGTGGTGTTGGCTCCAGGATGGCTAAGTCCATGTAGACTTTCGAAGACTTGCTTTCGCATGACAGGTGTGACGTATGGTCTTGGAGTTGGGGAACTAACGTCGCAGTAGAGTTCTGATCGAGTTCCAGGGATCTTAACTTTTTCCAAGCGAAGTGATGTTCCACTTTCCAGCAGTACCTTCAGTTCTGGATCTGATTCTTGGGATTGAGCTAGCCTGGGGAAGTCTATTGAAAATTCTACTTCTTCTACTCGTGAGAGCGTGTCTGCAACCACATTATTCTTGCCAGATATATGCTGAATGTCTGTTGTAAATTGAGATATTAGATCAAGATGGCGGAATTGCCTGGGAGAACACTTATCTTTGCGAGTGTTGAACGCGTAGCACAAGGGTTTATGATCCGTGAAGATGGTAAAATCTTTAGCTTCTAGCATGTGTCGAAAATACTTGACAGCTTCATAAATAGCCAGCAGCTCTCTGTCATATGGAGAATATTTCTTTTGAGCTGGAGAAATCTTGCGAGAGAAGAATGCAAGTGGTTGCCATGCGTCTTCTTTCAGCTGTTGTAAAACCGCACTTATTGCGGTATCAGATGCGTCAGTGACTAAGGCTAGTTTGGCTTGGCAGTCAGGATGCGCAAGAAGTGTAGCTCGGCAGAGGCTATCTTTGCATTCTTGAAAAGCTCTCAGTGTGTCACCATTCAAGTGCACTGGGTGAGAACCCTTTACTGAACCCGTCAGAAGATCATTAAGTGGAGTTTGGAATTCTGCAGCACCAGGTATAAATCTTCGGTAGAAGTTTATCATTCCTAAGAATCGACGTAGCTCTCTTACGGTCTTCGGTACTGGAAATGACTTAATTGCTTCTACTTTAGAATCGAGAGGTTTGACTCCTTCAGCTGATATGGAGTAACCTAGAAACGTGACTTCGGGTACACCAAAATGGCATTTGGCGGTGTTAATAATGACGCCGTAGTCTTTCATCCTGCTAAATAGTTGACGGAGGTGGTCTTCGTGTTCCTGCTCGTTCTTTGAAAAACATAGAAAATCGTCGACGTATGGGTAGATAAAGTCGAGTCCACGGGTCATCTCGTCGACAAAACGCTGGAATGTCTGGCAGGCGTTCCGAAGGCCAAATGTCATAAATGGGAACTCGTAGAGGCCAAACGGGGTCGTTATTGCGCTCTTCTGGATGTCATCAGTAAATATAGGTATTTGGTTAAAAGCTTTTACTAAATCTATTGTAGAAAAGACTTTACATCCTGCTATGCTGTGCGTAAAATCATGCACATGCCTTATTGGATACTTATCGGGGATTGTTCTGGCATTCAGCATCCGATAGTCTCCGCAGGGTCTCCACTCGTTTTCCTTCTTCGGGGCTAGATGGAGTGGTGAGGCCCAGGGACTTTCTGAAGGTCGAGCTGTTCCCGACTTCAACATAGATTCGAACTCTTTTTTCGCTATTTTCAGCTTATCAGGTGCAAGTCGGCGGGGGGAGGAAGAGACTGGTGGGCCTGGCGTCGTTCTAATATAATGTACAGTATTATGTTTTACCTCTTTATGGCATCCGGATGGGTGAGTAATTTCGGGAAATTCACGGAGTATTTCATGGTATCTGGTCTCGCCAAGTGGTATCTTGATGGATGATATCGAAGTTGACGAGTGGACAGGTGTACCAACGGCGAAGAGTGTCGTGTTGCTATCTAGAATACCTAGGCGCTTGTTGCGAATATCAACGATGAGTCCGTAGTATTTTAAAAAATCGGCTCCAATGATAGCCTTGGTGACATCTCCAACTATAAATCGCCAGGGAAAGTCGCGTCGTAATCCTAGATCTAAATCTAAGTGAGCGTATCCATACGTGCATATAGGGGTGCCATTAGCTGCGGATAGTTGAAAATCCGTTTTTGAGTGTCGCTGAGGTAGAGCGGATCGCGGATAGACGCATACGTCGCTTCCTGTATCTACTAGAAACGGTACCTTAGATCGACGATCCGTGACGAACAAGCGACCAGACGGGAGGGGGCAGTCGTCAGTCGCCATTACTGACTGCCCCTGGAGTTTTCCGCACCGTATCCGCCACGAGAATTTTCCGTTCCGTATCCGCCACCAGAATTTTCCGTTCCGTATCCGTATCCGCCGCGCGAGTTTTCCCCACCGTAGTCACATGGCTTGACGCATAACTTCGCGTTATTTCCGTGTTTAGAATGGTACCAACATACGGGGAACTTCCTGTAGTTAGATGCAGACCGGGTCAATGACCTGCTACGTCCACGGCGCCGATGTACTGAGCGAGATCTTCCTTGTTGCGAGTCTAGTTGCGATGAAAGATTTTTCAACTGCTTACGTAACTCCGCTATTTCCCGTGCCATGGCGTCCATGCTTGATCCGGGTCCGGAAGACTGAGCTGATGCGACTTGAGGTGTAGGTACGGTAATATCGTTTATTTTGTCAGATAAATCAGCGAGTACCTCTAGAGATGCGGTGGGCTGGGCAGCTATTATTGTTTGAATGTTTCGCGGTAGCCGGCTGGTCCATATGGTCTTTAAGAAATCTTCGGGCACACTCGGTCCAGCAAGGTTCTGAAGATGGCGAAGAAACTGTGATGGTCGGCGATCCCCCAACTCCTCGTGCATTAATAGCTGTTTAACTTTCTTTTCATGTGATGCACTTAACCTTTTTATCAATTCTGACTTTAATTTCTCGTACTTCTCTGTTGCAGGTGGGGCCACGATAATATCCTTCACTTCCTTGGAGATTTGATGGTCAAGTTGTCCAATAGCGTAGTTGAACTTGGTGGTGTCGGAAGTGATATTCGAAATCGCAAATTGGCTCTCAATCTGCGCAAACCAAATTTCGGGTTCGTCGGGCCAAAATGGCGGCACCCGAATTCCAACACGAAATAACTCCATCGGCTTCTCAGTAGGTACGCGCTCTTCATCCTTTTGCATTGTTTCACTTTTCAGCGGGAGTCACCAATATAGCTACGTACCTACTTATAGTGAGTTCCTGGTAGATACACAGGTCGCAAGATGAAAGTCCAGATTCACAGAATACAAATATATTATTACGAAACACTGAGTTAGAGTACGCGAGCGTGCGTTCAGCGCGGGTATAGCTTTCTCACTGTCGTCGACGGCCGCCGGCCGGCCGCGGCGCGCCGGGCGATGTCGGCTGACGTCATCCGATCATACGCTGTGCGGATTGGTGCGCGAGCGCTCCCGAGTCACACACGTACAGGGCTGTACCTACGGCAGGGTGGAATTTGGTGGAATTTGGTTGATACGGACGCGGACGTACGGAAAGTAATTTAATAATTATATTTAATTATAGGTGCTCGCCACAAACCATTCAGAATCAACTTTTCAAACGTGTCTAAAAGTCGGTATTCGAATTGAACTCAAATTGAAGAATTTGAACCAAATTAGGAGTTTTTGTGCTTCGGATTATGACTGTACAGCTTTCTTATAATATTTTATAATGTTGGCATTGATAAAGATTTGTAGGATTATTATTAGGTGAAATGAACTTTTTTCTCTCTCTCTCCGTGACGGTGGACAAACACTACCAAAATCACTTCGGCGGTTCTGACTTTCGATGCGAATGCACACGTCATTCGTAAAAGTCGATAAACAATAATTTTGTTTACTAAAATATGTTTTCTTACATTGTTGTTAGAATTCACAATATAAAAGCAGGTAATAATACATCTTCTGTGGTATATCGACTTGAAGTTTGACTTATGTCACTATGTATTTAATGTACCTACATGACTGAAATTTTCACTTGGAAAATGAAATATAAGAAAGTAATATGATAGAATAAATGTCACAGATTATAGAACATCTTCCAGAACGGGAATCAGAATCATAGTTTTAAAGATGTCAAAAATCCGTAAGGTTTTCAATAATGCACTCCTGTGTATGTTATTGAAAAATATCTGACACATATTTTAGAGTTTTCGTTTGTTTTTTTTTTTTATGTATACAATTTGCTGATGGATCAAGCATATGGCCCACCTGATGTTAAGTGGTTATCATAGCCTATAACAAAGCATTGTCTTGTAGGTCACGTTAGTAAGGAACGTGCCCTACAATACACTGCTCTGCGTCCATCAACCTGAGGCATACGGGTGTTTAGCCTCATGTGCCTGTAATTACATATATGTATATACATATACGTATGCTGACTGGAACCTAATTATTAAATACTAGCTGACCGGTGCCCACTTCGTTGGGCGGTAAACATGTTTACTTACAAATCTTAACTGAAGTAGTACTCGATGTCACCAACAGATGGCGTTAATACGGCATAAAATAGCGGCCGTTCGCAGTTTCGCCAGCGTGGCAGTTTATATCAGTTCCCGTTATTTTTTCGGGATAAAAAGTAGCCTAAGTTACTCCTTGTTACATTAGCTATCTGCCAGTGAAAGTCCCGTCGAAATCGGTCCAGCCGTTCCAGAGATTACACGAACATCCAGAGAACAAACAGACAGACAGACAGACAAAAATTTAAAAAAATGCTATTTTGGTATATGTATCGTATATACATTCCTATGCATGTAGTAAAAAGCGTTATTTTAATATTACAAACAGACACTTCAATTTTATTTATTTGTATAGATTTTGTTATAAAACTATATTACATTATGAATTATGTCCTTTTTATAAAACGGCCCTGGTGCTGGCTGAGATGGAGAGACTGCGTCACCTGCCCAAGGTAAGCGACGGCGCCAGGGAAGTATGCGTCTTCGCGGGGCGAGTGGCCAACGCAGTAGCCACGGTGAAGGCTCTGGGGCGTGAGGCGTACCTTAAGGTCGTACCAATAGAACTGGTAAGTCTGAACGCCAAGATCAGTACGTACGCGCTCCTAGACGACGGCAGTACGTGTACATTTATAGAGGAGTCCATCACTGAGCTTTTGGGTGCCGACGGGCCGACAAAGACGCTATGGATAAAGGACGCTAATGGTGGTGAGGCCGAGCATAAAAACAGTAAGATGGTCAGTGTCAGAATACGCGGCAGGAACGAGAGGCGCGAGCATGTGTTGCGCGAGGCGCAGACAGTCAAGCGCTTGAATTTTGTCACGCAGACCATCGAGCCCGCAGACATAAAAGACTGCCACCACCTTAGGTCGATCAAGGAGGACCTAGTCTACGAAAACGCGTGCCCTAAAGTCATCATCGGGCAGAATAACTGGGACCTCATCGTGTCGAACGAGGTGAGACAAGGACGGGACGATCAACCCGTCGCCTCGCTCACACGTTTAGGATGGGTGCTTCACGGCTGTCGGTACTCCGATGCGGCGTCCGACGACGACGGAGACTTATGCGGGTGCATATCGACAGTAGCCCAACGAGCAGAGGATTTTGAAGAAAAAATGAAAAACTTCTTCAGACTAGAAGTCGTGGGGTCCCTCAACGCCGACTCCGCTATCTGCGCGCTACGCCGGTTTATCGCACGGCGCGGCTGCCCGAAGGAAGTGATGAGTGACAACGCGACGTGCTTCAAGGCCGCCGATCGAGAGCTACGAGCGGCCTTACTGGAAGCCGTCGAAGAGGAGGTGAACAGCCGCTACATCAAGTGGCGATACATCCCACTAGCAGCGCCGCTCATGGGCGGCGCTTGGGAGCGCTTAGTGCGCTCTGTCAAGGAAGCGCTCACAACGACGCTTCAGGAGAAGAGCCCGAAAGAAGAAACCTTGGCCACCCTACTGGCCGAGGTTGAAGCCACGGTCAACTCACGGCCGCTCACTCACGTGGCCGTGACCCCAGACGACCCAGAGGCTCTGACACCCAACCACCTGCTGTTGGGGCCTAACAGCCACGTCCCAGCCCCGGGAGAGTTCGACGAGAAGGACGACCATGCGCGACAACACTGGCGGCGCGCACAACGACTGGCTGACGAGTTCTGGCACCGGTGGCTGCGCGAGTACCTACCCGCACTGCAGCACCGGCGGGAGCCCCACACCAGCGGCAACCCACCAAAGGTCGGCGACCTTGTCGTCATATGCGACGAAAACCTACCCCGCGACACATGGCCGAGAGGACGAGTCACGGCGCTGTACCCAGGACGAGACGGCGAGATCCGAGTGGTGGACGTCATCACCAGCGCCGGTCACATCCTACGGCGTCCGACGAAGAAGATTGTCGTGCTACCGATTCATCGCGAGACAGCGACGGCGGGAGAATGTGCACGACAACGTAGTTCTTAAGTTTAGTGATAAGTTGTACATTATATCCTAGTAGCCCTACGCAATGTAACATGTGAAAAGGTCAGGTAGGCAAGCGCTAAATAAAGTTATTTTTTAAGGTGTTTAAATTAGATAAACCATAGGCAGGTAGAACCCTACACTAAAGAACAAAGAGCTAGGCCTAGTCAGGAATTTGCATACCAGGCCTAGCTAGGTAGTTAGAGAATGTTAGGGATCTACCGAAGAACGAAAATAGAGTTAGGTATGCCCAGGGACTTGTCAGAGTTAGACCTGACTAGCCTCAGAACGAGTAGGCTACGTACCTATTCAGAGTCGAGTAGGTACGTAGAAGAGTTAGGTCTAGCTTCTGTAGTATAGACAAGTTTCTGGGCCAACGTAGTTAGCATTTACATGTAGCTTAGGTACACTGCACGCACATAAGTCTATAAAACATTGTAGGTACCTAAGCATAAGAATCATGGTATTAAATAAAGAGACGCGCTTCCGTCAATGTGCGGGCGGCAAGGGAGGACGACGACTTGTATAAATAATAGGCTAAAATCGCCGAACAACCAGTGCTCCACTACCCGTCGTCACAACAACACCTACCTGCGCCCCGAGACAAGTCGTCGTCGTCCCTTCGCCCGGCCTACCTGACCTCGGCCGTTACCCGTTACCCGGCGTTTTATTACTCCACATCTGCAGACCATCCGCAGCCCAACTTTAAAATATACAGTCCACTGAAATCACCAATAGGCTAAAATCGCCGAACAACCAGTGCTCCACTACCCGTCGTCACAACAACACCTACCTGCGCCCCGAGACAAGTCGTCGTCGTCCCTTCGCCCGGCCTACCTGACCTCGGCCGTTACCCGTTACCCGGCGTTTTATTACTCCACATCTGCAGACCATCCGCAGCCCAACTTTAAAATATACAGTCCACTGAAATCACCACGAACATTGGTAAGTTGTACATTATATCCTAGTAGCCCTAAGCAATGTAACATGTGAAAAGGTCAGGTAGGCAAGCGCAAAATAAAGTTATTTTTTAAGGTGTTTAAATTAGATAAACCATAGGCAGGTAGAACCCTACACTAAAGAACAAAGAGCTAGGCCTAGTCAGGAATTTGTATAACAGGCCTAGCTAGGTAGTTAGAGAAAGTTAGGGATCTACCGAAGAGCAGAAATAAAGTTAGGTATGCCCAGGGACTTGTCAGGGTTAGACCTGACTAGCCTCAGAACGAGTAGGCTACGTACCTATTCAGAGTCGAGTAGGTACGTAGAAGAGTTAGGTCTAGCTTCTGTAGTATAGACAAGTTTCTGGGCCAACGTAGTTAGCATTTACATGTAGCTTAGGTACACTGCACGCACATAAGTCTATAAAACATTGTAGGTACCTAAGCATAAGAATCATGGTATTAATGCGTAGGGAGCCGACCTCGCGTCGGAGCCGTGCGGGTACCTAACTCATAGATCTAAACTACTCCCCTGCACGCGCACTCCCAACTTGGTGACGCTCACTTCGCAACGGGCCGTGCAGCAGAAATCGTAATATTTTAACTTCGCCATAACTTCAAAACCAAACGTCCAATTCTAATCATTTAAAGACCAAATATTATCTACATGAACTGTACTTAGTGATAAAATAATTTATTTCGATAAGGATTAATAGTAAGAGTAAAATAAATGCGTTTAAATGTAGTCCAAAAAAAATTGAAGATTTTTAAATAAAAAAATGGTTGTTGTGCCTCACTCGACATAGATAGGTATAGTGTGTCGCTGACTTTTTTGTAGATATTTATAAGATCTACAATTATGTAGAACATTTTATGGTTCTATCTTTTATAGTTTAGGCAGCGTACGCAAAATAAGTAACTTTTCTGGTTGATTTTTTACACCTTGTGTCTGAAAAACCCAAATATTTTACGGAACGCTATTTTTTCCAAAATAAAATATAGCCTATGTTACTCAGTGATAATGTAGCTTTCTAATGAAAAAAGAATTATTAAAATCGGTCCAGTACTTTTTGAGTTTATTCATAACATACAAAAATACAAAAATACAAAAATACAAAAATACAAAAATACAAAAATACAAAGCTTTCCTCTTTATAATATTAGTGTAGATGGAAGAGTATAGTTTTTTTAGTTATTTATACTTGGGTTTCATGTGCTTAATCGGAGAGTGTCCACAACTAAAGCAACAATTTAACTTACAATAGGTTTGAATAAGAAATAAACAAATCTGAAAAATAACCACGATCACCGACATAGCTCTCACAATCAGCAAGTTGAAGTGGCAACAGACAGACATAGCTCGTAGAACCGCAAACTACAGATGAATAAAGGCTCTCGACTCTCGATTGTCGGCCATGAACAGGAAGACGAAGCGTAGGACGCTCTTCCATCCGATACTTTGCTAGGATCACGGGAAGTCGGAGGATAAAAAGTTTCACAATTGGGGTTTTGAAAAAAAAAAATGTTTTTTTTAATGTATTTTAATACATTATTATTAATAATATTGATATTTAATGCAAAAAACTTAAAAAAAAAACTAATAATAGACAATTAAAAATTGATAAAATTTAGAAAATAATCACGTGACTATAAACGCGCCATGATTGATCACCATAGTTGTTGTCACATAGTGACTTCATTAAGTTATAGCTATCTAATAACAGTACAGCGTGCGCGGCTATTGCAATGAGTGAAAACCGCTCGGGTTTGTTCGGGAGCTGCCGGCGTGTTTTCAGTACTGGATTCAAAAAATATTTTTATTTTGAAATAACTTTTGAATTATTGTAAAAAAAAATAAAACATATATGACCTTTCAATTACCGCAAAAAAAAAATTCAAAACCCCAATTGGTCTTTCTGCAGTGGATTATGTCTTCAGGGTGATGATGGTAATAGTAAAATTTTAAAATAATATATAAAATACTATTCTCACCTTTTAAATCTTTTTTGGACTTCTACATATACTTTAAATCAAAAACTAGGCAAATCGGTTCAGTCGTTCTCGAGTTTTTGTAAGACTAACAAACATCAATTAATTTTTATATATATATATTTATATTGAAAATATGGATAAATTAAATTTTATCTTTACATAAGTATTATGAAATATTGTACCACAGAGTATTGTACACACTTACACAAACTGAACTTTTTGGACAATGTTCTGTCAATCTAAAATGTCAAATTGAAACCAACGCTCGTATTCCAAGACAAATCTCAACACTAACTCAAAATAGGTGTTCATTAAAAACTTTGTTTTTGTGGTTAGATTGGATAGAAAATGGATCTAAAAAAATTTTGCCGAGGTATAAGATTATTATGTTTACGGAACAACTAAGAAATGTAGATGGAATAAAGTGCCCTATCGCCTTTGGAGTGCTTATCACCGTACTAAACTAGCTGACAGAAAACTTATGTACTTTTTATTGTAAACACATACTTAGAATACAACTCGCGACTGTATTCGATTGTTATCTAAGCGAAAACACTAGTAAATGGGGGTGTTAAAGAAATCTCAACCTTATCTATACTGGTGCAAGTTTTATGTCAATTTTAGCTTCGATGAACAATAATGAGTTCAGATAGATTCAAAAATTGTATGAATTTGACATTTTGACAACAAGGGGCATAGTTACTTGGTAACCTCATACATCCAATATAAAAATACCAACTATTGATCAAGTGAGCGAAGCGTCTTAGTTTCGATATTAGCATAAAAATGCATTTGTCCGTCTGTCAGTCTGTCTGTTTTCGCCTACAGGTCGCATTTTTCGATTTATACCTACTGTTTTTTTGATGGTACAAACAGATGGCCCACCTGATGTTAAGTGGTTACCATCACCTATAACAAAGCATTGCCTCGTAGGCCACGCTCGTTAGGAACGTCACCTACGATGCACTACTCAGCGTCCCTCAACCTGAGGCATACAGGCGTTAAGCCTCATGTGCCTGTAACTACACCGGCACCCACACCCTTCAAAATGGAACACAGCAAGCTGCTTGGCAACAGAAATAGGTAGTAGTACTGCCCCGGACGAGCCCTTCACAAAGAGCTCTACTACTACTCATAGAACCACTACTTAGTAATAATCTTTATCCTGACTAACTGACGAACACAAGACAACATGCAGCCTAAAACACTGGTCGAAGAGAATTGAAATTTTTGGGTATATTTATCTTATTGGGTGAAAAGACCAAGGAACTAAGATACAAAGAAATAAATTCCTGAAATTTAACTCCTACACGGGGTACAGCAGGGATTGAAGTTCATATGAAAATAACATCACGCGGACGGAGTCACACGCGTTTCGCTAGTACATTATCCAAGGATTGATGTGATCAAACCCTGGAACCGACGATCGCTTGTATCTTATGATAAAGAACGCCTAAGACTAATGGACTTCTTCCACACGATGATGTTGATATTTTATGACCCAGCCGTAATTTCGTTACACTGTGTCTTGTTGTATTTGTATTCACTGTGACAAATAAATGACACCTATAGTAACTATGTGATTATCACTGTCAAACGAGCCACAGAATAATGTATAGTTGCTCGGAACGACTTTTGACGTGGACCCTGCCTCCTGAAGCGCCAAAGCGCTACTGAGCTTGTATAGGTACGTCTGGCGTATTTATGTTTTTGGGCTATCTACTATTTTTATAAAAAAGTAAGCTAGCTAACAAAAAAACAACTCGGAGACCAGATTACGTATTTTTTAAGGAACACATGAACAGAAAAATCGTTGAAATATCTCGATTAACAATCGAATAAAACACCCTGGGTCGGAGGGTCACCCTCGGAATTTTAGTAAAACTTTGTGTAAACTTTTATCGAACCCAATGGAATCAAGAGTGTTTCTGGTCGCTCCGAAATATAGATGGTCCTTTTAAATGTAATATTCAATTTAAAAAAATATATGAATATGTTGTTTTTACATAAAAAACAGGTGCTGATTAGGCTCCCACCTCGTCTTAATACTGGTGTCATTGTTAGGTGGTGAATTTAACATTTATATAAATAACGACAAAGAGAATAAACAACACGTGCTACCGGCTGTCTGACTTTAGGTTCGCCAGAGATGCTGGTTTGATTCTTGTGGGAGAACAAGTGATTAATTTTAGGTAGCCCGCGCATAATGGGTACATACCTATTGGTCAGGTATAATAGCCAATATGCTGTGGCCATCTCCGTTAGTTGACATGAAAGTACAATAATATTTAAGATACGCCTAAAGAGTGCCAGGGAATATACAGGGTGAATTTTTGAGACGGGACAGTAAGAGCAGGTACCTTAACCGTTACAGTTACAGGAAAATGTTTTTAGAAAACTAGTGTTACAAACCCTTCGCGGGCCCCAGTAATGTAGCAGTGACGAGAACTACCTACTTATGTTTTAAAACATTTTCATAGAACTAATCTGAGCGTTACAAAGTAGTGAGTGAATAAGATCTATTGTTCCGTTTGTTTGGACGATTAAATTTATGGATCCGGCTAGCTAAGTTCGACGGAGACGAGAAGGGCAGACCTTTTGTAACGCTCAAGAGGATCATACATGTGAATAAACGGAATAATTATTAAATAACGGAGTAAAACAGTTTTAATCTGCCACCTGACCCATCCTCTGTCACACTATCCATAAATTTTTAAGATATATTGAACTGCATTTACAGATTTTAGAAAAAGTGTACAGTCAGCAAGAAAATGGTCATTTAACACAAAAACTTTTTTGATGCAAATCGATCCTGTTTCTTATAAGGATCAAAAGTCTCTACTGAGGTTTGAGTAATAGAAATGTCAGAAATTGCGGACATTACGAAACATTAGTCCTGTATATATTACGGAACATTAGTCTTGTCTTGAAGCAGATTTCCACTTTGGCAAATTAGCAACAAAACTGAACTGTTTTCATATTATGTAGGTACAACATTCTATCACACGTATGTAATATATTACTGTAAGTACCTACTATACACATGTGTGTACTAGCCTAATACTAGTATGCACTGCTAATACTAATGAACTCAATTATCTATAGTAGGTACGCTTACAGTTTAAAAACAGTGACCATCGCATTTATTGACATCCGGTGAGCATACCAATCATAGGATTTCCCTTTATCATGGATGTTCATTCAGAACTAAATAATAGACTTAATAAGTATAACCTAGTTACCTAATATAGCATTTTTTATTTATAAACCGTTTGCTGAATATATTTATAAATAAAAGTCTGATATTATGATTAGCTGTGTTACTGTCAGCTTTCTTACAATTATTTATACTTTTATTGTGCCTACCTCTTTAGTAAGTAGTAGTGTAGGCAGGTAAGCTAGTAGGAACTCTTTCAATCACGAGCTGTCTTATCCCCATTTGTGAACTACGAACTGATGTGGTTTTTTTTATACAACAAAGCATAGCCTTGCAAGTCAGGTTCGTTAGGAGCGTGCCCTGTGATTCACTGCTTTGCGTCCAGCAACCTGAGGCACAAAGCTGAAAACTTTGTGCCTCAGGTTAAACATTTTTCCCAAGGCGGGAATCGAACCCGCAACAATCTGTCAAAATCGAATTATTTTGTCGGCTATTCGGTTCAGGAACCGCAATAAAACGTGATGGGAAGGCCGCGAAAACGGCTGAACCAGGTACCTACCCAGTACCTACGTGCAGATATAGAACTCACTATAATAGGAACCGCGGTTCTAATGCACTAAGGTTTAGTTGAAGATAGGTCGGGAGGTAAGTAGGTACTTACTTATTCAAACTACAGACTGCATAGTCGTCAGCACCTCCTGCTGGTACCCTTTCGGGAGTACTTGTTCACATAGCTTCAATACTTGATGCTAGGCTAGAGTAGTGTAGGTAACTTAGTAGGTAATCCTGTGATTGACATTTTTAAATAAAGTGTAGATGGAGTGGTAAAACATAGTAAATATTATATATCAGCATAGTGCTAGTCAGCGAAAAAACCGCTCGATCACCGGTTCGATCAACACCGAGGACGAACATTTGTGTGATGAACATATTCTATGTTTATTCTCTGTCTAGCTAGCTTCAAGATATGGTTAATTTGGGTATGCAAATTATGCATATTATGTAAAAACGACCACAAATATTGATCTATTTATTACTTGTTTTAGGACCTTTTACTAAAGCTTCTGCAAGGAAATTGAAAATGCAGCAAGCGTGGTCGCCCGGGCTCAAACAAAGCTAGCCTGCCAGAATAACCCATAAAATTGCATAGCAAGCATTGTCGTTCAGGCTCAAATTGAACCAACCTCCTATAGAACTGAAACAATGGTTCTGTAAGCAAATTGCAACTGCGAACGTAGCTCGCTGTAACCTTCTACTAGCAGAAGGAAACAACGAGAGTTATCGTCCAAGTTTAAATAAATCCAACCTGCCTGAAGAAACAGATTCTGCTCCAGCAGATTGAAACTGCGAGAATTGTCGCCAGGTCAAATAAAATCTGCTTGGATTCTCCAAGCAGATTTTGAGTAAGAGGTATGCGATTAAATGTCTCTCTCAGAGAGGCTCTCTGATCACAGAGGAGTAAACTGTGCTTGAGGTAGTTTTACCAACCTACTTAGCTTACTGCCAAAGCTTTTCTGCACCAGCTACGTCCATGGTTCGTTGGGCTTACCTCATAGAAGTCCCGCCTTAAGGCGTGTCCCACCCTTGGCAGGCCACGCCCTTACCCACCCCTAATGCAGTCAGTCGCGCACTTACCCTCAACTGGATCTTTCACGTTTCAGCGGTTTCAGAAAAAAAAGTGAGAATAAATGCTTGTCCTCATAAAGTTTCATAAAATACTATGCATTTTTCTGAATGCCTGATTAACTTTCCTCGTTTTTAAACGACGCGACGGTATAACACGAGGCTTTCATTCGAGACGTCTTCTAAACGCACTATTGCCGGTAGAATTTGAAATTGGCTAATGAACAAACATTGTATAAATTAGAAGTGATGAAAATTGTGTGGTGGTGAGTGGTAGTGCTAGACCCTCTTGTGGTACCTAAGTGATCCAGCGTGGCATCAAGCTTTTTAGAATTTGTAAGTTTTTTCAAAGCATGTGTTTTTTGACATTATCGATGAAACAATGTCATATTTTAAAAGTCCTCTGATTATCCCCATTAGACATCCTTAAAGAATTTTGAGAGTAAGGGGATGTCTTTCATGTCTGGGGATTGAAGGGAATCCATTTCTTTTCTTAAGGTTAAACAAGTCGGTACGTTGTCCATACAAACGCTGTAAGTGTTTAATGTCTACTATTTATTAACGTGTGTCCGAAGTTAAGTTTGATACTGAATTATCTTGCCATTATCTAGGTACGTTACCTTATATGCTACAGTAAAATCAGATTACCTTGAAAGTTACAAGCGTTACAAAATTTAGTACTAAATCTTTCGACGCTTGTAACTTTCAAGGTAATCTGATTTTACTGTAGCATATAGGGTAACGTACCCTAGATAACGGCAAGATAATGTAGTATCAAACTTAACTTCGGACGCACGTTAATAAATAGTAGACATTAACACTTGTTTAACCTTAAGGTTAAACAAGTCGGTACGTTGTCCATACAAACGCTGTAAGCGTTTAATGTCTACTATTTATTAACGTGCGTCCGAAGTTAAGTTTGATACTACATTATCTTGCCGTTATCTAGGTACGTTACCCTATATGCTATGCGTTTGTATGGACATAGTACCGATAGTATACCATAGTACCTTAAGGTTAAACAAGTCGGTGTGTTGTCCATACAAATGCTGTAAGTGTTTAATGTCTACTATTTATTAACGTGCGTCCGAAGTTAAGTTTGATACTACATTATCTTGCCGTTATCTAGGCTCGTTGCCCTATATTCTACCGACTTGTTTAACCTTAACTGAACAATCATCAAATAATAGTGTTTTTCTGTAGTTTAAGACGTTCATTGTTTTATTTATAGTCGAAGATCCTTGTCGACGATTCATCGGGTGGCGCACGTGCGGACATTTTCGTCTGGTGGGTTGATTTACGAAACGCAGGAACCTATGGTCTCTTATTTATATGACTCGCTGATGGAAAAAGCATGATAATCTTGAGTGGTTACCTATAGCAAGGCATTCCTCAAACCATATTATGTTCCTCCGACGATGTACTGTTCTGCATCCATCAACTTGAGACGTACATGTTGATCCTCATGTGCCTTTAATTTCACCGGAACACGCACTTTTCAAACCGGAGCACAGCAAGCTGCTTGGCGGTAGAAATAAGCATGGTAGTATTACTACCCTAGACGAACCTTTAACTATAACTACTCTATCCCTTCTTTAGTACCACTAATTTCGCAAGGTAACATTAACACTTTCTAAGGCAAATCCGGGTTCGACTCATATGTTCGAGGCGAGTGAGCGGAGGGAGTGTGCCAGGGCCAACCAATATTTTTTTACATCCAGCCAAAATTACGTCACCCGGTTCACGGGTCAAGAGAAAGGAATTGAACTAAAGATAGCGGCTTACTATTCCATTATACTTATTTCCCCAGAAACCGTAGTAAGAAGGTTAGGTGTTATTAGTTATTCTGTGGTACCAAGATCCTGATATTCATAGTTTTATTTTTATGATCGCTCTTAAAGCGTTGCTACGTAGCGGCGCTCTACCCACGCAATCAATATCATAGATATTTATCTATCCTTGTTCATAAATAACACCAAAACAAAAACATATTTATTGTAATATCGTAAAATTTTTTTAACATATAAGGGTTCAGCTGACCGGTGTGGGGTCAGTGACCATACGTGTTACGACTTGCCTACCGAGGTCACTGCCTCTGGCAGTCTGGAATGGGCGCTATCAAGTGTAGTTTTGTACATTTTTATATGGATGATGATTGTGTACAGAACAGTATTAAAAAATGAAACTTCAAACGAATCCTCTGTAGGTGTGCAAAAAGGCATTTCTGAAACTATAGTTTGAAGCTTTGTGCCATTTGTACCTACTATGTTAAATAAGCTATCCTTGTGTACAATAAAGTGTTTTTTATCTCTCTATCTTTATATGAAAAGAGTACAAGTAGGTAGATACATCAGTAATAGCAGCAACTACAAGTAAGTAAGTAACCAATAAATTGAATACGATTTTTTTTATTTTTTAAGTGCCGGATTGTTATTAACTCATATTTTTAGTTACGAAATCCTCAGGACACTTGCAAATTTATTTATAGTCTCTTCTGTGGATAGGAAAATGTGTTTTCATAAACAATGATTACTTAATGTCTCAATTCCCTCCCAATTATCCTATCTCCAAAGAATTTGAAGTCTTCACCTTTACCTGGAAGTCTCTGACTTTTGATTGCTTGTCAAACTGATTTGACGTTTGACAACCTGTTTCCTTTCTTACCATAATCGTTTTAAATATTGAGAACAACCCTGACCAAGCGAACTCTCAACCATATTTCTATCAAGTTAAAGTTCTAATTTTAAATCCACTTTGGCTAAATTCACATATAAATTTTGCAAGCTATTTTGGTTCTTCTATGTTAGTAGCAGCTTACAAAATGGCGTGTTCATGAAGTGAATAGATGGTAAATGTATTATAAAGACGAGATACTTACCTTCTGAACTTATGACATTTTTGATTCGAGCGCAGCGGGATGTCTTTTTGTGTAGGGTAAGTATGTCTTATGGAAATGTCGGAAAGTCACCGTTTTGTTTTCTGTGTACTTATGTTCACGGATTCAAGCAGTAACAAACAACCGTTAATTAAAACCGTTAACTCAAAACGAATTCCTGTATGTATTTAATACTATAGAAAAACGCTGTCCTTACCTAAACATAACACTACACTGAAGAACGCTCTGAAAAAATGGTCTTCCTAACTATCACAACCATTTGATCCCACTTATATAGGCACATCAGCAACTTTAATCAAAAACGAGCGACTATATTTTATAGTGAGTGAGCCGTACGAAATACCTAGATGGCATGTTAAAAAAACAAGAAGTCTATCCAGCTGGCTTAAAAAAGTCATATCTAACCTACCTATATCTAGCTAATATGAATATTTCATAAATAGATAAACTTAGTAGGTACACTTGAAATACATTACTCGCTTTCTGGGAAGTAGAGTAAAAAACTCGGCATTTCATCACGTTTGTACACCCTAATCACTTAATCAGTGCGTGTATGTGACACAACCACCTTGATGTGCATGCCTCCAGCTTCCTCATATGGAAAATGCAGATTCTGAAAATGCCAATATTTAGTTCATATTTAGTACCATCATAGATTACAACCATAATTTAGGTGCCAAAAAAACAACGACGCTACAAGCCTTTGAAGGTGTGTTAGCTGAAGTAACATGCCACCAGCTTCCTCATTCAGTGTGGGCAAACGAGTGCTGATAGAGCTATAGAACAAACGCTAGCATTTAGTACCAGATGAGTGCACTAGGTAGCAAAATTTCCAAACCTGCAGCTAAAAAACTCTCGGAGTTATAAGACTTCATCAACGTGTAAGCTGACGTACCGTTATTTCAGCACGCACATGCTGGTTCTCTGAAACGGCTGCAGCTATAGGCACGGTTGATATCTCCAGATTCAGTGCATAATTGGTGCCAAAGGTACCAAATATTTGAGGCTTCTAGGTTCAAAACTCTTTGAACTACAGGCTTTTAGCAACGTGTAAGCTGGGGAAACGTTTCTCCAGCTGACACATGCTGGATCTCAGAAACGGTAAGAGATAGAGATTCGGTTGATATCTCCAAATGTCAATATGAATTAGTGCACTTGGCACCAAAATTTTGGAGTCTCTAGGACCAATAGTTACATCACAAGAAGCAAAAAACCATTTAACGGTCAACAAATTCAAACCAGTTTTCGCTTCTATAAAAGCGCGGCGTTGCCGCTCTGCACGCTACAATAGCGAGCGAACATTATGCTTGTTCTCTGTCTGTTTTTATATCTGTCTCTGGATACAACGTGTGTTGCCAGTTCAGTTTTAGTAGGTCGATAGTTTTATTCGAGTCTTGTCAGAACAGGTATTATAGGTACGAGGTACAACTAAATAGGTACTTTATTTTGTCTAGTTTAACCAAATAAAATAGGAACCTAATTAGGAAATTGGGTTTGTATGACCGATGTGACGCAGCGGCCTGTGACGCAGAAGTTTGCGGGTTCGATTCCCACCTTGGAATAAAATGTTTAAACGATCTGCAAATAATGAATCCGGGTGTTCTGGGTATTTTCTATGTTTAGTAAAAAATATGTATGTATTTTTGTAACGTCAGATTTGGAATTCAAAATGGCGGGTGCAAATGATGGTACAAAAAACTGACATGGGTGTCTTTTTCGACTAATTTGGGGGTGCTGATTACGAATATCTGGTCAAATTTGAAATTCAAAATGGCGGGTACAAAAATGGTACAAAAAACTGACATGGGTGTCTTTTTCGACTAATTTGGGGGTGCTGATTACGAATATCTGGTCAAATTTGAAATTAAAAATAGCGGGTACAAAAAATGGTACAAAAAACTGACATGGGTGTCTTTTTCGACTAATTTGGGGGTGCTGATTACGAATATCGGGTCAGATTTGAAATTCAAAATGGCGGATGCACATGATGATACAAAAAATTTATATGGGTGTCTTTTTCGACTAATTTGGGGGTGCTGATTACGAATATCTGGTCAAATTTGAAATTCAAAATGGCGGGTACAAAAATGGTACAAAAAACTGACATGGGTGTCTTTTTCGACTAATTTGGGGGTGCTGATTACGAATATCTGGTCAAATTTGAAATTCAAAATGGCGGGTACAAAAAATGGTACAAAAAACTGACATGGGTGTCTTTTTCGACTAATTTGGGGGTGCTGATTACGAATATCGGGTCAGATTTGAAATTCAAAATGGCGGATGCACATGATGATACAAAAAATTTATATGGGTGTCTTTTTCGACTAATTTGGGGGTGCTGATTACGAATATCTGGTCAAATTTGAAATTCAAAATGGCGGGTACAAAAAATGGTACAAAAAACTGACATGGATGTCTTTTTCGACTAATTTGGGGGTGCTGATTACGAATATCGGGTCAGATTTGAAATTCAAAATGGCGGATGCACATGATGATACAAAAAATTTATATGGGTGTCTTTTTCGACTAATTTGGGGGTGCTGATTACGAATATCTGGTCAAATTTTAAATTCAAAATGGCGGGTACAAAAATGGTACAAAAAACTGACATGGGTGTCTTTTTCGACTAATTTGGGGGTGCTGATTACGAATATCTGGTCAAATTTGAAATTCAAAATAGCGGGTACAAAAATGGTACAAAAAACTGACATGGGTGTCTTTTTCGACTAATTTGGGGGTGCTGATTACGAATATCTGGTCAAATTTGAAATTCAAAATGGCGGGTACAAAAATGGTACAAAAAACTGACATGGGTGTCTTTTTCGACTAATTTGGGGGTGCTGATTACGAATATCTGGTCAAATTTGAAATTCAAAATGGCGGGTACAAAAATGGTACAAAAAACTGACATGGGTGTCTTTTTCGACTAATTTGGGGGTGCTGATTACGAATATCTGGTCAAATTTGAAATTCAAAATGGCGGGTACAAAAAATGGTACAAAAAACTGACATGGGTGTCTTTTTCGACTAATTTGGGGGTGCTGACTACGAATATCTGGTCAAATTTGAAATTCAAAATGGCGGGTACAAAAATGGTACAAAAAACTGACATGGGTGTCTTTTTCGACTAATTTGGGGGTGCTGATTACGAATATCTGGTCAAATTTGAAATTCAAAATGGCGGGTACAAAAAATGGTACAAAAAACTGACATGGGTGTCTTTTTCGACTAATTTGGGGGTGCTGACTACGAATATCTGGTCAAATATGAAATTCAAAATGGCGGGTACAAAAAATGGTACAAAAAACTGACATGGGTGTCTTTTTCGACTAATTTGGGGGTGCTGATTACGAATATCGGGTCAGATTTGAAATTCAAAATGGCGGATGCACATGATGATACAAAAAATTTATATGGGTGTCTTTTTCGACTAATTTGGGGGTGCTGATTACGAATATCTGGTCAAATTTGAAATTCAAAATGGCGGGTACAAAAATGGTACACAAAACTGACATGGGTGTCTTTTTCGACTAATTTGGGGGTGCTGACTACGAATATCTGGTCAGATTTGAAATTCAAAATGGCGGGTGCACATGATAGTACAAAAAACTGACATGGGTGTCTTTTGTGACTAATTTGGGGGTGCTGATTACGAATATCTGGTAAAATTTGGAATTCAAAATGGCAGGTGCAAATATGGTGGCGGGTGGTCAGACACCCATATCAATTTTTTGTATCAAATCTGACCAGATATTCGTAATCAGCACCCCCAAATTAGTCGAAAAAGACACCCATATAAATTTTTTGTATCATCATGTGCATCCGCCATTTTGAATTTCAAATCTGACCCGATATTCGTAATCAGCACCCCCAAATTAGTCGAAAAAGACACCCATGTCAGTTTTTTGTACCATTTTTGTACCCGCCATTTTGAATTTCAAATTTGACCAGATATTCGTAATCAGCACCCCCAAATTAGTCGAAAAAGACACCCATGTCAGTTTTTTGTACCATTTTTTGTACCCGCCATTTTGAATTTCAAATTTGACCAGATATTCGTAGTCAGCACCCCCAAATTAGTCGAAAAAGACACCCATGTCAGTTTTTTGTACCATTTTTGTACCCGCCATTTTGAATTTCAAATTTGACCAGATATTCGTAATCAGCACCCCCAAATTAGTCGAAAAAGACACCCATGTCAGTTTTTTGTACCATTTTTGTACCCGCCATTTTGAATTTCAAATTTGACCAGATATTCGTAATCAGCACCCCCAAATTAGTCGAAAAAGACACCCATGTCAGTTTTTTGTACCATTTTTTGTACCCGCCATTTTGAATTTCAAATTTGACCAGATATTCGTAGTCAGCACCCCCAAATTAGTCGAAAAAGACACCCATGTCAGTTTTTTGTACCATTTTTATACCCGCCATTTTGAATTTCAAATTTGACCAGATATTCGTAATCAGCACCCCCAAATTAGTCGAAAAAGACACCCATGTCAGTTTTTTGTACCATTTTTTGTACCCGCCATTTTGAATTTCAAATTTGACCAGATATTCGTAATCAGTACCCCCAAATTAGTCGAAAAAGACACCCATGTCAGTTTTTTGTACCATTTTTGTACCCGCCATTTTGAATTTCAAATTTGACCAGATATTCGTAATCAGTACCCCCAAATTAGTCGAAAAAGACACCCATGTCAGTTTTTTGTACCATTTTTGTACCCGCCATTTTGAATTTCAAATTTGACTAATTTGGGGGTGCTGATTACGAATATCTGGTAAAATTTGGAATTCAAAATGGCAGGTGCAAACATGGTGGCGGGTGGTCAGACACCCATATCAATTTTTTGTATCAAATCTGACCAGATATTCGTAATCAGCACCCCCAAATTAGTCGAAAAAGACACCCATGTCAGTTTTGTGTACCATTTTTGTACCCGCCATTTTGAATTTCAAATTTGACCAGATATTCGTAATCAGCACCCCCAAATTAGTCGAAAAAGACACCCATATAAATTTTTTGTATCATCATGTGCATCCGCCATTTTGAATTTCAAATCTGACCCGATATTCGTAATCAGCACCCCCAAATTAGTCAAACAAGACACCCATGTCAGTTTTTTGTACCATTTTTTGTACCCGCTATTTTTAATTTCAAATTTGACCAGATATTCGTAATCAGCACCCCCAAATTAGTCGAAGAAGACACCCATGTCAGTTTTTTGTACCATTTTTATACCCGCCATTTTGAATTTCAAATTTGACCAGATATTCGTAATCAGCACAGTCAAATTAGTCGAAAAAGACACCCATGTCAGTTTTTTGTACCATTTTTTGTACCCGCCATTTTGAATTTCAAATTTGACCAGATATTCGTAATCAGTACCCCCAAATTAGTCGAAAAAGACACCCATGTCAGTTTTTTGTACCATTTTTGTACCCGCCATTTTGAATTTCAAATTTGACCAGATATTCGTAATCAGCACCCCCAAATTAGTCGAAAAAGACACCCATATAAATTTTTTGTATCATCATGTGCATCCGCCATTTTGAATTTCAAATCTGACCCGATATTCGTAATCAGCACCCCCAAATTAGTCGAAAAAGACACCCATGTCAGTTTTTTGTACCATTTTTTGTACCCGCCATTTTGAATTTCAAATTTGACCAGATATTCGTAGTCAGCACCCCCAAATTAGTCGAAAAAGACACCCATGTCAGTTTTTTGTACCATTTTTGGTACCCGCTATTTTTAATTTCAAATTTGACCAGATATTCGTAATCAGCACCCCCAAATTAGTCGAAAAAGACACCCATGCCAGTTTTTTGTACCATTTTTGTACCCGCCATTTTGAATTTCAAATTTGACCAGATATTCGTAATCAGCACCCCCAAATTAGTCGAAAAAGACACCCATGTCAGTTTTTTGTACCATCATTTGCACCCGCCATTTTGAATTCCAAATCTGACGTTACAAAAATACATACATATTTTTTACTAAACATAGAAAATACCCAGAACACCCGGATTCATTATTTGCAGATCGTTTAAACATTTTATTCCAAGGTGGGAATCGAACCCGCAAACTTCTGCGTCACAGGCCGCTGCGTCACATCGGTCATACAAACCCAATTTCCTAATTAGGTTTCTATTTTATTTGGTTAAACTAGACAAAATAAAGTACCTATTTAGTAGTACCTCGTACCTATAATACCTGTTCTGACAAGACTCGAATAAAACTATCGACCTACTAAAACTGAACTGGCAACACACGTTGTATCCAGAGACAGATATAAAAACAGACAGAGAACAAGCATAATGTTCGCTCGCTATTGTAGCGTGCAGAGCGGCAACGCCGCGCTTTTATAGAAGCGAAAACTGGTTTGAATTTGTTGACCGTTAAATGGTTTTTTGCTTCTTGTGATGTAACTATTGGTCCTAGAGACTCCAAAATTTTGGTGCCAAGTGCACTAATTCATATTGACATTTGGAGATATCAACCGAATCTCTATCTCTTACCGTTTCTGAGATCCAGCATGTGTCAGCTGGAGAAACGTTTCCCCAGCTTACACGTTGCTAAAAGCCTGTAGTTCAAAGAGTTTTGAACCTAGAAGCCTCAAATATTTGGTACCTTTGGCACCAATTATGCACTGAATCTGGAGATATCAACCGTGCCTATAGCTGCAGCCGTTTCAGAGAACCAGCATGTGCGTGCTGAAATAACGGTACGTCAGCTTACACGTTGATGAAGTCTTATAACTCCGAGAGTTTTTTAGCTGCAGGTTTGGAAATTTTGCTACCTAGTGCACTCATCTGGTACTAAATGCTAGCGTTTGTTCTATAGCTCTATCAGCACTCGTTTGCCCACACTGAATGAGGAAGCTGGTGGCATGTTACTTCAGCTAACACACCTTCAAAGGCTTGTAGCGTCGTTGTTTTTTTGGCACCTAAATTATGGTTGTAATCTATGATGGTACTAAATATGAACTAAATATTGGCATTTTCAGAATCTGCATTTTCCATATGAGGAAGCTGGAGGCATGCACATCCACCTTGTGACGTCACAGTATCATTGTGTTCAACTTAGAATAGGGAAGGACAATCAATGTCGAATGATTGTTCGATTTTCATTAGAAGTTTTATTTAATTTTAGAAGGTTTATTTTCTCTATGAAAAAATAACGAGTGTTTGTGAGTGCTTTAGACCACACGACTGAAGTAAAACTTCTTTAATAGGTATACGAAACGTTATTATGAGGCTATGAGAGAAAGAGAGAAAGAACAGTGCTTTCATACCCCCTCCATGGTAGTGTTAAACGTTTAACGCAACCTTGTTGGAAGTCGCATTAGAAGTATTACTTCAAAAAGTATTTGTGGAGTTGTGAACCAAAATGGAGAAACAGATGCTTTTTATCCATCCATCTTCATAGGTACCTACTAACTACACAGATATACTCGTAGGTTCTGAAACTAAAGAAGTTAGCGATTTGTAATTTTGGAATATTTTTAAATGTTACTGACCCGATCCTAAGTACTCCAAGTGAAAAAAACTAAAATATTTGCATTTTGTTAGCAAAAGGTCCAGAATAAAAGATACCAAAATTTAAAAGGAAAAAATAATAATAACTGCCTAAGAAAACCTGTTTTTGACCTAAAGTGCGTCTCAACTTGTAGACAACTTTCGTGTTTTGTATGTTTTTTCTTGATCATGATGTGAAAAACACTTTTTTTACATTCAGTCGGCGGTTATTTTAATGACATTACTATGAGTACGTGTAATGCTATGAGTGTGATATGAAATTCCGTCGAGAATTCGAGATGCTTGTTCAACGTTAGGCGCCTGATCGCTAAACTTAGCTTATCGCAAAAACATACAAACTTAAATAAACATAAGCGTTAGGATGGTGTAAAAAATGATATAAAAAATACCTACAGCAAAAATTAAATGTACTCTAACTTGTTTACATCATTTATGGCCCATAAATTTATCAATAGATAAATATTGTTTCATCATCATAACCAACAGCCAACATAAGTCCACTGCTGGACATATATGCCTCTCCCATACGTTTCCAGGAAGAGCTATTTTGAGCCCCTTCCATCCCCCGACTTCCTGCGATCCTATGAATGTCGTCAGTCCATCAGTCCAACGCTTCATCTTCAGGTTCGTGGTCACCATTCGAGAACCTTTCCCCAGCGTCCTTGGCCTTGTAGTCTCTACATTACTGATAACCGTTGTCCCTGCCGTCGTCATTGTTTCCGGATCACTACAACATCGGATTATGGCTAATCCTTAGGCTGCATCTTTACTTTCCATCAGGTGTGATGACAGCCAAACGCTTAGTGGTCATTTGTTAAAAAAATAAACAAAGCAAGTGTTACACACTAGTGTAAGGTAATGTATGGTGTGGATGTTATTTCACTTGAAAACGTAGCCTGTTGTTCACCTGCGAAGGGCGGGCACCCCTCAATTAGCTAATGCTGTTGTATTTGCTGGCGGAACTGTTGTCACTATTGTACGGAATCTTTCTTTTGTACAAGTTTCTGAAAATGTTGTTCTGTGTAACTGTTGAAGGTTTTGTTAATATTCGCGTAGTTTTTTTATCGTGAAGAGTAGGTAGGTACCTAATGTTTTATAAGACGTTCGTGCACGCTGACACGGCGTCATAGAACGTCAACAGGAGCACTTCTTTTTTTCTGTGGCATCTATCCGTCATTCGACACTCAATTTTGCCAAGCTAATATAGTTTTTAATAGTTCATAACACAGAATACTTTGGTTCTTAGTCAAATAAGTCAAGTGACAAAATTTGGCAATCTTGAATCTTGACTATAACGCTATAACCAAATGACAACCCGACTAAGACGGGGTGTCATTGGTGTTGAATAAAAAGACAGGCAGCGTTTTTATTCATATCCTTTCAATTCAAAGGGAAACATTTTCATTCAAATCAGGATGCCATCTGTATGAAATGTAGGTATGTACAGTCAGCTGCACTAGAATGTATACAATTTATAACTTTCAAAATGGTTTCACAGCGGTGCTAAAAATATTTACACGAGAATTATTAAAAAAATAAGTGAGGTCATCAACTAATTTCATAACTTTTTAGTATTTGAGGTGCAAGAGTTTATTGTTTTGCTGTAATACCGTTTTGTAAGATACAAATTGTATACATTCTAGTGCAGCTGACTGTACATGTTGGTAATAAATAAATGAAAAGAAACAAAGCTTTCACATAAAATTCATTTTATTAATATTGTTAATGATGAAAACGCAACAGAGTTGTTTTATCCTCTCCCCTCCTGGCTGTCAAATCAGAAATCAACCCTTTAGTAGGTAGCTTAACATATTAGTCCAGGAGCCAACACGGCAGTGAAATTCGTGAAGTGGCGCAAAATTATGTTTTGATTTGGTGTGTTGATTCATAGGTACAAGTTTTTATCGGGTTTTGCCAGTGAACGCAAATATAGCATGTTTTATGCTGGGTTTTATGTTATCTTACTAGTAGGTACATGTTTTTTCGGCAATGTAGATAAGAACTCAGACATCCGTTTTCAAATTTCACTTGAAATAGTCGTTATATTGAAATGGTTTTTATGGAACATGATTTCAAGCGATTACTAAAAAATTTTGGATTTGTATCTTACTTAACTGTAGATTTTAAGGCCCGCTTGCACAACTAACTGATTTAATTTAGTTTTTGTTTGTCAATATAAACATGTTTAGCGTCAACGTAATAGCAACTTAATTTTCGTTGTGCGAGATGTTAAACGTAATTAGCTTTTTCAATGCATTTAGGGGCTCGCTAAACACGTTTGCGATCGCTGTGCGAACGGGCCTAAGGCTGAGGCTACATTAGACCGCGACGCGATCTTCGACACATGAGCGATGAAAACAAATAAATGAATGTTTACGTATATGGCTACACCATACATCAAATATTTGCCTTAAAAATCATTTCGCTCTTCCAGTCGCATCGCAAATCGCTGCCTACTGTAGCCTCAGCCTAAGTACCTCTTACAAATGAAACTTATATTCACCCAGAGGGAAAATTTTATTTTTTTAAAGTCAAAATAAATGAATCAATATTGGCATACATATGGGAACCAGATAGCTGATAGAATACTATAATTTTTGTAAAAAAATATACTTGGAATATAATTTAACACCCAGACACAAAACAAACATTTATGTTTATCGCGCAAATATTTGTTCTCGGAGGGGATCGAACTCACAACCTACAACGCAGAAAGCACAGCTACTAACAACTGAGTGAGGGTTGTCTGAGCAATAAGTATAAACGTAGACGGAAAATAAAGCGAAGGGCGCTCCCACCCAATGGACCGACGACATTGTAAAAATAGCGGGAAGTCAGTGGACGGTAAAGCTCAAAATCGTTCTTCCCAGTTTATTTTTCACCTTTAGATAAACGATGGTTGAGACCAATCGTCTCCTGCACTATTAACCCTTCAATGTTAATTATTTATTCAGTAAGCGGCCATCACAGCGCACTGCTCACTTACTAATCTATAATGTAAACGCGGCTTTTCATTAAAAACAATTAGGATCGTTTTAATCGGCCATCAGACAAACAATTTTGCAAATAAATATGGAGCACGCACTGCAGTTCGGCAGCTAAGGTATATTTTTTGCAATACCTCTGTACTTATTTGAATTCATTAGATTGTAAGCATTACTATTAGTTTTAACGTAGCGTAGCGCCACACTGGAGCTTCATTTTTTACATTATTATTATTTCGTAAAAGGATCTTACAAGAAACGGTAGCCGTAAATTTCTTGCCGGTTCTTTTAGGCTTGGTCGCGAGGAACTGGCGCTTTCTTGGAAGTACCTTGCTGGCTCACTTTTTGCAGAAACAGGACGGCCAGACTGATGAGACCAACAACAACCCTAAAAATGCACTATAAAGCTAACAAAAGATAAAATAATCACAACAATAAGTACTTACCTAATCCAAATCTCTAACATTACCCGTCCCGCGGGGCCATCCGTCCCCTGGGGTGAGCGAAGTGAACAGGGCGAGCAGCCCCTAGGGCAGGGTAACTAAGCGTGCTTAGCTGTTTTGTAAACATTTTGATAGAGAGAAAATCTGTTTGCGTTGTTCATTATTAATAGCTTTATGTGAGCGTTCTAAATAGGTGAGTGACGATGGTGGATGATGTGAGATGATCTAGATATTGTATTTCAAAATATAAAGTTAAATGCGTTTAGTTTTTATTTACTCTAAATAATAATAATAATCGTTCATTCAGAACAACGTGCATAGTGAATTTTCTGAAAATTTTCTCAATTTTTTTAAAGGTTGTAGTACCGATCGCTTTTAGCGGTAAGGCCACACTTTGTCGTGTTAATCAATAAAGAGTTATCTATCTATCTACCTCTACCAACTACTCTACTCTGGGTCAAAAAGAAGTCCCCTCACTGGTCAATTAACTTAATGGGTTAAGTGACACAAGTATCAATGCTCATATAAATTGGGGTTGTTGTGCACGGAAGGGTTAAGTTAAATTAGTAATTTAATATCCCTAATCGCTGCAGGTGGTCTAAGATATTTTGTAAGTTCAAGCCACTAGGCCAACTCGGTAGCTCAAGTGTACTGAGATCGCGTTTACGTACCCTCTGAAATACGGGGGTGCTCACTATATAAAAATTAGTAGACTATCTATAAGTATAAGCTCTACCTTATTTCGTGTAGTATGTTATTTTATTAATGCCTTTGACTGCTTCTACACGTTCCGTCAGGTGTCTACATCATCATCATCAACAGCCTAAAAGTTCACTGCTGGACATAGGCCTCCTCCATACGTTTCCAAGAACGATTTTGAGCCCTTTCCTAACTCGTGACCGTCGGGCAGGAGGGCGCCTACGCATCGTCTTACGGTTCGTGATCGCGACTCGAGAACCTTTTTCCCCAGTGGTTCTCGGTTCTACGATCTAATATGACCTGCCCATTGCCACTTCAACTTGCAATAGCTATGCCGGTGACCTTTGCTCTTATACGGACTATCTCATTTCAGAAAATTCGTTTATCGTTTTCAAGAGTAGACCGCTGGCTAGTTTATGTACCTACCTATGTCTAAGCATAATCGAGCGGCATTTCAGCGTTCCGTTCTAATGTTCTGTTTTTTCCGAACTCGAGCTTAGTCACTCCGGTCTGCGGTGTTTGGCACAATATCAAACGCTTTCGCATTAAACGGTCTCCGTTTTATGCGAAACCATCTATTGTTTTTTTTTATGTTTTATTCAGGAATGCTGAAAGTCTATCTAGCTGGAGTGTTCCAGGATCAAATGTGGTTTGAAGCAGATATGTCGCATTTCAGACAGACACAATTTCGACGATCAAATTCTTGTTTCAACCTCGTCTTAGCTCTAAAAAATTACGAGAACCGGGCCTCTGGCCGTATTGCATATTTTATTTTACTGGTAAAACAAATAAAATAATTACTAACATATAATACAAATGATCATTTATTTTATTATAACGGAAGTAATTTAGTATATACAAATATTTTACATCTAATATTTAACCTATCTACCTTATATCCACATATTTTATCATAACTTTTTCTACCTATAGTAAAGTGCGGGTCTTTACTATAGGTAGAAAACAGAATTTAAGTCACTGACCGCAGGAAGTGTGCCCAAAAGGCTGGCAACGTTACCTCTTTGAATTATATGCATTGGGTGTCATAAAAGGGTTACATATTTTATGCTAGATAAACTGTTCTAGATAGTTTTTGAGAGAAGAATAATATATAGTAAAATTCTGAAAACCAATTTAAATAGGCATAGTATTCTCTAGGAAAAACAGGGACTTATAAATACCGGCCAAGTGCGAGTGGACGCTCATAGGGTCCCGTTTTACCCTATGGGTAAAACACAAAAACCCTACCCTAAAAACCGGAACCCTAAAAAGAACACTGATATTGCGAGATCTCAATTCGAGTCGGACCATTCGTTTTATAAATTTTAGGATTTTTATAATTTATTTAATCTAAATTCAAATGTATAAAGGTTAATATTTACATGCTTCATTCATAACATCTCTACTTCCGCATGCTATAGCAAAACGCAACGGGGCGCTTCCGTTTCCGGTCCCGCCCACTCCCCCTTCCCACTCCCGGGGGGGATAAATATTTGATGAATTTGTTTGTTTATTGTTCGCATTGCGACCGGGCTTAACTTTTAATCTATATTTGAGTTAAAATACCTTTTAGGGTTCTGAAGTTCAAAAAAGACTCAAAATCGTTCTACTCGGAAACGTATAGGGGAGCCTGTGTCTTATACAGGCTGATGATGATGATGCTGATTATGAATGAGTTGTCTAATCTATAAATTAATTAGCTTAGGGCGCTGGGTTAGCATGATGAAGTTTCAGTAAACATACAATCATTTGTCTTTATAGAAGCCAGGCCTACCCTCATTTTTTCTTTTTCAAACAAAATATTATTTCAAAAGCTCATGTTTTCATCAAAGAAACATAATCGAATAAAAACAAAATTTCAAAAACCTACGTAATATTATCATAGCTTCACCAATTTCTTACGTACGCTGCCGCTGATAGATCGGCAATCTTCGAAAGCAAATAAACAATTGTACCAATCACCGGCGTGGTTAGTATGCGCGACGCGTGCGTGAAGGTGGTAAGTAAGCATAGGGCTGGATGAAATACCTACTCTCCGGACTTTTAGCACCCATTTCCGGTAAAAAAAATATTAATCTAGGTCATCTCTGCTGCTTCTAATTTCAAAGTTGTTTTAAAAGTTTTAAAACCTCTTTTTTTACCAAAACCGCTAGGAAGTCGAATTTCAAGAATATACCACCATTTACCCGAAATCGTAAAGACGAAAAAAAATGCGACATAATGTGGCTCTACCATGAAATCATAAGCCCCTATCACTAGATATACTTATCCAACGGAAGGATCTTCTCAATGGATAAAGTTATCTATCCAATGACGTTCTTCTCTCATCCGTCTCACCAAAAATAAGCTCTAGAAATTATTATAGGTACCTACATTTATTAGCCGGGAAAAGGTCGGAGAAGCTACCGGAAGTCTGGCAACCCTAATCGCATCGCGTCGCTCATATCCGGGGGGATCGCGGTTGAAGACAAAATTGAATTTTGATGCCATGATTGGTTTTAAGATTTGCTTACATTTTCTAACAGGAATTGCAATCAGAATATTTGGCAGACCGGGAGTGAGCTACTAGGCATCTATGTTGACATACACCCCTTTTATCAATTTCTAATAGACTAGTACTGTTCAAAAGTCTCCCCTAGAATTATCTACGACAAGATCATATTGCCAACGCCTTCTCAGGATAATTCTAATAATATGGGTACTAAATAATACTATCTTGATTTTAGACAACTCACAGGGATAAACATTAATTGCAGAAGGAAACATCACAAAGACAGACTAGAATATTAGACGTGTATTTGTAAAAACTTTTTTACAAATTCATATAAAACTTGATTTGCTCAAAATTTTAAGCTTTTCTCGTATCATAATAGTCGATGATTGCGTCAACATCTTTTATATCGTACAGTTTTCGAAAATTTATGTGGCACGCGCCTGTCACAAAAATAAAACCTTCAAAATTGGTTGAGCTGCTTTGATTTAAGCTAGTTTGGTATTAGGTGTAGGTAGGTACTTTAGCAGAGTAGAAGCAGAGACTTTAACCCCATACACATAATTCTATGCTGCACCTATAATTTCCCTGTGTCGTTGGGTTAGTAATTTAGTAGTAAAATTGTCTCACCTGTGGATATGGTAACATGTAATGTTACATTACACCAGAACTCTGGATAAGAGCTATAGGATAAACATTTACAGTTCAGCAAAAATAATATTTTGATCTGTCTGTCTGCGACATTTTGTTTTCATTCTTGCCTAGTTTCCGTTTTTACTATAGGCACGTATTTCACAGCAGCAATTGTCAATCATACGTCGACGCTCACACATTGAAAGCGATGTTCAATGAATATATGTCAAAAAGTAATGCTTGGGCTTGGTCCAGTCCACGTATTTTTTTGGAGTTTAGTTGAGATTGAACATAGAGATTGAAACTGCAATTTGAATTAGGCCTGTCTGAAATGACAGTTTTGGAAATGCCATTTGAAGATTGAGACGATCGAAAGTTGAATTTGATGCCACGGTGGCAGACGTTGACTGTATATTATATTCTTATCTCTGTAGATGTCGCTCAAACAGTTCTTGAATACTAATACCGAGAAAAATAAAATTTGTGGCTTACACCTTTCCTGTGGGGTGCGAATTCACCTGTATTCTTATGAAGGGTGTTTTTAAATCAATTTTAAGCGCTTTTGTGCGTTTGAAGGGTACGTATTATATTATTCTACGTTGACGTTGCTCGTAAGGATAGAAGTGATTTTTGACTATGTAGGGCTGACAGAGCTTCAGTCAAATAATTATAATATATGTACTAGTAATAGTAGTAAGTAGCTACCTAGTAGTATAGTAATACTTCGCCCAATCAGCGAGTTTTGCAAGCCTATATGGATGCCTATGGATTGACAACATTTTAAAAATGGCCAAATATCGATGATTGAACAAACTTTGGCTCAATCATCAGACCAGCTCACTGCCACTTTATTTTTGCTGCATGTAAACCGAATATAGAATTTTTACAATTTTAACAATTAAATAAACCTAGCATGACATGATCTATATGCTTATGTATTACCAGTAAATTTCTTAGCAGTTCAATAGCCTGTAAACTCTGCTCATGCAGATCGTAAAACTATAGCACATAATAATGCAAAATCACTCAAGACGCCACAGAGACCATCGATCGCCTCTATCTTTCGATAAAAAAAAATCTGCAGTGTACGAACTCTTATTTTGACATCTGACCCTAAAATTTGTTAAAATATGTTTTTTGGATCACTTTTAAATCCCGTATTGTGTTTATAAGTCTTGTCCTATTTGGTTTATCAGGTTGGTGCCCTCGGAAAACGTCCTCTATAAGACACTGGCTGCATTGCCTTGCCATACTGAATACCAATGATGATGCCAGACCAGATACTCATACCTCGGGTCACGCTTCGATTTGATTATTATGATCAATATCATTATAATATGTAATTGATTTCTAAGTCAGGACGACCACGACACATGCTTACACTTATTTTTTTTTAATTAGTGACTAGTAGATGTGCACTCTAGTAGACGAACTACGTCAACGACTCGCGGAGTTAGTGTGTAAATTTTTATTATGATTCGTGCGATTATTGATGTGCTCAACACGTGTGTTTTAGGTATGTCAGTTTGAGAAATCCTATAGTTAGTATATTACTTCCAGAGTTTTGACCGTCATCACTCTGTTTTCTCGATTGTGATGAAAACTATCAAAGTACAATCAATCAAATTATCCTACAAAGAAAATGTGAAAAGATTACTGTAAAAGTGTACCTACCTTATACACTCTCGCGGCGGAAGCGGTGCGCGCTCATTTCCGAACGCAGCGGGGGTCTGTGGGGCCAGGGGTGGCTGCAGGGCTCAGTCACGGAGGCCTAAATAACTCTCCAAAGTACCTAGGCCACAACCTCTCACGAGTCTAACCGTTGGCATTAAGGTGATACTAGTCACCATTTTTACATACAGACATTGCGGAGTGATTACTCTGATTGATAACGTATACGCCCAAAGTTAAGCATGCCTTCTACGGCTTGCAACTATATTTTTCTTCCTGCCTCAAGTGGCAGTCAATATCAAGTGGATAAAAAAAATTGTTTTAGTCAAGTTGAATCAAATCAGGATGCCACGTATTTACACTTTCATTGCAATTGCTTACAAACAAATTACTTTTGCTGAAGTAATGTTGAATAAAATACCATCGAAATTACACACCAGAATTACACATTGTAGCACTAGAAAAACATTTAAAATGAAAAAGCTACGTTGCTCTGAAAGGTAACAAAAAACGAATCCTGTAGCAATATTTTGTAGTCGAATATAAAATAAATTGACAATTATATTGAGCCTCGAAAGATCTGTAATTTTAACGCAACTTTTGACGTCAAAATAACCACAGTTTTTATTCCTTTTATACAACATGCGATGGCACAAGTAGATGGCCCCCAACTAATTACCATGTGGTTACCATCACCCATCAAAAATACATCACAAAGCATTACCTCGCAGGTCACGCTCGTTAGGAACGTGCTCTACGATACACTGTTCTGCGTCCATCAATCAGAGGTTTACACGTATGAAGCTTCATGTTCCTGTACTTTAAAATGTAAATTTATTTCATTATTCAAGAGTTAAAACCTGTTGTGCCGACGACCCCACATGAAGTGGGATAAGGGCAACAAAATTATGATGATATTATTTTGAATTGATACACAAAAAAACGAGTGTGCTTTAGACCACACGACTGAAGTAAAACTTCTTTAATATACGAAACGTAGGCTATGAAAAAAAGAGAGAAAGAACAGTGCTTTCATACCCCGTCCATGGTAGTGTTAAACGTTTAACGCAACCTTGTTGAAAATCGAATTAGAAGTATTACTTAAAAAAAAAGGTATTTAAGTATTCTATTAGTCATCTGTTTCCTATAGAACAAGCTATGCTTTATTTGGGGATGTTGTAAGATCGCACCCATCACGAATTCGAGTTGGCCGACGACTAGTGTCACCTTAAGCACGCGTGCTGTGTATGTAATACTAAAAACTTTGTGAGATACAAACTGGTGTGACAGATTAATAGAGTACAAACAACACAGAAAACATAGTGCAAAAATCTGTCACACCATCTTATAGATTCTCATAAACTGACATCAATCACAAAATTGAAGCTTCTCAAAATGTAGGTAGAACTGTTTTCTCATCACGGGCCCCTAAGCCACGGAACCCCCGCCGTGCGAGCTTACTTAATTATCTGCCAATAAAGCCCAGTTGTCAGTTGCCAGAAGACGAGGTACCTACCAAATCAATAAGACAAACTCAATAGTGATTTCTTTATCGAGATCATTATTATTTCTTGCGTTGACTTTACGTGCAACTGGTTTCCCCGAGATTTTCTTCGTAAGATAGCTAAAAAAGTATAAACTAGATAAAAAGTAGCTAACACAAGTTGTAAAATAATAAGAGGTCAGATCAGACCGTGTGTAATGTTTTTAAGTAGGTAGATGTGCGTGCATGCATTAATTTTTTGGTCTCACTAAACACACTACGATGAGACTCTCACCGGGGTCTGTTTACAGGTGTTCCCAGGCTATTCCAGCTCACGAGATAAAACTATTTTAAATGTTATCTAAATCGGTGCTGCCCTGCACCGCTGTCATGAATTACTAAACATCTGTGGTTTAGAACCACTGTAGGTTTTTTTTCACCAAGACTTTTAGTGTACTTATATGTATAATTCAACTAGTGGTACTTATTCGAGTAATGCATGGAGTCTAATAAGCGTTAGCAGGCGCCCTTTAATTTGCGCGTTTTATATCCATTCTGTAATAAATGTTCTGTTTATGATTTATATCAGAGACATTTTGTAATTACCTTATCTTGTTTGCAGGGCACAAACATGAGTGCTGCGGGGAGAGTAGGCGAGTGACGAGATGACGCAGCCGCCGTACCACGCACCCTGGCATCCACACTACCAGCACAGGTTTGAAATGTCAAATTCAGTCAAAATGACAATTGTTGACAGGACTGTCATGAAAAAATTATTTCCGTGTGTTCAGTTCAGCGTTAATATCGACAATACAATATAAAATAAACATAAGTACCTAATTATCTTATTTAAAAACGCGTTAAAATGACAAAACACCAAAAACAGCAATCTGAAGGAAATCGCGCTCATCTATCCGGTGCGTTTCCCTGCGTTGCCCCACTATCGCGCGGTCTGTGACCGCTAAACGAATTTGTGTTTCTGGTTGAAAAATAGATCGTATTACTCTGTCAGCTAAGCATTCTATAAGACTTTTTTGTAGGTAACTTTAACCTTACACATTCCTGGAATATTCCAAAGTGTTCTATTACACCCGGTATATAGGAGTAATAAGTATAAGTATACTGAATTACGACACTAACGTTATCCATAAAATAATATAGCGTAAGAAGCCAGCGTTCCTAAACGGTGAAGGAAAACACGTATGGAATACCAACTACTGCAAAATGTGCAATGTACCAAATGTAATATTTGGACGTACTTCTGGCTAGCCCCATTAAACATTCTCAAAGAATCTAAAGTAGATACGCAGTACTAAGAGATCTGAGGGAATATTTACCGTATCTGAGGATCAAGTTGTAAAGCTATTTCTTTCTTTTCTTTTCTTTTCGTAACAAGGAAAAGTTAAAAACAAAATACAGAAACTGTCAAAACCGATCGCTGGACGCTAATAAATTACATTACGAATAATTTTATTACTCATATGCGTTTCCAGCATTTGTGCTGTAAGTAGGTATAGTATCATTCCATATCCTTTTGATAACTCAGAGAATGTAGGTTGATACAGTTCAGTTGATAGAAACTCTGCCCTGGGTCTCTGCTCTGAGATAAGTTGTGGGTTTGTCTCGCCAAGGACAGACATTGGGGTAATGATCAAACTCGTAGATGTCTGATATGTATTTAGGTGTTGCAAAGTATTCTTAAGAATGTTTTTACGAAAAATATATGTAGACGGTAGCTAGCCCCCATGGTAGGTTACCAGGGGCCCAATTCTTGTAACGTCAAATGCAAGTTTCGATCGTGTCAATCTCTAAATGGTATTTCAAATTTTAGGCCTGTTTCAATCTCCTCTCAGCTTAAAAAAATTACGATAATCGGGCCCCAGGCCGTATACGATCCAAAAACGTCTGTCAGCAAATGTCTGATGCGCACCGGGAGGCCTTCGTCGCATACATTTTGTACTAGGCCACGGAGATGATAAGAAAAACACCGGATCTAAAGTCCGCTGTCTGATGCGGACGTAAGAGGGACCAACACTTACTCAGATGTTTCTGTCAGGCATTTTCTGATAATATGCTGCCGGGCATAAGCTTTACTTTGTTTGTTTCTTTGGTGATAGATAGTGCCGTGTAAAATATCCGCTAATAAATACTACTTATTTTTACTTACTATAAATAATTTTAGTGTCGAAAATAATTCATTTAAATATTTATAAAAAAAATTATATAGCTAAACAGTTATCAAACACTTACAGAGAAGGTCCTCCTCTGCCCCCGGCGCCTCCGCGGCGGGAGCCTCCCTACGAGCCGACATTGTACCGTCCGCACACACATACGCAAGCTCTCACTGCGCACTCGCAGATCCACACACCGTGAGTACTTCATTATAAGGCAATTGAACAATCTATACCACTTACAAGAATCTTTGTCCTGACTGACTGACTGACAACGCACAGAAACCACTGGTTGTTGAGAATTTAAATTTTCGGGGTATATTTGTCTTGGTGCGTAGAGGTGAACTAAGGAAGGAATTTTTGAAATTCAATCCCTAAAAGAGTGCAGCAGGGGTTGAAATTTGTATGACCATAACTTCAGATGGACGAAGTCGCGCACGTTTCACTAGTACAATTATAAAATGTACTGAAATATACTGAAATTAGTCTTTCGATATACTGAAATTAAACTTTCGATATATTGTGACGACCGATGTGGCGCGGTGGGCGAATGTCCGCCTGCGACGCAGAGGTTGCGGGTTCGATTCCCGCCTTGGGATAAATGTTTGTACGATCTGCAAATATTTATTCCGGGTGTTCTGGGTATTTTCTATGTATAATAAAAAATATCTATGTATGTAATATAATATTGTATTAAGTATATCAGTCATCTAGTACCCATAACACAAGCTCTGCTTAGCTTGGGGCTAGATGATGCTGTGTGGATCGTCCGGCATTATTTATTTATTTATTTATTTATTTATTGAAATAAATCTTTAGTAAGTGGTATAATTATGAAAACTGCTACCACGGTGTTCTCGTATCTTTATGAACATAATAGGTACATATCTACCAAGCGTTATTTTATTTTCTTCCGTGTTTCAGATGTAAAGGTGAAACAGAAGTGAGACCAGAGTACAGAGAACACTTTCATCCACACAGGTCAGTGTAGGTCCTTATAAACGTACTCATGAATATATCAGAACATAAACATCAAGAAAAAAAAAAACAAAATATGTAAAACAAATAGTGACCTGGACCAATTTTAAGCAATGTTTAAATCTGTAATGTTGTAATTTTAGCAATACCGTAGGCACTCCGTAGGCTCCCGTCGACATCACGTAGCAGTTCCGTAGCTAATTCGTAGGCCCGTAGGCACTCCGTAGTTATCACGTAGGTACTTCATAGGCATACTGATAATACCGTAGACACTCCGTAGCCACCCTGTAGACATCACGTAGCTGGCTAATTCGTAGCCATGTGCCGTAGCAATACCGTAGGCACTCCGTAGTCATCACATAGGTGTTTCGTAGCTAATTCGTAGGCATACTGTATCGATAATACCGTAGGCGTAGGCACTCCGTGGCCACCCCGTGGTTCCGTAGCTAATTCGTAGGCATATATACCGTCGGAGTCCTATGAAGTTTTCAATGTCGATTGGCGGGAGGCTCAAAAAACAACGCATCATGTAGGTTGGCACTGTTTTTGGGTGAGATACTACTAGTCCAAAGTTTGATTGGTAGAGGTCCTTGTCTAGCGATAATTGTATGTGATCACCCATTGTATGTAACACATCTGTGTACCCAACAGACGCATAACTTTTTTTTATGTCAACAACAGAATTTTAGTTTTAAACTTTTTGTAGGTACAAAATTCGATGAAACTTTCACATGATTTGCGAATTTTGTTAAATGAAAGCGTGTTTGTTGTTTGGCGTTCTTTGACGGTATCCGTGACCACCTTCACAGATGTAGTTCATCATTCAAGTGCTCGGAGGAGGAGGAGGCGAGGGAGAGAGATGAACCCGTGACTAGCTCAGCAGAGCTCCAGCATTGGGATGAGAAGATTGGTGCGTTTGTCACTTCTGATTATATTTTGTGCTTTATAAATTAATAAATTCTTGCATTTAAGTTAGTTAGTTGGCCGCTACACCACTAAGGTCTCAACATGTAAACAAATAAATTAAACTTATAGGTACCTTTCAGGGAATATTATAAAATCTTTGTCTCTTCCAGCAAACAGCAGAAGGCTAGCTCAGTAAATTATGATGTTCCAGTGAGCAGTTCACTCTGCGGTATTAGCGGCGCAGGCGCGACTCCCGGCACCTCCAGGAGTGAAGCCGCCTCACCACACCAGCATGTCACCACCACACACGCAGGTACGGTGGGTATAAGCGTAGACCGGATACAGAGTCCCCACTGAGAGCCATGCACAAAAAATATAAACTTATGAGAGGGAATCCTTGCGATATCTCAGCCGTGGAAAAAATTATCTTGAAACTCAGGCCGAGCAATGAAAATTTCAAATCTCGTACTTTTAAAGCATGCATACATAAATGTTTCTCATCTCTCCGCCAGGTGGCACTGGTCCGGGAGGCAGGCGAGGGGCGCTCCAACTGTGGCAGTTCCTCGTATCTCTCTTGGCAGAGGGCGCCCGCTGTGTCGCGTGGACTGGCAGGGGGCTGGAGTTCAAGTTGCATGAGCCTGAAGAGGTAACTGTTCGAACATTCAGGGAAACTTAACATTCCAGGGTGTAGACTGGGGCAGTTCCACGTTTACATTCCAGAGTGTAGGCTAGGGCAGGGTCTAATAGCAGAGTGTGTATATAGTTTGAGAGGAAGTTACGTCAATCCAAAACGAGCTACAACCCAATAACATTCGTTAAACAATTACGTAAAATGTGGCACATTCCAAATAATGAGTTTCATTGGACGTGCCTCTGACTTCCCCAGATTGGTTGAACTTGGTATTAAGTCCATCTTAATACCAGAACAGATACCCAGGGATTCTTGTTCGTAAGGATTATAGTCGTAACTCTATATAAATTTTCCGTAAAGTAACAATCCAAACATTTTTGCTGGCAGGTGGCGCGGCGTTGGGGTGCTCAGAAGAACAGGCCTGCAATGAACTACGACAAGTTATCTCGCTCACTCCGGTACTACTATGAGAAGGGCATCATGCAGAAAGTAGCAGGTAGACACATATACCTACATACCTCCGGCCACTTTAAATTATCTCCTGTTAGAGTCCCGTTTAGACAGATCTCCGATTCGGTGTCGGGCATCTATGTACCTACCTATTTTACTTTTTCCAAAACTGCTGTGAACCATACTCAGTGCTCTACAGTTTTGTTAAGAGTCGTATGGAAACTAATAATAATAAGTAAGCACTAGTGGACATTTTACAGAGTCATTTAGCTAAAACTGGCACACACATAACATTACACCTTGTGTTTTACAGGCGAACGCTACGTGTACAAGTTCGTGTGCGACCCCGAAGCACTCTTTAGCATGGCTTCACCCCGCGCGCGTTCACCCCCCGCTCCTCCCCCTTACGAAGTTTTGTCACAACTGTATGGGGGGGTTGTATACCCCCAGTACGTCCCTGGACCCTCGCAGCCGGAGTACCAGGGGAGATACTATCGCCATATCAACCATCTAGGGCATTACGATACATAGGAGTTTTATTGTAAGGCTAGTTTTTTTTTAATCGTGGCAAGTCAATCCTGTTCCAATATCCTACGAACGTCCGTTAATAGTACAAGTTGTATATAAAAAAAAATAGTAATACAACCTGTATTACTATTTTTTTTTTTCCCTGTCAGATAAACTCTTACCACATTGGCCGGTGTAAGCTGCTACTGCTGCAACATTAACCAATGAGAAGGCTTATCTGACAAGCAACGATTCTTACTAATACTAACGGACTCTTGTATTATTAGGTCGGTAGATACCTTACCTAATCAATGAGTCATCAAATTTTAACCCCAGCAATTCTCACGTTGAAATTAATCTATCTAATGGCTAAACAAATATTGGTGATGCTTTGTAAAAAGCAGCGTCATGTGTCGATTATTGAGGGTAGCCGCCAATTTATGTAAATAGATGTGGTTAGCTTGATTGTACTGTCACCGACAAGAGTATCTTAGGAGATCTTGTTTATTAGTTTTAGGAATATTTTGTAATATCCCAGAAGTTATCATCTTCGTCAATCAAATGATTTTTTTTAAATATTTTTTTTATGGTGGTGGCTGCTGGGTGGAGTAATCATATGACCCATATGATGTTAAATGGTAACCATCACCTCTCGAAAAGCATTGCTTCGTAGGTCACGCACGTTAGATACGTGCCCTACGATGCACCAGAGGCATACTGGTGTTAAACTCTCATGTGCCTACAATATCCCCACCGCCTTCAAACCGGAACACAGTAATGCGAGCATCACTGCTTGACGACAGAAATAGGTTCGGTTATGAATATTATAGTTTTCTGTGTAACGGATTTAGGAAGTTTCTAGTCGTGTTTATTTAGAATAATGTTAGTAATTATTTGAAATGGTATTCTAAAAATATTATTTATACCTATCACTAACTACTAGTGGAAAGCTCTGACTTTCACCGCCACAGGCGGTCCATGATTAGATCTTTACTTTCTCTCAAGATTAAGTATGTATGAATAATTTGTTTTTTATTTTTTAGAACTTACTTATATAATAAATAATGATCTTTGTGAAATCGTATCATAGGAAAGAAAAACTTTTTTATTTTTATTATTTATTTATAAATTGTCCTCGTCCACGAAGTTTTCTTTTTTCACACACTTGAACATTCGCTACACCCCTTACTTACGAATAGGGTTTTTTGAATTATTTCCGTAGGGTTGTGTAGGTACATCTCAAAGGAAGGCACCCTCCTTTCAGTCCCCCAGATTTTCTTCTAGTTTCAGCCCGTTTACGAGAATTCCCATAACAACCGGTAGAAGGTTGCGCTTACCGTAACTCCGTTCAAAGCCTTCCCGAAAAACGCTCGCTTCGCTTTTAAAACAAAAGAACGCCGTAAATCTCGTACCTAGTTTAAAATCCGGAATCGTCGCAGTCTAGGTCTGCTGTGAGTTGTATTCTAAGCTATGTATCTCAATATTAAATATTTTAACTGTTGAGCAAGGGCTTAATTTAAATTATTTGTACATACAGTTACGTAGGTACTATATATTTAGATAATACAATCAAGCAATTTTGTGATTAATAAATTTACATTTCAATTATTTTTTGAAGTTTTATATCAAGTTTTCACTTATAATTATTTTATAAGTGAAAGTTAAAGACTTACCTATAAGTACCTACCTATAAGTTAAAGAAATGTGAAGTGGGATTGGTCTGGGCATGGTCATGTTCGTCGCATGCCAGGTAAACAATAGACAGGCAGTTACCAAGCGGCACCCTGAACCTGCAAGAAGACGACGCAGCAGCCCGAAACGTAATGACGGGTTTAGCTCGATCGTTTTCTGTCAGACTGAAAAAGCACAAACTCAGGATCGGTATGCGTGAATGGAAATTTTCTTCTACTTTTGAGATGTTTCAAGGTGATCTTACTGAAGTTGATATAACACTTATCTAATCTGTGATATTACTGAATAAATGCTTTTTGACTTTGACTTTGAATAGGGCCTTTGCCCTACGACACGGGGCTAGTAATAATAAATAGTAAAAAAAAATAACTATTACAACAATTTTATTTGCATCTATAAACAAACAGTCAAACATCAACATTTAATATATCTATAATACTTCTTATTCGATAAGAAAATATCTCAAAAAATATAAAATGAGTTATTTATTACAAACACAAGGATAAATATAAAATAAATATAATCAAATGAGATGGCTCTAGCTCATTGTATATTTTGACGATACACTTATAAAATACGATTAACTGGGAATCGGATTGTGAACCCTCAACTGTACACGAACTAGGAGCTCGTTAATAATTAATTATCATTCTTTAGATATGTGCTTGTTCACACTAAGATATATTTCATTCGTGATTTCGATTATCCCGCAGGATACAAAAACTACATTTATGTGATGCACACAGATGTTTATTCTGTTTCCCAAATTATGTTTTAGTGTGTATTTAAAAAATCACAAAATATCGTAGAATTCTATAAGTTTTCTAGATTCCGTAGTGTCTTTGCTTTGTTTGGAGCTCAATAGCACTATGTAAAATGTCCACATAATATGTGTCAGATCGCGAGAAAAGTTAGTTTTTTTTAGTTTATGGAATAACATTTAAAATTAATAAAGTACGCTATTACCGTCTCCAGAGTGCAAGTTATCATTGTACCAGATTTTATCGCGGTTCATGATTCTGAGGTGTGGCCGTGAAATCGTAACAGACAGACAGACACATACATACTTCTGCATTTATAAAAAAAATGGTATGGATAATAAGCTCCGGGATTTTCTCACTTTTTAGTACACTTCTACGCACCAAAACGCATATACCCTGAAAATTTCAGGTCTCTACGACCAGTGGTTTAGACTGCTTTGCGTTGTCTATATATCAGTCAGTCGGGACATAGATTCTTTATTTCTTAAGGTAATTAAAGGATGTGCCATAGGAAAATAATTATTCTTGTAAATGTGACGCGTGAATGGGTCCACTATCCGATTTCTTGATAGCACATTTTGACAATACAATATAAAATAAATAGGCGTTACTACAAAAACCATAAAAAGATACCCATCATTGCATTCTTAAGCTTATAGTAATTGAACTTACTCAAATCTAATGCAAAAGCACATAATATATACAAAAACATACATAAATTAATATCATTCTGTGTGCATTTAGTACAAACATATTAACAGTAATTATGTTTTGAGAATGACAGCGTCCTAAAAAGAAAAATAAAGTAAATTTTGCTACTATGGCTACTTTTAAAACGAATAAAATCAATTCTTATTACTATGCTACAACATTATGATAGTTAGTAAGGTTGTTTATTGTCAAATTCAGTCATAATTTTTTTGAATAATTTTGAGAGAAATATTTAAAAACAGGAGGTAGATCAAACAAAATTTCTAATATTTTAAATTCATAAGAATTGACTACTTTCGCTTCTTGACTTGCCCTTAGAGGTAGAAACTATTAAATGAAGTACTACAATCATGATTACAGGATTAAAATAAATAATTAAAATATATTTGAGTTCACCTTGTAAAAAATATGTAATTTAAAAAGACAAATATCAAAGTAATTTCAAATAAAATTACATTTATAATAAGCGCACCATTACAATATTGCACAAAACTTAAACCTCATTTTATGAGAAACTTAAAATAACGCCACCTATGTGCAGTATTTGGGAACTATCACTCGTTAGGTGCATAAGCCTGTAGTTTTGTAACCGATCGACTAGGTTCATCTCGGTGACCACTGCGTTGGAGGCTTTCACGCTTCAATGCTTTCAGCACTGTCGGGCCTACTACAGACTTTAAGCCATGACGGAGACAGCAGTTTGGCTTAAAGTTGCTACTGACATTTTCATCTAACCGCTATCGTGCTTGCACGTTTCAGAAGCATTTTAGCAGTCTCACTATGGACTAATGCCCGGATCAAATATTCTACAGGCGTCCATTAGTTGAACGTTTTGTTGGCTTTCAGACAAACTCTCACCTCATTGGCCAGTATAAACACTGTAACATTAGCAAATGAGATAAATGTTTACAAGATTCTTATTGATAGTAATGCACGCTTGTAAAATATTGGAAACTGGCATTAAGAGACTTTGGGGCGGCCAAAAAACTACATTACCTTATTGGCTACTATGTCGGCTACCTATGCAAAGTGACGGCGACGTCTCGCAGTGTCGACCGGATGTGGTCGTAGGTCGCGAAAGATATACCAACAGCGATGGGCCCTTTTACCCAGTTCATTGTGAGGCCCTTGAAAAAACCTCGCATACCTTCCGCCCTGAAAAGGAGTTAATCATCAAAAAACGCATTAAATTTGAGTTCCAATTTCAACATGAAAGGTTAAAAGTATTTTTACAGTAGTATACAGTATATTTGGGAGGTATTTCGTGAGTGAAATAGTAGGCATATACTAGTAAACATACGTTGAAATATCTTGCTGCTTAATTTTTCATCATCAATCTGAAGTGCTTAACATAGGCGCCCTCCATGTTTTCAGAAAGATCAGGTTTTGAGTGTCTTTGGTCCTAAATGCAAACAAAGTTACATCTGCTCCAATTGTCGTGGCGCGTCAGAAGACTCTTGGTCCCATGTATTTTGTATAGCATGGAATACACTAGAGCTAATTCCCTCCCTACCCTGCTGACTGACTGACTACTCCCTCTGTTTGTGTCCTTGTCTGTACCATACAAAAGGTCTGAGTTAGTCGAAGCAGGTCGTGTCGTGCGTCTACTTAACCGCGAGCTTAGCATAAACTGATAAAAAATAAGACCCGCCACATTTGTCCGGCGCAGCCAAAAGGATGGTAATACTTACGCGTACACCTCCTGCATGGTGGTAAGTACGGTCTTGTAGGGGTAGGTTCCCTCAGGGCGGCGGCGCGCGGTCTGCATGCGACGGCGCACGATGTCCAGCGGGTAGGACGCGGACTGCGCCAGCGCACCCGCTGCGCCGCCGCAACACACGCTCGCGAGAGGACCGCGAGATCCGAAGTACTCTGGAGATTACTTAGTTGTTTATAACTATTATAATTATAAGATTGAGTATCTTTTAAAGTGAAGTTTGTATGAAAATAACTGTACGCGAACAAGTTGCAGGTGTTTCGTTAGTATTTATATATTTATTTTAAACACTAGCTTGTCTACATACCGACATACATGTGTTTGAGAGTATCGTATGTGTAGAATGAGACGCCCGCGTATGGTATCACGCCGAGAATCGTCGCCGGGTAGCCTCTGTTGAATGGAATTATATTTTATATGATTACATAAACTATACATGCATCTAAATTTCCTTCACTACTAAAGCTTACCCAATACAGGGTGAAATAAGACTACTTACTACACATTTAAACTACTTTTTCTAAGGAACCAAGGCTGAAAGAGCAAAAAAACAGCTGCATGTATAAAAGTAACCTCATCATCATCGTAACAGTCTGTAGAAATCCACGGCGGCTGGACATAGGCCTCCTTTATACGTTTCCAGGAAAAATGATGAAAGGGCTGAACCCTTTCTATCCAAAGACTTCCCGCGATCCTAACAATATCATCAGTCTAAAGTTACCTAGTTGGCTAAAATTTATGTTTTTATTCATAGGTATTGACTCCAAACTTTTATAGTTTTCAGGAATAGTCGTATAGTATTATTATACCCGATATACCTGAATTATATAGTGGTTTTAAATAAGATGCTTAAAACTCAGGAGTTTAGTTTTCTTGTAGCTTATAGGGAATCTACCTGTAAAGAGTCCTGAATCCCTCTTCGCCGACGACCTTCCTAAACACCTCCCTCAGAGTCCTGTACTCATTGGCATGCGTCACCGCCATCCGTGCTCGCGCCATGTCCAGAGGGTAGGTCGCGCTTTGTGATATAACACCTGCTAGCGAACCCGCTATTAGATGACGGATGGGGTGCTGTCTGGAATAACATAGAAACTTAAACACATAATAAACTAGTCTAGTCTAATGGGAGCACACACGCCTTCTAGACTAATATTTTATTGTGACTCAGTTTAAGACCAAAACTGAATCGTTCCGACCTAAACAGATTCGTTGACATTTATTCCGAAACTAGCAGCCGCTCGCAGCTTCACCCGTGTGGCAGTTTTTTCCCGTTCCCGTCATTTTTTCGGGATAAAAAGTAGCCTATATATGTTAATCCAGGTTGCAATCTATAATTATTCCAAATTTCATCCAAATCGGTCTACTGGTTAGAGCGTGAAGGAGTAACAAACATCCATCCATCCATCCATCTATCCATACTAACAAACTTTCGCGTTTATAATATTAGTTAGTAGGATAATAAATCGAGTTATCGAGTATGACTAAATGGAACGATTCAGTTTTGGCAATAAGACGTGATGGTAAGGAGGCAGATTTTCTCAAACGGAGACAAAAAACATAGTGAGAAAACCTGTTAGCCTAGCAGCGGTATTAAATACCACCTACTGTAAAATATTATGTGCAGTTGGCCCCTTAGACAATCGGATGGAAGGCCATCGAAGAATCCTGAGTGGGCACTCGTGAAGCTATTTATTTTATTTAAATATTTATTTACTTATTGTTATTTAAATACGATACATAAATATGTTCGTAAAGCACTGCATGGTCTAATGAGTAATTTCTGGCTAGCTAGAACCACCTAGCCACCCGCCAACTAGGTGGTCAATTCTAGTGGAGTTTTAGATCTCTCCCTGTCATAAATGTAACGGGCCCTAAGCACGTAAACGCTCAGATGTAAATTCAACTAGCGGCTACCCAACCACAGACCAAGAAACCTTACAGGTAAGACATAAGACTCACCTAGCAACCACAGGATCATCCACCCGCAACGCTTTCTTGCATTGTTCGTGAGCCGTAAACTGTATGGCTGCGTATGGCACGATCCTGGCCATGGTGGCTGAGTTGCCGCGCCATAGTGCCAGGAATCCTTCTGTTCGGAGACTGTGGAGAAGGAAGTTGATTGCTGCCTTCCAGGAGTAAGGAATCTGGCTGTGGGAGAAAGTACGTTTCGGAAATACTATTAACCTGAAGACATTTTATGAATTATTTTAATAAATTATAAGAACACTAATGGTGAATATGAATGTGGATAGATATATGGGTAGACCAAAGAAAAGAGGGACAAACTGTGTGAAAGATGACATGGATAAGAAAAGAGTGATTACGCATATGATGGCTGACAGAGAGTAGTGGAAAAAACAACATGTTGTGCCGACCCCATATAAAGAAAAAAGTATCAAGCAATATAAGAGCATAGTAGTGATGACTTGTTCCACGTTAAATACAATTTAATTTAATTAAATACAATGTAGTAAAGTTAACTCACGATGCCTGAAAGTTGATTTTGGTTCTATCTAGAGGCGCTATGGCAGTCTTGGCTAGGGCTCCGGCAACGGCGCCTGCGACCAGCGACGTCACAACTGTGGTGCTCCGACTGAGGTCAGCATGCGTAAATTGCTTGCTCTGTCCTTCTGAACCGAACGGAAAATATTTTAAACATATTTACATACATTAAACAACATAAACTAAAAGAATGATATAATTTATACAAAATAACATATAAAATTAAATTAATAGCATCACGACTTTAATCCCTAACCACGGTAGATATCCCTTCCGATCTCTTAGAATAAGTACCTACTCGAGATTCTTCGAGGATGTCTAAGGGGGGTAGCTAGAGGTACGTCCAGTACATTTAGTACGTACTCACATTTTGCAGTAGTTAGTATTCCATACGTAACAGGTTGCAAGCCCATCACCGCTCCTAGAATACTGGTTTCCTTACGATGTTTTCCTTCATCGTTTGAGAGTACTGGTATAACACACATATTTTTTTTGAACAGAATAACCCATTGGTGCACGTTCGGATTTGAACCCACGACCTTAGAAATCAGAAGGCTGGGTCACTACCACTAGACCACCGGTGCTCTTAGTTATTAAAGCTTATGAATATTAAAATATTAAAAAGAAAATTATAGACTGGTTGCCTCTGCCTTACTCTTTGAATTATAGTTTGCGTCGTTCAGTTTAAATTATACAAATAAATAAAATAAGTATTATCAAAAATATTCACGACGCTTGTCTCATTTTTTCCCTAGATCCCAATCAAGGACAAAAGGGGATAAAATATGGGACTGGTATTTTTCGTTCTCATTAGGACGTATTGTGGGGACGGGCGGGAATAACCACAAATTATGTCCGCCTGAAAGATCAGATAAAACGATATATTTTTGTTTTTAGCTATAAAGTTCTTGAGATACGGCGAGAACAGTAAAATTTGTACTCGTAAATTCAAAGATTTTTATATTATCCCAAACATTATTTTCCTCGATTGGGATTTGAGCCCACGACCTTCCCCTTGATAGGGGGATGCGATACCAACTTCGCTACCGAGGATTCAAATGCCTCGACGAAAATAAGATTTGGAATGTTTCTAATACGGTACTATCGCTACCGTGGCTCCATCTACATGCTTGACGTAATACTATCAAAGCGTGCTCGATAACCGAAATTGCATTCAAGTTTTCGTCGAGACATTTGAATCCTCGGTAGCGAAGTTGGTATCGCATCCCCGTATCAAGGGGAAGGTCGTAGGTTCAAATCCCACTCGAGGAAAATAATTTTTGGGATTATATAAAAATCTTTGTGATTTCCTTAAGTGCAGGTAAGCACTATAAAAACAAATAAACTCGTAAATTAAAGTATCTAATGGTAGTGTTCAAGAATGTGAAATCAACAACAGAGAAGTCATTGAGATAACACTAAGTACTTTATTTAAGTACCGCGTACGATAAAACAGTCAAAGATGACGCTCCACTACCGACTGATATCGTAATAATCGTATTTGACAGGTGCACTGAATTTTTTTGATCATTTAAATGTATGGTCGGTGTAGCTTCACCGTTTTCACACGCAATGTAAATGCGATTGGTGTCAAAGGATTGCATAATACACTAATTTAGGTAATTGCAGCGCAAGTAGGTATTGTTGTACTGGTAGGTATAATACAGTAGTTTTTTATTTATTTCGAAATGGGAAGTGTTAATCTATTTATACTGTTGACTGTACGTTGACTGTTAGGTTTGTTATCTACGCTGTTTTCTACTGTTCTGTTATCTTATCAGAATGATTAAAATTCTTACATTCAGCTATGAGATAGGTTTTCAACCTATTGGCCATATGGCTTGAACCCTAGTAACCTTACGCTACTATAAGCTTTGTCCCCGGTTCCGCTAAGTTTTATCCAAAACTTGCTTATCTTACGAGTACCTATCTATGCAAGGGATCTTAAACGCTAGAAACCAAGCCGTAAGATTGTTGACAGAGCGTTGATTGTTATTTTGTTTTTTTTGCGCGTTGGAGATCGAAGCCGCAACCTTGTGCAGAAGGCAAAGCTACTAACAATTGAGTAGAGGCAAGTCCTGTTTCTCACCATGATGCGCGTGCGTCGCTCTCGGCTCAGTTAGCACCGGTACCCGCGCCTCTCCGACCGCCATTGTACTTCTCACATCACGCTTTCTGGAATCAAGAAAATATTATTAATAAAAATAAAGTACAGCTGCATTATAATATATACAATTCGTATCTTTCAAGATGGTAGGTATCACACCATTAAATAAACTATTACATAGCAAAAATTCAAAAACCAGTTGATGAGTATCCATATTTTTTCGGTATTCATCCGACTATACATTCCGGAGTGGAGATAACTATTTGGCAGCAGACATTTTACGACTTTATACTATGCAGCAATCAGCAGAACCGGGCATTAGAAATTAATACTTGTTTCTACCTTGTCTGTTGTTGTTACCTACCTCGGTAACAACAACAGACAAGACATATTTCAATCAAATAAATAAAAATTAAAACACACTCATAACTGTAATCCCCAGGCACAGTAGACATTCCCCAGATTTCTTAATTGGTGCTTACCTGCCTTAGATCATAAAAGATGTCTAGAGAGAGGGGTAATCGGGGCACTTAGGTAGGTGGGTGGTAGATACATACTTACCTGCTTTATTGAAATTATAAAAAAGTTAAATTAAATGTCTTGATAAAAAATGTAGACCAATATATATATACCTATGTCCATTTTTTGGGTAGGTATATTTCTTTTTCCATATGGGCTCTAATTTCTAAATAGACATTGCAGCATTGTTACTTGATTGTCAGGTCCAATTACAGGCTGTGAGGCTCACACCTTTGTCTCAAAGTTATAAACATAGTACAAGGACATACTCTGTATAGGTACTTCACATGTAATACACTTAGAATAAGGACAGACATTATAATGCAATTGTTACAGACGGAGGTAACTATTAAAGTCAAAAAGAATTTCTTCAATCAAATCATCTGGATCACTTTTGAAACCTCTTAAAGCCAAAGGTTCTAGGTACCAGTTCCACACAACCAAGCTCTAGGTTTGGTCTAGAACAGGCATGAAATTTAGTTAGCTTCCTACCGTTTTATTATATTTAAGTGTGGTGCCAACCCAACTTAGCCAAGCATTGGCAAAACATAAATATGTATTTATGTATTTATGAACAATATCAAGCAGGTATTCTGCTAGTTTTATTACTTATTCTTATTAAATAAATATACTGGTATTCATTTTGTTGGAATTACCAGAGTTAAATTTACTTTGCCTGGGGACCCATTTGTGAGCCTATTCCATAAATACATCTACAGCCAACATTTTGAAGACTCAACAAGATTGAATTTAAGAAATGAAGTAAAACTCGCCTAAATTGATAGCTTTATCACAGGTAATTTTTTCGTGAATTTTTTTTATTATTATGTAGGTACCTAAAAGTTGGTCACTGTTGAGTATGACCGATATGACAATGTACCTAAAGCTAAATGTTTTGATTACTTTATTTCTAAAACATTGAAATAACTAATTTAAGTCGGGACAGGAAGGTGCTTTATTATATATTTGCTTTATTGCTTTATAATTGCGATACCTGCCAATTTGATAAGTTTGGGTTCAAAGTACGCGACGCGAACTAGCCTTGGAAATAATACAACTACAATGCTATATATAACCTACCTATTTAAACTATATTTAGAGCCAAAACTATGGCATGGCAGTCAGCAAAATCAAATAAAATAGTACTTTACATAATGTACCTACTAGCTCACGTTGGATTATTTATTTGAAAACACTGTTGATTTTCATAAATTCCGACACTGGAGGGAGTTTCAATAATCACTAAATACTTGACTTGTTTGGTTCGTCAGAGGCTTTTTCATAGATCCTCGTAGAATGGTTACTTACGTGATTCTTTTTAAAAATTCCACATTAATCGCACGTAATCTTCTGAACCGAAGAATTTAATACTCTCTAGCAAGAGTATTATGGTCTGAACTGAACTGAAAGCAAGAAAGACAAAAAATAAAAACAGCCTACCTCTCCCTCCTCAACCAAATAAACTCCCTCCTCCACCACAGAATATTATAAATTACTCCCTGGAGCCCTCCGTACGCACCACAGAATACTTGTATGCACACAGCACCAAAAAATACTCTGTGCAAGGAAAGCTTCGCTCCCGCTCGCAAACGAAATGAAATTTAAAAAAAAAAAACATTCAGAACACTGACAGTGTCCGTTATGCTGACAGGAACGTAGCTCCGATCCTGTTTTTGACTATACCATCATTTAGTCAATGTCTCGATAGTTCATATTTTCATAATTCTGGAATTTGTCACCTCGTATTTTCGGATATTTTCATATAAATACGTTTCCTGCTAGCTTGACGTCAAGCTAGCAGGAAACGTTCTCAATCACAGCGATCACTGCACCTTTTGCACTGCTTCCTATGTCAGCATTTAGTCATGCATTTGTCAATCTCACATACCAAGTTTCATCAAATTTGGTTTAGTAGCAACGGAGATATTACGATGTGTTTATTTTAAAATTTAACGGACGCCATGTGCCATTTTGAGGTTATTTTCGGCCAAAGTAATTTCACTTGAATCGAGTCACCTGCAGCTTATTTCCAAGAAATAGTTATACCGACGGATTCTTTAGAATTTTATCTTTCAGATAGCAGTCCAACATCGTAGCTTTCTAGTGTTTTTATCCTAATAAAACCATATATACAGTTTACATGCCAATATGTCCAAAGTGCAGTGCAAAGTGATACTAGGATAGGGATAATAAACTTCATAGAAAAAATCATACGACAGAAATGTATAAGTCAGACACAGTATTTCCAGCTTTTAAAACAAGATTAAAGTATTCATCATCATCATCTTAGATAAGTTCACAGCTTATTACCATGATTAAGATATGCCGATGCATTCTGCAGTATTTTTCAGCTTTACTTCACAAGTTATCGAAGAGATATTTTGTGGTAACACGGGTACGTGGCCAGTAGCACTGACCGACCATGCCAAGCTAGCGAGGGTTGCTCACAGTACGTAACATAGCTGCATGATGATTGTTTCTGCCTCTCCGATGTACTGTGTGTGACTTACCACCATGTCGATACCAACCATATGACTTAAAATTCAAAATGGCGGAAACAAATGATGGTATAAAAAACTGACATGGGTGTCGTGTTCGACTGGTTTGGGGGTGCTGATTACGAACATCTGGTCAGATTTGAAATTAAAAATGGCGAGTGCAAATGATCGTACAAAAAACTGACATGGGTGTCGTTTTCGACTGATTTGGGGTTGCTGATTACGAATATCTGGTCAGATTTGAAATTCAAAATGGCGGGTGCAAGTGATGGTACAAAAAATTGACATGGGTATCTTTTTCGACTAATTTAGGGGTGCTGATTACGAATATCTGGTCAGATTTGAAATTCAAAATGGCGGGTGCAAATGATGGTACGAAAAATTGACATGGGTATCTTTTTCGACTAATTTAGGGGTGCTGATTACGAATAACTGGCATTTTGAATTTCAAATCTGACCAGATATTCGTAATCAGCAACCCCAAATCAGTCGAAAACGACACCCATGTCAGTTTTTTGTACGATCATTTGCACCCGCCATTTTGAATTTCAAATCTGACCAGATGTTCGTAATCAGCACCCCCAAATTAGTCGAAAAAGATACCCATGTAAATTTTTCGTAACATCATTTGCACCCGCCATTTTGAATTTAAAATCTGGCCATATATTCGTAATCAGCACCCCTAAATTAGTCGAAAAAGATACCCATGTCAATTTTTTGTACCATCACTTGCACCCGCCATTTTGAAATTTCAAATCTGACCAGATATTCGTAATCAGCAACCCCAAATCAGTCGAAAACGACACCCATGTCAGTTTTTTGTACGATCATTTGCACCCGCCATTTTGAATTGCAAATCTGACCAGATATTCGTAATCAGCACCCCCAAATTAGTCGAAAAAGATACCCATGTCAATTTTTCGTACCATCATTTGCACCCGCCATTTTGAATTTCAAATCTGACCAGATATTCGTAATCAGCACCCCTAAATTAGTCGAAAAAGATACCCATGTCAATTTTTTGTACCATCACTTGCACCCGCCATTTTGAATTTCAAATCTGACCAGATATTCGTAATCAGCAACCCCAAATCAGTCGAAAACGACACCCATGTCAGTTTTTTGTACGATCATTTGCACTCGCCATTTTTAATTTCAAATCTGACCAGATGTTCGTAATCAGCACCCCCAAACCAGTCGAACACGACACCCATGTCAGTTTTTTATACCATCATTTGTTTCCGCCATTTTGAATTTTAAGTCATATGGTTGGTCGATACCAACCATATGACTTAAAATTCTCCGATGTACTGTGTGTGACTTACCACCATGTCGATACATGGTGGTAAGTCACACACAGTACATCGGAGAGGCAGAAACAATCATCATGCAGCTATGTTACGTACTGTGAGCAACCCTCGCTAGCTTGGCATGGTCGGTCAGTGCTACTGGCCACGTACCCGTGTTACCACAAAATATCTCTTCGATAACTTGTGAAGTAAAGCTGAAAAATACTGCAGAATGCATCGGCATATCTTAATCATGGTAATAAGCTGTGAACTTATCTAAGATGATGATGATGAATACTTTAATCTTGTTTTAAAAGCTGGAAATACTGTGTCTGACTTATACATTTCTGTCGTATGATTTTTTCTATGAAGTTTATTATCCCTATCCTAGTATCACTTTGCACTGCACTTTGGACATATTGGCATGTAAACTGTATATATGGTTTTATTAGGATAAAAACACTAGAAAGCTACGATGTTGGACTGCTATCTGAAAGATAAAATTCTAAAGAATCCGTCGGTATAACTATTTCTTGGAAATAAGCTGCAGGTGACTCGATTCAAGTGAAATTACTTTGGCCGAAAATAACCTCAAAATGGCACATGGCGTCCGTTAAATTTTCAAATAAACACATCGTAATATCTCCGTTGCTACTAAACCAAATTTGATGAAACTTGGTATGTGAGATTGACAAATGCATGACTAAATGCTGACATAGGAAGCAGTGCAAAAGGTGCAGTGATCGCTGTGATTGAGAACGTTTCCTGCTAGCTTGACGTCAAGCTAGAAACGTATTTATATGAAAATATCCGAAAATACGAGGTGACAAATTCCAGAATTATGAAAATATGAACTATCGAGACATTGACTAAATGATGGGATAGTCAAAAACAGGATCGGAGCTACGTTCCTGTCAGCATAACGGACACCACTGACATACCTATGATTTGCAAAGAACTGTCTCAGAGTGACAAGTTACTTTTTTTTTTCGCTTTTTTGGAGGCAGGTTAAGTCCCCATTGTATTGAGTTTTTTATGTTTTCCTGATACCGAATTTCAGCGTAGCGTAGTAGAGCGTAGTAGGCGTTCGACGTAGACGGAGAACTGTCTACGGTTTATAAATAAGCTCGATTTTTTTATGGAGATATAATAACTTTGAGCTGGAGCACCTCAATATCAACTACTTCAATTTGACTGGTTACAAAGTAGTGCAGCTCGTATTGTCGGTGATTCCAAGCGATCAGACACAGACGTCTGTGGAGAGATTACAGGATCTTTCTATGACCTGTCGCCTGTACAATACCGACCGATGTGGCGCGGCGGGCGGACGTCCGCCTGCGACGCAGGAGGTTGCGGGTTCGATTCCCACCTTGAGATAAATGTTTGTACGATCTGCAAATATTTATTCCGGGTGTTCTGGGTATTTACTATGTATAATAAAAAATATCTATACAATGTGATGTATTGTATTAAGTATATCAGTCATCTAGTACCCATAACACAAGCACTGCTTATCTTGGGGCTAGCTGATGCTGTGTGGATCGTCTAGCATTTTTATTATTATTAATAGTGTTCTAACGAGCTGTTCAATTTGAAATCAGATGTTTTCGCGAGCGCTACATAACTGTGATCATAAAGCACATAAATAGTGCTCCTATAGTTTCAGAGATGATTAGGTCGTTGAGGCATCCACTGTGTCGCGACTAGGGCTGCCACCTTTCAAAAACAGTAGACCCGGAGATTTTAGATATACAGTTTTTTTTTTTATTAAAACATTTTTTCAAGTTTTAAGTATTTAATTAATTAAGGTCCTACCCATTCAGAGAATTGTGTCAAAAACAGGTTCGAAAGTTTAACAAATTCAAAACAGAGATGGCATTGCCTTACGTAAGTTGGAAATTCACGTATTTGATACTAAGTATTACTTATTCTGTGCTTGAATTGTGCGCTATGCTACGTCACATCCGGTTCATATTCTGGTACGCTATATTATTTTGTCCAGTTCCGGTCCAATATTTTGTCGTGTCTTTAAGGATCACGTGGATCGGGTGATCCGATTCGGATCCGAACCTTGAGTAATGGGTGAGTGAGTGAGAGTTTGATTTCAGTTTATTACAAGGTAACGTTTATTTTACTGCAAGAAGTTCATGTTGGATAATTACTTCTAGACTGAAGCATATTTAAAAAATTACGTCAGTGACAAACCATTCAGAATCAACTTTTCAAACGTGTCTAAAAGTCGGTATTCGAATTGAACTCAAATTGAAGAATTTGAACCAAATTAGGAGTTTTTGTGCTTCGGAATATGACTGTACAGCTTTCTTATAATATTTTATAATGTTGGCATTGATAAAGATTTGTAGGATTATTATTAGGTGAAATGAACTTTTTTCTCTCTCTCTCCGTGACGGTGGACAAACACTACCAAAATCACTTCGGCGGTTCTGACTTTCGATGCGAATGCACACGTCATTCGTAAAAGTCGATAAACAATAATTTTGTTTACTAAAATATGTTTTCTTACATTGTTGTTAGAATTCACAATATAAAAGCAGGTAATAATACATCTTCTGTGGTATATCGACTTGAAGTTTGACTTATGTCACTATGTATTTAATGTACCTACATGACTGAAATTTTCACTTGGAAAATGAAATATAAGAAAGTAATATGATAGAATAAATGTCACAGATTATAGAACATCTTCCAGAACGGGAATCAGAATCATAGTTTTAAAGATGTCAAAAATCCGTAAGGTTTTCAATAATGCACTCCTGTGTATGTTATTGAAAAATATCTGACACATATTTTAGAGTTTTCGTTTGTTTTTTTTTTATGTATACAATTTGCTGATGGATCAAGCATATGGCCCACCTGATGTTAAGTGGTTATCATAGCCTATAACAAAGCATTGTCTTGTAGGTCATGTTAGTAAGGAACGTGCCCTACAATACACTGCTCTGCGTCCATCAACCTGAGGCATACGGGTGTTTAGCCTCATGTGCCTATAATTACATATATGTATATACATATACGTATGCTGTCTGGAACCTAATTATTAAATATGGAAGAGTATAGTTTTTTTAGTTATTTATACTTGGGTTTCATGTGCTTAATCGGAGAGTGTCCACATCTAAAGCATCAATTTAACTTACAATAGGTTTGAATAAGAAATAAACAAATCTGAAAAATAACCACGATCACCGACATAGCTCTCACAATCAGCAAGTTGAAGTGGCAACAGACAGACATAGCTCGTAGAACCGCAAACTACAGATGAATAAAGGCTCTCGACTCTCGATTGTCGGCCATGAACAGGAAGACGAAGCGTAGGACGCTCTTCCATCCGATACTTTGCTAGGATCACGGGAAGTCGGAGGATAAAAAGTTTCACAATTGGGGTTTTGAAAAAAAAATGTTTTTTTTTTATGTATTTTATTTAATACATTATTATTAATAATATTGATATTTAATGCAAAAAACTTAAAAAAAAAACTAATAATAGACAATTAAAAATTGATAAAATTTAGAAAAAAATCACGTGACTATAAACGCGCCATGATTGATCACCATAGTTGTTGTCACATAGTGACTTCATTAAGTTATAGCTATCTAATAACAGTACAGCGTGCGCGGCTATTGCAATGAGTGAAAACCGCTCGGGTTTGTTCGGGAGCTGCCGGCGTGTTTTCAGTACTGGATTCAAAAAATATTTTTATTTTGAAATAACTTTTGAATTATTGTAAAAAAAAATAAAACATATATGACCTTTCAATTACCGCAAAAAAAAAATTCAAAACCCCAGTAGGTCTTTCTGCAGTGGATTATGTCTTCAGGGTGATGATGGTAATAGTAAAATTTTAAAATAATATATAAAATACTATTCTCACCTTTTAAATCTTTTTTGGACTTCTACATATACTTTAAATCAAAAACTAGGCAAATCGGTTCAGTCGTTCTCGAGTTTTTGTAAGACTAACAAACATCAATTAATTTTTATATATATATATATTTATATTGAAAATATGGATAAATTAAATTTTATCTTTACATAAGTATTATGAAATATTGTACCACAGAGTATTGTACACACTTACACAAACTGAACTTTTTGGACAATGTTCTGTCAATCTAAAATGTCAAATTGAAACCAACGCTCGTATTCCAAGACAAATCTCAACACTAACTCAAAATAGGTGTTCATTAAAAATTTTGTTTTTGTGGTTAGATTGGATAGAAAATGGATCCAAAAAAATTTTGCCGAGGTATAAGATTATTATGTTTACGGAACAACTAAGAAAAGTAGATGGAATAAAGTGCCCTATCGCCTTTGGAGTGCTTATCACCGTACTAAACTAGCTGACAGAAAACTTATGTACTTTTTATTGTAAACACATACTTAGAATACAACTCGCGACTGTATTCGATTGTTATCTAAGCGAAAACACTAGTAAATGGGGGTGTTAAAGAAATCTCAACCTTATCTATACTGGTGCAAGTTTTATGTCAATTTTAGCTTCGATGAACAATAATGAGTTCAGATAGATTCAAAAATTGTATGAATTTGACATTTTGACAACAAGGGGCATAGTTACTTGGTAACCTCATACATCCAATATAAAAATACCAACTATTGATCAAGTGAGCGAAGCGTCTTAGTTTCGATATTAGCATAAAAATGCATTTGTCCGTCTGTCAGTCTGTCTGTTTTCGCCTACAGGTCGCATTTTTCGATTTATACCTACTGTTTTTTTGATGGTACAAACAGATGGCCCACCTGATGTTAAGTGGTTACCATCACCTATAACAAAGCATTGCCTCGTAGGCCACGCTCGTTAGGAACGTCACCTACGATGCACTACTCAGCGTCCCTCAACCTGAGGCATACAGGCGTTAAGCCTCATGTGCCTGTAACTACACCGGCACCCACACCCTTCAAAATGGAACACAGCAAGCTGCTTGGCAACAGAAATAGGTAGTAGTACTGCCCCGGACGAGCCCTTCACAAAGAGCTCTACTACTACTCATAGAACCACTACTTAGTAATAATCTTTATCCTGACTAACTGACGAACATAAGACAACGTGCAGCCTAAAACACTGGTCGAAGAGAATTGAAATTTTTGGGTATATTTATCTTATTGGGTGAAAAGACCAAGGAACTAAGATACTAAGAAATAAATTCCTGAAATTTAACTCCTACACGGGGTACAGCAGGGATTGAAGTTCATATGAAAATAACATCACGCGGACGGAGTCACACGCGTTTCGCTAGTACATTATCCAAGGATTGATGTGATCAAACCCTGGGACCGACGATCGCTTGTATCTTATGATAAAGAACGCCTAAGACTAATGGACTTCTTCCACACGATGATGTTGATATTTTATGACCCAGCCGTAATTTCGTTACACTGTGTCTTGTTGTATTTGTATTCACTGTGACAAATAAATGACACCTATAGTAACTATGTGATTATCACTGTCAAACGAGCCACAGAATAATGTATAGTTGCTCGGAACGACTTTTGACGTGGACCCTGCCTCCTGAAGCGCCAAAGCGCTACTGAGCTTGTATAGGTACGTCTGGCGTATTTATGTTTTTGGGCTATCTACTATTTTTATAAAAAAGTAAGCTAGCTAACAAAAAAACAACTCGGAGACAAGATTACGTATTTTTTAAGGAACACATGAACAGAAAAATCGTTGAAATATCTCGATTAACAATCGAATAAAACACCCTGGGTCGGAGGGTCACCCTCGGAATTTTAGTAAAACTTTGTGTAAACTTTTATCGAACCCAATGGAATCAAGAGTGTTTCTGGTCGCTCCGAAATATAGATGGTCCTTTTAAATGTAATATTCAATTTAAAAAAATATATGAATATGTTGTTTTTACATAAAAAACAGGTGCTGATTAGGCTCCCACCTCGTCTACAAAGTAATGATAAATGAGTAATGTTTTTTTTTAATATAAATTACCAACTGCCTGCGCCCCGCGCCCGCACGCACTCCGCATCGTGCGCCCGGTGCGTGATGACCGGCTGTCGCTTCCCGTTCCATCTGACCCGGAGATATCGATGTTAAACTCGTAGCCCAGACATGCACCATGCAAACCCGGAGAGGTGGCAGCCCTAGTCGCGACACCGGCGTCTACCACTCTATACTATGAATAGGAAAGTATGTATATATTATATACTTGCAACAAATAAGACGGCCAAATGTAAATAAAATATTTAATTATAACTATAGTTAATTTTTCTTTCAAACACGCAACTAAACTGGGTATTCGCCAGTTTAGGTACCGAATATGAACTCATAACATTCATCCAAATTTTCAAAACAGCGTGCAGCAAATTGCTTTAGGCGGATAACAGAGACCTAGCCTAGTCACAGTGAGATGCAGCAAAAGGCATTTATTATGTTCTAGATGATTCATACAGCTATATGAATGCCTATAAATTGCCCTGACATGTCAGGGCAACTTTTTAAGCCTACTAGGTAATGCGACACTGACTGTACTGCCTGCCTTGTACCATGTCATTAAAACAAAGCATACTCCATAATCATTGTATAAATAAACTTTTGTTATTTTGATAGCCATAAAAAAATGAAAGACTAGCTATTAACGTCAAAAGGTTAATCACGGAAGGGTATAGGTTAGCCATCGAGTCTTGTTGGTTAACCACAAAGGAAATGTTAATCGCTAAAATCTAGATCTGAGTCGCTATCTTGAATGTTCCCTCGGATAGTCTTCTTGCTTTGGATGTCGATTGCACGCTGCTTCTTGGCTTGCTCCGGGGGCACCGTCAGGTCTCCAGCATACTCTATCACTTGCGACCTATGGATTAAATATATTTTAGTTTCAGAGTAGGTATTGCTTACATTTTTACAGGCTTAAAACCTACATGCCAGAAGTTGATGGACGCAGGGCAATGCATCATAGAGCACGTTTCTGACGAACGTGAATTGCAAGGTAATGCTTTGTTATAAATTATGGTTACCACTTAGCACCATTGGAACATCTGCTTGTTTCATCAGTAAGTCGGATAAAAAACAAACCACATCTAACCAAATTGCGGATTGCATGCAACTCAGGTAACCAATAGCACGCAACCCACGTAACAAATCGTATGCAACAAAGGTAACATAAGAACAAACAGACGTTATAATAGTGACAAACAGAATTGATGTAAGTACCTAGCGATGCGCCATTCGAGTATTTCCGTTGAGAAATCGTCTCTGTTGCCGAGATCAGTGAATCCGACCACAAAGTCTGTAGTCTTGTTATCCTTCACAAGCCCGATGGTTGGTATTACGCGGATTTTCAAACGACCTGCAATTGAAAATTTTTTAATATTCTATAATAGGTTATTGCTATTGTGGCTATTGTGTAATAAGACCACTTCTGAATACTCCAGTGACATGTAAAGTTACCTACAAGGTCTTATAGAATACCAATATGGTCGGAATGCGCAGTTTCAGTTTACGGATATATTATTATTACACCCGGTATAATATTCTATGGATCACACAATCAACACAAGAGAACAAAGTTGCTAGTTTTAGGCCTAGATTCATTAGTTTAAAAGATCTTTTGTAAGTTCTGGTTTTGTTAAATCTTCTTTCTTTTTCTTTCTTACTTAGATATTTACTAGTTTAGCCCAAGCAGTAGTAGTAGGCATCATTTCATACCTTTTGGTGCCCAAGACTAGTATTGAAGCTTAGAAAATAAGTTTTATGTAAGTAATTCTTACCTGTTAGGAACGGAGCCCGTTCCACATCTAACTTTACAAAGCGGCACTCCACATGTTTCTTGGCGAGGAGCTTAAGGTGCATGTCCACTATGCGGCACCGAGGTGAGTCGTTCTTGTAATAATGGCAGACGACATTGTTGCTTTTATTGCAAACGGTGAAGAACTCTTTTTCTCCTTCTATTTCTGTGTACTCTCCGTGTCCCTGGAATTATAATTCGTTGGTCTTGGTAGAGGTGTACTGAGACAGGGATTCCCGAAATTTAAATCCCTTAACTAAAAAGCATTTAGCAGCCATTTAGTAAACTAAATGCGTGATTTGAGTATCATCATCAGCCTAATTGGGGTTTTGAATTTTTTTTTTTTGCGGTAAATGGAAAGATCACATAAGTTTCATAACAAAACTATTTTTTTATTTTTTTTTTCGCAATAATTCAAAAGTTATTTCAAAATAAAAGTTAATTTTTGTCCAGTCCGAATCCAGTACCGAAAACACGCCGAACAAACCCGAGCGCGTGTGACGTCATTATTTTAGTTTTCACTCATTGCAATAGCCGCAAACACTGTACTGTAGGCATAAAATTATGACGTCACAACTATGGTGATCAATCATGGCGCGTTTCTAGTCACATGATTTTTTTCTAAATTTTATCAATTTTTAATTGTTTATTATTAATTGAATTTTTTTTTTTTAAGTTTAACACACCGTTTGATTTTCGCTGAGAACAGTTGTGTTAACCGCGATCGCGTGCACCAACACTGCAAAGTGCTAACGCACCATAACAAAGCCGTCGCGACGAACGGCCGGACCGCGATGACCCCGATACTCATTGCGTAAGGCATGTTTTCGGACAGCTAATCATTATTGTTAAGGCTAAGTTAGTACTTGCCTCAACAATGAACACACCTTCAAGAGAGCGCAGTTTCACACTGCGGACAGAAACAGAACATCTGCTGTACGACCGGTATAAAGAAGAAAATGACCGCTATAAAGAAGAAAAAAGGGAGCGAGAAAAGCTTCAAATCCTTGTAAGTGAACTAAAAACTCAAATAGAATCCTTGCAACAGCAGCTCAAAAGTGTCGTGGAAAAAACCCCTATGACACCGTTAACCTCAACAATGGAAACTTCATGCACCCGCGCTGAATACTCCACCGATGAAGAGGAACTCGCCAAAGAAACAGAGTGGATCAGAACAAAATCACGGAAAAAAAGAAAATTAAACACCTCACCTACACTCTCACCGCAAGAAACCAACAAGAGCTCCACAGAAAAAACAAAGAAAGTCCCCCTTCCACCACCTATTGTAGTGGATGGAGTTAACGATTACCAAACTTTTTTTGACTTTTTGTCAGCCAAACAGCCTGCAGACACCTTCACCATAAAATTGATGAATGGCAACTGCGTAAAAATTAACTCCAGTAATGAAGAATCGTACAGATGCATTACAAAGATACTATCAGAAAACGACTGTCTGTGGCACTCTTACGAAAACAAACAAGAGAGACCTATACGAGTGATGGTGAAAAAATTGCCTTCTACTTGCAAACCAAATAGAATCATAGAAGACCTTACAAATAAAGGTTATAAGATTGAAGATGCTGTTAACAAACTGAGTTGGAAAAGCAAAGAACCCCTCAATATGTTCATGCTCACCTTCAACAATCAAGAAGAACTAAAAAAAGTGTATGAAATTAAATATATACTGGGGTGCTTGGTAGAAATCCAACCCCTTAGATCTACAAAACTGATTCCCCAGTGTAAAAGATGTCAAGCTTATGGACATACACACAAATATTGCTCCAAAGAGCCAAGGTGTGTTAAATGTACAGGGAAGCACTTAACCAAAGACTGCAAAAAACCAGCAGCAGATAAGCCAAAATGTGTTCACTGCGGAGAAGCACACCCGGCCAACTACAGAGGTTGCATGATAGCCAAGGAAATGCAAAATATCAGAAACAAGGCAGTAAAGAAACCTCTAACCAGGCAGCAACAGCAGGCCACTGGATCACTGGTAAGCGCCAAAACATCTACATCAAACCAGCATAGCCAGAACTCAAGGTCTATCGCTGTTACAAACAAAAACGTATCGTACGCTCAAGCGGCTGCTAAAAACACGAGCGCTGTCCAATATAACGAGCAAGTCAAACAGCTAAACAGCAATAAACTAGATGAAATTTTAAAATTTATGACAAACTTCGATCAGCGTCTTAAAATAATTGAAAATAGCACTAAAACCGCTATACCTAAGGCCAAACAATGACTAACACAATTAAAATAATGGCTTGGAACTGCAATGGGCTACTAAAACATCAAAATGAGCTGCAAGTAGTCCTTGACATAGAAAATATAGACGTGTGCCTTATATCAGAAACACACTTTGATAAACAATCGCATATAACATTCAAAGGGTATACAGTTTATAATGCACTACACCCAGCTAACAAAGGAAGAGGTGGTAGTGCTATTATTATAAAGAATAATATCAAACACCATGAAAACAGCAAATATGAAGAGCCGGATATACAATGCATATCCATCAATATTAACACTAAGCGGTTTCCTCTCACAATAGCTGCTATATATTGCCCACCAAGGCATACAATAAAAAAACATACCTATCTAAACCTCATACAGCAACTTGGAGAAAGATTTATATTAGGTGGTGACTTCAATGCCAAAAATACTTATTGGGGCTCCAGACTTACCAACACCAAAGGAAAAGAACTCATGAAAGCAGTAAAAGAAACAAACAGTGATGTTATATCAACAGGATCACCAACTTATTGGCCAACAGATCCACTTAAAATACCCGACCTAATAGACTTTTTTGTTTTTAAAAACATATCGCCTAACTATTTAAATACAGAACAAAATTATGATATGAACTCTGACCATTCTGCCATATACTTAAAAATAAGTGACAAAGTCGAATTTAAAGAAAGCACTCCCACCCTTGTTAACAAATACACAGACTGGGAGAGTTTTAAACTAGACTTAGAAGATAACATAGACCTCAAGGTTCCTTTGAAAACTCCAGAGCAGTTGAATTTTGAAGTGAATCAATTTATAACCCTTATACAGCAGAACGCCTGGAAAAACACACCAGAAATTAAAAAAAGGGTTGCAAAAAATAACTACCCAAAAGAAATTATAGAACTTATCCATGACAAAAGAAAACAAAGAAAACGTTGGCACCAGTCTCGGTCTCCGCAAGATAAAAATAAGTTAAACAACCTTACGAAACAACTAAAAATGCAAATACAATACTTCAATAATAACACTATTAACACATACCTACAAAATTTAACCAACAATCGTAATAGTAATTACTCACTCTGGAAAGCTACGAGAAATATGAAACAGCCGATGACTCAAATTCCTCCCATAAAAGAGGATAGTGGGAAATGGGCTGTTAGTAGTGAACAAAAAGTGAATAAGTTTGCTAGCTATCTAGAAAACATCTTTAAACCGAATGAAAGTCAATCAAATCTAGAAACTACATCAGACCAGGACGTGCCGGACGAAGAACTCCTTCACATAAAACCGGTGTCACCAAGAGAAATTTTTAGAGAAATTATTAAAAGTATAAACCCTAAAAAATCTCCGGGATTTGACCTAATCTCCGGTGAAATATTACACAATTTACCTAGAAAAGCACTTGTTAAACTAACAAATCTTATCAACGCTACTTTGAGGCTGAAATATGTGCCAGACTTATGGAAAGTGGCTGAGGTAATTATGATTGCAAAGCCTGGAAAACCGTCTCACGATGTAAAATCATATAGACCTATTTCCCTGCTACCTATAATGTCCAAACTCTTTGAAAAATTATTACTAAAGAGACTTAAACCTGTAATAGAAGCCAGAAATATCATACCAGAGCATCAATTTGGATTTAGAGAGAAACATTCAACAATAGACCAAGTACACAGAATCACGAATATAATTGAAAAAACACTAGAAGATAAAAAAGTCTGTTCTACCGTATTCCTTGATGTAGCACAGGCCTTTGACAAAGTCTGGCATGAAGGCCTTATACTAAAGCTAAGAAAAATACTGCCTACGCCATACGCAGATATTTTACAATCGTACATAACTGATAGAGTGTTTAGAGTTAGGCAAGAAGAAGCCTATTCAGAAATTAAACAAATTCATGCTGGGGTGCCACAAGGAAGTGTATTAGGCCCGGTCCTGTACCTTTTATACACCAGTGATATTCCAGAACTAGAAACTAGTGCCATTGCGACCTTTGCTGACGACACTGCAATAATGGCTGTGGGAGCTTCGCACGCAGAAGCAGCAGAAAAGGTTCAAATAGCAATTACAAAATTCCATGTCTGGACAACTCAATGGAGAATTAAATTGAATGAATCTAAATCGGTTCATGTTAATTTCAGCAATAAAAAAGATGAATATCATCAAATTTTTATTAACAACACGCCCATCCCATATGAAAATACGGCAAAATATCTGGGCATGACGCTTGACGCAAAACTACGCTGGAAAACACACGTCAAGAAAAAAAAAGATGAGTTGGAACTAAAATACAAAACGATGTACTGGCTACTAGGGAGAAATTCTACCGTAGCTGTACACAACAAAGTATTAATATACAAACAAGTCCTTATGCCAGTCTGGACCTATGGTATACAGCTTTGGGGTTGTACCAAAAAGACCAACATAGAGATTATCCAACGTTTTCAAAATAAAGTACTCAGAGGAATAGTGAACGCACCCTGGTACGTACGAAATGACGATCTCCATCGGGACCTTAACATAGAGTTCGTCGATAGTGTAATTAAAAACTGTGCAGAAGCTCACGAGCAAAGACTTCTTCATCATGTGAATGTCGAGGCCATCCAGCTCCTTGACAATACGAACCTAGTGAGAAGACTCAAAAGGAAAAAGCCTTTTGAGTTAGTGTAATGTAAATTATAAGTGTAATGTAGTGTTAGTGTAAGCAAGTGCTACAGAATATAAGAACACAACAACAGAGTGTCTTCGCCTTAAATAGAGACAGTAAGAAACGTGTTATTGGACACATTCTTAGAACAATAATTTATGCTAGCAATTTAAGTTAACTTAAAATTACTCATTAGCCTACATTGTGGCTAGATTGTAATGATATTAGAGTACATTGTTTGTACGCTAATTTATAACAAAAAAAAAAAAAAAATTAAGTTTTTTGCATTAAATATCAACATTATTAATAATAATGTTTTAAAATACATAAAAAAAATCAATATTTATTTTTTTTCAAAACCCCAATTGTGGGAGGTTTGCCATAGTCACCACACTTGGCAAACGGATTGGTGACTGTAGTGTCGATGTTTAGTACACAGGTGATGCGGCGGGCTACCAATCTGCTGATGCGTTTCCTTAGGCCTTAGTCGTCTCTTACGACATCCATGGAAGATAATATTCTAAGACGGGACCACTAGATATGAGTATAATTTAGTGTGATCAAACTCACATTTGCAAGCCATTCCTGTTTCATCTGAGCGCGCTTTTTCATCTCATTGATGCGTTGTTGCCTGATGGCTTCCAAGTCCCCACTGTCAATTTGGTCTAGCCTAGAAAACAACATTAGGCGTCATTAAGCAACAATTAAGAAAAACTCTTTATTACTCTTTTAAACTTACTATGCATGTCTTTAACTTCTTATTGAGTACTAATCACAACAAAAACGCTTTTGTGCATAATATAATATTGCATGTGTCACTTAGTACCCTCCTAGACATTAATAATCTCAAGAAATTCTAGGCGATGACAATTCACAGGGATTAAACGTAGGAACTATTATTTAAATATTTTTACACACCATGGCTGACTTGAGAAAGCAAAGTGGGAAACTCACCGTTCAATTTCAGCATCAAGCTGCTTTTCCATTGTCTGCGCAACATGATGCAGTACTTGCTCCATGGTTCTACTGAAAACACAAAAACAATGTTTGATACTATAAATAATGAAGCACCAGTGTGGTGCCAATCTAACTTAATAAGGTGAAGCTAAAACTGAAAATGTGTTAAAGCAATCATTTCAAAACCTCATTATCTGTTTTTTTTATTATTACTGATACCTAAGCATTGAATGTGAACATAAGCCTAAGGTGGAGCATGCTTAGCTAGTCCGGCTGGCCTCAGAGTTCAGTTAGTAGTGGCTCTGTCTTCTGCTTTGTAAATTGTAGGTTTTATTGCCAACAAGTGTAAATAAACATTTTGCTAGGTAGCCAAATTGGATAAGAATTTTCAACAGCTGATTATCAGATTGTTTAACAAATAGTTTTACTATAGTAAATGAGCTGACTAATCTTAATAATAAGCCTTTATATCAGAACCAGAGCACAACCTTATTTGAGCCCACAAACCTCTTAGGATTAGAATGGGGTATCACTAACCCTAGACTAGGTACTGGAGCACCAGTAAAAATCACTTGAGTACATGTGATTTAAATTGTATTAGAGCACTAATACAATTTAAATCACATGTACTCAAGTGATTTTTATGTTTTTAATTGATGATGGATTGTGCTCGTAGTTGTGATGTGATCTGCTTTCACTGCTTTCTTGTTTTTCAGGAAGAAGTCGCAAACATATAAATATATATTATAGGTATATTTTAAAAATGAGCTATAACTTAAAAAAATTGTATTGACAAGACATTTTTTAAGCCAAGCAGTTACTAGGTTGCCTAGCAACACTTTGTTAGTAAGCATTTCACATCCAATAATATAGCTAGAGAATATCTAGTCATTTCAATGTAAGCAGTAATTTTGTCAGAAACAGACATTTTACACACAATCGCTGATTGTTTTGTCCAAAACTCATGTATTCTGTTTTGATTAGACACGAAGGACAAGGCGCTATAAAGGAAAAAATGGACGTACATTGTTCTTCGTATCCATAAAACTACGTAGACGTATCTAAGTTAAATTTTTTACAAAACTCAAAAGAATAGATCATGAAACCGCAGTGCAATGACCTCATCTTCAAGAAAGACCGCATCACGTTAGTAGTTCTGCACATGGTCTTATAATTTGCGATTATAGTGAAACTTACTGTTTTTCAGGCTGGGATGAAGACTACGTGGGTACTAAATAAGCGAAACTATCGGCTTATATAACTTTCAAGTCTGAATTTGACTCATTTATCAGAAAATATAAGTAAAATCGCACTTTCTTGCTCAGCCAGCCGTCGAACAAAAGTTGCAAGATATAGTAGTGAAGCGCAGCGCCGATCCGATATTTTAGATCCAATCGATTTTCAGATCGGATCCATTCAACTCTGTCCAATATCAGATCGCAGTGCAAGCAATATGGTTTAATAGCGTGATGTAGGTATGATTAAGTATTTGTGATTATTGTTGAACGGTCAATCAAAGGTTTTAGGTTACAAATTTAAACAAAATGTCGGTATTCACATCTCTAATATACTTAAGCTAACTTCAGAATAAATTAGTCTCCTTAGGTAGGTATACATAGTTTATGTTGCGATTTGTAGTATAAAGTTAACTACCTAATCCTTTTTGTTACCAGACAACCTTTGGATGAAATGGACTAATGAAGTTAACAAGGGGTGCTTTGTATAATAGAAGATACAAATAATAAAAAATAAATAAATAATGAATAGATAGTTATATGCGGTAGTTACACAATAGTATAATTACAAACAAAACAAAAGTAACAAGAAAGAATGGAATAGCAAACAAGATACTTACATTGCTCATAAAATACTGTATTATAATATGATGATATTTACATATACATTTATATCATAAATATACACATATAATATAATAAAAAGAACCAAGAAGGGCAATTTAGTGAAGGGCAATTTAGTGATTAAGTAGGTCTATAAGTCCACAAAAGTAATGTATTTATGTGCTGTATTTTCATGTGATTTTCAGAAGGATCTTCATAGGGTACGGATCAATTACATGCGATCGAGACGTTACGATCCACAAGATCGGGTCGAGCTTAAAAAGCGCATCCCTAGGCTAAAGAATTGTATATAAAAAAAACAATATTTATTTGATTTAATTGACATTGACAGGATCGACCGATTGACTCCGTCACTCTGACGTGACCGTAAGATGAGTGACACACCAATGACCTCATAACCATGGAAAACATAGCCTTTTTATACTACCTACTTACCTACCACGCTTAACCACTAGTATTGTGTTACTACACAAAATATATATTGAGGATGTCTAATAGGGGTAGTCATCCTCCAACCAACTAACATGTACTAATGTACATCTCAAATATTATATTTGGCATGAGTATAAGCATGCCGCCTCGCCTTGGTATCTTTAAATCATGCACTGAAACCTCTCAAAATTAAGCTTTCGTTTTTCAAAAGGTTACTAAGTATTCCCTAAAGACTAAAAGTTTGGATTGTTTGCAACAGTTTTTATATACCTACCTAGCCAAACTGTTTTGTGTGTCATTTGTGATAAAAAAATAAAACTAACGAGTTTAAATTGAAAACTATAATTTTATCTAACTTCTAACTCCAATACAGAACCAACAACGTCATGATTGAAAAAGCAGCTACAGTAACCTTTTAATATACACTTTTGAGGACTGACGTGGTGCGGCGGGCGAAAGCCCGCCTGCGACGTAGCAAATATTTACAGTACAATAGAGCTTAGCGCTAGAGCATTTTCCACCAGCCAACCCAAGTGGTTCAAATAGAAAAGGCAACGTGCAAAAAAACAAAAAAAATATATATATTTATGGTTTTGGACATTGGAGACTATGGGTACGTCAAGTTATTTCATCCGGTTATGTTGTTTTGTCTTCCGTTTTCCTTGCCCTCCGGATGTGCAGATGTACCCCGCGCACATGCTCCCTGAGCGCAGCGCTGTGAAGGAACCCTTTCGAGCATAGAGAGCATTTGTAGCGACGGTCGCCGATGTGAGACTGAAACAACAGAACAACCCTTTTTACTAAAAGTCGAATTTCGAATCAAGTCGTGCGGTTCAAGAAGTGCTTGGCGGCAGAAATAGGCATGGAGGTAGTACTTCCCCGGAAGAGTCCTTCACTAAGAGCACTAACTACTACTACTACACTAACTACTACTAAAACCCTGTCTCAGGAATTATAGCATCCCGTAAATAGGTGACCAACTTAAAAAGTTAACCTTGACGCTGTATATCGTATTCACAATCGTGTTGTAAACAATTTAAATGTAATGTAAAATATATTTTTTTTTATGAATTTCATATGAAACTAATATAGACTAAACTATTAAAATGTCGATTAAAAACCGGTTGCAAGGCAATTAGTGTTCCCTGTTGTACGTTTTGGAACTCACCCGCATGTGGTTGGAGAGGTTGGCTGCGCTGACAAATTTCTTTCCGCAATGAGCACACTCCCGTGATGGAGGCGCGTGACGCTCCGAATGAAACTAGTAACAAATCATTAGATTAAATATCTAGATGCTTGTTGAGGTAGTGAGTGAATTAAGCATTCGAACATTGAATAAAAAAAAATTGTGATCAGATATATAAATCAGAGAGTATAACTTCGGTGCTAAAGATTATTCGATCGTCGGCGTTCATTTGACGACCGATGTGGCGCGGCGGGCAAATGTCCGCCTGCGACGCATGAGGTTGCGGGTTCGATTCCCACCTTGGGATAAATGTTGTACGATCTGCAAATATTCCGGGTGTTTCTACAACTAATCCAGATTCCAGACGGTCTGTTTAAACCCTGGTTACCTAGCTTGGTTACCTTGAGATGCGCCTTAGATCGGAAGGCGGCAGGACAGCGCTCGCAGCGGAAAGGCTTGAGTCCAGCGTGCAAGTACGCATGCTCGCGTAACTGTGTTATATTCTACAAATAATACATTGATATCTTACACTGAATATCTTGTGTACATGAAATTATACACGGTACGTCATACAATGGAACTCAACTTTGTAGGTACAAAGTTGAGGCCATTTAAAGCTGAATGGCCACTCACCTGCACCAGAATGTAGTCAAATTGTAATTCTCAAAGTTGTTTCATAGCGTTATAACTAATATTTATATTGTATGTTCACATTAAGTATTAATTTACATACATGATCTTTTGCGGTTGAAGTTATTTTGAAAGCTACGAATTGTATACATTCTAGTGCAACTGACTGTACTTATAATATGCTTATTTTAGAACTACATATTTCCGTGACCCCAATTTTTCTTAGGTGATAGAAAGAACAAAAATCCTTCCTTATCACCCTAACAAATTATGGTAATCAAATGACTTTATTTGAAACATACCTAAACAAGTGTTACATAAATAGAAAGGAATAAATAGCCCGTTTACTCGACGTTTACAACAATCTATATACCAATTATAAGAATCTTTGTTCTGACTGACTGACTGACACATATAGGCAAATATATTCGTATCTGGTTATCAAAGATCAGTTACGAACGTGGATTAAAGGAAATTGTAACGACTTGACTTTTCTTGAGTACTTGTATATTTTTCATGGTGAGTACCGGTGTACTAAGAAAGCAATTCCTGAAACCCCTAAACGCAGCGGGAGTTGAAGTTTGTGTTAAAAAGATTTCAGAAAGCTCCACGCGGCCGAAGTAGCGTGTTATTTACCAGTCTTACATAAAAACTCTTTCCGCACTGGTCGCAGAGATGCGTCCGGTTCGATTTCTGCACGCGCTCTTCGTAGCACTCCGCGGGATGCGCCACAAGGAAGTGACGATACAGCCACGTGTTGTGTGTACCGGACAGGCCGCACTGTACAGATAAATAAAAATACCTAATATACAAAAGATAATGACTTTAAATTATTGTCATAAAAAAATAGATGAGGATTCCACGACCGATGTGGCGCGGCGGGCGAATGTCCACCTGCGACGCAGGAGGTTGCGGGTTCGATTCCCGCCTTGGGATAAATGTTTGTACGATCTGCAAATATTTATTCCGGGTGTTTTGGGTATTTTCTATGCATAGTAAAAAATATCTATGTATGTAATGTATTGTATTAAGTATATCAGTCATCTAGTACCCATAACACAAGCTCTGCTTAGCTTGGGGGTAGATGATGCTGTGTGTATTATCCAGTATTATTATCTAATGAGAATCTTCAGCGCGATGGACAAAATAGCTCCTCAAAACACAGTAAATTGTTCACTTTTAATTTATATTACAAAAAAAATTGTGCTTGCGAGGCCTACTGTTCGTAGAATTATTCTTCTTCTTCTTCTTTTCGGATCGGAAACTCAACATTAAATTATTGTGGACCAGTAAGTGGAGACCTCTACACCATTGCGCGTAGCCAACATAAAGTCCTCCTTGGTGCAGGTGGTCGGATTATTAATGTGGATTATTGGTAGAATTATAAAATATTCTTGTCGCTTCGCTTACCAGTGGACAGGTGTGTCCGAGTGCGGCGCGGCCGCTCTCCGCTCGCTTCATAGCCGAGAAGTTGTACTGCGGGTGCTCGGCGCGTCGATGCGAGCGCACTTCCAACTTGTCAGAAAACTGTTTTCCGCACTCCGGGCACGCTATACTGGTGATTGCAAAACGAAGTCAACATTTTATTCGGTATTACTACAAAAGTCACACGAATGGACATACAATACAATCAGCAAGCTCAGTTTGCGAGACGATCTAGGCGCTTTTGAAATGAGTAGGTTTGGGAAACGATGAACTGGAAGTCTGCTAAAAACTTCTAAAACTTTGGAATTAGAGGTAAACCAGGCTAAAAATGAATGCAGCACAGCGTTTTCTTGACTTTGACGCACAGCAACTAAATACTAATTTGCCCATTTCTAAGGTACTGATAGTCTGATCCTATTTTTAACTCTAACTGTTGATCAATTTTAGTTATTGATAGAGTAAACAACAAACATAAATATTTATTGTTCTATATTATAAGTAATCACCATTTTTTCTAGTAGTTTGCCAAGAAGTGAGACCTCAACATGTTTTTTCATACTGTCTCGGCCTAGTGGTAGTTACCTATGTTGGTTATACAAAAAACTTAATACTACATACAAAGCAAATTCGTTCAAGTTACCACAAGATTTTCGGGCGTTTCACTCTCTCGATGAAATAGGTAGATAGGAACTCAATTTTGTAAGTTGACGTAAACTTTTGCCTCTGAATGCAATCCGCCTCCGGTATCAAGGTTCATCAAAATCATCATCAGCCTATAGAAGTCCACTGCTGGACATAGGACTCCTCCACACGTTTCCAGGAAGAACGATTCTGAGCCCAAGTATCTTTTTCAAATTCTTGGGTATCAAGGTTAATAATTTATAAATGCAGTGACCTGAATCCATTGCTCTCGAGTGTACCAAAATAATACTCACAGCGTTTCGGCAATATCCTTGTGTTTGTGCGTGTTCATGACATGTACCGTGTACACTTGCTGGTTCGTGAATGTAAGGCCGCAAGGTTCGCATCGCGCCGTGCCACCTGCATCCGACATAGACGATGCCTGATATCGGATAAATAGCCGTTTAGTTTAAATGAGTGACCGCTTTGACGATCTAAGATCACAAAAGACTTAGGAAAAACAAGAATAGCCAATTAAATCCAAAAGCAACTTCATCACGTTACTTTTAAGCTAGTCCCAGGATTATGCATAAATTGATTTTTAGCAGTAAGACTTCGTAGTTGATAGAGCTGGTTAGTCAAAGTCAAAGTCAAAGTCAAAAATCATTTATTCAGTAATATCCGCAGGGATCATCTTGAAACGTCTTAAATCTAGGTGAATCTAAGCACCAGTTCCTCGCGACCAGTCCTAGTGAAGTCCTAGTTCCTAGTGAAGGGCTCGTCCGGGAAAGAAGAACCTATTTCTGCTGCCAAGTTATACATTTTTTATTATTTGTAGGCAAAAATAAAGTATGTGCAATACAATAATCGGTACCTAGGTAGGTATATACCACTTTTACATTTGGTTGTTTTACACTGTAGTAGCTTGCTGTGTTCCGATTTGAAGGGTGTGGATGCCGGTGGTGAAATTACAGACATATAAGGCCTCAGGTTGATGGATGCATAGTAGTGCATCGTAGGGCACGTTCCTAACGAACGTAACCTGCAAGGTCATGCTTTGTTGTAAGAGGTGGTAACCATTTTATATCCAGCAGCAATCAAATTGAAACGAAACCTTGCCGGGTACTATATCTACCAACTTAGTGACTATGATAGGTATCTACTCGATCTCAACAATAAGAATAAGGTACAATAGATATTATGTTTCAGTGGGTTAGTTACTTACATTGTGTACCTTCTTCCGATGGACAGTGAGACCCTTCTCGGAGACGAAAGTCTGTGCACACGTGACACACACGTGCTCCGTTGGATGAGACTTGCGTAGGTGCGACATGTACGTGGAACTGTGGCTGCAACCGTACCGACCACTAACTTTTGAAGTTGTTAGTGACGACCGATGTGGCGCGGCTGGCGAATATCCGCCTGCAACGCTGGAGGTTGCAGGTTCGATTCCCGCCTTGGGATAAATGATTGTATGATCTGCAAATATTTATCCCGGGTGTTCTGGGTATTTCTATGTATAATAAAAAATATCTATGTATGTAATGTATAGATTAAGTATATCAGTCATCTAGTACCCATAACACAAGCTCTGCTTTAGCTTAGGGCTAGATAATGCTGTGTGGATAGTCCAGCATTGTTATTAATTATTATTATTATTGTTCTTACCATCGCCCAGACAGAAAAGACAAAATGTCTGTCCCAGAAATACTTTCTGTCACCATCTAAGACAGATCTGGGAAACGTCTCATATTGCGATTTAAGTCTGAAACTTCGCCAAAACCACTTAGTTCTTAAGAACTACTTAATATAGATTAGGAGCTATCTACGAGTAGGTAAATATGGATAAACTTACTTATAACTACGTTTACAAATTTTGCAGACGTAGCTAACTCCTTGATGTTTTCTATAATGCAGTATCATCACCATCCTGAGAAACAGAAATTAAAGAATTTGAATGACTGTATTTAGTTTCAATTATTTTAACCTAACAAAAGTTAGTGTAATTGTAAATTATTGTACTTACCAATGCTATACTATGTGGTGTGGTAGGTACCTACTAATACTTAGGCACCTACTTGTGGCACAATTTTTTTTTATGTTACTGCTGTAGGAACAACAATAAGGCTTAACACCAGTATGCCTCAGGTTAGTGGGCGCAGGGTAGTGCACCGCAGGGCACGTACCTAACATGCATAACCTACAAAGCAATGCTTCGCTATATGTGATGGTTACCATTTAACATCAGGTAGGCCATATGCTTGTATCACCAGCAGTAACAAAAACCTACTAAAGTGTGCTAGTGACTACTAATGGTACTAATGCTGGTTCTTGAGTTTTATTTATTATAGGATATCCAACAAAGAAAAAACGTGCAATAGTAATAAAAATGGTACAAAAGGCCCTGAAACCATGTGTCTTTCTAGTTCAAGATGACACAGCATCTACCAAAACAACTAGATATATAGGTACGCTTACTTTTACGTGCTTACTTGTGGTACGTGATAAGCGGACAGCGCTTACAAGTGTATCGTCCGTAGTGTACGTCCGTCTTGTGCTTGCGCATAGAAACACGCGACTTGAAGCGCATGGCGCACACGTCACACGGGAACTCGCCTGCTGACGGCTGCAATATTACATTGAATTTTAATGAGGTTCTATCTAATTGACATCTAATTAAGGCACGTTCCTAACTAACGTGACCTACAAGGCAATGCTTTGTTATAGGCTATGGTAACCACTTAACATCAGGTGGGCCATATGCTTGTTCCATCAGCAAATTGTACTTATAAAAAAAAAGGCAACCACCACAGCTCAGTTCGTAGAACCCTACCTTCTGCTCTGTAGGTGGTGAGTTCGATCCCCACCGAGAACAAACATTTAATAATAATAATAATGCTGGACAATCCACACAGCATCATCTAGCCTAAAGCTAAGCAGAGCTTGTGTTATGGGTACTAGATGACTGATACACTTAATACAATACATACATACATATTTTTTTATTATACATAGAAAATACCCAGAACACCCGGAATAAATATTTGCAGATTTAATATTTATTCCAAGGCGGGAATCGAACCCGCAACCTCCTGCATCGCAGGCGGACATTCGCCCACCGCGCTACATCGGTCGCCAAAATTTGTGTGATGATGAACAAATGTATAAAAATACTTACATCATGCCACCGCATATGGAATTTGACCAGCTTTTCACACTTGTAGACGGTATAGCACACTTCACATCTGTACCGCGCGGACACGTACGGCTCAGAAGTCTTCCGCCTCGCGAACTCAGCGCGCGCCTCCACCTCCGTCGGAAACAGTTGAATGTCAAACACCGTTGCATACTCCTTGTGATCTTTTAAAGGACGCCTCAGCTTTTGACTTTTTGGCTTTGGTTTATCTAAAATTGAAGTGCCATTTTTTAATTATTTTATCCCTTTGAACATAGAGTTAGGACTAAAGTAAGCCTTTGAAGGAAAAACATCTAATTTTAGCTACGAAACGAAAACTAACTCTATCTAGGTATACCTACTACAATAATACTTCATTTAATATTTTTATCTTCACGAAGTTTTTAACTTATGTTCGGCATGAAAAATAGATGAAAAATTTATGCGCGTAATGCCAGAGCACTGGCTTTGCGAAACATCATGAGGAAACTAAGTATTCAAACAGCGGCGATGGGCTTGCAACCTATTTGATAGGTACTTAAGAAAGCCACCAAATACCAAATACCAGCTACTGCAAAATGTACTGCTGAGGATTTAATGTTGTGACTATTTCTTTCTTTTTCCTTTAATAAGTATAAAAAATATAAAGTATAAATTAAATCCTTACCTACAGAACCTTCTTTTTTAATTTTTTTACTCTTCGGTCTTCTCTTTTTGCTTTTTAATCCTTTAATTGCCTTGTTACAGTCCTTTAAGTAATCCGAAAGGCATTTATCATCATCTGATACATCAGAATTATACAAATAATCATCACAGCTAGCTAATTCGTTTGCCTTATTAAATATTATATTTCTTTTACTTAAATCATTTGCTTCATCTAAGTCATCATTTAAAACTTCATCTACGGGATCATATTTTTCAACTTTTATTGTAACATCTGTAAATTCACCATCGGAGATGTGAATGTCTCCATGAGCCACTGATTTGCCATAAGATGTTGGTGGAAGAGATTTATAAAGTTCGGATAGAAGTGGTTTATTCTGAAAAAGTAATTGTTAAAGCATATTGAAATTTTTGAAATTAATACCTTAGTGCAGCCAACTGGACACTGTTCTGACAGTTTGTACCTAACAAGAAGATCACATCTTCCATAATATCCTCAGTGAACATGCTCTCTAAGGTAATGCAATTATTTTAAGTTTGGCCATTCTTGTTCCATTAATTTTATTATAAAAAAATATTTAGCCTCCTACCTGATTCTTGTTCTTCCTCCACTTTTGAAATATGGTATTAGATTCTTGACATCTGTTTTTGAACTTAAAAGATTTTCTGAGAAGATGCACACAGATGGAGCAACAAAAATAATTTATACCATCACTCTGTAAAAAAATATAAGTAGGTAAGCTATGCACCTGCCTAGGTACCTACACACAAAGTTTTACAATACGACTCTTAATCTTACTACCTACAGAATGGGTTTGGGTTGGTATGCAAAATTTGGTTAATAGGTGAAATACACACATGTGTAGATTTTACCTATAAATAATATGACTGGCTTCGTTTAAGTAGGCACTTACTTATCTAAATAGCCCCTTAGCACTTCTTACCTACAGACTCAAATAGGTTAAAGCGCATTGAGAAACGCCATTCTGTATTGATCCAATTTCTATGGCAGAACTCTAATTTCTACCTACCACACTTGCAAGTTACTCGAACTGGACCAATCAAAGGTAGGTACTTCGAAAATTATGTAACTGAATTGCCTATAAAAAGAAAGTATCGGACTCACTGAGTTTTCACAAAGTTCTTTGAAAAAATCCCGGATCACTCCTTTTAGTTTTTCTAATTTATAGTCAGTACGAAGGCAAATTCGGCATAATTGAAATGTAGACATTACAACACTCGATTAATCATTGCATAGAGTAAATACAATATACCTGAAAAATCAGAAAATCCCATAGAAATAGAACAAACAACAGAAAAGAATTATGTTAGAAAAAAGATATTCAAAACAGAACGTACACATACGTAATACCTACAAAGAGAAAGAAATAAAAGCAAAACATCGTAGCGCAGCGCGCGCATCGTCACTCGGATCCAGTCTATAAAAAAGAGTACTCTGTGCTCGGATCTCCCCTCCCACCCAGGTTGTGCATTCCATTCCCGATACGCTTTGGGAAAGTACAGCCATGGATTTCATATCCATAAATAAACGTACGTATAATACCTACTTACATAAATTTTTGCTTGCGCATTGCGCTTTCCATGGGTATGAGATTTCCCATGCAACTCGATAATCGCATGGTCTCTAGGGACGTGTAAGGGACGTAGGGACTAGGGACTATTGAGCTAAGTCGATAAATGCCATCTGTTGTCGAGTAGTAGAAGTAACAACTGCTTATGTATTTGCAACACTAGACAAGTAGACAGCTAGACAAGTCAAGTGAAGTTGTCTGTCAGTCCTTTCGTGCAAATAGCGAAAGTTCTGTCTGCTTCAAAATCTTCAAAATCCAAAGAAAAGCACAGCTTATCTAGCACGGCATAAAAAGCTCGAGTAGGGCTCGAGTAGGGCAGACTGTTTGTACTATAACAATTATATTCCTACCATTCTAATACTTTCAACAGTTTACAATAAAGATTATTCTGATTCTGATTCTGATTCTGATTCTGATTCTGAAAAAGTTTTGTATATCATCGCCGAAAAAAGCTAACTCTTGTATTATTTACATTGTTTTGATTCGTTTAGTAGGCCCCCCTACAACACGTACATTATTAATGTAGATGAAATTAATGTAGTTTTCAGTAAATAAATGAATTGTAAAGAATGGTGTGCCGAATATGTTTACGATCCGATATTTTTGGCATTGGAGCTATTGACGATGCTCTTGTGGAATTTCACCGTGTATTGTGTGCGAATAATGTAAGTACCTACGTACCTACCAAGGACCTTCTTATATAATAACAACACCCGACTAGAGTTGACACTAAGTATACATTCCAATGCGATAATCACACCTCGCGTATTGATTGGCTTGTATCTTTGCGGTCTACAGAGGTTGCCACTAAATATCTCATATTTTTAAAATAAATGCCTTCCCATCTGTCGAGGACATCCGTTGGGGCTGGCGCGGCAGCAGATTTTGCCGAGGATCTCAAGAGGCGCAAATATGCAGGTCTCGACAGAGCCTACAAATTTGCTCCTCTTGGAGGACTAGGTCCGTGGGGTACCGAGGCCCTCCGGGTTTTTAAAATTCTTTCGGGGCTTCTGGTCGAAGCGACGCTTTGTAAATAGAATAAATACTCATGCTATTTTTGATAGTGGAAATGTGTTCCAAATTACTATAGAATTAAAATACAAAAAATTCTTGATTAAGTTTTTAGGTGTGTTACGAAGATAACTTACTAGACACTAGATTTGCATACATAGACATATTAATTGTAAGGTGATATCAAAATCTATTATTACTATTTCAGATTGAGTCTGAAGAGAATCCAATCCTTAAGTTTTGTCCGATATGTGAACACCAGCTGAGAAAGTTCTACAACTTTCGTCAGAAATGCCGGAGAGCCAACACAATACTTAAAACATGGAGACTGACAAATTATACTGTAAGTTTATGTTATTTTGTTTAAGTTTGTGTCCAGGGTCTAGCCAGCCTAGATAATTTAAGCCCTAACATTATGTATTCTAGCTTAATGAAATATACAGAAATATGCATGGTTTATGTATGTGGTGGTAGCACTTCCTTGGACGGACAGTATTGAATTATTGTTTACGCAACCCAACCCAATAGGCATTATTAGGCAATAGTCATGGAATTTGATCAGTTGTTCAGTTAATTTTGATCATGACCTGCTTATGATGCTCATGATTTATTTATTTTTACAGAAAAGTTTACAAGACCTGCATGAGATGATCCCACCTTCAAACATCACATTCCGAAATAATGCTAGTCCGATATTTATGGAATTCACTTACACAGACATTGAATCTTCTGAGGTGGATATAAAACTTGAAAATGATGACGGCACTAAAACGGAAATTACTAAAGACGCTGAAGAGTTTAAATCAGATTTATTTATTCAAGTAAATAATAATAAAAATAGCGACAAAATTAGTTTCAAAGTCGAAGATGACGAAGTTTTCAATGACTTTGATGACAGTGATATTGATTACAAGCCTAAAAGGAAAAAAAGAAAAAACAAAACTATTGACAGCTTTAAAAGAAGTAAAATCACGAAAGGAAGAGTTACAAGGAGTAGCAGTAGTAAAAAATTTAGTATTAAAAATGAAGATATAGATATCAGTGCGAAGGTTACGGCAAAGAAAAAACTATTTTCATCAAATCAAATTAAATTAAAAGAAAGGATATTGAAGCTGCTACAATCAGGGGAGTTCCAAGATCTCGGAGAGAATGTGACGATGAACGAGGAGCTGTTTTTGAAAATGTTTGAGAAGTGCGAAAAGACAGGATTGAGGAGTATGTTACCTGTCAAACCAGGTCAGTGCCTCTGGCTATGACGTTAGAAATACTTATAGATTGAGTACCAACCTACGTGTATATCTAAACTTTAGGTGTATCTCCTCAATGCCTTATGTCCTAGACCAGAGGTTCTTAAGCTTATTACGTCTACCGCCCACTTTGAAAGTCAATAATTTTAAAATTCCACAGATGAAATTACAAATCAGCCATCGCCCCCATAAGCCACTTCAACACCTAGAGGGGGCTGTAAGGGGCCCAGAAAATTACTGGGTTCCTTACTGCCCCCCTCTAGACCTCTAGTGCCCACAAGGGGTCAAACGTTTACCTATAGCAAGTAAAAAAAAAAAAAAAGGGGGGCCATATCGCCCACTTTGAAAAAGATTGTCTTAGACTTTCAGACTTCATAGAGTCTTAAAGGATATACAGTGTGATTCAGTCACTGACAAAACATCAAAACTTTTACATTATTAACCTTTAAATAATAGGTGATACATTTTAATTTAGACTGCACTAGATAAAGGTGTATGATGTTATTTAATCTTAATCTACGACCCGTAGAAACTAAACCAAAACACAAAACTATTGACACAAATTGTCTGTGTCGTGTTGCGCTGTGTCGCGCGGTAGGTATCTTGTAGGTACCCGCGGAAGCTCCTGTAGACGACACCTTTCGACCAAAACTCTTTATCCATGAAGGTGGAAATGCAAGCAGTTGGCACATCATTTTCACTAGCCCAAAAAAGTCCACTGCCGAACATAGTCCTCCTACGTTTACTAGGAATAACGATTTTGAACCTTTTCCAACCACTGACTTCCCGCGACCTAACAATCGTAGCGATCGTAGAAGCATCGGGTTGGAGGGTGTCCTTCGTGTTCCAGTACGTGGTTGCCATTCGAGAACTTTCATTCTCCAGTAATTGTCGGCTCTACGAGCAGTCTTCACTCTCAACATAAATTACTTGAAGATCACATAATGGGATTACCTGTATCAGTAGAATTATAACGACCGATGTGGCGCGGCGGGCGATTGTCCGCCTGCGACGCAGGAGGTTGCGGGTTCGATTCCCGCTTCGGGATAAATGTTTGTGCGATCTGCAAATATTTATTCCGGGTGTTCTGGGTATTTTCTATGTATAATAAAAAATATCTATGTATGTAATATAGTATTGTATTAAATATATCAGTCATCTAGTACCCATAACACAAGCTCTGCTTAGCTTGGGGCTAGATGATGCTGTGTGGATTGTCCAGCATTATTTATTTATTAATTTTATTTTTATTTAATTTTCTTACAGGCTCATCAGATGAACGTAAAAGACTTAGAAAATTTCTCCTCCATCTTCTTAAAAAGAACAACCCAGAATATGAGGATATCTTCACCGTGGAACTCCTCGACACAGATGCTAAGAAATTGGATGAGTTTAACCGGAGGAAGCTTAGTAAGGAGTATTTGGATGCTGAGTTTAAATGCGAGCGTTGTTACAAGGCGTTTGAAGTGCAGAGATTATTGGATTACCATAACAGATGGCATGAGGTAACTATATTTACCTCTATGTGGACATGTTAGATAAAGAAATAGCTTCAATGTTTGTGTGCCAAATAAATAATTTATATATTATTCACGGCTTAAATCCCCAAGCACAGTAATAATGGTGGACAATCCACACAGCATCATCTAGCCCCAAGCGAAGCAAAGCTTGTGTTATGGGTACTAGATGACTGATATACTTAATACGGCGCGGTGTTGTGGCGCGGCGGGCGAATGTCCGCCTGCGACGCAGGAGGTTGCGGGTTCGATTCCCGCCTTGGGATAAATGTTTGTCGATCTGCAAATATTTATTCCAGGTTTTCTGGGTATTTTCTATGTATAATAAAAATATATATGTATGTAATGTATTGTATTAAGTATATCAGTGATCTAGTACCCATAACACAAGTTCTGCTTAGCTTGGGGCTAGATGATGCTGTGTGGATTGTTCAGCATTATTATTATTATATTACTGTTGTAGAGCGCAGGCGAGCACGAGTGCGGGATCTGTGCGATGCGGTTCACGAGCCGCAAAGCGCTGGCGCAGCATCACAAGACGAACCATCATGTTGTGTACCGATGTAAGCTGTGCCCCCTACTCACTTACAACTCGTAAGTTTGAATTGCCATAAGCGTAAGTTTCCTGTCTACTTTTCTTGGCTAATGCCTAGAGTTATTTACATTTATTATTGACGACCGATGTGGCGCGGCGGGCGAATGTCCGCCTGCGATGGTCAGGAGGTTGCGGGTTCGATTCCCGCCTTGGGATAAATGTACATGTGCGCAATGCACTGGCATTCCTCGTAAGGAACACCAACTGTTGCTAAATGTGGCGATTATAAGTAGGCATATTTAGAGTAGTATTTTTTGTTTCAGCGCAGTGATGGTGAATCATTACAACCAGCACAAGGGTATGGAGTACTCCTGTCCTGTTTGTTTAAGCGTCTTCAGGTGAGGTAATAGGCAAGAAATCCTGGATTTTTTTATTTTTCGGGAATGCCTTACGCTTACCTCCCACCTGGGGAGAGTAAGAGAGATGTCGGGACTTGCCAATGCTCCTGCACTCACCTTAGTACCAATGCATCCATTGAACCACGTGTCTTTTTTCTCTAATGCAAGTGGAACAAGCATATGGCCCACCTGATGTTAAGTTGTAACAATTTCCTAAGCTTAAAAAAGTTATTCCTAGAAGTATATAGAAGATGCCTATGTCCAGCAGTGGACTTGTAACCTCAGGTCGAATTTTTTTATAATATTGTAAAAATATTGTCTGAATATTTTTTCAGTAATAAGAACACTTTAAACAACCACCGTCGACAAGCGCACAAGACGTCCCATATCTGTCTTCTGTGTGCGCGTAGCTTTGTCTCCGAGAAGGGACTGTACTTTCACAAGAGACTAAAACACAAGGTAAGAAAAGAACATACTTAAAACTTAATTCATATACTGGGGGGTAAGCACGAACGAATTCCACTTTCGTATTGTAACGGTCCGTAAACCTAACGTATTCACGTTAGGTTTACGGACCGAGGCGATACATGGTAGCACGAACGACAACCGATTTACTAACTTCCTATCGAATTACGTTACTTTACGAACCTAGCTATCGTTTACTTTACGTACGTAATGCCAAAAGTGTTCTTGCTTCCAATTTTAGTTCTCTTTACGCACGATAGAGGCGCTGTGCAAAATCTCATACATTTTGGTAACGTTAGCGTGACGATAGCCAGTTCGTGCTTAGGCCCCTGAACAGTTAAAATCGCATTGAACTGTAAACATATAAAAGGTACTTAACATACTAAAATCTGAATAGTATACAAATTAATACTTTTACAATGAATTGGTTCCAGGACGAAGTTGAGACCAAATCTGAATACGCTGTGTCGTGCGATAAGTGTGATGCGGTCCTAACGTCACCGGAAGTATTATTGACGCACATCCGGCAAGTCCACGAGAGTACACAGACTATGTAAGTTATAATTCCTATACTTATCATTTTTCACTTACTTAAGTAGGTATCCTTATTTTTATAAATATTTAGTATCGTTTTATTTAAACAGTTTTGTTTTATAAAACACGCCACACCATCTTTTTTCACATCTAGGATGACTGGCAGACAATGCTATTAGCATTAAGTTACTCCTAGCACTCCATTGTTTAGTGCGAAAGTTTTAAATAAATAAATAAATAATTGACATATATATTTACATACATCCAATAGGAACTGGCGCGTTACTGGTGGATTCACCTAGCGTTACCTACCTAGCTTTGCCACATTGTTTGAAGAAGTCCATTGCTGAGTATAGGTTCTCCAGGTGTTTTCAGGAAGAATAATCATTATGAGCCATTTCCACTAAAAAATGATGCATCATGCAGCCCCAAACTAAGCATAGCTTGTACTATAGTAACCAGATGACTGATAGAATACTTATGTATGTGTTTTGTAAATACATACAAAACATTTAATTTCATTCACAATAGTGTTATATTGTACTCTAAAACAGACAGAAAACCAACATCTATGTTCGTCACACAAATGTTTGTAGTCTGTGGGGATCGAACCCACAACCTACAGCACAGAAGGCAGAGCTACTCCTAACTGATCTGTGAGGCCAGCCAACCTTTTCCATCTTAAATCTTTATATCTTACTTGGTACTTGGTACTTGGTGGGCGGACTGGTTTCCGCAACTAGGCCGCTGATGGGCCCTTTTTGCGTGGGTGGGTGGAGATTGCTAGGCGAGCCACCCGATGTCCTCCAGGAAAGCCAGCAGCTGACTGATACTGGCGCAGGCTTCCCCAGGTGTGCCCGGTGTTCCGAGGTAGTGTGCGCCGAAATCTTTATATCATCATCATTGGCTTCAACATCTATTACAGATGATTTAGGTAGCGTCAGTTAGGTCACAGAGCACCTAGAAGGCATTGAACACTTGCTCATGGCTAAAAAGACCTATACGGGAGTGGCAGCCACGAACACAAACAAATCTTTATAAAGGAGTAATTTACACTGTTTTCAGACACAAATGCTTCCATTGCAAAGAGATATTTAGTAGTTTAGAAGATTTGAAGAAGCATAAGATAGAAAAGGACCATCAAAGACCTCCGAAGCCGCTTACCAAACCAGATGACAACAACAAGGTAAGCATTATTGATACCTGTTACATTTATGTACGTTCTTGAGTTATAAGTAGTGTAACTAACTGTGTAAGATAGATGTACAGTCAGCTGCACTAAAATGTATACGATTCTTAACTTTCCAAACGGTATCAAAACCTTATAGTAAACTCTTAAACAGTGAAATCTCAAAAATCGTGAAATTAGTTGATAAGTTCACTTATTTTTTGGGTTTTTGCTCTGTAAATATTAATTGTAATGCTGTAAAACCATTTTGTGAGTTACATATGGTATACATTCTAATGCAGCTGACTGTACATGAGCTATATTAAAAACTCATATTAAAATCAAAGTCAAAAATCATTTATTCAGTAATATCCGCAGGGATCATCTTGAAACGTCTTAAATCTAGGTGAATCTAAGCGCCAGTTCCTCGCGATCAAGCCTAGAAGAACCGGCAAGAAACTTACGGCTGGGTTCCTACCGTTTTTTTGTATGATCCTTTTACAAAGTAATAATAATGTAAATAATGAAACTCCAGTGTGGTGCCAATCTAACTTAATAAGGTGATTGCAAGACAGAAAACATGTCACCCAGAAATCACCTACAGATTATCTACAAATGTATCTTTATTTCCAGAGCGACATTGATGAGAAGCCAACGTGCTCAGAATGTGACAGGTCATTCAGCTCTCGGAAGAGTTACTTGCGACATGTTAACATCAACCATAAAACTAACAGGATGTAAGTATTATCCTATTAATATTATAAATGCAAATGTTTGGATGGATGGATGTTTGTTTCACATTCACGCTCTAACCAATGGACCGATTTGGATGAAATTTGGAATAAATATAGATTGTAATCTGGAAAAGACATAGGCTCCTTTTTATTCCGAAAAAACAACGGGAACGGGAAAAAACTGCCACGCGGGCGAAGCTGCGAGTGGCCTCTAGTCTCTCTATAAATGTCTGTCTATCCGAATGCTAAGTTGCATTTGAGTATGCTGCCGAATACTCAAATGCAACTTAGATTTAATCACGTCAAGTGACGAATTTTTGACAGACTTTCATTGTAAACTGTCAAAAAATCGCGACTTGAGAGGGCATTATGTATCTTAGTCCTAAATGTTTTATTTATTTAATTTGTACATGATTAAAACCTTGATGTCTCAGAGAGCTGGACGCCACTTAGGGCACGTGCTCTATAAGAAAATGTAATAATAAATATATTTGCAGATATTCACGCCACCTAGCTCTAAACTGAGCATAGCTTGTACTAGGGGAACCAGATAACTGATAGAATACTTAGATACTTTTCTTTTGTCACTGTCAGTAGACCACCGCTCTCCCTACTAAGCTTTAAATTATGTTTTCAGTCACAAATGCGGGTTTTGCCAAGCCAAGTTCATCTCCGCCGAGGAGCTGGACTCCCACAGAAGTGCGTATAGCCACCACAGGAAGGTGCGCTACGTGAAGAAGCAAAGAAACAAGCCGGGGACTGACAAACGACTGAAGTGTAATGATCCTGAGAAGCCTTTTGAGAAGTGTGAACTAGTAAGTCGAAACGTCTGGTCGATTTCTCGTTTATATTTATTAAACGCGACTTCGTGAAGTTATTTTTATGTACAAACTTCAACGCTGCACCCCTTTTATCGTCATCAACAGATTGTAGAAGTCCACTGCTTGACATAGGCCATACGTTTCCAGAAAGAACAATTTTGAGCCCTTTCCATCCATCGACTTCCCGCGATCCTGACAATGTCGCCAGTCAGTCAGGTAAGAGGGCGTCTTACGCTTCGTATTCCGGTTCGTGGTCGCCATTCGAGAACCTCTATTCATCATTCATGCGGTTGTCGGTTCTATGAGCCATACACCCTTTTAGGGGTTGAATTTCGGAAATTCCTTTCTTACTTATAATGTCATCTGACGGGTGGTCTGCCCCGTGTTAAATAAATCAATATTTGTGGACATAATAATAAATACATAAATAATATAATAGACATAATGTGATCTATGACCTTCGTATATAATATTAAAAGTATGTATCTAAAAATATACGAAAGCATTCTTTCAGTAATCTTTATCAAGTTTAACAGGTTTTAATTTTTTTTTCAGTGTTCTGAGCTAGTATCCCTAGCGCGTACAAACACAATGTACCAACATTTCCAGTCGGCTCACCCGGATACACCGTACGCAGCCGTGTACGCACAGCCACACAACCGACATCTGTGCCATCTCTGCGGGAAAACATTCAAGGTACACTACACTATGTACCACTACTTCAACACGATGCATCATTACTTGAACACAGTGTACTATCACATCAACACAGTGTATCATTACTAGTATATAGATATTTAAACACAATGTGTCGTTGCTAATACCACTATGTGTAATTTTGACACGATGTACAAACTGCATAAAAAAATAATACTAAATGTTTGTATGTATTTATATTTGGATTACTTGAACTTATTGAAGTTCAGAAAGTCAAGTTTCATCAAAATCAGGTTTTGTGGTTAGGGCGTGTTTGACACACTCATCCAAATATACAAAAATCTAAAGTTTAGTATTATTTTTTAAATAATAGGTACTTATAAAGCATCCAGACGCTGTTACACATTTTTAATCACTGCGGGTGTTTTTACAGGACCTAACATTCTTCCTGGACCACGCGAACCTGCATTCAGGCGCGAAGCCTTACGCCTGCCAACAATGCCCCCGTACGTTTTCCTCTCGTCGACACTTGCGTCTGCACGTCGCTCGTCACTTGCCGCCCACACACCAGTGCCGACATTGCGGGAAGATGTTTCACAGTGCTGGGAATCTGTACGCACACCGGCGGGTTAGTGTTATAATCTAGCAGCGGATCTGAAACAGGCCTAAATAAGCAATTACTCTTGTCAAACGTATTTTTAGTAAGTTACTTAACTTACTAAAAATACCCACCTGAAGTTAAGTGATTACACAAGCTGCAGAAATAGGCATAGTGGAAACTGAAATAAAAAGTATAAAACACGAGAAAGCTAATCGCCATCATCCACAATCCGTCTTTATCAACTGCTAGATATAAGCATCCCAAGTAAGTTATATAACGAACATTATAGTTAATAGTATTTTTTTCTCCAGGGCCACATTGGTGACCGTCGATTCAAATGTGAGATCTGTGCCAAAGGATTTCTGCACCAAGCCGCGCTCAACGAACACGTGCGCGGCGTACACAACCACATCCGACGCGCCAGGAAGTGCAAAGAGAAGTGACTGCACCACTGTTATGTTGGAAAATATAGAACGCATTTCAAACTTGACAAGATTCTTTGATTCCTCCTATATTAGTATAAAATGGTAACCAATATTGTACAATAATGTAAATAAATTGCATTTATTTTACTACTTGTTTTGTTCTATATCAAATATTAAACAACATTTTATTATTAATTTTAGACCGTATTTTACTGTAGTTCCGTAAAACTTTAGTAATCAACATCAGAACCCATGCAAAAAATGGTTTAATAAGTTCCTAAAAATGGAAGCCATAGCTCTAGATGTGGTTATGAGTCGTTTTTGTTAAATGCTGGAGTGCGGATCTCCAACAGACCTTGGAGTATGAATCTGTTTGTTGAATCTGAATACCGCGGGTGTGTCCCCTTACAATTTTAGCTGGATAACGTCATCTAGTGTTGAGTAGCTGAAACTCATTACCTATATTTCGCGTAATTAGCTGCTTCCGTTTTTTTCTATGTTCGGGGTGGTGGTACAAACGAATAACAAAGAAAAAGAGACTGAATGAATGAAAGGAATGAACATTACGTTACCTACATGACTTTTTAATGATAACAGCTGATTCGTTGTGTTGTGTTCACAGTTGTGTTTACAAAAATACCGTATAGGTACCTACCTACTTAGTACGTGTGTGTTTTCTTTTAATTTAATAATGCTTGTTTCTTTTTAATTGTTTTATAAACGAGTGTCACGTTACGAAGTTACTATTGCAAACTAAAACATGAATGATTATCTGAAAACAACACTTGAAAAACTGGTAAGAAAGTAACAATAACCTAACCTATTTACTTAAGGTAACTAACTAGTTTAATAGAACTAGGAATATCAGTGTAACAGTGTAAAATTACCAGCCTTTATAGATTATCTACCTAGTCGTACCTCTGTAGTAGTCACTGGTTACTATAGAGGTACGGCTGAAGGATGGGTACGAATGAGAATGGTACCTACTGGCTACTAGCCAGTAAGTACCTTCCTTACTGTACTTACTTACCTAGGTGAATGGGTCTCCTAGGTAAGTACTCCTATTGTTTCATATAAAACGTTCCAGAAAACTCAGAATTATGCCGCCTTGACCTTGGTGCTGGGCAACGAGAGCTGTGACCTAGACTCTGCTGTGTCAGCCCTCGTATACGCAGCCTTTCTGCACTGGCAACACCAGCAGATGAAGTGTAAAGTCTGCACCAGGTATTAATTAACATGAACTCCCATGATTCACCCGTGTCAGGTACGTTCCCTATGATGCACTACTCTGCGTCCACCAACCTGAGGCATACTAGTGTTAAGCCTCATGCGATCAATGCTTGACGGCTGAAATAGGTATGGTGGTAGTATTTCCCCGGACGAACCCTTTCTTTCACAAAGAGTTCTAATACTACTACACTTTTTATGTGGCTATCACCAGAGTATGTACCTAGCACATACATACCTGCTGTACTTACCTCATCTGTAAAATCTGAGCATGCTTTTGTTTCAGATATTTATTTTATTTAATTATTCAATTATAGGAACAAGCGTTTAGAGGATGCCAAGGATGAGATATTTGTCCCAATCCTGAATGTTGCTCGTGAAGACTATGAAATCAAGACAGAGGTGGTGTACTGTTTGAAACAGAATGAGATATGCAAGGAAAACTTGGTATTCAAGTGAGTATACCTCTGGTTATCCCTATGTTTTTAAAATGTGTTTTCTGAAGGTAGTAGCATTTATCTAAATCCAACTTTAGTTTGCTTGCAGATCTGAGTAGTTCTCTAGTTATAAGACTAGCCTTACAGCTTCCAGCTTAGTATGTAGTAGCTCTGCCTTTTGCTCTGTGCTGTAGGTTGTGGGTATGATTCCCACCCAGGACAAACATGTTTTCTTATTGTTTCAGAGATGAGCCAAGTCTGCCTTCTCCACTGGAAGCCAACGTAATCCTAGTAGATCACCACATGCTTGCGTCCAGTGACACGCACCTGGTTCCGCTTGTCACGGAGGTCATTGACCACAGACCATTGGACAAAACTCACTGGAGGTTTAACATTTTAATTATTAATCAAATTACAGTAATAAAAATTTTATATTGCTATCTCTTACCAGTGGTAGGTACTATTGGCGTCATACCATACATAAGCTAATTTTTATAGTGCTTACCGCGTCATACCATACATAAGCTAATTTTTATAGTGCTTACCTCGAGGAAATAATTTTTGGGATGATATAAAAGTCTTTGAAAAATAAGAATATATGTTATAATATGTTATTGTTAATGGCTTCAATAACTTTAAAGCTATGCTTGCCAGCTCAAGATATTCTTGGTGTCTCTATAACCAGTATTAAGGCTCATGTGCCTGTAATTTCACCTTACAATCTTGCTTACAGGTACAGAGAGGACTGCAGAAGCACTATTGAGTTGGTGGGGTCTTGTGCGACGTTGGTTGCGCAGCGTATTATGGATCTGAGCGCGCTCTTTGCTAAAGATGCTGATTTCTTTACGTCTTATCTCGCCTGCTGTGATATGCTGCATTGTAAGTTAACTTATTCAACAAGTTAGATAACGTTCAGCGTGCTTATTTTTGGATGGGTGACCGCTAATGTAATTATTGATCGTGATGCGAAATTACTTTTCTTGTACATTCTCAAACATCAGATGAGCCATCGGAGGTTAGAGGCGATGGCTACCGTGCCTAAGGATTCCAATGACTAAAGCATAGGCTTTTCGCTCTTTCGTAATTTATAAATATTTATGGACACAACATCATCTAGCCTCAAACTAAACATAGATTGTATATGGGAACCTGATGACTGATAGAATACTTATATACGTTTTTTTGTATGTTTTGTCATCAGCTACTATAATATTGGACACGGTGAATTTCTCCAAAGAAGTGAGCAAGGGAACTCCTCATGATGTGGAAGTGGTGCTGACTTTGGAGACTATCCTCAAGCCCGTAGACTATGAGGCGGAACGGTGAGTGGTAACGGTAGCTGTGACAATGACAATTATCAACCCATGGCTGGACCAAACCTTTCCTCATTGGCTGTTACAGTGACAGTGCACTGGCCAATGTGGTGAAAGTTTTGTGACAGGCAACGAACCGTAGTACTACTAACGGCACAAAAACATTTTGACTTAAAATTTTGAGGATATATTCGTCGTGCATTTCCGAAATTCAGCCCCCAAACGGGTGTGAAGTTTGTATGATATTAACTTCACGCGACCAAAATTGTCTGCGTTTCGCTAGAAAGCTAATAAAAATGAACTATAAGATTTTCTTGTAGTTTCTGAATACCAGAGACAAGACTTTGACTGCAGTGTCCGAAAGTTGGAGTCTCTCTCGGCGGCGAAACGCGACGTGTCCTCTCTGAGTGCGGCGTCGTTGTTGAGGAAGGATCTCAAGGTGGTTGAGGATATCTTAGTGCCGAGCTTTCCCATGCTCGTTAAGGTACGTAATCACTGACATAGGCCTTCCTTTATATATATGTTATTATGCTAATGCTGGTGAAACTGAAATATGTACGGTGGTAGTACTTCCCCGGATGAGCCCTTTCACAAAGAGTTTGACTACTAGAACATCTCTATAGGAGTTCCTCTCCCGGGAGGATGCGAAGGCTGCAGTGCCAGCTGCGCTAAACCGCCTTCAGGCCTCCGCGGCCTTGCTGCTCGGTATGGAGTTGTCGGGAGGCCTAGTACGAGACATGGCGGTGTTCTGTGCGGATGAAACTAGGAGAGACCGGGTAAATACCTAAAGCAATTTTTTTACTTATATTTAGGTAGCATGTGAGTGGAAACGCGCGTATTATAAAAACAACAACCCCCCGTTGTACTGCTGCTGCTTATCGAGGTTGAATAATGAGAATCTCTTTCTTACTACACCCTTTACGTACGAAGACAAACCTACAAAATATCATGTATCGACGGCCAATCGTTTAGATTTGTGCGTTGTCTATATAACAGTAACCCTCGAATACTCAAACGGATCTCAGATTTAAGCACGTCTCAAGTGACGAATTTTTGACAGATTTTCATTGCAAATTGTCAAAAAATCGCGACTTAAGACGTGCCTAAATCTGAGATGCAATATAGTATTCAGGGGTAAGTCAGTTAGCCAGGACAAAGATTCTTATAATTGGGAGATAAATTTAAAATTAATATTTTCACAGCTCTGCAAATTTCTGCAAGATTGGAAGCCTTCGTTAGAGCTGTTGGAAGAAGAGTCGTCAGATCGATCGTTGGATCAATCATTTAGATGCTTCACTCAGCATAACCTCACGGCAACTAGAAAACAGTACATGCCGGCGCTTAAGGAATTTCTCAGTTTAAAATAAAGATCTAAGTAATATGTACTTATCTATCATTAGCCTAGACTGGTCTCACAGCAGTTGGTAATCTTCCTTCTATATACGCTGTAGGTGAATAAGGAATACGGAAACTTTGTTGTGTATGTCAAGTTGGAAACCTCGCCATTTGTTGTTTTTGAAAATGCTATAAGTAAAACTAGTGAATTAGTGATTACCATTGCCCAAAGCACAGAAATAGTACGTGCTCTTATAGTTTCGGAGATGTTTAGGTCTAGGTAAGTCTTCCATTTTTGTTTTCACTGCAACATTTGTAGGCGGATTCTGAGTGTTTTTCGTTTCGGTACGCTGGCACCCCCATGGGCTGTTAAGCCGCTTATCATATCTCCATATAAAAAGTTCAAGCTCGCAAACCGAAAACCGTTATCAGGAAAACGTATGTTCGGTTTTTTTTGCGACAGGTGATGTTTCAAGCTTTGTTCGACATATCTTATTTCACGGTATACAGGATGTAAGTAAGAGACGCCAAATAACTCTTAGTATCTAGAAATCAAAAGTGATGACCAGAAAATTCTAATTGGCAATCTAATTAGATGTTTTTTTTTATCATTGATAGACCGTCCTTTGGCTTCAATCTCACCTGGTGGTAAGTGACGATGAAGCCGACGATGAAGCAGGGCGGTCTAGAAGACACCTATTCACTTTTACTATTACAGGCACATGAGGCTTAACAGCAGTATGCCTCAGGGTTGATGGACACTGAGCAGTGATCGTAGGGTACTTTCCTAACGAGCGTGACCTACGAAGCAATACGGTATGTGCCTACCTAAAACAATACTGAAACTTGAAATTTAAACAAAAGCTGTGATGATATTGTAATTTTTTATTAAAAAGTTAAAAAAGATAATTATGTATTTATTTATAAGGATAAAACAGTCGATTTTTAATTACAGTGGTTAAATACTTATTCCTTATATAATTTTTTACACAGTTCTCATCCGGAAAGAATAAACTAGGACTGTAATGAATATTTGTTTTTAAATGTGCCTACTTTATCTGATAATCTATATACATATATAAAAATTAATTGGTGTTCGTTAGTCTCGCTAAAACTCGAGAACGGCTGGACCGATTTGGCTAATTTTGGTCTTGAATTATTTGTGGAAGTCCAGAGAAGGTTTAAAAGGTAATAAATATGAAAATACTCGGAATTAAATAAGTAATAAAAATAATGCGGAACGAAGTTCGCGGGGTCAGCTTCCAAATTCATTTGCGTTCGTCTCGCTAAAACTCAAAAACGGCTGGACCGATTTGAATATTTTTTGTTTTGTTTGTTCTGACTCAGGGATCAGCTAGTACATAATAGAATATTATTATGAACTTATTTCTGTAAGAATATACAGTACGCAGAGTATAAAATATTTATTCAATACACAACATTGTTCCAAAATAAAAGCAGTATCAGATCTAAAAATTATTAAATAAATCACATAAATAATTTTCTTAAACATACCCCCATTAAGGCCCACTTGCACAGCAATCTGATTTACTTTTATTTAGTTTACCAAGGTAAACATGTTTAGCGTAAAGGTAATAGCGACTTTATTTTCCTTGTGCAAGATGTTAAACATAATTACCTAGCTTCCTAAATGCATTCAGGGGCTAGCTAAATACATTTAGTGATTGTTGTGCTACCGGGCCTAAGTATCTCCTTATTTTTTCTTATTTTACCTAATTGAATCGTATCACGTGTCTAATTACTTTTTAGAAAAAGAAATAGCATCACGACTTTAATCCCCAAGCACGGTAGATATCCTCTCCGATCTCTTAGTACCAAGTACCTACTCGAGATTCTTCGAAGATGTCTAAGGGGGGTAGACAGAGGTACCTACGTCTAGATAGTACATTTGGTACGTACCCACATTTTGCACTAGTTAGCTTACTATTATAATGTTATTTTTAATAGTATTGATTACTTTTTAATACTTCGAAAAGAGTTCAATCCACTTCACGGTTTTTGTATAGATTGAGCTTAATTTAGCTTAAACAAAACTATCTTTGACCCGTAAGTTGGATTAAAATGGATTAAACAGGATTAAAGCCTAAATAGATTGTCTTTTATTTCGCTTTAATGAATTCCACTCATTATAATTTTCTCAGTTGGTCCCTTTTCTTTACAACTATACTCGTATATTACTAGTAGTTCTAGTTGTAATAATAATGAAGTAGTAATCTTCTAGTAGTAACCCTGTCCCAGGCTCTACAGCGTCCCGTAAATAGGGGTATGAGTGAAAAATTTGCCCCCTACACTGTAAATCATCTACGATAGATGCATTGGCCAACGAATCTACTTACCAACGAATCTACTAGTATAGTATTACTTACACGAGCACATTCAGTCACATTTGCTAGTTATAGGTATAATGTGGTCTAAGAAAAGCGTTTTCTCCTAACATAAGCATACAGTTCAAACCCACAAAAGCTGTGTTACATTTGATCATTTGGTTATATGTGGTTATTCTGTGGTGGCATGGTCAATGGTCACATCTGCTGCCGGAACATGGCGCTGATCTCCTCTGTGGTGCGATGTCGAGTCTCGGGCACGCGCGCCCGAATGAACAGAATAAACAACAGCTGGAGAACCGCGAATATTATGAACACGTTTGTGCCCAGAATAAGCTGAAACATTAAATAGGTATTACAAATTATGTATGTGTAGGTACTAATACTGTTTTAACTTCTGTTAAAAATGTTTATATTCGTAAAATTGTAGTGTCTGACCATATAGACTGCGAATGTAAATGTCAACATTTAATACCGGGGGTAGTTTATACCGTCCTTATAAATAAAAGGCATTCTGTCTGTTCCGATATTTTCCAAAAATAACTACTTGTTCTCAGTCTGGAATAACCTACCTACGATAAATAATTATTTTTTGAAAATCGGCCTATTTCTTCTACAGGCTGTAAGTAAAGTTTTTGAGTGATACGAAGTAGGTCTGTCTGTCTGAATCGTAGCTAGTGAAAATCTATATTATCTAGGTAGGTGTGTAAGTCACCTGCAGGGGCAGGAAGCCGAGGCCGACGACAAAGTTGGCCAACCAGTTGACGAACACCGCCGCCGCTGACGCCGCTGGACGAGCCGCCTGATTGAACAACTCTGCAACAAACACATAGCTATTTTTTGGGGTACTTATCCAAAGTGAATATAACTAATAATAATAACAATGACAATGCTAGATAATACACACAGCATCATCTAGCCTCAAGCTAAGCAGAGCCTGTAATTACACCGGCACCCACACCCTTGAAACAGAAACACAGCAGGCTGCTTGGCCTTGACAGAAATAGGCATTGCATAGCATAAGTCTATGCTATTGTAAGTTGAATGAAACATGTAGATGTCGCTAGTTGCTACATACCAGTGACAAGGAACCAAGGTATGGAACCGGGTCCAGCTGCGAACATCACCACGAACAATATCACCAGCGCCACACACACGTACGACACCCACGCATGCACAGTCTAGAACATAATTACAGAGAATTAATAACAATAATAATGCTGGACAATCCACACAGCATCATCTAGCCCTAAGCTAAGCAGAGCTTGTGTTATGGGTACTAGATGACTGAATTACTTAATACAATACATTACATACATAGATATTTTTTATAAACATAGAAAATACCCAGAACACCCGGAATAAATATTTTCAGATTGTACAAACATTTATTCCAAGGCGGGAATCAAACCCACAACCTCCTGCGTCGCAGGCGAACATTCGCCCGCCGCGCCAAACCGGCCGTCAATTACATGTTATTTACACAGACAATCACTCGTCATTCGACTCACAATGACAAGAGGTTTCGAGTGTCGAATGTCGCGAGTGACCTGTTGTGGAGTAGAATCAGGTACCTAGGTAGTAGGTGATTTGTATTATTGAGAGTACCTATTTAAGCTACCCGTTCCCGTTATTTTTTCGGGATAAAAAGTAGCCTATATGTTAATCCAAGCTATAATCTATGTTTATTCCAAATCGGTCTACTGGTTAGAGCGTGAAAGAGTTACAAACATCCATCCATCTATTCATCCATCCATACTTACAAACTTTCGCGTTTATAATATAGTAGGACCAGCATCAAGACACAAATGCAGAGCTACAAGTACCGAGTTTCGTGGTCAAGTAGATACATAGCCTATCAATCAAGTCACGCAATTCACGCCACATTTTTTTTTTATTATATGCTGGACAATCCACACAGCATCATCTAGCCCCAAGCTAAATAGAGCTTGTGTTATGGGTAGGTACTAGATGACTGATATACTTAATACAATACATTACATACATAAGATATTTTTTATTATTACATAGAAAATACCCAGAACACCCGGAATAAATATTTGCAGATCGTACAAACATTTATCTCAAGACGGGAATCGAACCCAAAACCTCTTGCGTCGCAGGCGGATATTCGCCCGCCGCGCCACATCGGTCATCAACAATTTACAGAACAACTATTTAACTCTAGTACAGGTACATCAATCAGGTCTACCGTTCTTCCTGGAAACGTGTGGGGGAGGCCTATGTCCAACAGTGGACTTCTATAGGCTGATGATGATGATGACAGGTAAAATAGGCGGTTTAATTGCTAAACAGCGATCTCTCTCAGACAACCTTTGGGTGGAAGTAACACGGAGTGGTGAATGTGTAACTTACGTATAGGCTAGCGACGCAGAGCGCCACAGAGCAGAATAACATGCCACCGAAGCCGCCGAGTAGTAGCGTGCGCCTCCCGAGTCGCTCCACAAGCACGAGAGATACCAGCGTCATCACCACATTCATCGCGCCCATGCCTATCAAGAAACAGAAACAGCTTCACGACTTTAAGCCCCATATCCACTCAGATCTTTTAGTACCAACTAACTCAAGATTCTTTGAGGATGTCTAAGAGGGGTAGTCAGAGGTACGTCTAAGTATTACATTTGGCAGATAACCACATTTTGCAGTGGTTAGTTTTCCATACGTGACAGGTTGCAAGCCCATCGTTGCTGCTAGAACACTAACTGGTTTCTTCACGATGTTTTCCTTCACCGTTTGAGAACACTATGGCATTGCGCATATAATTTTTGGATGGATTGGAATGGAAAAATCCATTGGTGCATGACCGGATTCGAACCAACGACTAGGATTAGAATGCGGTATAGTTATTTATTTAATAAGATGTAAGAGTGTGTGGCATGGTGTGGTCTCACTCACCGAGGCTGGCGTATTGCGCATGCGTGTTGCTAAGTTCCACGCTGCGGAAGATATCCGTCGAGAAGAATATCGCCGCGTTGATGCCCGACAGCTAATGATCAAACGATAACGTACAGCTTACATCATGCATATAATTCTTGTTGTACAGTAATTATACCCAGATACATAATATATATTTTTATTAAGAAAGAAAAGGAATTAAGAATTATTAAGAAGGAAGGTTATTAAGAATTAGGTAAGAAATATTTTTTTTAGTAGGTACTTAGGTATCTGTCATAAAAAATATGAAACAAGTGGAATTAAAATCCACGACCGTCTGTTAGATCAGAGGGGTGATTGTGTAAGATACGCAATCAGGGGGCAGTTCGTAGGTAACCTACTGCACGGCGTCGGAAAAAACCAACGGCATGGCATAATGATGTTTGAAAAGGAAACTATTAGTAGGTACCTAGTCTAACCTATAACATTACAAGCAATGATCTGAGGCTCGGTAGCAATAGGACACAAATTTTCTATAGAAAAAACATAATGCCACTCTTTCTTTGACAGCCGCACAGTATAACGATCTGAGTTCATCATTGTCTCACTATACGAGCTTGATAACCTTTGACGTTAGTCGATAATAGGTACTCGTGTAATATTAATTAATAAAATAATTCCATAGAATCAACGTGATCACTTAGAAATCTTATAACAAGGTGAATCTAGGTTCCAAATCCTCGCGACCAAGCCTAAAAAACAGACAACAAACTTACGGCTTGGTTTCCACAGTTTTTTTTTGTGTAACCCTTTTTACAAAATAATGTTATATTAGGTCACATAAATCTAAGTGGCTAACTCTGGTGACGGTGCATTTAGGCCTCCGATAGAGCTTACCTGTTGCGCGAGCATGACGCCGACGGCGACAACGAGAGGGCGGCGCAGCGACCGGTTGCACAGCAGCTCGCGAACCGTCACCTTCTTGCTCACTTTGTTCTTTTCCGCTTCCTTAACATAAAAAGTTCATGTATATTGAACACACATACATACAGCCACAGTTTGTAGGTAGAGTAGATACTCGTTGGTACCAACCTGATGCATTTCTTCCATTTCGCCGTGCACCGCCACGTCTCCCCGCAGCCAGTTAAGAGCTGAAAAGAACATTTTCTCCTTTGATCATTACTACCTTTTTTGTTTCATCTGAGTAGGTATACCGTTCGTTAATTGAATTGATTAACTTAAGGGTTCATTTATTTAGGTCACTCATTCAAGTATTCTGTGATCTATACCTATCACAGAATAGTTTGATCTCTAAGTATTATTTATTTCGTTATTATTTTTCAAACTGTCACCACATTACAGCACTACCTGGCACGAGCTTAAAAAACTTTAGTCCTCAGTCTATGATACAAGCACAGCCATAGAGGTATGGTGTGATATATTCTTAGGGTATGATATACACGAGTATACTCGAGTACTACGAAGTAGAACATTCTAGCCAACCTCTTTGCGCGTGAAGTTCCTGTCCTCTATTGAGTAGTAGGTACTTGGGCGACTCTGGGCAAAGCGGCAGCATCACACATTGCAACAGCGCCGGCAGCGCTGTCAATGCGAGCAGAAGTGGCCAGCCACGCTCCGTGCCCAGCACTGACTCCACGCCCAGTACTTGTGCGAGCAGGATGGACATAGTAATCACCAGCTGGTACACTGTGCCGATCTGAAACAAGGTATTGGAAAACCACCAAATTATCCTAATCCTTGAGGAAAGAATTAGGAGCGCGGCTCGAGCCCTAGACAGGCCTGAGCCAGTCAAGTGAAAAAATAGGCACGTAATCCGATTCGACGTAGGGGTTCGTTGTACGAAAACGCACGGTACTAAGTAAGATATTTTCGAGAGAATCTTATAAGTACCTACCTATGTTGTGATGCAACTTTTCTAGTAGCGTAGGTAAGTACTAGTTACCTAGTTAAAAATATAACGTTACCTATGATTGCCGCTTATTGTGAATTACATCAGGGAGAGCTTAGATTAGATGAAGATGTGGAAAGATATAAAAATACGAGATTAAAGAAATTTAAGAAAATCATTTGTTGTGAGCATGGTAGGTACTTATAGGTGTACAAGGTCGCATACCTACTGTAGGCTAGGTCTCGTTCATAAATATTAGTATCGATTTTCATTGTTGTATGAAGAATACTCACCGAGCCACGCAGAGCGACGGGCGAGATCTCCGTGAGGTAAAGTGGCGCCAGGCCCGCGCACAGGCCGCTACTGATGCCGATCAGCAGTCTACGACACACAAGTCAAAGCCATAAAATGTAATACAATCATTTATTCGTTTAATGGTACTATCTACTGATTTGAACTCACGCACCATCCTTCTCTTTATAACATAAACATCTGCGCCATCGGAGCCCAACCCTACTTGACGTAAAACTCTTAGGTATATGTTGTTTATATGCTCTTTAGTGATCGAGGCTCGATCTACAGATCCTATAAAGGTGGGTTCCATCGCACTCAGTGCATACATTTTAGGAATGTTATTTTTTGTTGGGCACGTTCCTAACGAACATGATCTGCGAGATTTAACTTTGTTATATGTAGGTGATGGTTACTCCTTTACATCAGGGCCATCTGCTTGTTCCATCTGCAAGTCGTAGTAAAAATTACCTAACCGGGTATTTAAAAGCTATATGACGTAAATAGAAGCACGCTATACCTGCCGATGATTAGCAGGTTGGCAGAGCTGGCGAACTTGGCTGATCCCTCGCAGGCAGCTGCCAAGAAGACGAACGCATTACTGAGCAGCAAGCCACCCTTGCGACCGAACCTACAACCAAAGTTTAAGTTCGAAAATAACACTTCACGACTAATCCTTAGGCACAATAATCCCCTCAGATCTTTCAGTACCCAGTCAAGATTCTTTGCGAATAATCCCCAGTAATCAAAAGTATGTCCAAATAATACATTTGGCACATACCCACATTTTGCAGTGCCATAGTTGTTAGTTCATTTTCTGAATAAATCCGCTTTTAGACTTGACTTTGCGGAAAATTCAACAGGCTCACGCTCGATAATCTATGAGACATGTGCACGCAGAGGTAGTATTACCCAAAGAATATTAAACTTATTCTATGGTATTACCACCAATAACTGTTGTCAAGCATGCTTGCAGAAGGCATTATCTGAACCGCGATGGACATTATCTTCAGCTAATCATTATCTGTGAGCAAGGCAGAACCGCTAAGCATCAGATGCGTTGTTGCTAACTTGGTCAATTTAACACGTTGGTGGCACTGCATGTATTTAGGTGGTGTGCTTAGACGAGTAAACCTGAGACTGGTTTACTCGTCTAAGGTGGTGTGGTACGACAGAAGTCACCTGTCAGCGATGATCCCTGTGAGCACACCGCCCGCCATACCACCGACGCAGTAGATGGACACGGCGATGGACCACACAGTCGTCACCCGGGGATCCTGGATGGCTGGGATCGACATGTTGGTGCCCGATAACGCCTCTTCTTGTAGCCATTTTGACATCACCTGCGGTATGATTATATTATATGCGGTATGTTTTAACGTTTTGCTAAACTTGTCTGAGCTTATTCGAATTAGCTTGTAAGCTGGTCTCGGTTTGATTTGGGGAAAAACCTAGCATTAATTGGTTGATTGAAAGACCCAGCACCAGAACATTTATAAAAAGTATTGTAATTTGTTGTAAGTGAATCCATTATTGGCTATTTACATCGTTTTCAAAAAGTTGTTAAATCACATAAAATTCAAAAATGGTTCGACTAGCATAAAGCAAGGTGCTAAGTAGTTATTCATACTTGTTTGTCTTTCTAGGTAAGTATAGGTATCATCGTGATTTGTTACACAGATATTTTCTGGTTCTTGTGTTGTAAAATAGACATTGTGATTTTTGTCGCGCGCTTCAGATATCCGTTTCAACACGATCAAAGTCTATTTGGCGAAAATAGATTTGAGAATAACTTTGACGTTATTTTCATAATATGATTTTCATTGAGTTACATGGGGCCATGACAAAGTGCACTTGGACAACAACGTGGTACAAATGACGTCTAAGTAGTGATGAAATCCACTTTGTCCAAGCAGACTTTGGTCATATCAATGTGGCTAGATACCTAAATAAGTATTATGTAGGTAACTTAGGACTTTAGGTACTTTAGGACTTACAGTGCGCGGCGTGTTGAGTACGCCAGTGTTGTATCCGTGCTGAAAGGCCGACCAGCAGGCGGAAGATACGATGGCGAACGCTAAACGCACGTTCATACCCTGGAATGATATTAGACATGCTTGTACCTACCTTCTAAAATATATATGCAAGCTAAACCCATGAATAAAGTAATTTTACCAACACTCTTGCCTTCCCTACATGAATGGTTAGATTACGTACGGTAAAAATATGCCCAGTAGCGACAAAATTCTATGGGCTTGCTTGTTAGTCTGTCCTGACTGACTGTAGCTCAGTAGCTCCGCTGTAGTTTTTAGAAAATATCACAGCTAACCTGGGGTGATTCTTTAGTAATTTTGGGTAGAAATCCTTTTCTATATTTTAGGTACCTACGTATTCATCAGCTCTATAGGTACTCAACTGACCCATAGGTTGAAACATTCAGTAAACCATTTAAATGCCTGGGTGAACAGCATTTTATTGAATATGTTCAGGCTTCAAGAGTGCAGACATCAATTTCAATTATTTTCACAAACACCTGGGTACCTAGGTTCTTGTATAATATCGTGCGTGACTTACATTACGTTAAGAAGGCTGAATATTAATTGCGTGATTGATAAATATTAATAAGTTAACTGTAAATGTGACAATGAGGTACTTACTTAGGTTTTCATTTATCAACTAAGTACCATACTACGCGGATTTTTATACTATAAATGAATTTTAGTTATGTTAGGTTCGTTTTGTAGTTATGCACATTATAGTACCTTATACCTATACCAAAAACCAAAATCGTGTTTTAATAATAATTTAATATAGGTACTAGGATTTGTTAATTTGGTGAACGATTTGCCCTACTGTTGATTCCTGTGGGCGCGTCTACTCCAGTCTCCAAATATTCGGATGTAACTATCTCACAGACCGGTTATGAAACCGGTCGCTCGGCCCGACGCGCTCCAAGCTCACGGCGGCGCGGCGGCGATAACTTTGTATTGGTAACTTACATAACTCTTCCTATACCCGGAAAGGACGGTTTTTCGCACCGGACGCAGGTTGATCAAGAAAAAACTGCATGTTACATCACCTACTAGTTCGATAGGAATAGTATTTTTGTAGTTCAGTAGGAAAAGTATTTTTATTTTCCACTATAATTTTATAATCACTCTGTGCACTGCCTGTGTGTCATTACTCTCCATCCCAAGGTTGCCTGGAAAAATCGCTTTCAGCGATAAGGCCGCCCATTGTACCTACTTTGTTAATCTATCTTCTCAGTCATGTCATGACTTAAGCTTTTTAATGATTCTGAATTTGAATTTGTAAAAATAAATTAGAAACAAAATATTTGCGCGGCATTACCTACTATAGCAAAGGTCGAAGAAGGTTACAATTTACCTACAACCATAGTTTTTTGTGTCTGATTGAAGTATCAAAACAAGTTATCTTTAATTTTGAATGTATGCCACTAAATGCATCATGCAGCGGCGCCATTTAGCTATAGATTAAATGTTAAGGGCAGTAGACATGCTGCAAGTTGGGCCTAAAGAGAAGGCCGCGTAGGGCACAAGATGCGTCCTGATTTTGAATCTGACTACGAGTAGGTAGGTATAGGTACCTACATATTATGTACACCTATGTAGGTAGTACTAGGTATTAGGGTATTAGGTAGGTTTAGAAAGTGACGTCTAAGGAAAAATAGTCGGATTGTGGTTGTGGCATGATTGACATACGGGAGTCGGTATGCATGGCCTTACATGTGCTTATGATTATTCAGTTGACCTGGCGATTTTGGCGCGTTCTTGATTTCAATCATAAATTGGAATTAGTATGTTGGTAACTCTGATTTTTTTCTCGCAAAATGGTAAACACAATTATAAAACTATAAATTTCATTGTCAATGTAGAAAGTTGTTCAGTTGGTTTAATTGGTAAGTAAGGTCAAGGAAACTTATACCTATTTTGTTTGTTAACGTTATGTTAACATTAACAAGTAGATAGGTAGGTACCTAGGTAGGAAGGTACCTGTATTTTACTATGCCATTTGCTATAATTATTTCATAAAATTCGTTCCGGGGTTCCGTAACCAACCAAACACAATATAGGTAATAGCGTGTTCAATATTTTGAATCAAAGCATTGATTACCCATGTAGGTAGGTACACTCAACTTTAGATGAAGAGTACTTATTTAATTAAAAAATATTAAAAAATGAAATATAAAGGGTTACCTTTATTAGATTAGAGCAAGCAAGTTTTACGTTAAAAACATAAAATTAGGTGGGTATGATAGGGGGACTTGGGGCACTAAAGCGTTTTTTAAAAAAAAAGTAGGTACCTATGAACCTAAGCAAATTAAAACACAAACTAAGCATAATAGTTGCCTTATTCTGTAATTAAATCGCGTGACTCCTTATATAGCGATTTAAATAAATTAACACTCTCACAAAAAGGGGCTTCTAAATATCTCCGCATTATGACATCCGATCCTATTCGGAAATTCAAAGCCTACTGTACGCAAACCGTTTCGGGTTCGCACATTTGGGTGAAATGTTTCCTGTTTGTTGGTTGAGACACTTCCACGAAATGCTGAAGACGACGACCACGAAATGCAGTTAGCCAAACAACAGTATGAATGTGCTACTTACTGGAGTTATTCGCCGTTCTCAGCTGCGAGTCTTCTGCCGGCCGGCTTGGAGTTAAACGGATCAGCTTGCTTACACCCCAAATCACCAAAAACTTAATAAAAATTAGTTAGCGTCGAAGTTTTAGCGGTCTTTTCACGGTTAAGATTAGTTCAAGTGAAAAAAAAGGAGATGGCGCTGCTGGATATGTCGTTCAGTAGCACATTGGGCACAGATGAAAATTAGGCCGCTGTGATTGACTGTCGCATTGTGGTATCGTGTCTTCGAAAGTATAACCATGAAATGTCACCGAGTCATTTGGCCAGGGAAATTATTTATGAGAACTGAACATACCGCCCACCAAAATACATATTGGTATTTTTACACCAAAGAAAAACAGGATTATCGATATAAGTTTGATCGCATATATCAACTTAAGAATCAACAAACGAAATGAAAAAAAAAAAAAAAAAAAAAAATAACCCTATTAGGTTCCTAATAATAATTATTTTAGGTTATGTCGGGGTACCCAAACGAATAGGAGTGTGAAGTACCACAGACATAATAAAAAAACAAAACGAAATTTAATGCTATGATAGGATAAGTTTTTTTTTTACAATATTTTGACTTATCACCTCTACTAATCAGAATACTAATATTATTCGTTTATATTTACATTTGAATCAGTAGGCAAAACGCAAATTTTTGTTAAAGCGCGCTTGAAAAAAGATCCATTAGCTGTACGCACCGTAGCTACCCGCGCTATGCCGTCCAAACCATGATGTAACTCGAGTACTCTCGCGATTACCCAATGCAAAGGAATGGTGTTTTCATCTTTGAGAAGGACAACCGCGCCTATGGCCAAAGGCTTACAGTGCTTGGTCCATTTTGATCGCTGCGTTAATGATTGCAGATATTCAACCTTCCAACGATTCCAAAAATCCTGTTGAAATCGCTGGAGCAATTGCCAACGCCCTAGACGATTTAATTTAAGTTCAGTTAAATTCCTATCGGGTATTGCCGTTAGAGGTTCCAACGTTAGAAAATGTCCGGGTGTTAATACATTGAGATCATTCGGATCTGAGCTAAGCGGGCATAGAGGACGTGAATTTAGCATAGCTTCTATTTGAATAAAAACTGTGTTTAACTCTTCAAATGTTAATGCTTGATCTCCAATAACACGGTAAAGATGTGATTTTACGGCTTTAATTTGAATTTCCCAAATTCCCCCAAAATGAGGAGAGGAAGGGGGGTTGAATCGAAATTCTATGTGGTCTCTTTCACACGCTTGTTGCATATAAACATTAAGCTTCTTGCTTGCGCCAACAAAATTTGTCCCATTATCAGAATGTATTATTTCAACCCTGCCTCTTCTTCCCATGAATCTTCGAAGAGCCGCGACGTACGCTTCAGCTGACATGTCTGAAGCTACTTCGAGATGCACGGCTTTTGTTGTAAAGCAAACGAATAGACAGAGATAAGCCTTTCCTAATTTAGCTCCACGATGGTTGCCTAGTTTGATACGAAAGGGTCCAGCATAATCTACTCCGACGATGGAAAAAGGTTTTACTTGATTTACTCGAGCTGCCGGCAGATCACCCATAAAGGGTTCAAGAGGAATGGGACGTGCACGGAAACACTTGACGCATTTTGAAAGGCAATGACGAATGGCACGTTTCGGAGACAGGATCCAAAATTGCTGAGTAATCAAATATTGCATGGTATTTATTCCTGGATGGCAGTGTTCATGATGAACTGCTTCTATAATGAGATAGGTAAGCCTCGACTCTCTGGGAAGCAGCGCGGGATGCTTATGCTCGAATTCCAGTCCTGAATGTGATAGTCTACCACCCACACGGAGGAGACCGTGCTGATCGACGAAAGGGTTCAGTTTACGCATTTGCTTCGAGAGTACCTTCCCCTCAGTTAGGCGAGAAATCTCTTTGATAAAATGCTTGGCTTGAATATTTTTAACCAAAAGTAGTAAAGCGTCGTGAATTTCTCTTTGATTTAATTTTATCATATTGGTACATCCATATGACGGTGAAATTCTTTTACAATTGTTAATGAACCGTAAACAATAGGCTAAGACACGTTGTGTTTTTCGGATTGATGAGAATCTCTCGATGAGTTCGTCCAAGGTATTTGAAGAGTTCAGCGTTAGTAATGTCGTCGTTTCCCGTTCTTCAATTTTATTAACGACGATATCCTCTTTGCGCAATTTCGAAGGCCAAAATTCAACCTTTTGTGCAAGCCATGATGGCCCCGCCCACCATAGCTGATTATGCACTAACTCACCAGGAAGTAAACCTCGAGATGCTATGTCGGCTGGGTTGTCTTCGGTTGGTACGTGATTCCACTCCGCCTTTGGTATCGTATCTTCAATGTGGCTAACCCGGTTTGCGACAAACGTTTTCCAACGACAAGACGGGGAATCGAGCCAGGCAAGTACAACAGTTGAATCAGACCATGCATAAGTGGTGAAATCTAAAAATGCTGTAGCGTATGTTTCTTCTACGAACTTAAGAAGATCCGACAACAAGACTGCGGCACAAAGTTCGAGTCGTGGTAATGAGATTTTTTTGACAGGAGCGACACGTGACTTGGCGGAGACGAAAAACACTTGAATTTTACTGTCGCAGTCTTCTGTACGTAAGTACACTACCGCTCCATATCCAGATTCCGAACTATCAGCAAATCCGTGGAATTGAATCGACTTTGTACCGTACGTTGGAAAGCCACGAGGGATTTGTAATTCTTTTACTAAATCCAATTGATCGCAGTAATCTTCCCATTGGTTCACGATATCTTGATTGGGAATTTCATCCCAGTCCACTCTCAAAATCCATAACTTTTGAATGTAGCATTTGGCGAGGAATGTTAAAGGTACGAGAAATCCCAGCGGGTCAAATATACGAGCTAGTTCACTGAGTATTGTTCGTTTCGTACAATTACGTTTAAGTGGTTTCACATCAAACATGAACTTGTCTGTGCTAGGATTCCATTTTAAGCCGAGAATTTTAATTGTATCGGAAGTTTCCACGTCCAAAGCCACTCCTTCAGCATTGATGAGGCGTTCTTCTGAGGGCAAATCATCTAGCAAGTTTGGTACATTGCTTGCCCATTTGCGTAACTGAAAACACCCTTTTGCCATCATGTCTATAATTTCTCGTTTAGTTTGGTGCGCTAGCTCTACCGTGGAACATCCACTTACGATGTCATCTACATAGACGTCTTTATCCAACACCATAGCTGCCTTTGGATAGGTTTTTCCATGATCTTGAACAAGCTGCTTGATTGTACGTAGAGCTAAATGCGGAGCAGATGAAGTTCCATACGTCACTGTATTGAGACAGTACTCTGTGAGCGGGTGTGATTCGTCGAATCTCCAGAATATCCGTTGATAGTTACGATGATCTTCGTGACAAAGTATCTGTCTGTACATTTGTCGAACGTCGGATGTAAATACTACCGCATGCACACGAAACCGCAGCAGAAGCTCTGCTATGTTAGCTTGAAGTTTTTCTCCGGTAAGTAAAGTTTCATTAAGTGAGACCCCGCTAGCATCTTTTGCCGACGCGTCAAACACCACCCGCAATTTAGTTGTGGAACTGTCCGGACGAAGGACGCAATGGTGTGGTATGTAATATTTACCTCTGCCGAGGTCTTTTGTTGGTACTTTACTCATGTGTCCGCTGTCAATATAGTCTCGCATAAATTCATTATATTGTTGACGCAGTCCAGGATCTCTTGACAACCGTCGTTCAAGTGCGTGAAATCTTCTTAGAGCTATATCCCGTGATCCGGGAAAATTATCACGTTCAGTTTTAAAAGGTAGAGTCACTATGTACCTCCCACAGTCATCCCTTGAATGTTCATTTACGTATTTCGTTTCGCAAAGCTCTTCATCTGGCGTTAATTTGGTCGATAGCGGTATGTTATCTAGCTCCCAAAACATTTTTAGTTCTTCGTCTAATCTAGTCTGCGTATTAGCGAAGTTCGTCTCGTTGCTGACAAAGAATGATCTCGTATCCACATCCTGAGAATTGATTGACTCAACGTTTCCTGTTAATAGCCAACCAAAAACAGTGTTGAAAGCCGATGGTTTTGTAGGCCCTCCGTTAACTACACCATTACGTAAAAGAGATGAAAAGATTTCAGCCCCTAGAAGAATATCAATCATTCCTGGCAAATGACAGTCTGGATCTGCTAATGGCAAATGTTGCACATGATTCCATGTCGTTTTGTTAAGCTTTATCGCAGGCATCTTGCTACATATAGTTGGCAGAGTAAGTGCCTCTACGCTGAATAACACCCTACCATCGACTCCAATGTCTAGATTGACAAAACCTGAAGCTGACGATGTAGATTGGCCTAAACCACTGATCTTCTTAGTTGATAGCGTTCGTTGAATGCCTAATGTCTGGGCAGCATGTTCCGTAATGAAGTGAGCCTGGCTACCAGAATCAATCAGCGCACGCAATGTTTGGAACTGTCCATTAGAATCTTTTACTTCGATTTTTGCTGTTGATAACAGTATTAAGGATCGGTCGCCTAAATTGGTCAATACTACCTGCTCTTTGCTAGATATTCCTGATTCCCCATGTTGTTTGGTCTGAATTTCTTCAGCAATTTCTTCGACAGCAATGAATGAATCGGGAACATCATCTCGATGGAGAAGGCTGTGATGTCGCTGTCGGCATTTTTGACAATTAAAGATAGATTTACAATCACGTAGGCCGTGTGATGGTTTGAGACAGTTAAAGCACCAGTGATGAATTTTGGCATGGTCTAATCGGTCTTCTATAGGTTTTTGAGCGAAAGATGGGCAATGGTTGATCGAATGGCCTTCCCCGCAAAAGGTGCACTTGTAGATGTTTGTATTTACTGATGGTGTATTAACTGTTCCAGATTGTTTGACTTCGGTGTTTGACAAGAATGCGGAGGTGGCCACTTTCTTATTGAAGTTGGATTTTCCGTTTTGATATGTGTTACTACGCGCACGATCTGTGACAGGTCCTTTATCAATATTTGTGAAGTGTGTGTCACGGACAAGAGCCTCGCATTTTGCATAAAGGAACGCTTTTAGAGTCGTGTATGTTGGCAGTTCGTTGTTGGGATATTCCTGTTCGAATTCGCAGCGCATGTTTGAATTTAACTTCGACAGGAGTAGGTAGCATAATATGAAATCCCATTGATCTATGGGCAAGTCGAGTCTCTTTAATATTGCTAAGTTTTCGTTGAACGTATCTAGTACACGGCGGAATTCATGAGCATTGTTCGATTGTAAAGAAATATTTTGCATCTCTTTCCAACAAGTAAACGCTAACTCGCGTTTATCCCTATACCGAGCGATGAGTGCTTCGTAAGCTTCACAATAATATTTGCCTGTAATCGGAAATACCCGTATGAGAGCCAGTGCATCTCCTGCCAAACTCGATACCAGATAGTGCATTCGCTCGGTGTCTGAAAGTGACTTATTTGTGTGGATTAGAGACTGGAACACATCGTAGAATTCTGGCCAGGTCTTAATGTTTCCCGAAAATGTAGGTAAATTTATTTTGGGTAATTTTACTTTTACCTCTACTGAAGGGGAGGTGACATGGTCAAATGATTTGTTAATTTCATCACTAGTGACTGTGAGTCGTCGGTGTATGGCGATAACCTCAAAATATACTTCATCACACTTGCATCTTATTTCGTCTTCGGACTCCTCCGCTGTTGCTTCAATTAAACTCAGTATTGACTCATGAGCTTCCTCAAATCTCGCAGCATGTCGTGTAGACTCGGTAAAATGTGCGATAAATGTATCAACCTGACGTTCATCTGTCTCTGCTAGTTTCCCAATCTCTAATGTTTTAGTCAATCGGTTAAATGCTAAAGTTCGTTTCCGACGCAAAGCTGGTAAATCATGAATCGTTTTGTATTGGCTCATATCAATAGATTTTGCCTTTGGCTTAAGCCGACGTCTTGGTGTGTATGACATAATAGAAGATTGTAGTTAAACTTCTTTATGAAAACCTATATTGAATATTCACAACGGGTAAAGCCTTTAATTTGGCTACCTGATACTCCTTAATGAATGATGTTTAACTATTCAATGGAAACGGATCCTGAATCCAGTCATGGAATGAAAACTCGAATTCAACCTACCCAATGTCATCGGATCAGAATATGCCTGTTAACCACGTTCCACTAGTGTAATGACAAATAGGCAAAGTTTTTACTTAGGTAAATTAAATAAAATGATAGAAATTCAAGATGTTTATTCACCTATCTATGAGTACAAAGTTGAAGAACTTTTATTTGTATCAGAATAAGACTGTTTTTATAGAATTTTCCAGAATATGACTGTTTCTTTTAAATAACTTGAAATTAATCTCTACGTTTGGTTTGTGTTCTATTCCAGGTACAGTATCTGTTTCCTATGACAATAAATAAATAAGAAATTATGATAGACGACTGAAAAACATTATATTGCAATAACCCTGATCAAACTACGATTGAAAATGAGAATGTTTGCACAGAATTCACAATATAATTTCACCGGTACCTATAACAATTTGCACCTAGATATCTAAATACGTACTGATAATTAGAGTTCTTAGATATATGTGCCTTCAGATACTATCAGAGCAATAAATACGATGGGTTCGAGACGACAGCAGGCGCCTACAATACCTAGATTCATTGAACTTTGTGACTGAACTATACGAATGACTTAGTAGGAAGGTGATTAGCCAATTATCGCTTTTATAACTGAGTAGGTAGAACAATGTGACATCATCGAAGTTTTTCGTTGATTTGAAATGCTGTTATTGTGGGTGTAGTAAGCTTTAAACCGGGGCAAGACTTACGGATAAACTACTCGGGACAAGATCTAAAGGTCCCTGGTTTCGGCACCATAAAAATGTACGCAAACCGTTTCGGGTTCGCACATTTGGGTGAAATGTTTCCTGTTTGTTGGTTGAGACACTTCCACGAAATGCTGAAGACGACGACCACGAAATGCAGTTAGCCAAACAACAGTATGAATGTGCTACTTACTGGAGTTATTCGCCGTTCTCAGCTGCGAGTCTTCTGCCGGCCGGCTTGGAGTTAAACGGATCAGCTTGCTTACACCCCAAATCACCAAAAACTTAATAAAAATTAGTTAGCGTCGAAGTTTTAGCGGTCTTTTCACGGTTAAGATTAGTTCAAGTGAAAAAAAAGGAGATGGCGCTGCTGGATATGTCGTTCAGTAGCACATTGGGCACAGATGAAAATTAGGCCGCTGTGATTGACTGTCGCATTGTGGTATCGTGTCTTCGAAAGTATAACCATGAAATGTCACCGAGTCATTTGGCCAGGGAAATTATTTATGAGAACTGAACACCTACATTAAGAAAAATCTTATAAAGAAAGCATACTATACCGTAAAATAGCTAGGTAGGTACGATAATGATAAATCTGCGTGGCCAGATGTCCCACTCGCTCTACCCATCGGCAGCTAGGATATATTTTTGCAAAGTTGTATACTAAGTATGATTGCCTTTAAATAAATAAATAATAAATAAATAAATAATGCCGGACGATCCACACAGCATCATCTAGCCCCAAGCTAAGCAGAGCTTGTGTTATGGGTACTAGATGACTGATATACTTAATACAATATTATATTACATACATAGATATTTTTTATTATACATAGAAAATACCCAGAACACCCGGAATAAATGTTTGCAGATCGTACAAACATTTATCCCAAGGCGGGAATCGAACCCGCAACCTCTGCGTCGCAGGCGGACATTCGCCCGCCGCGCCACATCGGTCGTCGAAATGTTTTCTGTCTTGCATTGCATTCACCTTATTAAGTTAGATTGGCCCCACACTGGAGCTTCATTATTCACATTATTAATACCAAGTATTTTGCAAAAGGATCATACAAAAAAACGGTAAGAATCAAGCTGTAAGTTTCTTGTCGGTTCTCCTAGGCTTGCTGGTCGCGAGGAACTGACGCTTAAATTCACTTAGATTTAGGACGTTTCAAGATGATCCCTGTGGATATTACTAACTGAATAAATGCTTTTTGACTTTTGATTAAAATTTGTACCTACATAGGTGAATGTTATTTACTGTGTTCTGTATTTTAATATTAGTTTTTCATCGTATAACGTGAAATTAATTGATTTTAACAATGCTTTTCGAAGTAGGTAGGTACCTAAATAATTTGTTGAAGATGAGAATAAAGTTCTACTGCTGACTGATCAAACAAAACATTTACCTAGGTACCTACCTACCTAATCTCTAATGGACTCCGAAGCGCGCTGTATGGCCGCAGCCAAGACTTTGTCGGACATACTACGTTCAGAATTTGAGATAACGCGTCTGTACCGACGTGCCCCTTTCATCAATGTCCCCCAACTTCCCCTAAATGTAAGCTTGTAACCAGATATAAATAGGAAGGTACGGCAGGTAAGTTGGTACCTAGGTACTGTAAAACAATTAGTAGGACCTATCTATGTACCTACCTATTACCACAGACAAGAGCTATTACCCATCTTTACCGTAACTTATGCACAAACAAACAGCATGCTTGACCACTTTTTCTTGAGAACTTGTTCGTGGCCTTGAATGAGTTGTGTCATCAACATCAGCAATAGGATTTTTTATTATATTGTTAACGAACTCTTTTTCAGTTCCTTATGTTCTCGTTAGTTTTCAAATGAAACAGAATAGAGGTAGTAAATCACCTACCTACCTACTTGCCTACCTTACTGGGGGTTTTAGAACTTAGAGAGAGCATTTTCAGGGTAGGTACCTATATGGGATAGGTTAGGTCATAGAATTAGGACTAGTCTCCTTATTCTATGGGATAGGTGATAGTTAGATGTCCTAGTTGACAGTTAGATGACTAGTTTCTAATTCCGGACTAATGATTATCTAAGTAGGTAGGTAAAGGTACCTAATTTAATTTATTTATAATTTTGCTTTTCTAAAAAACAAACTTACCGCCATCCTGTTTAGTTTCACGGGTCCACTACAAGTTACTTTATGGTCCACTAAACGTTCAGTGGGTAGCAGGCAGCCGTACAACACACAAACTCACTTTCCAATAGCATATACAGGTAAGCTGTTTTTCAAAATTGCTAGTTCACTATTTCGTAAGTACTTTTCATAAATTATGAGACATTTTACGCTAGGCAGGTACTCTTCATACAATCGGGGATCGTTCAGCGGTTGGTAAGGTAATGCCCGCGCGTCGTCGCGTCGGCACGGCTCCGATTCCAAATTCAAATGAATCCGACCGCAACGCTACGCTGCGCTTGCGCCCCGCTGGCTGTAGGTAACGGTGAAATCAGTAGACACGCACGCTGTGTAGGTGTAATAAGCTTCTTTCATCTGTGGTATGGGTACCTTACCTACCTAGGTACCTACTTACTCCAAATTCACAGAGTACTTTTTTCCAAATTTCAGAAACTGACCGAACCCCGCCAGTAACGTAGTAAGTTACAGACGAAACAATGCGAAGGAAATTATTGAAGATTCGTATAGTGTGTGAAGAATGAATAAGAGCCCTTTCCATCTATGCCAGGAATAACGAAACTGCCGGGGACTGGGGGGAACGACTCTTGTTGTTCTCAGGAAATGCTGTTTCCCATTTCCTGCCCCCTGATTGCGTAGGTATCTTTTATTATTTAACAGATTCTCTAATACTCCCTGTCATATTTGAACAACATGTCCATTTTTCGTACCATCATTTGCACCCGCCATTTTGAATTTCAAATCTGACCAGATATTCGTAATCAGCACCCCTTAATTAGTCGAAAAAGATACCCATGTCAATTTTTTGTACCATCACTTGCACCCGCCATTTTGAATTTCAAATCTGACCAGATATTCGTAATCAGCAACCCCAAATTAGTCGAAAAAGATACCCATGTCCATTTTTCGTACCATCATTTGCACCCGCCATTTTGAATTTCAAATCTGACCAGATATTCGTAATCAGCACCCCTAAATTAGTCGAAAAAGATACCCATGTCAATTTTTTGTACCATCACTTGCACCCGCCATTTTGAATTTCAAATCTGACCAGATATTCGTAATCAGCATCCCCAAACCAGTCGAAAACGACACCCATGTCAGTTTTTTATACCATCATTTGTTTCCGCCATTTTGAATTTTAAGTCATAAGGTTGGTATCGACATGGCGGTAAGTCACACACAGTACATCGGAGAGGCAGAAACAATCATCATGCAGCTATGTTACGTACTGTGAGCAACCCTCGCTAGCTTGGCATGGTCGGTCAGTGCTACTGGCCACGTACCCGTGTTACCACAAAATATCTCTTCGATAACTTGTGAAGTAAAGCTGAAAAATACTGCAGAATGCATCGGCATATCTTAATCATGGTAATAAGCTGTGAACTTATCTAAGATGATGATGATGAATACTTTAATCTTGTTTTAAAAGCTGGAAATACTGTGTCTGACTTATACATTTCTGTCGTATGATTTTTTCTATGAAGTTTATTATCCCTATCCTAGTATCACTTTGCACTGCACTTTGGACATATTGGCATGTAAACTGTATATATGGTTTTATTAGGATAAAAACACTAGAAAGCTACGATGTTGGACTGCTATCTGAAAGATAAAATTCTAAAGAATCCGTCGGTATAACTATTTCTTGGAAATAAGCTGCAGGTGACTCGATTCAAGTGAAATTACTTTGGCCGAAAATAACCTCAAAATGGCACATGGCGTCCGTTAAATTTTCAAATAAACACATCGTAATATCTCCGTTGCTACTAAACCAAATTTGATGAAACTTGGTATGTGAGATTGACAAATGCATGACTAAATGCTGACATAGGAAGCAGTGCAAAAGGTGCAGTGATCGCTGTGATTGAGAACGTTTCCTGCTAGCTTGACGTCAAGCTAGCAGGAAACGTATTTATATGAAAATATCCGAAAATACGAGGTGACAAATTCCAGAATTATGAAAATATGAACTATCGAGACATTGACTAAATGATGGGATAGTCAAAAACAGGATCGGAGCTACGTTCCTGTCAGCATAACGGACACAAAAAAACAGCTTTCTAGATAAAAGGAAGTATTGGAAGACTTTGACTAGCGAAGTTAGTGAACATCCATTCACCGGTTCCTCCAAATTGATGAATTTGTACGAGTAGAACACGTACCTACTGTAAGGAAGTTACGAGGACACAAAATACTTAATCTACCTGCTAAAAGTTTCATTGCATCACACCCGAGACGCCGAGCAAAACCTTTTCCGGGTTGCTCCAACAACAACAATAGCTGAACATTTCTCTCACAGTGTTAGGAATGACAACAGTGTTTTGGTGATACTCCAAGCAAGCAGAACCTACCTTCCACAAGCAAGTCTGAGCAGAAAGTTCTTTAGCAGCAACAATGGTAAGTGCATGCCATATTTACTTTTGGGGGACTTACTACTGGTTCAACTATTTTTTTAACATTAACAGCTGTCACAGCTCAGTTCATAGTAGCCCTGCCTTCTGTGCTGTAGGTGGTGGGTTTGATACCCTCCAAGAACAAACATCTGTTTAATACATAGATGTTTGCTCTGTATCTGGGTGTTATATTGTATTCTAAGTTTTTACGAAAAAAAATAAGTAGATAGATAGATAGATTATAGCTTTATTGTACACCATTATAACACTTAAACAATTAGAACAATTACAACAAAGAAACCAGAAGTACAATGGACGGTCTTATCGCTGAAAGCGATCTCTTCCAGACAACCTTTGGATGGACAAAAACGTATAAATAATATTACTCATATTAATAATAAGTAATATTACTTATTTCAATATATTTATTTACAATGAGTTTCCACTGCCAGAAACATTTTTTTATATGTCTAGCTGATGGCACAAGCACTTGGCCCACCTGATCTAAACGGTTACTATCATCTATGACAAAGGACATGAGAGACAAAACGTTACAGGCATGTGAGACTTAACATCTATATGCCTTAAGTCGGTAGATACAGAGCAGTGCATCATGGGGCAAGTTACTAAAAAATGTACCTGCAAGGCAATGCTTTGTTATAGGTGATAGGTTACCACCGAACATCAGGTCATCTGGTTGTTCAATCAGCAAGCTGAATAAATAAAACAATTTTACCAACACTTATGCAATGGAACTATTAACGTGGACAAGCCCTTCACAAAGAGCCCTACTACTACTAAACTCTTCATCATCAGATCTGATTCATGGAATTAATAAAGATATTATCATAAAAATAATAATTTTTTCAAAATGAAACCACTATTAGATTTCTATCTTCGCTGGTTTGAATTACAGCGACATCTAGCATTTTTGAGCGAAAATGCGTCTGTTGTTTAGAAACAGACAAATAGAATCTCTTTTGTTCAATTATATTTTCGCTAGATGTCGTTACATGTGACATAAGTTCTCGGTTATAGTAGGTACCTAGGTAGGTACCTACCTATGCAGAATGAAAAGAGCTTAGGTAATCGATAAATAAATTCGCCAAGAGTGAGTGTAACTCATCATAATACCACTAGGTACCTACATACCTAGTTAATAATAGTCTGGCTGGGCATTTGTAATGGAAGCAAGCTGTCGAAGTTGAAAGTCTCCATTGCTTATCTTGAAAACTATAGATGTTGGAAACAATGGTTTAAATTTTCCTGGAAAATTGTTATTTATGTAGGTACCTACCTAGGTACTTAGGTTTAAAATTGGTGTAAGTACCTACCTACCTAAGTAGGTAGGCCTACCTACTTAAATTATTCAATACGTATTCATAATTATTCAATTTATATTCTATTGTACGTGCCTAGGTAGGTATTATATTTCTTTATGTTCATAATTATGTATTCATTTGTTTGATTCATACTTTAATACAACCTAGGTAGGTAGGTACTTACCTATATAAATACCCTATTTAAGTAGGTACCTACTTATTTAAGATCTGTCTGGGAATAGGTAGGTACCTACCTACTACTGATCAGGCAGCAGTGGCGGCCTTAGGGGGTGGCGAACAGGGCAATCGCCCGGGGCCTCGCTCTTGCAGGGGCCTCGCGCAACAACCCAAGCAAATTTTAAAAACCATAGATTTTTTTAAATATTTACTTTATTTAAAACTTTTAATTTTGATCACATATTTTTTGACATAAAACAAAGGGCCTTGCAAAGACCTGCCGCCGGCGCCGCCCAGAGCCTCGCAATGGGTAAGGCCGCCGCTGTCAGGCAGGAAATAGGTACCTATTTCTTAGGTTGGCCGTACATACCTTCCTATAATATTAGTATACCTACCTATGTAGGTATACCTACTTACCTACCTACCTACTTACGTGTGAGTGTATGACAAACCACTCGGTTGGTTCATTTCAAAAATTTAAAATTGTGGAACTTATAGTGTATACACTATAAGTAGGTACCTACGTCATATACCTACCTATATTATCCTTGTTTTGCTAGCAACTTTGCCTCTGTGATTCGGTGTGTTATCAATTTATTGTACGTTTACCTACATACCTTAATCAGAGCGTTTAATAGCAGCGTATAGATTAGTGGGGCTTATCTACGAGTACCTATACCTACCTACCTACTAGATAGAAGAAAGAGTGTACCGATTGATATGGCGCTCGCTGCTGATGATCTGACACACACATTACTGTCCTTGCTTTTCGGGATGCCGTTAATATTCAGTGAATAAAACTATCCATATCCATAGCCAACAATTATGAGGCCAACAGTTACCTAGCAACCACGTCTCAGTTCCAACACGCATACCTACGCTGCCTAGTCGGATTGGCCTCTTGATCTCTGTGTTTGTTGGATCTATGCACCTATAACCTATCTAGGTAATTGAATCGTCTATCCCAAATAGCAAAAAAAAAACATAAAAGTAGATTAAGTATATGTATAAATAAATACTCGTATTACCACCACGCGCACCCCAACTCCCAACATGTCATTATATAGGTAAACATCAGGGTCAATGATTAACAAACGAATTTCTGAAAAAAAATCCTTAACCTAAGCTGCTGGCTGTATTTTACCTATCCTGCCTACAAGAGGAAACCTAGGTAGGTCATCGTCTCAGCAGCACCGCTCAGCTCTGCGTCACTCTGCGGCCGCGCTCCGGAACAAATCTGACCACTCATGCGAGCTTGCATGACATTACACTGTTAAATGAAATACCTATTATAAAAATAAATTATATTGAGCGTTTACAACACAGACATAACTATGCAGTATAGTTTTCTACGTGGGACATAATGAATAAATCTGAAACCATAAGACATAAATTCAGTAGTAGGCTTGGTAAAGAAGTACTAGCACCATGCTGGTAGTTCTGCCGTGTCCCGGTTTAAAAGGATGGAATTTCTGGCTTAATACCTGGTATCGATCAGGTTGATAGACGCATGGTGATAGGCAATGCTTTGTTATAGGTGATGCGTGATGGTTACCAGTAGTTCATCTGCTTTTATGTCTGCAAGTGGTACGCAAGAAGATGCAAGGAAACAGTCAAAATTGGAAACGCGATGGATATCCGGTTACTATGGCCGTTTTTATGCTATCCGACATTCGGTCTGTTACCAAATAACGGTGGATCTGATAATCGAGAATGGTTTTATGTAAAAAAATATATAGTTACGTAACGATGAACTTCCCTTGATGAATTCTCCTTTCGCGATCACAGGATTCACGCCCCTAGCAGGTTACAAAACATTGACTCATCCCGGATCACAAGATTCCTCCACCGGATATTTGGCCCTGCGGCCTAAACCTACGCCGAATATTCGGCTGAACCACTATCCGTTACATCACTCACTAGTGAAAACAGTTTTATTTTTGCATAGTACATTTTTTTTTAAGTGAGTTGTCCTTAGAAATAACCAATATTGGTGTCACGGCAACATTTTAGTGCTTGTTGCTACCGTTTGTTTCAACCAACAATTTTTTTTTTATTTGTATGTCAATGTTTTAAAACGAATTCCTCAGTATAATTTTATTCAATATACCTGGAAACGTATAGGCCTTCCCCATACGTTTCCAGGAAGAACAATTCTGACCCTTTTCCATCCATCGACTTTCTACGATCCTAAAAATCATCAGCCTATCGGGTGAAGGACGTCCTACGCTTTGTCTTTCGGCTCGTGGTCGCCTTTCGAGAATGTTTATTCCCCAGCGGTTGCCAGTTCTACGAGCTATATGGCCTGCCTATTGCCACTTCAACATGCTGACTCTTGAGAGTTATGTTGGTGGCCTTAGTTCTTCTACGGATTTCCTCATTTCTGATTCTATCTCGTAGTGAAACTCCCAGCAACGCTCTCTCTATTGCCCGTTAAACTTAAAATAATTTTTGCGCGAATTTCTGCGACATGTATGATTTACCTGTTGAGTTATTGTGTAATAATATCTTTATATACCTAACAACTTCTGGTGCTTGATTTTTTTTTTCCAATACTTATTTGAAATGGTCATTTAAAAAAACTATCGATCAGCATAAAAAATATTTAGAAATATTCAAATCACGCTTGATTAATAAATATTACTATGACAAACTGTTTTCACAAACAATATTTTATGGTTCCTAAGACAGTAAGCCGTTGCCTTTTAGTCTTAGATTTCCCCATACTATCCTAAGTCAAAGTCAAAAAACATTTATTCAGTAATATCCGCAGGGATCATCTTGAAACGTCTTAAATCCAGGTGAATCTAAGCGCCTAAAACTACACTGTAATCTATCTAGTACCAACATATTAGTAGTAGTACAGCTCTTAGTGAAGAGCTCGTCTGGAGAAGTACCACCACTATGCCTATTTCTGCCGCCAAGCAGCTTACTGTGTTTCGGTTTGAAGGGTGTGGGTGCCGGTGGTGAAGTTACAGGCACACGAGACTTAACATCTGTATGCCTCAGGTTGATGGATACAGAGCAGTGCATTGTAGCACGTTCCTTACGAACGTGACCTGTAAGTGGATACGGAAAACCTCCACAAAAGTATTTGAGTAGCTGCTTAGGTACTTTTAATAATATACAGATTATCTAAAACAACGCGCGTCAGCAGGTTTAAGTGTAATGCTGGGCCGGAGTCAGAGCCTCCTAAGGATTTAGGGGTGCCCAACTTATACACAAATGATAAGTACCTAAGGTAGAAATGACCTATTCCTAGGTAGCTGGTAGTGGTCTACCAGCTAAGTACGCGTTGTGCGTGACGCAGTTAATTACTCGTGTTGAACCGTGAGAGTCAATACAAAAACATTCAAATGCGGTAAAGGGAGGTCATGCGTGTGTCCCGACCGACATGCTCAAATCCGTATCGTATCTAGGTACCTACCTAACCTAACCACTACTTGCGCAGTACCTACTATGTATATTGTAGTTATTATGTGCTAGAGGCACTAATAAATGCAAACATCGCACATCCCGCCACGCTGCCGCCGACGCCGCCGCCGCGCCGCCGCCGCTACTCCACTCCGCGAGAGCCACGTAATCATGTATGCCCTGCCCTGCCTGCCCATTGCACGCTTTTCAATAGCCTGATCATCCACGAAGGAGACAGATAACGCACTCAACACTCCGGTTAAATTCGTTTTATTGGAATGATTCAAACAATAATTGCACTTATGCTCGTACCTAATAATAACACTACACATTTACATGATCCAGTTATAATAAAAATCGCAAATTATACATTTATATTTCCACATAATTATTCACTATTATACTTAGTCATAAAGGCTAGGTACCTATGTACAGAGTTCGATTCAATGGCAATTTCTAGAACATTTTCACATGGTACAGAACGATGTAAACTCAACCTACATCGCTCGTACGATATAAAGGCTCACAGATCGCGCACAACCTGCGCGTCATCGTCACAACCGCGTCGTCGATGTCATCGTTCCAATTAGGAATTACCCCGGTTGCTGATAATATGATAGGTACCGAGGCAAGGTCAGTCGCGCGAGACGCGTGCGAGCCCGACCCGCAGCACAGGTGCACCCTAGGGGCGGGGGGCAAGAGACGCGGGTAGGGGCGGGATATAATACAACAAAACAACACACTAGCACGCAGCGGGTTCGTCCGAGACCTTACGCGCCTTACGCGCGGTCTTTACGATCATAAACGGCACATTCAGCGATCACAATTTTTTGACAATGTCAAATTTGGACTTGAGGTCCATCTGCACTTTCTTAGGGTCGACTTTCTTCTTAGTGGCGAGGTGGGCGCGCATCTCCGCCGCGGTCATCTTCAGGTTGAGCTGCGGTATTGGGCCGGACACGGCCACCGGGGCTTCGGGCTGCGCGGGTTCGCTGGTAGTCACCGCCGCGGGAGTGTCCAGATCGGGCACGGGGTCGCCGGGCGCAGGCGCTGATACCAGCAGCTCGGCGTCGTCAGAGCGTTCCTTGATGCGCGCTACCACTTGTTTGTGGGTCTCGCCGGCGATGCTGTGTCCGTTTACCTCGAGGATGCGGTCGCCTCGCTGCAGGCCGGCGCTTTCAGCTGGTGAGCCTTCGTCCACCTTGCCAATGTACTGACCCGGCTTGCCCTTCTCTGCGTGCAAGTTGAATCCGTACCCGTCGAAGTTTGGTGTCTTCCGCACATGGCAGAGCCGCGGCTCTGTGGCCACAGACCCGTTCCCGTTCGCGGACATGTTTCAGTAACACGCGCACTTTGGCTGGCGCGCGGTGAGGGACTGCGGGCGGAGGCGAAGAGGTGAGCGGAGCGGACGGAGGCTGCCCGCGCGCTGCCACCCGCCTTCCCCTCCCCCTTTTCCTCCCAGTGACACCTGTGGAGGCTCGGGGGGCGCAGGTAGGCGGCGCGGGGGGAAGCACACTGCGGCCTCCAGTGTGCACCGGATCGCCGCTGAGGCGCGAAGTTTTGCCGCGAGTGTCACGTACGGTTTAGTGGTTGCCGCAGGAGTAAGGACGGTTCCCAGACGGACGAATCCACGGTAAGTAGCGGAAAGAGCAGAGCAAGAGTGAAAGGAAGAGCCCGAAAGTCAGGAGTGAGGGGGACACGTCACTTGCCCGCCGGGAACGAGGTCGTGACGCTTTCCCGTGGTCTTTGGAGTAGGATTTAGGAAATCAGACCTAGAAGGTTCTGTACCTATATTTTTATTGCCGATTCGATGTAAGGTACTCTTGTGTGTGGCTGTGTTAAATGTGATACGGCCACCCCCTCCTTTTCGCTCTGTTTCCCAGTGTTTGAGATATTATGTACCTTTTCCACGGTGACGAACACGAATTATTGCTCAAAGAAAGCAGTCAATCACAAAAATATACAACATAGATTGTATTGAATTCAATAGATGTGTGTCCGGTAGATGGCGCGTATAGTCACTCGCGGTCGTTGCTCCGACACACGTCTCGCTACCTGCGACTAGCGACCCCGGCCATCTCCTTTCCGTACTCAAGAGCTCTTCACATACTGATAAGCCTTGGATGGCGCGGTGGCAAACAGCCGCTAATCCAGTTATCTAGTAAGGAATGCGACAGATCCACAACTACAAGTAACGGCTCACATCACGACGCTCACTAGCTATGAATGAGCGACTGGCCATCGAGGAAGGATGTAATGCTCACGTATGGAGTTCCTGTTACTAAGAACCGGTGCTCGAGACGTGATTAATTACACTTAGTGTCGTTTCAAGTGGTGGTATAGGTCTTCCAAAAGCTGATTAAACCGCAAAGTTTACCTAATTAAAACGCCATTCTTCGAGAAATAAGTCGTAACAAGCTATGAATAGAACAAACCTTGACTCACCGAACATTTAAAATATTTTTTTTCTGTTATTTTACGGCGAGCTGTATTCTGCCTCTTGCGTCGGGCTCCATACATACCAGCCTGGCTGGGTGTGGATTGCGCAAGCGCATACCACACCGGCGACGTCACGCACCGCTGCTGCCGCCGCCGGCCGCCGCCGCCGCCTGCCTGCCTGCGTATACACGGTGTACATCCCTGAGCCCCATTCATCATATTATGCTCCCAAATAATAATGACGAATGCAATGCAACTTCTGTGGCCATTGTTGGCGAGTTTGACGCCTCCGTAGTCGTAATTATACAATCTGCCGTCAATTTCTACATTTTCTATTATTAATTAGATAATTGGCTATCCTTCCGGCTACTGGTACCTCCACCTTCCGTCCGAACATTCCACAATAGACTATAGATGGATGGTTTCCGGTCGGTACAGAGGGATGTAAGTAATGCAATGTACTTAATTAAACTTACATTACTTAAGTTCGTTTTCTCTCGCAAGTTTGTTACCCAAGACGACCTTAATTCACTCGACAAGTATGTACTACCGTGATTATGAGTTTTCTAACATGTAGTATCTAAATAATGTAATCGTGCTTTGTGTTTAAAAAATTGATAACATAGAAATAGAGAAGGCACGGTAGATATTCCCTCAGATCTCTTTGCACCATAGTTAAAAATATGCCCAACTCTGTAAAAAAATTAGCTTTTAATAAATAAAATATTTATCTATACTAATATTATAAAGAGGAAAGATTTAATCGCTTGTTTGTTTGTTTGCATTGAATAGGCTAACTACTGGACCAATTTTAAAAATTCTTTCACCGTTGAGAAGCTACACTATCCCCGGGTGACATTGACTATATTATATTTTCAAAAAATTTGGGATCCTTACTAAAAACCGTGCGAAGCCGGGACGGACCGCTAGTATATAATAAATAAGTAAAATATTTTGAAGATGCTCACATAAAAGTTGCATCTTAAAGTAAATAAATTAATTAAAAAATTGTTCCTAATGTTAGACCAAAGTTATTCCTATTTTTTTGTTTTGATAATGAAAGAATGCAAATAATGATAATGAATTCTGCAAAAAATGACACTTTTGTTTTCTTTTTTCTTTTTTTTTTGAGCTTAAAACTAAATGTAGAAAATATCGCTTCCATGAATCGGAATATTATTTTTATAGTGTACTTGTATTTAATTAATTAAAAGGCTGTCAGTTTAGCAAGTGTTTTCAAATAAAAGAGCAAGACCAAAACTGTCTATCCATCATTAAATATACTTATATCAATTTTAATTAAAAATTAGAAGTACTTACCTATATAACCGTCTGAGTTAGTAGTTTTAACCGTCAAATACATATACCATAGGTTCGGAATCCGTACATGGAACACTACTTACTAGTCAGTGGAGATTTACTACTCAGTGGAGATTTTGTAGCCGCGCGTTGCACACAAGAGCTAAAAGAACATAAATATAATAAAAAAGGACGCTGCAAATGTCAACGAGTTCTCATTCTCGCCATATTTGCTGCTCGCTCGCCTTCATCACATAACATTCGCAGGAACCTTCATGAGCTTGTAGATAAATACTATGCAAGAAATAACCTACACAGCAATGCTTGAAGTGCATGAATATGCAACTATCTACGAAAATACAGTATTGACAGGCTGTGCGCGGGGTCGAAAATAATCGTAGTAAATCGCTTTTTGTCCCACGTAATTGATCTTAACTCCCTCTCGATCAGCAATTTGTCCTACAGAGCCTTACATCCCGCATCCCGGAGGACTTGCTATTCCGAATCCACCGTTCCTGGTCGGTAGGTACTGGTGCAATATTTCTCGATGCGGCGCAAGACTTCGAAACGTCTATATCTGGCAAAATATAACGGCTTGATCTACAAGTGTTTCAAAATCGGAGTGAAGATAGGCTCGTGCTAATCTTAGTTTACTTAATCGCTACCTGTGTTTACCCTACCCCTTTTGGAGCCAAACCAGATACCCGTCTGAGCTGGAATCCCCCAAGGATCCATTCCCTGCCCCCTCTCATTGTCACGTTGTACACTAGCGATATCCCTCGTATCTGTCATTGAATTGTATTATCCTATTGGCCGATGACACGCCGTTTGCCATTGAGCTTATCTTTGTATAAAGTAGCGTTGGCAGGCAGTCTTACTGACGGCTCCCATTGTCTCTCTCCCATACCATACGACCTCAAGTTATGTTAGTTAAAAAACCAACGAATTTCTATAGCAAAAAAATTAACTTAAACCTAAAGCTAAGTGAGTACGTATGTTACTTCTGAAGATACAGAAAACAAATTTGCCAAGTGATCTAAAATAAGTAAGTAAAGTACATAAATAAAATACAATCAAACTCGTCAAGTCTTGAAGTTTCTGAAGAAAATTGAACTAACTGAATTGGAAATCTCAACATATTATAGTGTTTTTTAGTTCATGTTCAGAACCAAGTAGACGAGGATAGGAAAGTGATTATAACTCATTTCAACAACCAGTAACCATTTGACCATTGTGTGTGCTATCTACCTACAAACACCTAATCTAATCGCTGTAGATACAATCACATTCTAGCTTGTTTCTTATGCGCGGAAATTAACTGAAGAACTAATAAAATCTCATATTAACAATCAAGATAAACAATGACAAAGCATCGCAAAAAATAAATTATTTCCAAGTTTTAGTTTTTTCCATCAGGTAGGTAAAACAATGTAAAATTGTGTTCGGAATGCGGTGCCGAGCGCGAGCAGCAGACTGACTGGCAATAAATAAAGTAAGATGACGAGATTACTTACATATTCACGTGGAGTGGAGTGGCCTTGTGGCGGAATGCGCGGCTTGGGCCAAAACATGTATCTACCTAACCACTACCAACAAGTAATGTAGTTCGCGAACCGGCATTGCAATGCCCTTTACAAACTGCTACGTGCTAGCTACCGCGCTGCTGTCCATCCATTATGAATAAATAACCAGGCCATCGTGAGCCCAGATTTAAATGTTGTATTCCATTGCGCGAACGCATTCTATACAAAATAGCCGATGTCTCCGATGCTTAAGCTCTTCCAGTCCACTAGCCTAGCGAAGAGGGGTAGGGTACAGGTGGTGCCACTTTTTGTTCAATGTAGATTAGCATCATTGAGAGCAAATCAACGCTCTCGGGGCGATTATTGTGATGGATGGTAGATAATGATGACGATGACGACTGCGGAATAATACGCTTGGTTGGTTCGTACCTCCTTGACGCAAGGTCACATACCTATGATGATGGCGATGGTCATAAATATAGCTACGCAGGTACCTTACCTCAGTATGTATAAACTTATAGCTATATACATACTCTTAAGTACTAGGTAGGGTACAGGTACCTAGCGCCTGTAGCTTACCTACCTACTACTTGCCTTATATGCAATACAATAGCTATGAACTATGAATGACGCATAGTCATTAAAATTCTGATAAAAATTCTAGTCAAATGACCTTGTACCTAAGTATAACTACTGCTATTCATAATTAAAGTAATTATGTAAGCGACTGCTTAGCAATATAATTACTTTATTGTTGGGTATGTTGTTCGTAGCCTAGCAAGCCTAGGATGTCCACGTCTTGTCTTATCTCCCGTACAAAATATTTCAACACGCGCCATATTTGTATCTTATCCCCACAGCTTTTCCCACATCGTTTTCAAATAAGTAATGTCTAGTAAAACCTTTATAGATCATTTTAATAATCTCGATCATTGTTTGTTCTCATTGTAAAATATCCCAGTTCTCCATGTTCTGCATCCCATACAAAAGACTTCGACGCGCACGCTGCCCTCTTCCTACAACATTTATTTTGAATAAGACCTCCATATCCATATTTTTTTACTATTGTTGTAATACTAAACATCTGCGGTGTTACTCAGAGATACTCTTGCGAACCTTCTTCCCACATAGTTTACTTACCCACACGCCTACGAAGTAGGTACCTACATAGTTCTATTCAGTGGGGCTAGCGACCAAGTCTGTGAAAACTCACCATACCACACTTAGTAGTATTTATGTTTCATTGGGAACTGTGGTAAGGTATAAGCCACTAATGTTTTTATAGGGCTCCGTACCCAAAGGGTAAATCGGGACCCTATTACTAAGACTCCGCTGTCTATCTGTCTGTCTATCCGTCCGTCTATCACCAGGCTGTATCTTATGAATCGTGATAGTAAGAAAGTTGAAATTTTCACAGTTGTTGCCCTTATAACACAAATACTAAAAAATAGAATAAAATAAATATTTAAGGGGGCTGTCATACAACAAAAGTGATTTTTTTGCCGTTTTTATTATAGATAATGGTACGGAACCCTTCGTGCGCGAGTCCGACTCGCACTTAGCCGGTTTTGATTTTAAATTGGTCAGTAATATTTATCCGTTACTTTTGTATGCATATTATTACATCGCCTTTTTTGTTTCAAGTGTTAATCGATAAATTACTGCTAATCGACAAAGCGGTACATATTCGTACCTGAATAAGTAAGTGAGTACGTATATATGTACGTGCGTGCGTATAAGTGTTATCAATGTATCAGAGCTGTTATCTGTTCCACTCCGTCCGCGGGATTACGATAGCAAGCGGACTTCGCGTCACGCTCGAGTAAGCGGGCCCTGTCATGACATACCGATTTGTCACGTAGCCTGCCATCATTTACGAAAACGTGTTGATAAATACTTTAAACACATATTTGTTCAAAATCACGCATTATAATCTTATTATGTTTTTGAAAGACCTTGTTAACGAAACCCTACACGATATAGTAAAAAAATAACCTAGTTTTACACGTGGGGCTGGCAGACTGGCACCCTGAAAACCTATTCGTACAATTTTTTTATAGGCGTACGTAGGTACATGATATGTAATGGACACGCAAAGTGTAGCAAACTATCGATGTGTAAATCGGCTCTTACTAAGACTTGTATTCATAAGTGCGATAACTTCATGGCTTTACAAACTGAAAGGTGCTAATCGGGCCTCAACAGCTGCAGAATATGACACGTTTGCAAACAGACACATCAGGCAACAGTCATGTGATGTTAACCTTATAATAATAAAATGGTATAAATGAATATACCTACCAGTCATTTGGTATAGTGTGTTTTAGTAACATTGAAAGGCTTGTCCGGGGAAGTACTACCACAATGCCTATTCTTACTAAGCAGCGTTGCTGTGTTTGGGTTTGAAGGGTGTCGGTGCCGGTGAAATTTCATTTCATTAGAGGCTAACACCCGTATGTCTCATAACGTAGGGCACGTTCCAAGCGTGCGTGATCTACGAGGCTATGCTTTTGATTACAACTTCAGATTAGCCATCTGCATGTTCATTAGTATGTTGTAAATAAAAATTAGGTTAAATTAATTAGTAAAAATAGCATACTTATCGTCATCTAAGTCTTGTTGCGTCCTATGGAAAAAACCTCTTAATATTTCTACAGTAGTAAATATAGAAAGTTTGGACAAGAGACTGTTGGAAGTTATGCAAAGATGCATCTTTTAAATGTTTACAGACCACGTAACATTTGGACATGATATGTGTCAATCCGAAATGTATGTTTGCGACTTTTCACATCGACATAGAATTCTACAATGCCAATTCTACAATCCCATTCTACAATCCCATTCTACAATGGGACTTGGCTACAGGCTCACTCAGGCGCAATTCAACATAACGAATGTGTAGTTTGTTTTCCGTTACGATGTATAATTATTGTTCCCCATGTTCATTGTTACTGTGAGCCTCAATAAATCAAATCAATGAAACAAGTATCGGCAACGGTATTATTCACATTCACATGATGACATAGGATCCCAGTGGCTGAGAAGAGTCCGATGGGGTGCTACTGTCAGCCTGCAAAGAACATCCCCTCAAATATTGTTATACTGATATCCACTAGTGTTTCCAGTATATTCGGAAGTAAATATCACGATGTTTAAGGTTCGATTTACAAATAAATTTTACGTAACTTTGAAATCGTTACGCCGGGATTTGTAGTAGAAAGAAACGCCGAGCTTATTAGTACCAGAGTTTCTAATAAAGTAAGGTAATGTAGGTATATAGGTTCGTTATAGGGCTATCTTTTTACAAGCAAGGTTCGTCATGTCAGTAAGGATGGGGTAAGGTTGTCAACTGTGCATAGTATGCCACAAAAAGAACATACGATGTTACTGTGTTTCTGATTATCTCGAGAACTAACTTGCGTAATTTCGGCTCTTAGATAAACTAGGTTGTGCTAACATAATCCGAAACAGCTGATTCACAGAACTGTCGGGCTGGTCCATCCAAACAAGTAAAAGCAGCGTCGTCACGACTAACGATTGCTGCTTGCGCGATCAAGGTACACATCTCGTAAGCGGCACTTAGCACCCATTGATGCTGATATAGTGATTACACGAGGCCTCGTTCCACTTCTGATGACCTCGTCATCGATAGACCCTGGTGCGTGGTTATCACCATCGCCCGCATCGCTGCATTAAACATTATCTTGGTGCTATTATATTTTTAAAAATAATTACAGCAGGTCGTAGATCTGCCTTCTGCGCTGGTTCAATACCCACCAAGGGCAAATATACATTGTGAACAATCTGGTTGCCAAAAAAGTATTTACTTACAGCTTTAAAGTAATCCGTTTTAAAAAGTGTGCCATTAGCTGACAAGAATAACGCAGTTTTTTTGTTATTTAACTACTTACAAGTTTTGCTTCTATACTACTCTTATGCTAGATTTTTTGTTACAACAATTTAAACTGAAAACAAATAATGAAATAGCTACACGACTTTAATCCCCAGGCACGGTAGATCTCTTAGTACCAAGTAAGATCTTGTTTGTCGAGTTTCTTTGAGGATATCTAATGGGAGTAGTCAGAGGTACGTCCAAATATTACATTTGGTGCATACCCACATTTTGCAGTAGTTGGTATGACAGGTTGCAAGCCCATCGCTGCTGCTAGAATACTAACTGGTTTCCTCACGATGTTTTGCTTCACCATTGTAGTGAATGCTTCCAATATCCGTTTGATCTATAAAGTTTCACACATATATCACTTTGATCATTAGCAACTCACCCACGATGTGGGCTGCGTTTCACCCAAGGTGCGGTGGCGTGGCGGTGCGACGGCTCGGTCGCGGGTGAAACGCGTGCTCGTCGTGTCCGCTCCCCGCACGTGACCCGCATCGCAACCACACTTAAGGAGGGGGTATTCGCCAACTCGAGGTTTTCTCCAAGTAATTTCTCTTTGATGAGTGAATATAAATGTCCAAAAAAAATATATATTGTTTATTAAAGACTAAATTTTAATTTGTACAATTGAAAAAATTCTAACTATATTATTACTATATGAAAAAAATATCCAAAGTGAAGCAATTTTTATTTTAAATTTGGTTATTTCTTCTAAACGGTATTGATTTTTAGTATTTTTATTTCACACAAATATCTGTCAAAGTTTTTATCACAAAGTGTACAATTGGCAGTTCGAACTAATAATTCATTAGGCTACAATTAATTATTTCTTGAATGCGATACGAAATGGAATGCGCGGGTCCCTGTGCGGGCGACGGGCGGCAGTGCAACTCAGACTGTCGGACGGGGAGGTTGTGCTGCTCATTGCTCCGATCGCGCATGGACGATTTAGTGTTAGTTTTTTAATTTCGTTTTTTTGTAAATCGTAGGTAAGGCACTTACGTAAATTTTTCGCGCTTCACGCTTCTTTATAAGTTTGGTAGATAGATAGGTAGATTACTCTTTATTCATTACTATGGCAAATAAAGTTACGTACGGTACAGGATACCTACAGTTTCACAACTATACTCGAATAATAAATACACACAGTAATAGGTTAGCCCCTCGAAGTAGGCGGGAGTAGTCGTATACACCCTGTAAGCATTCGTCGTAGGTATCCTAGGATACCCGGTTGACATAGGCTAAATTATTTTTCAAAAATTAGGGTTCCTTACTAAAACCCGTGCAAAGCTGGGACGAGCCGCTAGTATTCTATAATAATTTACGAAACCACCGATATGATGGACGGTCGATGTGGCGCGGCGGGCGAACGTCTGCCTGCGACGCAGGAGGTTGCGGGTTCGATTCTCGACTTGGGATAAATGCTTGTACGATTTACAAATTATTATTATTATGCTCCTGGCATAACTGCAAAAAGTCAACTTACAGGAGGATGTTTTTTTCAGATTATTTCAGAAATTATAAACCTTTTTGGTAGTTTTTTGTCTAAACAATTTCAGTATAATAATAATAATGCTGGACAAGCCACACAGCATCATCCAGTCCCAAGCTAAGCAGAGCTTATGTTATGGATACTAGGTGACTGATATACTTAATACAATACATTACAAACATAGATATTTTTTTATTATGCATAGAAAACACCCAGAACACCCGGAATAAATATTTGTAGATTGTACAAACATTTATAATATTATAAATACTTTTTTAAATTGACTATCCTATCTTGCTCCTAAACCACTTCTAAACTACTTAATACATATATATCTATATATACAAAAAATATAGATATATATGTATTACGATTTTTTTAAATTATAATAATGGAATTTACTCTTGCTTTTTCGATTTTTTCCCTTTATTCTATCGGTTGTGCCCCTCTTGCCCGTTGATTATCGCTCGAAAGAAGTTATAACCTCCATTGGGCCTTTTTACCTCGGAGTTTTGCGTGTGCAAGATTTTGGAAAGTGAGCACACCTACATTATATATACCTGCCTACATTATTAAAGAATATTAGCTATTGCTTGAGCTGATTATCAAAAAGATGGGAATCTTTTAGATAATCAGCTCAACACAAGTAACGCAGTTAGTTAGGTCTTAAAATGTGCCCTTGTATCTGGTCTGTATATTCTGCAATTAAACTACGTGAAAAGCAGTTAGCATGCCTTTGTTGTATTTCTGTAAGAAATAAAAGATTTGCACATATATTTTTTTCTTCCTGTAGAACTCCATCATAATTTCTTCCCAAGAGGGCAAGTTAAATCCATGGTAAGAATACTTTCAAGTTATCGAACTAGCATCATTTGATTGGCTGTATCGAATGGGTGGTCAAATACGAATAATGGCCAATACGGTGCTCGATTGTCTTTATTCATGTCCAGACATATACTAGTGCGTATATTTCTCCCTCATAGTGCCACGACCACATAGATCCACATAGATTTATGGATGGTGTAGGAGAATTATGCTCTCTATCTCCTCGAGCGACGGCTGTAAATTATAACGACGCGCTTCAAAATGCAATGCTACCGACAGTCCGTAATATTTAAATTTCACCATATGACTGCGGCGTCGTTGATGCTTGTGATTGTGACAATTTAATAAAAGGATACATCTACTTTTAGCTTTGTTTTCTGACAATATAATAAAAACGAATCCCGAAATAAACTGTTTTATTGAACGCATATTGTTAGTAACAAGTGTACATAATTTGTAAATTCCGACAGGTGGACTCGCCTTGTGTCAGAACTTTACAATTTTATGTAGCTTATGATTATTGGTTCCATCAAGTTCAAGCTAAGAACAGCTGTCAGCGTAACAAACAGTAATCATCGTTATCTTTAATCAGATAAAGAGGGCAATAGAAGTTGTCAAATTGGTTTGCAAGCGAAACTAATCCTTATCACCTATGAATCTGCAAGCGGCATTCAACCTTAGGGTGGTAAACCAATTTTTTGGGCAACTGTACCTATAATTTTTTGGGAAAAGGCTAGAACCTCTGTAACCAGAGCTATACCTACCTGTGTAAAAAACTTATGGATCTTCACCGTGCTTGGAAGGATTTGCAAAAAAAGATATGAGCTTGATGATATGTTTCGGTTACCGTCATCTCTTACAACACAAGATTTTATAAAAATGCAAGGACATCACGGTCAACCTACCAGCCTTGATGAAAACCTTAGAAACCCTTGCCATCCACCTCTCAAAGGGTAAGTTCTGGAACTACTTACTACAAAAAGAGGAAGGAAAGACTTTGTCACGCCTAAATTAGTTGCAGCTGTAGACAGATGTCAATTAAACAAGGAATTCTGTTTATATACTTCAGGCTGTAGCAAAAGCACTAGATCTTAGCTGTGATGATTTCCTGATAAAAAAATCGTCCATTCAACGCATTTGCACACAGAGTAGAAAATATAGTGTAATCTATAAAATCAAATTTTGTTTTAAAATGTGTGTTTGAAATAAGAATCCACCAAATCACAAGTAGCCCTGATATCATAATGTTAAAAAAGTTTATATATTTCAATTGATTTATATGCTTATAGAAAAATGTTAAAAACAGAAATTTTAAATTCGCGGGTTAATGTAAATGTAGACAGATAAAATTTTGTATTTAAGTAAGTCTTGATAGTTTAAAAAGAAATACGGGGTATACAATTCGATTTCCAAAAAAAAAAATATAAGGGACTTATATTCGTCCATATAAGGGACACCCTACAGTACATGGTAGTTTGGAAATAAAAGTCACCCTAGTTGACAGTAGCGGCTTGTGTGCCTTTCTTCACCGGGCAAAATGAACCACTCATCTGATTCCGCGCGTGATAATAGGCAATAAATAAAGCATAAAAACTTGATTATTAAAATATACATGTTGTTTTCTATATTTTTTTGAACTGATATGATGTAAAATGGTATGTAGATGCTGAAAATAAAAAAAGTACTATCAAAGACACAATCAAATCTACGCCCCTGTGACTAGGATATGACGTATTGCATCGTGTTATTATGAATATAAATATTTTTTAGCCAACTTAGTATTATCTTCATATTTATTTACTTATTTTAGGAAGACTTGTGCCTTTATTGACCAGACAAACAAATCATAAAAACTTGATTATTAAAATATATACATGTTTTTTTATACTTTTTTGAACTGAAATTATGTAAAATGGTATGTAGATGCTGAAAATAAAAAAGTACTATGAAAGACACAATCAAATCTACGCCCCTGTGACTAGGATATGACGTATTGCATCGTGTTATTATGAATATAAATATTTTTTAGCCAATTTAGTATTATCTTCATATTTATTTACTTATTTTAGGAAGACTTGTGCATTTATTGACTGGACAAACAAATCATAAAAACTTGATTATTAAAATATATACATGTTTTTTTATACTTTTTTGAACTGAAATTATGTAAAATGGTATGTAGATGCTGAAAATAAAAAAAAGGTTTGAAAGGCACAATCGAATCTACGCCCCTGTTACTAGGAAACAACGTATTGCATCGTGTTATTATGAATATAAATATTTTTAAGCCAACTTAGTATTACCTATGTTTTTATTTATTTACTTATTTTAGGAATACTTGTGCCTTTATTAAACGGACAAATAAATCATAAAAACTTGACGCCCTGTTACTAGGATACAACTTATTGCATCGTGTTTTTTTTACTTCTTAAGTTAACACAAACACGTATTACATTAAAGTAAATATAAATGAAATTATTAAATTAATATTTTAATGAAATGATTATACAATTTTAATTAAGCTTTTTAGGAAATTATTTTAACTTCATAGGTTGAGCTTAAAATTTATAAAAAGTTGTTTTAGTAGTTAGTACATAGTTAGTTATTAGTTATTGTATGAACATTATTTTTATTATTATTTCAAATTGTTATGATCATATGCTAAACGGGCGGAGGGCAGTGGTACGCCATCATACAGGTTTTTCAGTTTGGGTACCAATGCTGTCTAACCAATGAATAGTCATGTATGTTGTTTCCAAATAAATTTCATTTCATTTCATAATGAATATAAATATTATTTTAGCCAATTTAGTATTATCTTTTTATTTATTAACTTATTTTAGGAAAACCAGTGTCACCACTAAAATATTTCTTTTATATTGAGTAAATTTTTAGAGCACGATAATAGCGCGGCTCCTTGCCAACAAACAAGGAGCGCATGTTGCGCTTTGCGAGCGTAAAAATATAGCGGGGGGCACGCGGTCGGCGCGGGGAAATTATCCCACTCCGCCTGAATCCTCAAGGTCGTTGGCGAATACCACAGCCTTAACCACACGAAGTGCGGTGCATACTAACGAAGGCTGAGATTTACATGTTATTAACGACTTGAAAGTCATTTATTTCTTTACCTACTTGTCTCTGAGTAGTGAATACATAGCTCAACTGGGTTTGGATGATTTAGAAAAAGCATCTAAGCAAAAGTATCGTTCAGTGAAATTGTAGCAAACCTTTCGAGACCACAAAGCCTGCTCAGGGGAATCACAAAGGGACGATTATGTAAACACTGTAAACGGCTACCAAGACATATTACCAGACGAGGCACGGAGGCTTAGTACCATATTACATTTTTACGGTTTGTCTTAACTTGAAGACTAAGTGGTACTTAAACTATACGTTGTAAAAAATCCTGACTCCCTGTTTCACTATATAGAAGAGTCTCTCGATAGCTCTGGTTAGCCCGGGGATATAGATTTTGAAGATCAGATCTACTGATATCTGCTGCGTCGTTGCTGGTATTATCGCTGTGCAGCGTTGGCTATGGTTTGCTCCGGTCGGCTTTTCTTTTAACCTAATACATTGGGTATCAGGTTTGTTTTATGTTCGTCCTTGCCTGTTGATACTAACTATTATTAATAACATTTGATTCCAGTTGTGAAGAGGAGCACTGACTAGTGGAACGGTGGTACGGAGCGTGATGCGTGTTGTGGGTGTGAGACTGCCGACGTGACAGGAGCTCAAGGAGACATGGGGTCCCGCGGTGCGGGCGGCGGAGGGAACAGCGCGCGCTCGCGTCCTGACACGCAGCGCGCGCTTGATGAGTTTGAAGAGCTCGCTGGGCTGAGGTCTGGACCCGGTATGTATCTCTACGTACTAATCACTTTTCCGTTCGAAAAATAGATCCAAGCTTTTATTTCCTCGGGACACAACCGGTATTGTGGCGTTATCATGCCTACGCATATGAGAATTGCTAAAAACTCCATGCAGGTATGCTTATGCGTTACTTCATAAAATGTTTTTGGAGCTCCATACACTGGAAATTATATCTGCCGGCCGTATATTCAAAGTATACGCCTTGAAATATGCCCATAACAGGCGTAACCAGTCGTTTTATCATACCATAAAGAAGGTTAAACGAAGGTTCGTATCGACATTTTGAGTTCCACTTTGCTGTATATGTATGCCAACGACCGACGCCACGACGTATCGACAGCGGAGTTACCTCGCAATGTAACACAGACGTCAATACAAAATTCATTTATAGTTTTTCATAGCTGTTTCAGACTGACTGAGGTATAGACTTGAAGGGGCGTAAGAACATTCTCTTGTGTTTGCAGAAGGTGGGCGGTCTGCGTACATGTTGGAGCACCTAGCAACGTTCACGGTGACGCGTGAGACCGGCATCGTTTACCCCGCTGATGGTATGCGCCGCCTGCTTCAGCTCGAGAAGACTAACGGTACGTCAAAGTCAAAGTCAAAAAGCATTTATTCAGTAAAATCGGCAGGGATCACCTTGGAACGTCATAAATCTAGGTGAATCTAAGCGCCAGTTCCTTGCGACCAAGCCTAGAAGAACCACGCATGTACTACCAACCAGTTTCTATTTATCATCAGCCTTTGTTTATTCAGTGTTAAATATCTCTTGTCTGTTAAGTATTTTGGTGAAACCAGCTTTAAAATATACCTTTTTGTATTATTGTAGATGATATTTTTCACTCATACCTATATTTACCGGAGATCCAAAAAAAGAAGGGTTATAATTGATGCTGTCGTGTCTATTAGCCCAGCACCAATACCATCCTCTCAACTTACTCGCGGGTTAATAGTCACTCTTACTCAAAGATAAAAATGGTTCAATGAGGATTGTGTTGTCATCTTGTTTCTTTCTACCTATAACAATGATAAGAATATTCGTCCTGACTGACTGACATATAGACAACACAACACACAGCTTACTGATGCTGGTATAGCCTAATGGAAGACTAATGGAATTTTCATGGTATATTGTCTTATAGTCTGTAGTGGTTTAAGGAGTTTGAGTGAGTGCGGTGATGGTTTTAGTTTGTATGAGAATAATTTTACGCGAAAAAGACGCGCGCGATTCCACTAGGCACGAGTATATCCATCCATCTAAATTAGTATATCATATTGAAGTTAGTGCTTATACGATACCTGATATAAATGATGTTTTAACAGGAATATGGAGCCAAAAGATGCAGTTAAGTTTAGAAGGACAATGGGTGCTGGTCATGGACTATGAAACAGGGGTAAGTACTATTAGTTTTAATAACCCCTTGGCAGTAGTACTGATAAAACATTTTCTACACGTCAAATCAAACAATAGATAACATGAAATAATACAGGAAAAAAGGACTGCTGCGTCTGGACCATTGGGTCCAGACGCAGCAGTCCGTTTTTCCTAACGTATTGACGTTACATATCTGTAAGAAAAGAGTGTCGAGAAAGAAAGATGAGATTATGGAACTACTGAGTTACGGCACACTGGATAGTGACCCAGAGAGACATTTTACGAATATGTGTTGAAAAACAATAGAATCAGTGAAAATAATAAACTTACTGAATATCCATCGATTCATTATGTATCGATCTATGTCTGTTGCCGCTATAGTAACAAACCATAGCTTAAGGGGGCTCTCAAAGTCAAAGTCAAAACTCATTTATTCAGTAATATCCGCAGGGATCATCTTGAAACGTCTTAAATCTAGGTGAATCTAAGCGCCAGTTCCTCGCGACCAAGCCTAGAAGAACCGGCAAGAAACTTACGGCTTGGTTCCTACCGTTTTTTTGTATGATCCTTTTACAAAGTAATAATAATGTAAATAATGAAACTCCTCTCATACAAGAAACGAGATTTTTTTCCCTTCGTGCGCGAGGTTGACTCGCACTGGTCCAGTTTTGTAATAACTCGTTTGTTATCGTTGGCAGTCAATAATGGAGCGGTTCCCGGCCTCGTGGGTGCACTCACCGACAGCGTTCACATCGCCGGAGGCAGGTGAGCTGTACAACAACGTGGTGGCGTTCGTGGTGGGAGCGCCCTCCCCGAGCGCGCCCGCTTCCCCCCCGCCCCCGCCTGGCGACCCCGCCGCGCCGCGCCGGGAACTGCACATCTTCCAGTGCCATGACGTCGCCGCGCACACCCTCGTCGAGGAGCTCAATGCACTCAAGTGAGTGACGACACATGTCCATGTCCCCTAGTAACGTCGTTTCTTTTTTAAGGACAGCGCAGCGTTCGGCTAGCATTATAATTATAATACCCTTTAGTGAGAGCACCGCTGGTCTGTTGAGAGTGAACGCGCCTTCTGATCCCAGGATAAATAAATAAATATAGTGTATTTTTAGAATATTATTGTAATTCTCTCGCTACTCGCATGTTTTGGTAAAAGACATGGAAATTGGAAACTCCATTTTCGTTTTTTCTAAAGAAAAAGAAAGAAATAGCATCACGACTTTAATCCCCAATCACGGTAGATATCTCCTACCTCTTAGTACCAAGCCAAATCGAGATTCTTCGAGGATGCCTAAGGGGGTAGTCAGAGGTACGTCCAGATACATTTGGTGCATACCCACTTAACTAGATATGGTGTAAACATGTTACCCAATCTTTCTCTAGCTACATCTGACAACAATGCAATTCTTATCTCACCGGAATATGGGTTACTCACATTCACACCCGTAATAAACAACATGTAGCGTCGATAATCTATCAGGTTAAGAATGTTGTTGGATTGCTTTGATACGATATCAGACGGTAGATGATAGCGAGATGAGTGCCAGTGCTCTGTAGGATGCGGGCTAGAGTGGCAAGCGATATTGTGCGGTTGTAGTGAGTGGTAATACCTACGTCATGCTGTACCTTCGCGCTAAGCTGGCAATACCAGTACCCATGCCTGTGTCTTCTTACGCATGGTAAGGATTTTATCTTCACACGATCGTGATTTAATCTATAATAATAATAATGGTGGACAATCCACACAGCATCATCTAGCCCCAAGCTAAGCAGAGCTTGTGTTATGGGTACTAGATGACTGATATACTTAATACAATACATTACATGCATACATATTTTTACTATACATAGAAAACACCCAGAACACCCGGAATAAATATTTGCAGATCGTAAAAAGATTTATCCCAAGGCAGAATCGAACACGCAACCGCCAGCGTCGCAGGTGCATAACATAAAATTCATAACAAAAATAATGCTCATGAAACAAACAATTAACTACTTACCTAGAAAATTAACGCAGAATGCAGGGTTACACGAACTGAGCTGTGACGGCTGTCAATTGTATTTATAGTCATAGTGAGTAATTTTGTGACAGTGTAGTAGATAGTGTAAGAAATGTATACTCTTAGCAAGCAGGAAATACCAATCATCGGCATGGCATTATAGTACCTCCCTAATACTTATTGCGCTTTAATATATTATAACACGGGACGCCATTCACAGCTTCGAAAATTTTTATATCAATACAGGTATTTTTCTAACCTGTATTGATATAAAAGTTTTACTAAAATTTAAGACACTACCTCCAGGGCATAAAGTGGTGTAAAGTAGTGTGTGGTTGTGTAAAGTAGTGTGTGGTTGTGTAAAGGAGTGTGTAGTTGTGTTAAGTGTTGTGTTGTTGTGTACAGGGGTGTGGGCGGCGGCGGAGCAGGGGGCGAGGGAGCGCGCGACTTCGCCATCGAACGCGAGCGTGAGCGGGACAGGGAGGCCGACATGCCGAGAAGACAGGTTAGTACCTAGACTACCCATTCCTTAGTAGGTTTAGGGCTCACATTGTATAAATAATTAATTAGTTTTTAGCCAATGACTCGAAAGAAGAATAAGAAGAAGTAGGTTTAGGTTTTTTTTTGATGTTGGACTATCCACACAGCATCATCTAGCCCCAAGCAAAGCAGAGCTTGTGTTATGGGTACTAGATAACTGATATGCTTAATACAATACATTGCATGCATAATTGTTTTTTATTATGCAAGAAAATACCCAGAACGTTCGGAATAAATATTTGCAGATCGTACAAATATTTATCCCAAGGCGGGAATCGAACCCGCAACCTCCATCGCAGGCGGACTTTCGCCCGCCGCGCCACATCGGTCGTCATTAAGTTTGTACTTAAGCCTGATGATGCTACTCGCTGATGGAACAAGCTGATGGTCCACGTGATGTTAAGTGGTTACTATCAACTGTAATACTACCTCGCAGGTCACTTTAGTTAGGAACGTGCCCGACGATGCACTGCTTTCCATCCATACCAACCTGAGCACAACTGAACATGATCCACAACCTTCAAACCAGAACACAGCAAGCTGCTTGACGGCAGAAATAGGCATGGTGGTAGTAGAGAGAAATAGTACTTCCCCGGATGAGCCCTTCGCTAAGAGCCCTACTACTACTAAGGACTGTTGCTAGGAAAAACATTGAGCCTTTTCGATACTCCAATTTCTTGCGATTTTAAAAATATCATAGGTTTTTCGGGATAAACTACCCATTACTACATTATAATATTTTCATGATGAAGTGCACCTAGTTCCGGAAAACCATTTCGTATACATTTTCTTCAGCCTAAATAAGAATCCTTTACAAAGAGCCCTACTACTAGTTAGTCATATTAAATCAGCTAATGATTGGAGTGCTGTGTGTCCAAACAGCAGCTTCGTCCATTGTATCTTACAACGAAACCTATTTTGATTTATTTGACATCATTCGAGAACTATGCAAGGAATTTCAATTTTATTTTGTTATCGACGCGATAACGCAACGCGGCATTTCATCACTCAATATTCAGAATAATGTTATCAATAAATCAGATAAGCTCAAGTTTGCTTCAAAACTTCGAGTAATTTATGATTATCATATCAAATTGCTTACAGATAAGCTGATTTACAAAATAAAATAATCAACTTAAGTAATTTTTTTCGCATTTAAAACATTTTGATAATTATGTTCCCATCCGTCATGGCGGTAAGTTTCCGACGAAATTAATTTCTAAGCGTAATACAAAAGTAATATTAAGTAGCCGGGTCAGGTACCGTTCAGTTAGTCATATATTATTGTTAAATCATGGGCATCAGCATCGTCGCCGGTAGAGTCGCGACGCGGGCTTGTCCAGTAGTGGCGAGTACAGTCGGGTAGTGATAGCGCGCGATATGAGATAGTGGTGTGCGCGCGGGCGCGGGCGGCACACCAGCGGCGACCGAGCCGCGCGCGCCCGCTTCCGACTGCAGGGAGTCGTCGCGTCGCGTCATCCGGAGCCGTGCCATGGCGCGGATCTACCACACGTACACGAGGCAGCAGTGGGACGCCGTTCTTGTCGTGAGTCCTCGGCGGCCGCTGCCTTTTCCCTTAAACTATAGCGAGCTGTACGTTTGTGCCAGGTCATCGACGTAAGTAACGAGGTGTGTTCGGTTCGCAGCAAATGTCGGCGCAACTGGGACGCGAGCACGGACGGTCGCGCGAGCGCGAGTCGGGCGGCGAGCGCGACGACGCCTCCTCCACCGGCTCCGAGCGACTCTACGAGCAAGACATCGCCATCCTCAACCGCTGCTTCGACGACATCGAGAAGTTCATCGCGCGGCTGCAGCACGCGGCGGCCGCGTCGCGCGAGCTCGAGCGGCGCCGACGCTCCCGGGGCGGCGGTGGCGGGGGCGGCAGAGGCAAGGCCGGCGCCGGCGAGGGCATGCTAGCGCTGCGCACGCGGCCCCCGCCGGAGCGCGACTTCGTTGACGTGCTGCAGAAGTTCAAGCTGTCGTTCAACCTGCTGGCGCGGCTGCGCGCTCACATCCACGACCCGAACGCGCCCGAGCTGGTGCACTTCCTGTTCACTCCGCTGGCGCTGATCGTGGACGCGGCGCAGGACGCGGCCGACGGGCGGCTCGCGTCGCGCGTCGTGCAGCCGCTGCTCACGAGGGACGCGCTCAACCTGCTCGCCAACTGCGTCACCAGCAAGGAGACCGAGCTCTGGCACTCGCTGGGCGACGCCTGGCTCACACCCAGGTACACTCTATACCCATACACGTCTATGTCGTCTTATCATAATAATAATAGTCCTTCATTATAAACATATGCATTTGTATATTAAGATTTTGAAAAAGATGACATGTGCAAACTCTCCTCTGGAAGACAGTGCAGTAGTTCTACCAACATTTATATTTTGCAATAAGGCAAAAGAAATAATAATTAAATAAATAATATCGGTGTATAAACCGTTTAGTCTGTCATGTTTTTAGTTGCGTTCCGCCGGAAGGAACAGCTTAAATGATATAACACAAACGCGATGTGTAATTTAGGCGATACGTAAAAGTATTTTCTACCTAATATACTTCTAGTTTATTACTTAGATAATAGGGGCTCTGCGTGGGAGAGCTCACTCAAATAGTACAACCGAAGGATTAACTTAATCTCGAAGCATATTAATTTTGGCATAGTTAAATATTTTGTAAATATAGCATCGTTCTTATCTAATCCACGGACATTTAGAATGTAACGTCTCGTATCGAGATAATCTACGATTAGGCGCAGATATAAACATTAAAATAACTTGAGTCTGTAAATAATTGTTACTTATCACTAGTCGGAGAAAGTAATCATATTTTACGAAGATAATTGTAACTCTAATTGAATAAATAAATCATCATTGGCCTGCAACATCCATTACAGATGATTTAGGTGGCGTCAGTTAGGTCACAGAGCACCTTGAAGGCACTGAACACTTTTGCTCATGGCTAAATAAAATGCATGTCGTAAATAAGAAAATAAAAAAAACCAGCCAAGTGCGAGTCGGACTCGCGCACGAATGGTTCCGTACCATTATCGGTTTCGATTCCGTTCCGGTTTGAAGGGTGTAGGTGCCGATGAAATTACAGGCACATGTGGCTTGACACCTGTATGCCTTAGGTTGGTGGACGCTGAGTAGTGCAGCGTAGGGCGCGACCTAATATGACGCAATACTTTGTTATAGGCGATGGTAACCACTTAACATCAGGTGGGTCATCAGCTTGAACCATCAGCATTTTGTGTTAAAAAAAATACCCACATTTTGCGAAAAGTTAAACATTAAGTGTAAACGAAAGGTTAAACATTAAGCAGTGTCTGTGTGCTACAGCACCTACAGAGGATCTCGACTGAGCTCAGATTTTTTTTGCAGAGAACAATGGAAGACTAATATACCTCCCTACCAGCCCGTGTTCATGGACGGCTGGACACCTGACTACCAAGTCGACGACCAACCACTGCGCAGGTAACAATTATCAACCATTTCATTTTAATCACACAATACAAATACATCATGTTTTTTGTAAACAACATTATCTAACCCCAAACTAAGCATAGCTTGTACTGTGGGAACCAGATGACTGATAGAATACTACTTATATATTTTTTTTTGTAAATACATACATGGAATACAATATAACACCCAATATTGACAATATTTCACCGGCACCCACACCATTCGAACCGGAACACAGCAATGCGAGCATTACTGCTTGGCAACAAATATAGGTACGGTGGTAGTACTTCTACGGACGAGCCCATTCGCAAAGAGCTCTACTACTACTGAGCTAAATGTAAATCATCATCACTATTGTTAATTTTCTGTTTCATTTCTGTACGTCGCTCGCTCATTCAATGTCAGAAAGCTTCGGTGTTTTCTGTGTCAATAAATGTGCTTTATTGTGTTGTCTCACTGTGTGTGTATGTGTGGGGGTACAGGTCGTCTCCCCGAAGACGTAGCGAGGTGCGTGCACCGGACCGCACGGACGGAGCGGGGGGGCCGGGGAGTGCGGGGGGCGCGGGGGTCATACCCGCGGGGGGGACATACGAGAGGTACGAGAGAGAGGAACCAGACATCTACAACGAGCAATATTCACCATACCCAAGGTATAATATTGTGTTCACTTGCATCCTTAGCCTATTTCGTCCCACAGCTGGGCAAAGGCATCCCCCAAAGACTTCCAGTTCTCTCTTTCCCGAATCTTCTCCCACCATGTCCTTTCAAAGGCCTCGCCAGCGCTTTCTCGGGTGACTACGAGGTCGCCGTCCGTCTGGAACCCAAGGTGTACGGGTGTTCGCCCACCTGTTGGGAGGCATCCGACTAACGTGCCCCGCCCAATCCCATTTGAGCCTGGTAGCTTTATCTCCTACATCGCTTATGCCAATCAAGGAACGCAGTATAGAATTATGCACTCGGTCTATGCGCTTGAAGCCGAGAATTCTGCGTTCCATGGCCCTTTGGCAAATCTTGAGTTTAGACTTCTCCAACTCTGTCAGTGACCATGCGTAGCGACGTATATAGCTACTATCATTTACCCCCTTTAGACATTCTCAGAGGATCTCGAGTTCGTACTTGGTACTAAGAGATCTGAGGGGATAACTACCGTGCCTGGGGATTAAAGTTATAAAGTTATTTCATTGTAATGTTACAGGAACATGAGGCCACCTTTAGGAAGAGAAGACTCTGGTTCTGCGGCGTCTTCCCCCGACAGAGATCCACCATACAGACCTGATAAAGATGAAGGTTAGTCGACCAATATTTATCCTGTAAATTAAACCTTTCGCTTGAGTCTTCAACAGGTTTCCATAATTCAATTTTTCAATATGGTGACTAGTGACTGGACTATTCAACAATACCTGTGAGAACTGGTGATCTTTAAATAGCTATATTAATTTCAACTAAACGATAAAGTTGCAGTAGTTTAGACTGATGGGGTGACGCGACATGAGTTGACGTGGACTTGCTCAGGTTAATGAGGTGACGTGGAGTTGCTTAGGCTGATGAGGTGACGTAGATCCGTGAGGTGACGTGTAGTTGTTTAGTAGGTTAATAAGGTGACGTATCGTGAGGTGATGTGGAGTTATTTAGGCTGATGAGGTGACGTATCGTGAGGTTATATGAAATGAGGTGACGTGACATGAGGTGATATGAGATTAGATGAGATGTCATGAGATGAGGTGTCGTTACAGATGATCTGGGCGCGGCGTGGGCTCGCGGAGTGGCAGCGCGCGGCGGGCGCGTGGTGCGCGTCACGTACCCGCGCACCGCCAACAACGACAAGGAGCTGTCGGTGGCGCGCGGCGAGTACCTCGAGGTGCTCGACGACTCGCGCAAGTGGTGGAAGGCGCGCAACAGCCGCGGCGTCACCGCGCACGTGCCGCACACCATCGTGGCACCCGCCGGCACTAGCTCCACTCCGCCCGACTCGCCGCATCTATACCCCAACCCCATCTACACGCACTACCAGGTACACTTCTTACAGATAGACTAGTCACACGCGCGCCACTCCGTCCGCGTTTACTTATTTGTATACAACACGCGCGCCACTCCGTCCGCGTTTCCTTATTTGTATACAAACTTCAGCCCTCGCTGTACTGTACGGGTTAAATTTCAATCAAGAATTCCTTTCTGAGTACACCTTTACGCACCGTAGTAAAGATAGAAGTATAGCCGCAAGTAAAACTCTGCTTGTAAGCCAAAATATTTTTTTTTCTATAATTCAAATCGATGCGCCACCTCAATTTATTGACTTGACTCAATTTGTAGACCGCTGAAAATTAGCATGAACATTTCTAATAATACGTTTTATCGATTATTAATACAGGAAACTAAAAGTTAAAAAACAAAATTCACTCCACCTGTTGTTTACATCTTTCTTTTCTATTTAGATTCTTGATTAACTATCTTGATTTCTTTTCTATCTTGATCCTTGATTAATTATCTTGATTCTTGATGTCAATCAAGACTATCTTGATCTTGTTTTTCTGTCTTGATTAGTTAGTCAAGATAGAAAACTCTACAGTTAAAAAAAATAGATAATATTATCTAATTTTTTTAACTGTAGAGTTAAAAAATATGTGTGTGTGTATTGTATATACAATAGGCGGTAGTATCGTTAAAAAGCGATCTCTTCCAGACGACCTATGAATGGAGAGAAGCCTCCTAAAATGAAGAGTGACTGGGGTGTACTACGAAAAGACAGTACTCACAGAAAAAACATATTTTAGAATCTAAAGATAAATCCTACCAAATTATTATACTATGCAATTATGCATACGTATAAATAAAATTATTATGACTACATACATACTTTATAAATGTCAAAAAAAAATTGTGTAATTTCTGTCCCGTTTTACCCTTTGGGTATAGAATCCCAAAAAGGGACCCCTAACGCAGACGCGGTGTGTTTACATATGTTTCATTTCATATACTTTCGGTACGTTTCGCTCAGAATAATATTTGATTGCAGGAAGGCGGAGGTCGCGGGTCCGGCGGCAGCAGTCCTACAGGAGCTCCCGGTAGGCCGGCGGGTGTGGGCGGGGGCGGGGGTGCGGGCGCGGGCGCGGGGGGGCCGGGCGCCGCGGACTGGGTGCGCCGCGAGCGACTCGGCAAGAAGGGCGAGTTCCGATACTTCTAGCGCTGCCACACGACCGCACTGCCGGGACCGTCTGAGTGTTAAATTCAACTACCAACCCTATAACCAAGTATATTCGATTCACTAAATAGCCGGAACGGTAAAAAACTGATCTGGCAACAAAGTACCGGATAAAACAGTTTAACGGTTGTGACGATTAGGTACCATTGTACTTTTAAAAGTAGTAGAGCTCTTAGCGAAAGGCTAGTCCGAGAAAGTACTACTTCCATGCTTAGTTCTGCCGCCAAGCAGCTTGCGGTGTTCCGGTTTGAAGGGTGTATGTGCCCATACAGACACATGAGGATTAACACCTGTATGCCACAAGTTGATCAGATCAGTGCATCGTATGGTACCTAACGAACATGACCTGCAAAGTAATGCTTTGTTGTAACTGACGGTAACAGCTTGACATCAGGTGGGCCATCTGCTTATACCATCAGCAACTCGTAAAAAAAATTACCGGGGCCCTTATCTATTGGTTGCGTATTTTTTTTTCTATAACTTCGTGTTGTTAGCTAGTGGTCGTTTCCGGTTGTTGAATACTCATAATGTGTCCCGCCCTCCCACCTGTCTGTGCAGGCATCCTCAACCAAAGTGCTTGTACCCGCGCTTCAATAGTCCTCGGTCGATTATAGTCATAACATATGTAGGTACTAGGTACGCTGTACTTGTAGATAGGATATTTATTGCAATTGGATTCATGGCAGATTACAAGCACGTTAGTGCTGTGTGGCGGCGCTAGAGGGCGCTAACGGGCGTGTCGTGTGTGTGTTTGTCGCTAACTGTGTTGTAATTTGTACCTAATGTAACTGCTCACAATTGACATACAAGTCAAAATACGCTGTATCTACTGTTGTCTCTCCCGTCACATTAAATGTTAACCTACTTTTTAAAAGATAAATAGGATAATTTACATAAGCGTATAATGTTATAGCCAACAAGAGGTCCGTGTGTATTATTCTGTATTTTGGCAGAGTTTCATTATTTCATTTTGAATGTTTTGGCTAGACCAAACATTAGTTTTTGCCTGGTTCCAATAACTTACAAACATCCGTCAGTAAAAATCTGTAAAATGTCTGTGAAAAATTGTAGTGGTAGAGCTCTTAGTGAAGGGCTCGTCCGGGGGAGTACTACCATCAAACCCATTCTGCCACTAAGCAGCTTGTTGTGTTGGTGGATACCGGGGAAATTACAGGCACATGACACCAGAGGGCGTATTCTGAGTTTTTTCGTTTTTCGGATACCGGATTTCGGTTTGCGAGCTCGAACTTTTTGTATACGATAAGCGCCCCTAGCGGCATATGGGGGCACTAGCGTATCTCCATACAAAAAATTCGAACTCGCAAACTAAAATCTGGTATCCGGAAAACTAAAAAAACTTAGAATACGCCTACTGTACCCAAGACTTAACACCTGTATGTCTCAGGTTGATGGTCGCGGAGCGTTCCTATTGAACGTGACCTACGAGGCAATGCTTTGGTATAAGTGATGGTAACACTTAACATCAGGTGGGCCATCAGCTGGTGCTATCTATAAAAAAGGTGCTTGTCAAATAAGCCTTCATGTAATTGGCTAATGTTATAGCGACAGTTTAAACTGGCCAATGAGTGAGAGTGTATCTGTCAGACCACGATTCGAAGCATTACTAACGGACGCTAGTAGGATATTGGAACTGGGCTATCAGTGCTTGTTGAAGTGTCTTTTTGTGTGTCTTATCATTGCTCAGAGTTACATTTGTTAAAGCATTTATTTTTTGTTTCCTACTGAATCACATGAGATTAGAATTTGGAAATTAAGTCATTATAGTTATTACGATGTTTTGCGTGAATGTGTGTTCCGTGCTAGAATTGTAATTAAAATAATGAACGTTTTATACGATACGAGTACTAGTGGATCGCAACTGATCATAAATCTACCTAGGTAGTATCCATATGCTATTTTTATAAATCACAAGTCTGAATTGCTAAAATAACCCTTATTTTTATGTATTTAAGTATCACTATAAATATTATCTAGGTACATAGTGCTAACTAATGCCCTGTTGCAAAATATTACAAGTGTCTGTTAGTATCACTAAGGCCCAACAACAATCTGATATACTTAATTTTATTTAGCTAATCACGTTTACCAAGATAAACATGTTTAGCGTAATCGTTATAGCGACTTAATTTTCCTTGTGCAAGATGTTAAACGTGATTAGCTTCCTAAATGCATTTAAGGGCTCGCTAAATACATTTAGTGATCGTTGTGCAAGGCCTAAGAGTCGTTTCTTATCGGATAAGCCTTCATCTCAATGGATAACGTTGAGAGTTTATTTTACCTGTAGTTCTACAAACGGACGCTCGTAGGGCAAAAGTAGGTTGATGAAACCGGGCAAAAGTACCTAACGTTTGTCAGTGTGGCAGTTCTACAAAGGTAGTGTTATTGTATTAACATAAAAGAGTCTATTTTCCTAGCTTGTTCAAAATAACCATAGTGTAATGTTAAATTCAAAGATATATAGATAAGATGTTAGTACTTAAATAAGTTAATCGTATATTTTATAAATTAAATGTTTGTAGTGTTATATCTTTGAGATATATTTATTCAAACAAATTAATTGTTAATGCGTGGTTTAGACTCAGGCACGCGTAGGACTTATCAATAATCCCCCGTTCCAATAACCTACGAACGTCTGTTAGTTGAACTACGGAACGTTGCTTGTCAGATTAACTTTCACCTCATTGGCCAGTAAACTGTCACTATAAAATTAGCCAATGGGATGAAAGCGTATCCAACAAGAATCGATTCTTAGTAATGCTACGGAATCGTCTGTAAGATATTGAAACTGGATATTATAACTATATTTTATAGTTGAAAGGCTTCTGATAGCTGGATAGCTAACCGGTTTAACCCTTCTCGTATGCCAGGGCCTAAGCACGAGTCCAAGGGGTGCGCATGAAACTCATATCTTGTATTTTATATTTTTATACATTAAAAACTTTTATCAAATTCGTGTTGGTCTGTTCTGTTTGCCGTCGTTTTTAATGACCCTACAAAAAATAGGCACCATACTCATTTACTATCCTTATCAGAGATAGGAGTAGTTAAGATTCTTGATAAAATAAATTAATCGTATTTTTTGGAAGATAGGTGATTGCATTTTTGTTTTTTAATTTGTGTGCGTAAAGCTTGCTAGTACAAAATGGTATACTGTTGGCGTGTGTTTGTTGTGTTGTTAACGTGCACTGGGTAAGTACTTAGCTCAATGTTTTTTAGTATATATGTTGTGAATTTGTACTTTTACGATTGCGCTCGTGTTTTAGCTTGCTTGGTGTTTGACTTTGATTTTACTTGATTACTGCTATACAGTATATAATTAAATTTAGTAACTGTTTCTATTTTAAAATGTATATAACATGCAAGAGTTTCATAAATATTTAAAACAATGTAATCGAACTATAAAACAATATAATATTACGAAACGCGTGCGATTTCGTCCGCGTGATGTTATTTTCATATAAACTTCAACCCACTGTACCTGTTAGGGGTTAATTTTGGAAATACCTTAGTACACCTCTTTGCACTAAGACGTAGACTTTCAGGGTACCCTGAACGCTTAAAGTTTTTACGGCGAGTGCGTTAGCTGTGCGTTGTCTATTGTCAGTCAGTCTGGACAAAGATTCTTATAATTTGTATTGATTATTGGTGCAGTACGTAGAAGCAGGGTAGCATAGGTTTGAATACTGAGACTGTACCGATGACGTGAACATTCTCAGAGGCCGCGGCGCCGGCTCCCCCCCCGCCGCCGCCGCCGCCCCCCCTGCCGCCCGCAACACCCGTCGTCGTGCCCGTTACTCCCCGGACTGACACTATGAAATGTGAGTTCACACATCAACATACATTATATTATACTAGCTGCCGTTGGGTGGTTAACATTTGGGTTCTGTACCCAAAACGGGTAAAACAGGACCCTATAACTATGACTCCGCTGTATGTCTGTCTGTCTATCCATCTGTCACCAAGCCGTATCTCATAAACCGTGATAGTTAGAGAGTTGAAATTTTCACATATGATGTATGTATTAGTTATTATGTAAAATAATTATTTGAGGGGCTCTCATACAACAAACGTGATTTTTTTGGAACGGAAACCTTTGTTCGCTAGTCCGAATCGCACTTGGCCGGTTTTTATCATAGATAATGGTAAGGAAACCCTTCGTGTGCGAGTCCGACTCGTACTTGGCCGGTTTTTTAATTAACGCGGGACTCGTATGCTGATAATCTGTGACCGTGATGCGAATTTTTATCCATCCTCTATCATGAATGTTATCAATGGTAAAATGTTTGTCCAGCGACGCGGTCGGCGCGAAGCACAGGTAGCCTACACGAGGAGTTGATGATGGTGCTGCCTCAGATCCAGCAGCGGAAGAATATGCTCGACATCAAGAAGACGCCCGACATATTTATACACCAAGTAAGTTCAATCCAAAATCAAGATATTGTTGATGATTTAGCAGTAGTAGAGCTCTTAGTGAAGGGCTCGTCTGGGGACGTACTGCCGTGCCTATTTCTGCCGACAAGCAGCTTGCTGTGTTCCATGGTTTCGGTTTGAAGGGTGTGGTGTACAGGCAGCTGCACTAGAATGTATACAATTTGTAACTTTCAAAATGGTTTCACAGCGGTTCTAAAAATATTTGCACGACAATTATACAAAAAATAAGTGAGGTCATCAACTAATCTCATGACTTTCGTTTTTGAGGTGTAGGTAAGAGTTTATTGTTTTGCTGTAATACAGTTGTGAAAGTTTCAAATTGTATACATTTTAGTGCAGCTGACTGTACTAGGAACAAAAAACGAAGCGTACAATCCGTTAAATAAAGATTGTTTGGTTGTTTCCAGAAGTCAAACCCGGACGAGGTGGCGGAATGGCTGGAGGTGAAAGGTTTCAGCAGTAACGCTCAGCGGCAGCTCCGTGTGCCGGGCCACCAGCTGTTCGCGCTGTCGCGGTCGCAGCTAGAGCGAGTGCTGGGCGTTGACGAGGGCAAGCGTCTCTACTCGCACGTGCTCGTGCAGAGGAACGTCTCCGGGGTGAGTCCCGCCTGGCCCCGCAACGGTGAGGGTGCATCCTCACACATTACCATTTGTGATTGTTTAGCCTATCGACAGACAATGCGTCGATAAACCGCTCTTCTACGTATGTGCCAGCATACGTTTTTGACCATGCTTTTATCTTAATCAATCGAAATTGGTACACATCTCTGGGGTGCGACCATGGAACTTCGGTCGACAAACTGAAGAATTTTATCGACACCCGCTAACACAGAACATAAAAAAAATACATTTATTTAACACACACAAAACATAGAATAATAGTAAAAAAAACAGAAAACGTAAAGAAAGTAATCAGGAAGCACTCGGGACATTTTATTGAGTATTTTCCTTTTTGGAAAAAATCGGTAAAACTTCGGAAAATATCGACCTAGCCTTTAACTAAGTTCCATGCTACCAATCTCAAACTTTATCTATCGAAATATACATGCTTGTGGTGCTGGTTTGTTAGATTTCTATAACCACTAACTGTTTTCCTCAACATTTGAACTTAATAAATGTCTCCTGTGGTAAAAAGGTCAAAATGTTCTATCTAGAATTAAACATCGTTGGTATTATATTCTTAGAAGTTTTACTTTATCACAAGGTTTTTGACAAGGTTAAACTCTGTCCTGGCCATATATTCATCACTATGGGCCTCAGTTGAACTTGTACAGAAAATAATTTCAATATAACTGATGTAAAACTGATATTTATATTTAAATCCTCATTGATTCTACGAGTGTAATAAATTTTGATACTAACTGGTATTTTTTTTCTAATCTACCTTCAACAATGTTAACTATCTTCACGTTCCAGTACAAGACGACGTCGGCTTCCGAGCTGCAGAGCATCTTGCGCAAAGTTCGCGAGAAGGTGGAGGTATCGTGATGAGCCATCATGAAAACTCCTCATGCTGCTAAAAACCGGCACTTACACAATACATCTGTCAAGCCTGTGGAGGACAAGGTTGGAATATATGTCCTCCAACAAAAAGGGAATCTTCCACCGAGTGTACTTTGGCTCGGGGTCCAACAGATGGTATTCGGATGTATTTGTTATAGTCAATCTCCGTGAAAACATCGTAAGCGCGATTCAGGATAGTTCTTATTTAGCTCGATAGATGGCGCTATATCACAGTTATTATGTAGCTACCTAGGTGGCGCTACAAGTCCTTTTTTCCCATAGAAGGAGATTGTTTTCCGCAATCTCACCTGATGTTAAGGGATGATGCGGTCGACCGTCTAGCACGCTTACCTAGAAGATACCTGTTCAGTCTTCTCTTGAAAACATTAAAATTAAACGTGGCCTTGAGCCAGGAACAAAGGTCGAAGCCCGTGGCAGTCCGATGGCCAGTGCGGCAGCCGTTTTATATGTAATCAGTGACGCCCATCGGCTGACGTCAGCGATAACCTCTACTTGAATAACAAAGCTTTACGCCACACATGCTGACTATTCTAATTGATCTAATTGAGTAGTTATCGGCTCATTATTTTAGCTAATCATAGTCAATAGTTTGAATAAACATTTATGATATAAATTTTATACTTTTAGTTATTATATTATTTGTGACATCGTCCGGGTGATGCAATTTTCATACAATCTTCAACCCTGCTGTATCCCTTTAGGGATTGAATTTCTAGAATTCCGTTGCACACCAAAGATGTACCCTGAAAATTTAAAGCCTCTACGACTTCGATCAGTGATACCCCTGTGATCAGTGATCAGTGATGGTAAATAATGTCACTAATTGTCAAAACAAAATAAGAGCTCACTTCTCAATTGAGCTCTTATTTACCGAGACGGATTTTTTGCGCTGACCCTATATCTAGGGGTATCATTGATCGAAGCTCTACGAACAGCCCGGATGTGCAACGCGCGCGACAAAATTTTGTCTACTCGTTATCTAAATAAGATAAGTTATCTAAATAGAGATTCTCTTTATATCTTCCTGTGCTAACATGGCAGTGCTAAAAATCGCTAAAATCTCGTTCTGTCAAATGAAGACTTAGTGCTAATGTGTAGCCTGTAGCCTATCTGTGGGTCTTTTATCTATCATTTCTAAAATGTCCATCAATAGAATGCGCGTGTCAAGCGCGACATAATGTTGCAGATCTTAGCCCGGCAGCGGTATAGGCTGTTTGTGCCCTATTAGTCAGTCAGTCAGGACATAGATTTTTATACTTGCTTTAGGTTTAAGTGTATAATGTAAGTATTTAAGTAGGTGATTTTTTTGTTATCTAATTTATTATATCTCTCTTTATGCATGTGATCTTGAATTTAAATTATATTCATATTCAAATTATTCATAGCCCAAATTTTGTTTTAAGCTCATCATTACAATTATGTATGAGTAGTTGCTCAGCTAAATTAACATATAGAACTACTTACGCAAATGTTGATTTTCATTAGTTGCTACTAGATAGAAATAATTAATTTTAACTAGAAATATGTACCTATCATGTAATATTTAAGATAGAGTAATATATTTTTTAATACCACGCAAACTGTTTTATTTTATACTCTCCTACCTTGAGTGATTAGATCAGATTAGATAGATGATTTACAAATTATAGGTTGGTATGTAATAGCCAAATAGGGGTAATAAATAGGAAAAGTGATAAATAAAAGATAAAGTCAATTTAGGTTCATAATAATATTTTTAACTAATCGTACACTATCTTATCAAACTATGCAACAACATTATACTATATTATTTACAATAACACAATTGCTAAAACTATTATTGATAGGCTATTTAGCTATCCTCTACCTACCTAGGTACACAGAATTGCAAAAATCCACGTAGATATATTTTACTAATATAATTCTATAGTAATAGTCCTTAGGGTACGCCTCGAGGACAGCAAAATTGGAGTTCTTTGCTTGTTTGTACAAAAAATGCAAATATTTAGACAACATAGTCTCTTGTAAAACACTGGCAAGACTGATGCCTTATTAAAACTTGTAAAAGTGAGTAGGTACCTACTGTACGTAGATTGCACCACATTCTATAATCAAATCTAAATTACAAGTAGTTTTAGGTAAATTTTTCTAAAGGGGGCACGGGGGTGATACCTTTGTATCTAAATAACAGAATTATTCTAATTGTATTTTGCTAAGGGTCTGGACACGCCTTGGAAAGTAACTGAACCGTTTTGTCGTTATTTAAATATCATTCAAAAAAAAATTAATTTAATTTATTCTATACTTTAGTGTCCTGTTTAGACACAAAAAATAATTTGGATGAGATTTGTAATAAAATAAGAGTTAGGTACCTTACAAATACACTTCCTAAAAGTACTCGCCCACTAGTGTCACACACACAAACGTTCATATTCGATATACACTAACGCCAGTAACTGGCTCAATCGCACGTCACTAATCTCTAAACTGAGCGAATCGTCATCACAATAATATCAATCTTACTTAAACCGCGACCCTATATGCATTTTACATACTCGTATGGAACAATGAAGTATCTACAAATACCTACTCCACAACTCAGAAGTTGAATGAACTAAGGTCCTTTATAAAGCCAGTCTCAATCCATCATTGAGTATTCCAGAGTTTAAAAAGGTTGTTTGAGCCTAATACCACAGTTTCAAAGTATTTTTGGGGCTTGTTGTTGGGCGCTGCAGGTCAACCGGTTGGTTGCATTGCAAGTATGCGCTAGTCGGCCGGTCAGATGGTCAGAAGTGGACATTTAGGATGCTTTTCGTGAAGCAATACGTGCGGCGATGGCAGCCGTTAGCGCGGATCCTTTGCCACTGCCGTCCTCCGCCGGCAACAAAGAGAACTGGAACCAAATTTTATATAAAACACTCAAATTATGAAAAATATGGAACATGCAGGCGTGAATATTATGTATATATGTACCTGAATACCTAACAGATTACCCAACTGTTTAGTTCTATAGGCAAACCAAGCCGTAAGCCGTTTCTTGCCTGTTGTTCTTAGGTTTTGTTTTGTGAAACGACGGCGGCGGCGGCGGCGGCGGCGGCGCCTAGATTTTATCCAAAGTGAACTTTGTGATAAGTGTGATTGAATTATACACCTTCGTCAATAATGGATTGGTTGGTTTTGTTGGTAGTCGAACGTTAGGTCTTAGAGTGTAGGGATCATGCTTACCGGACAGTCTGGCGCCAGTAATGCGATGTATTTGTCCATGAGTCCGGCAATGCGCGGATGCCGCTTGTACACAGAGCCGTCCACTGCTATCGCCACGTGTGGACGCGCCATGCGACGGAGTAGCGTCGATATACCTGTAGCAAGTGTAGCAACACGTTTCAACCGTTCTAATTATATTTCATAAATAAATAAATTGTTGTAGTTCAATTACACAAAGTGTAAAAGGTCTGAAAGCCAATGATACCTACAGTAATTTAAAAACTATATAGGTAAGTACCTAATAATGTAAAATGTTATAGCAAGCCACTTAGTGATAATAGATTGTCGTGCCCTACCAGGCTCATGTTTAAGCTTAAATTTATTGTTCTAAGATATTCTGTACACACAACATGAACGCAATAAATATATGTATGATAAAGTAAGGCTTTTGTTCTGTCCTTGATGCATTCCCCTAGTCGCTGTTTACGATAGCCACGGAAGAGAAGGAGGGGTCCATCCAGTGTCTCGATCACCACGGCTGGTCTTATAGTGTATTAGGTAGGAGAAACTTACAGACAGAGATGAGCTGAGCGGCGCGGTTGGAGATGAGTTGCGCCACATGTTGCGCCACGCGCGCGTCGCTGTCGACCAGCTCTGCGGCGGCGTCAGGACATGCGCGGCGCAGCACAGCCAGCGTCTCTTTAGTGCCGCCGGAGCAGTTCTCTCTGGAAGGCAAACAACACACATGTCACTATTTATTTATTTGATTGTTATTTAAAGACCTATAGAGGTTGCATTTGTTTTTATAGACACCGATTTGTTGTTTGTTTATTGGGTCGACCCAACATCGATATAAAAAGTATTCTTATAAAGTTTTAGATGTGTTTGTAGTTCTTAGTAGGTACACCTCTACCCACCAAGATGAATATACCTTGAAAATTTAAAGTCTCAATGACCAGTGGTTTAGACTGGGCGTTGTCTATACGTCAGTCAGTCAGGACAAAGATTCTTATAATTGGTTATTAACTGATGATGTTGAAGTAATACTAACTCCTCGAACAGGCTGAGGTCAGCAGTGAGCAGCGCGTCGTGTGCTGGCGCGACAGGGAAGAGGCCAGCGCGCGCCAGCGTCGCCAACGCGACGCTCAGCACGGCGCCCAGGTACTTGCCGCCGATGCACTTCTCAAAACTACAACAACCACACCGTAATGCCATAATTTTATATAACCACAAAATTAGATAAGGAATATGATCATAAAATGTAAGTACAATTTTGCCCAAAACCAAGATAACTTTTACGCATTTAAGATTCTTTGAGGATGTCTAATAGGTGTCGGAGATCGACAAAACATGGCATGTGGATACAAATATTTGTGTGATGGACATCGTTGTTTGTTCTATGTAATTATTTAAAAAAAAATTAAGTTTCATCTGGTTCCCTTATCTGGCTATACCTATGTTTAGTATGGTGCTATATGCTGTTGTGCACAAATCAAATATTTTATTTTTATTTCTCTCAAAATGAATATCAACTCACGTGAAGGATCGCACGAGCAAGGAATTGGCGTCGACCTCCCGGTCGATGTCTGTCTTCACGAAGTCGATGCAGCCGTTGTCTCCAAAGGCACCCCACTCGACGTCGACGCACACGTCCCTTGAACCCACCCCATCTCCCTCCGTCTCCCAGTGCACGCGCGCTGCGCGCTCCATGTAGCAACCGTTCGAGCCTGTACCCAGGATCACGCCAATCTGCGCACATACAAATAAAAAATACATAAGTGTGAATATATTTCACTACAGTCGACGAGTAAACCAATAACCGCTATCTGTGGAAGTAAAGCAGAAATAGACCCTCCCTCCCGTGCTCCGCAAATACTGGTTGATCGTGATTTTATTAGATTTTCGAGCGTATCGTGTCCCCTGGTTTACTCATCTAAGACTACAGTAGTAGTACAGACCCCCTCCGCCTCTAACCTCACGTAAGATTTTTGAGAGAGCATATTTTTAATGTACTTACTTATTATTTTTAATTTCAGGACAAAGATTCTTATAATTGGTAAAGCAAGCAACCTACCTAGCAAGATTGGTAAAAATAAAATTGTGCAAAAATGGTGGCTGGTACTGACCCCAACTTGCTTGGCCTGCATAGCTCCTGCGACCAGCGTGCCCGTGGTATCGTTAAGCAGCACTTGTACTTGCACCCGAAGGCGGCGCGCGCGCAAACAGCGCTGCAGTAAAGCAGCTACATCGACGCCGCTCAGGCCACCGCACTTGAAGCTCTTCGTCCACGTCAGCAGCTCACCGGATGATATTGAGTGTAGCTTCATTGGAAATGAGAACGTAAATCCTGCAATGAAGATGACAATTTATTTATAAACTTTCCATAGTACCTACACTACCTACCTAGTTTGCTTACCATCATGATCACTAATATTTCCCAATAATAATACCCTAGGTCCTCACCTAGCGAGAGCTCATCCTTCTCCATGCCCTCGGACTTGAGAAAGTCAAGCACGCAGTCCGCTAGGAAGTTGAACAGGTCCTCGCCAGATCCTAATCGCAGCTCGTCACTAAAAAGTAAGAAAAGTTTCTTAAATGTCTCTACACACAGGTCTGCCACATTATCATTTTCAAATACATCATCATAATCTAATGTCCTAAATAAATCATTTTTTTTCAGAAATCAATTTTAAGTTTTAGGTATAAACTGTATGTTTTGTGGCCAATAGATGACGCTAGCAGTCGCACGTCATCGTGTATAGCTAAGAATATGGACTATGTGTACCTATAGCGTGTCAGTAACTTTGAGTCGACAGTTTACCTGTCAACTCAATTATAACTGTTTACTCAATTATACTGTTTATATTATCTGCCCATGGCATGATTACTTCTAACTCGTTGTAAAGGGTTTCTTTCTCAATGCTCCCTGCATTGCCAATGCGTATGCAGGTTGCAGCCGCTAGAGGGCACCAGCTCACCTGATGTGGTAGTGCTGGACGTCCTCACGTACAAGCTCCCCCCTGCGCAGTTCCAACAACAGTACACGGAAGTTGGTACCGCCCAGGTCCAACGCCAGGAACACACCTTCCTCTGAAAACAATACTCCTTGCTGAATATTTCGTAAAAACATGAATTATAAACTAAACCACCAGTAATATTTAATTATTTTTATGGGGCTATTGCAACACTTTCAACAGGACACCCGTGACTTCCAATGGCACTCATACATGTTTGCATGGGATATTATTAAAATACTTTACAATCTCCAATCAGTCAGACAAAATAAGGTAGGTCCAGAATTAAAACCACTTCAACAGTGAAGTTGAAATATCCCATAGGTTTAAACCTGGTAGGTTTAAACAGACAGACACTTTTACAGACTAATGCCAAAATATGAACAATGAATGTTTAAACTACTATTCCATCTCTTATCAAAGAGAGGGTAAAGACAAACAGGAAACATTTTAAACAATCTTTAAATTTAATTAACGTTCGCAAAGTTCGCAAGTCATTCATCGTCCAAGAAGATTAAATTACTTTAACCACAGATGAAATAAGTACCTAAGTTTTATAAGGTTTTACTATGAGACGATTAGGCTGAACGGCCCCTACGTAACGAATGATTATTGATTAAGGAACTATTGATTAGGTATGTAACGAATGATGTTATACCTGTTCCATCAGGCAGTTCTGGCACGTATGTGTTCTCCATCTGTAGGCTGGAGGGCTCCTGACGCAGGCCAGCAGCCACTTCCGCCTCGAAGACACTCGCTAGCCGCTTCAACGCTGCACCGCATAGCACTAAACTCCGCAGTCGGCTCTCCACCTGTGACACAATACAACACCTATTCAATATCCAGCTAACCAAGCATCCTACCTTCTATACCACACTACTACAACAGTAGTAGAGTTCTTCCGCACCATAACCATACCATTACAGTAACCGAAACAGTACGTTTGTACTGTTTTCACTTGATTACGGCATTGAAATGGTGCATCAAAGAATACTTGGTGCACTTTCACAGAAATGTCAATGCTACATTATTATGATAGTTCTTACCTACCTTAAAGTAATGAGGTCATGCATGAGTTTTTAATTTAATAGTATGATATTTTTCGAACCTTCTTAAATACTCCAAAAAATGAATTGATGAATGAGAAAAGCCTTATTCTCATTTTCGAAATGTAAATTGCTAGCGCCCCTGCTGAATCAACATGGATCGAAAGACCTTTTTAAAGGCGGTAAAACAAGCGAAAGTAACTAAATTTTTAAACCTTTGTCTGTCTGATAATTATTAGTAGCTATTGTTTAAATACGAGTGCAATCTGTGATTAAATTGATTTTTAGCATAATTTTTTATTTTATTTTATGTTCTTGGAACATATCCCCTACATTCCTATACAAATTACCGTTCAGTATCCGCGGTTTCTGTATTCGCAGCATATTTACTAAACATGTTCTCCGCGAATAAGAAGCTTTAAGCTTTAAGGCTTTAGCTGTGCGCCTGTGGAACTCTCTACCAGTAGACGTAAGGCAGGCGTCATCACTACATACTTTTAAGACGAAGTTAAAGCAGTTTTTTAGTAAAGATTCTCCGTACCTATAACCTGAATTTCACTTATTTATTTCTCCTACAATTTTGTGACCATGTACTACTTTAAAGCTTTGTGTTTTTATATATGGTTATGTAGTAGTATATTCAATTTTATATAAGTATTAGGATTTTCTTTTAGTTTAGTTATTATTTAGGATTATTATTGTTAGATTATCTTTATTTCGCAGTTTTTATGTAAGCATTTCTATTTACCACACTTGTGCACCGCCGTCCATTACTATTGTATTTAATTACTTTCCGTGCTAAGGTTGCCTGGAAGAAATCGCTTTCAGCGATAAGGCCGCCAATTGTACTTTATTTGTTTACGCCTAGATGTATAATGTATCCTTGTGTACAATAAAGTGTTATCTATCTATCTATCTATCTATCTTTAACTGTAATACTAATAAGACACTTATAGGATATTGGAACTGGGTTTTAAAGTTTCCCAGTGAGCATTGATGGATGGCAGCTGAGATGTCAGCCTGAGATCATCGATCATAACTAATAGAATTTGTTCGTTCTTTGCCTAACTTCGTAAGTATTACAAACTAATTTGTAAAAGTTGTGAAATTGAAATACAGTCCTAGGAACCAGGCTGGTATACTATAAAGTTGTGTTCATAGAATAGGATAATCTCCATACTTTACATTGTTGATTAATGAGAATTAATTAGAACATTTATTACGACATTTGAACATTAATTTGAACTGCACGTTTTTTTAGAGATGTTATAAGATCGAAAATATTGATAAGCCTATTAATATTTTCAATCAAAATACTTAGAAAGAGAAATAATAATAGATATAAATTTATTAGGCATTAGGTTAGCTCTAAAGAGAATTGAAACCATCATTTGCAATAATAATAATAATAAACTTGTTTATTCTCTCAGACAAAGGTTACAGCGTAATTAAAGATATATACATAGGTTAGGTAAATAACTTGGGGCTTTTTTACACGAGTCCGACTCACACTTGGCCGGTTTTTTCTCGTCTCAGCTGCAAAAAAATACAAGAATTGGGCCTCTGTGAGCCACCACCACCCAACTCGGATAAATCGATTAATGAATGTAACGGTGACTATCATTTGTGTATAAGATAGCATCGCACAACCTGCCTGATACCATCACCAATGGGTTCTACTGTGGTTCTACCAACACATTAATTTAAATTTATATGATCTATATATACCAAAACTACACATTCGGTGTGGGCAAACGTCCGTGGCATATTGTCATGTCTTCAACTTACCTAGATACTATCATCATCATCATCATCATCATCATGAAATCGAATCGGAAAACGAAAAAAACTCCGAATATGCCTACTGGTCCACTTTGGAAGTAGATAAAATACAGTGACGCGAACGAAAATGTAAGGGAAGCGCAGGGGAAGTAAAAAATAAAATTTAATCTGTAAGTACTTTTCTTTTCCATCATTTATATGTTCCTGACTTAGACGGTGGTTTACTCGTCTAAGGTTCCTGAATGTAGTTTACCGTCAGATAATAACAATACACTTTAATTAATCATGAGATAAATCATAATAGTGCAGCTAGCTGGCCGACACAACGTGATTGCATGCAAGTCATGCAATAAAACCGCCAGTAAACTCCAACATGACATGTGAGGAGTTATCAACTGGCTCCACGTGTGTAACACCAATGTCAATACAGTAAATAATACTAGACACGATAACAATACCTAACATTTCTCTCAAGAGTTTTAAATACACACGCACAATAAATATAACCCTCGTATAATAATTAATATAACCCTATATAATGTCATTTAACGAGAAGAGTGTCAGATATGAATGTGGATGGATATGTGAGTGAGGCAAATGGAGGGAAAAAACCTGTTGTGCCGACCCCACGTAAAGTGGGATAAGGGCAGGAAAATGATGATGAATAAATATAACCCTCGCCTCGGTGCTTCGGTATTCGGGAAAAGTTAAATACCGTGTGATAAGAACCCAATAGCGAAACCTTATTAAACTTATTATTGTTCTTTCTTAAAAACAACTTACTTATCTAGTTAAGTAGGTACCAATGTTTATCAATACCTATGTTTTCTAGGTTTAACATTTTATAACCGTTTTAAATCCATTAATTCCTCAGATATTGAGTAAGTAGGTAAATCATCAGTATGATGGATAAATGTTTTTCAATCCTATATCTTTTTAGGAGAACAAATTACTGAGCAAACCGAATGACCTACCTGATGTAAAGCTGTTATCACTGCTTATAACACTTGTATTACTTCACCGAGTACGTCGAAAGTTATCGTGCCCTACACAACTTTGCAGGAGAACCCACATGTCACACACACACACACACACCCCAATACAAGCACAATATCAAGCACGTGCATCTCACGGTAACCCACTCTCTAAAACGCTTATTGCTGCGTATATTTTTTTGTCTTTCATTAGTGGCCTTACTATTATTATTATTACTTTTCTGACTATAAACTTTTTAGCCTAATATGCAGTTATATCATGCCCGCTCACTAACAAATCTCGGTGAAGACCTACTCGAAAGGGTAAACTTAAAAACAGTGCTGGATGTATACGTAAATACATCTAATTTACGCCCTTTTAATACTAATAAATAACGTGTAAATTTTAGGAATGTATAAGATTATAAATGTTTTTTTTTAGTCTTTTTTGCACTACGCTCATCACTTTCAAACGTAAAGATAAGTTAAGTACCTAACTTATAGGAAACTAGAGGCCACTCGCAGCCTCGCCCGCGTGGCAGTTTTTTCCCGTTCACGTTATTTTTCGGGATAAAAAGTAGCCTATGTCCTATTCCAGATTACAATCTACATTTATTCCAATTTTTTTCCAAATCAGTCCACTGGTTAGAGCGTGAAAGAGGAACAAACAAACATCCATCCATCCATCCATCTATCAAAACATTCGCATTTATAATATTAGTAGGATCATCAACTATTTTCTAGACACTACCATGTCATATTTTAGGGATCCTTTAAAATTAATTATCACTTGTGCTCTTGGCATGATACTTGGTTGTACTTGGCACGTTGGTGGTACTTTTTGTTTCCTATTCTTATCAACAGTAATAAAACAGTAGCAGTATGTACCGCAATACCTACCTTGTACGTATAATAACGGCAATAAAGATGTCTTTTGACGAGAATTTGCGATAGCCCAAAACAATGGAAAAGGCAGTCCTAGCTTAAGTAGGTACTTATGTAAGATCTGCAAGTCACTGAGGATTTATTCAATCTAAAGGGGTAAAAAAATAGGCCCCAGGGGCCTAAGCACTAACTGGCTAGCGTCACGCTAACGTTACCAAAATGTATGAGATTTTGCACAGCGCCTCTATCGTCCGTAAAGAGAACTAAAATTGGAAGCACGAACACTTTTGGCATTACGTACGTGAAGTAAACGATAGCTAGGTCCGTAAAGTAACGTAATTCGATAGGAAGTTAGTAAATCGGTTGTCGTTCGTGCTATTATGTATCGTCTCGTTACGATACGAAAGTGGAATTCGTTCGTGCTTACCCCCCAGGTGTTTCTAAATTTTTAGGGTTCAGTACCCAAAGGGTAAACTGGACCCTATTACTAAGACTCCGCTGTCTGTCGGTCTGTCCGTCTGTCAACCAAGCTGTATCTCATGAACCGTGTTAGTTAGAGAGTTGAAATTTTTATAGACTTTTGCAATCAATGGACACCTCCTTAGCCTCTACATCCACGGGAAGTGATGCATGGGTCCTATTGTTTGCCGGAACCACCACCGGTGGTTCGCTGATATTTGTGCTGAGAATGCAGCACAAATATACTATGTTACAAATACACAAATGTACTATGTTCTCATATTTATACTAGGTAATAAATATGAGAACATCTTTATTAGTTACACAGACATAGCTTAGAACACTCTAGAATAAAATCAATCGTAATTGACTCTGATTAACCCCATTGCGAAGAGAGACTAGTGTTATATCTAGGTATCTATACTTACCAATTATAAGAATATTTGTCCTGACTAAACTATACTGACTAACATTAGGTATAGAGCATAGTTTGTCTTTAGAATACTTGGATTTTTCATGGTTTGTATTGTAGGGGTAAACTATACTATTTTTGGCACCCCCTCAATGATTGGCACTCTGGCATAAAAACCCAAGAAATAAGAGTTTCGAGCAATTTTTTTATAGTGGCAATAATTTATTTGGTAGAATATTTTATTTTCTTAATAATAACATTCATTTTATGCTTAAAATGTCCGGCATATTCCTTTCACAGCTGTTTCCAAACATGTGTGTAGCAAGGATAAGACAACCGAGTGAAAAGCTATGAAAAAACGAAGAATTGGGTTCCACAAATTTCAGTGCAAAAGCAGTTGTTGGGTAAATTAGCAAACAAATTTACATGTACCTTATTTAAAAACATATTTCTGGCGTTTTTATTGCTTTTTAACGTTGCAAAATTGGCCTGCCGGTGTTTTTTTTGGTGCCAATGATTGAAATTTTATTTGTACGACGGTACAGTAATTGGCATCTATGCCAATGATTGTACTATTGAATTTGTTGTCTTACGTGAAAGGTTGCTTCGCCAAATAATATTTTAATCAAAATAAACCTGATTTACTGTCAGATAAAGTCTCTTTTCGTTTGCAATCTAGTTTGTGGCACTGCCAATCATTATACATTTTGATAAGTGCCAATGACTATACCTCGCTGATATTTAGCAGAAGCATAGACAGAGAGTTCAATAGACAAATGGTTGCCGTGCCGCATGTGAGACAAATATTGAGACATTATCATCTCACGTACCACGTGAGCTGTGTATGTACCTACCTTCTCCTACCCTCTCTCTACCTAGCTTCTGTCTGTTGCTTCACATTCCGTGAACAACCCGTACACCGCACACCGTAGTTTTGTGTTGACAAGTAAATCTTGGGACGCTGTTGAACAAGAAAAACAACAAAAAAGTTGAAAGAAATAAAAGAAAAAGAGGCTAAATGAAAAGACAGACTAGAAAAAGCAGAAGAAAAGCGCTTAATCAAGGAAAGAAAACAAACTGAAACTCTAAATAAGAAAAATAAAGCAAAAAAAATGCAAACTTAATAAAGAGAAGTATACCAAAACCAAAAGACAAAAATATTATAATCTAGTCAGACATTATAATAAGGCCTGCAAATATTATGGACCCAATAGAAACAAAAAAAGATGAAGAGATAAAGGAAATTAAAAATGAAGCTAATAAGTCCCACAATGCTCTAACAACAAAAAAAGAAGAGAAGACAAATGAAATTAGAAACGTTGCTCATACACACAATATTTATACATCACACAATGTTCATAAACACGACACTCATACAATTGGAAAAGAAGAGGAGATAAAGAAAATGAAAAACATTACTAATACACACAATACTGGGATGCCTATTACCGAAAAAGTACAAATGCAGGAAGATTCCCAAGGAAAACATAAAAATGATAAAAAACCAATTACAGATAAGGAATTAATTATAATGCTAGAAGATGAATAATTATCGCCTTCATTAGGCAGGTACCTACTGCCAATCATTATACCAATTTGACAGTGCCAATAATTATACTTCAGTGCCAATGATTGTACCAAAACATAGAATTAAGTTTAATTTCATTTAAAAGGTAATAAACGAGTTATTTTTGAATAGTTGTATAATTTTAATTACGGCTTAGGTATCCTAGTTTAAAATAGAGCAATCAAAAAATAAACTTAATGGCTAACAACAGAGATTTTACAACAGAAATGACCAAGGTCAGCTTAGAGTGCCAATCATTATATAGTTTACCCTATTACTATAATACTCTTCCGTACTAATACTAGTAGGTACAGTATTAGTAGATAAGAGTGTATTAAAAAAGGAATTCCCGGAATTTAACCCTTATATACCCTTAATTTAGGGGTACAGCGGGGGTTGAAGTATCTACGAAAATAGCTTCAAAAGCAAACGACCGAAGTCGCGGTTTCCACTAGTCTGATACAAGAATGAAACTAACTCGAAACAATATATCAATCAATACCTATGTAAGGTAGCTATGGCATCATTAAAACTCATACAAACTAACTTTTTACGTTGCAGCCTAAGTACCTAGACCTTGAACAAGTAAACTGCTTAACTATAATAATAAATATTATGTATGTATGTATGTCTAAGTCTATCGGTCGATCGCTATACTTTAGCAGGATAAGGAAAACAAAATGACTCAGAGAATTCTACCGCAGTAATCTAAATAAGCGCATATTCGCTTACGCTATAATCAATAGAACATAATCTAAATGGTACATGTGCATGGCATCTTAGAATCTAAGGAGTAAGGCAAGGAATATGTTAAAGCGCCGCTTATGCCCGATTTAAATAACTTACAACCGTCTATTATTCCTACTAAACTGCAGGTTTAGGTTTACTCTCAAAAACGATAAACGAAGTTTCGTATTGTCGTTTTGAGTTACACTACGCGATATGTCAGGCAGTGACAACTTGACTGTGGAACGGCTACGAGTAGCCCCAAAGTGTACTACAAAACGACAATAAGAAACTTCGTTTATTGTTTTTAAGTGTAGACCTGCTGGATGTATAATCTTTTATCTCATTGGTTAAAAAAAACCAAAGCATTGCCTGGTAGCTTAGAATAAGGGCAACTCTGTTTTTGTATCAATTTTTTAGGGCATGCTTAGCACTTTTAAGGATTCTATTATTTTTCCATTCTGCCTTTCCATAAGTGTTCGGCCATTTATTGTTACTTTGACTTGGCAAAATCTACTTGGCTTAGGTACTCTCTCTATACTCTACCATGCAGTTAACCAGGGAATAGAGTTTAATTTTATATAACGCAGTCCGGGATTTTTATTTAAATTGGGGATCAAAGTTGTGATGCTATTTCATTCTTTCTTTCTTGTGGTTCTTTGCAGCTGGAACATGTAGACTCACCTTCTGCGCCCGGACCTCGTCGTCGAGCCGCAGCGGTGGAGGTAAGAACTGCTTCTCCCAGCTGTCATTCGTGACGCCGCCGTTGACACCATTCACGCCATTCACGACTCCGTTGGTGACGCGACCAACCCCGTTGACTCGTGCACCTTCCACTGCCGCCGTAGACATCTCGTTTTACAACTCTGAAATACATTTTTTTTGAGATGAGGTAATTTATTATGGACGTTGTATTGTTTTTTTGCCTGTGCCCGGTTCCTTAACCTACGAGCGTTCGTTAGTAGTACTAGAGAGAGGCCTATCGGATAAACTGTCACTCATTTCCTTTTATTTTTAATTTGTAGTTAGTAACGGAAAATTTTGATCATTTTAAAAAGTAATTTCAAAGTCCAAAGGCATGTATTCAGTAATATCCAGAGATCTATAACGCTATTACGCTAGTATTCGCCTATAAAACGCGAAGAAAAAATAGATACCTATAAAAAATCCATAATTTTTACTACTATTAGTGTAGTGCCTCAAGCCAGCACTTCAAAAATAAGTTTGAATATGAATGAAAGTTGGGTATTCCTTAGTCAGTTGATGAAAGTATGAATGAAAATTATGCCACTAAATCCATTCGCTGAAACGCAACGATAGCGCGTTCTAGGATTCGGTCAATTTTAATCGCGACATCTAGTTGTGAATTTGGAACTAAATTCGTTGCATGGTTAGATGATTGTGGATATAAGTACTACTAATTTTCTATTTTGTGTTACAACCACAAGTAATGTGCGTCTTACTTCGAAGATTAGACATTTTATCCACTTATGGCTAAGATAGCCTGTCTACTCAAAAGCTCAAAAAAACATAGTGTCGATAACATAACCTTTTTTCAAATTGGTTAAAAAGCATTCGTTTTATTTAGCACTACGGAACGTAATCTTCCAGATAATTTGGACGTACTTCTGACTACCCTCATAAGTCATACTCAAAGAACCATAAGAAAATTTATGGAATGATCCATAAATTTCCACGGTTCAAATGTTTTCATCCGCAGAAGAAAAATCGTGATCTAAGTAGGTACATGTTCTACAAACAATTGGTCATTCAAGATTTACTTTGAATAACCGCACCAGATCAGAAAGAAAAAGAAAAGAAATAGCATCACGACTATAATCCCTAAGAACTAGATATCATAAACAAGATCAATTAGTCACTTTTCCTTTTTCTCTACCATCTATTTAAATTCCAACGACCTACGTATTTACATGTGCCCATACCTCAGGCTGGCCATTGACCTTGACTGGTCTAACTGGATGTTGCCGACGAGTCGACCAGTAGTATATGTTACAGCCTACTCTAGAATACTACAATAACACTTCATCCAGTCATATTCCTTGTGACACTCAAGTGTATATTTTATACCTCAATAGGTATAAAATACATAAATCAATATTTATTTACCTACTCCAATACCTACTCCCGAAATCTAAGAGGAACAGTTTATTAGTAAGATTTCATTGTATTTACGTAATGTAAAATGCCTACACATGAAACAGTTGAGGTACTATTTGCAGACCGTTGCTAACGATTTACCTACATAAATATATCTCAATAAATCCAAAATCGTTCTTCCTGGAAACCTGTGGATGAAACCTACCTATGTTCAGCAGTAGAACCCAAATTAATACCATTTGGAACATAATGGCAATCAATGCATCCTAGTCGTGTGATACCTACCAGCCGTGGTCAGAGCCGTCTCTTTGACTAGATGATCTAGATGATCTAATTGAATAACTGCCACGGGACAACTAGATTCTCGACCCCAAGGGGAGCAAATGCGTATGCTATGTCGAGACTATTTTACGCCCTATAAATAAACTGTATATATAACCGGTTTCTAGCGCACCACTGCTTAAATAATATGTAGTAAGTTGTTTTAACATAGTTAGATTAAATTAGTGTAAGGCGTAGCTCCTTATAAGAATGAGCTACAGATCTAACTTGTACGATTAGCAGTAAACATATTTACTATGTAATGTACTCTTTTTGTGATCCTAATAAATTATCTTATCTTTATCTTTATCTAATGCACCAGAAAATTAGCCGCAGAATCTGAGGACTGACTGCGATCACCAATCGGCTAGGCGTGGTGACAAATATCTGGGAGGTCTACATCGCAGAGTAAACTTGTTTAGATTAGACTGATGACGGGTAATAGAGTAAATGATAAGCCTTATTCTCATAAGCACATTATTCTCATATTCTCATAAACCCAATAACTTGGCTTGTTACGCACCGCTGCTGGTCCTATCAGGACCAGCCTTGCTTCATTAGAAATTACCTTTTTTATCACATTCTTATACTTACCTAATACCACACTTACTTTATCGTATCAATAAAGCGTATCGTTCAGACGGATCGAAGCGGATTAGGTATACGTGAAAATTATCAAACTGATAATGACTTCAATAATTTTTTAACGAGGGGTTTTAAAGACTACCCATCCCTCCCCAATTATAAAATTAGAAAGTTTTCAAAACAGCTGTTGTTAGACAACCATCACAGCTCAGTTCGTAGTAGCCCTGCCTTCTGCGTTGTTAGTTGGTTCGATTCCATCGAGAACAAACATTTGTGTTACGAACATAATAATGTTTGTTCCATGTCCGAGTGTTATTTCTAAATATCTATTTACACAATATATCTACTGTGCTTGGGGATTAAAGTCGTGATGCTATTTTTTTATGTGACTTGCTGATGGAACAACCAGATACCCCACCTGATGTTAAGTGGTTACCATTACTTATAACAAAGCATTGCCTCGCAGGTCACCTGAGGCTTAACGGACAGGTGTTAAGCCTCGTGTGCCTGTAATTACACCGGCAGGCACCCACACCCTTCAAACCGGAATACAGTAAGCTGCCTGGCGGCAGAAATAGACACGTTGGTAATACTTCCCCGAACGAACCTTTCACTAAGAGTTATGACAAAAAAATATCTGGTTATCTGGTTCCCATAGTACAAGGTTTGCTTAGTTTGTAGCTAGAGGGCGTTATTATTATCACATTATTATTAAGATTAGACCCAAGGTTCAAAATGCACTGCATAATTTTTCAGCAAATTTCTTCCCCATTCTTTTCTGCTTGCTATGGAATTCCATTGCCAAACTGATACGAAGTAGGTACCTATTACGTATTAGTTACTTTATCCATCAGAAAGTTATCTATGATACTTTAATACTGTTTCGTAAATACTGATACTGACGCGACTCTGCAACTTAGCAAACGTCTGGCAATTTATACCAATTAAGAATCTTGGTTCTGACTGATTGACTGACTGACTGACATACCTAGACAACACACAGCCTAAACCACTAGTCGTAGAGACTTGGAATTCAGGGTATATTCGTCTTAGTGCGTAGAGGTATACTAAGAAACGAATTCCCGAGATTCAACCCCTAAACGTGTACAACGGGAGTTGAAGTTTGTATGAAATAGCTTCACGCGGACGAAGTCGCGCGCGTTTCGCTAGTCAATTATAACATTATTATTCTGCTCGTGTCACACAATGTAGGTAAATACGAATACGAATTGAATGCACATTGTAAATGTAAACTATACAATAACGTTCGTATCAATACATAAATATTAGCTGTGTTGTGCAACGGATGCGCACGCGCAGTGGCGCGGCTGTGACGCGGCGGCGCGCCCACCGCCCCGCGCCACATTGGATGATTGATATTCTTGGTCTGATGTATCTGAAGCTGTAATGGGAGATGACTATTTCTGTTTTGCCCTTGTTTTATTATGACGCTCAACCCCTGTATTTTTTTAGGACTAAGATGAGATTGAAACTAGAATTTTATTGTCAAAATCGGCCTGTCTGAAATGTCAGTTTCGAAGAATACCGTTTGAAAATTGACACGATCGAAAGTTGAATTTGATGATATTTCGTTAGGAGAATTGGGCCTGGACTTTTTATGGAATAATCAATGGCTAACATGGTATTGATTCTCGACTCTACAGTCTAACAGAAAACTCAAGAACTTTTCTACTACACGAATATTAAAACCGTAAATCAAGGTAGTCAACATTCTACCGCACCCAAATCTTACAATAGTTCTAAACAAATATTAAATAACCAAGCTACAGTCCAGCTCAAAGAGAAAAACCACAGAAAAGATTTAAAAATATCTTACACAGTTCTAAAAGTAAAACGTTTTCTTTGTAGCGATTATTCAATATTAATTATCAAACTGGAAAACTCGTAACCTTTACTATATTTACGTAGACATCAAAATTCATTCAATGGTATTATTAGCTGAATAATTTATGCCGAGTAACATGACATACTACACTGGTATCCACGCGGTGAGAGCCGCCCACCAGGGCGCCCGCGACGCCGCTGGGCGGACGACATTGTAGCTGTCGCCGGTGTCACCTGGACTAGACGAGCGCAGGAGAGAGCCGAGTGGACCAGGATGGAGGAGGCCTTTGTCCAAAAATGGACATCCCAAAAATCATAGATTGGTTTAAATAAATACTTAATAGAATAATTTATTGCATGCAAATTCAATATAATGTAAAATAATATTAATCATTTATGTAATTAGGTAGCAAATTTTGGGAAATAAATGGCTTATTATTATTATTATTATTAACATGACATAGTACCTACCGTACAGAACGAAGCCTGACTTGACGCTACTCTACCGAAAGGGCTCTCCGTAGACTATACTAACTCTGAGAAAACTGCAATAGTAAGTACTATTTAGCTGCCCGATCGGAAACTTACCTATCTAGTAACATGTCACAATGGGTTGCAGGTTATCAGTGCCCAACAGATAAACAACACATGTCGTCCTCATAATAATCTTGAACTTGACGTCGAATGACACCCCTATCAGCCTGGAAAAATATGTGACTATTGCATCGTATAAATTTGACCTTTTGACCTTAAAAAACTGAATTGAACCAGTAAGCCAGTGATTTATTTCTCCAGTGTATGCTCCTGTGATTCGTCTGAGTATCTATTTATAAAACAATGGATTTGGTTAGACCAGACACAACAGACCAAATAAACAATTATTTGAGTTGAATAACAGATAATAACTGGTAGAAATCACCATTATCATGCGTGAAGAGGAAAATATAATCTAAAAAAGTCAGATACAAAAAGTGCCATTAGTGAACACTTTAAAAAAGGTTCTCCTAAACCGGAAACGACAGTGTTTATGTTTTTTAATGACGTGTTTTTTATTGATGTGTGCGCATATTTTTTTATTGTTTTCTATTATCTCGGAAGACAAGACCCGTTTTCGGTGTCGTATCATCGTCGGAGGCGCCTATAAGTATATACCTCTATTATTCGCTTTATAAATATTATTACACAAGTACATAGATAAGTAGAATAATGTTTAGACGAAGATTTTAACGTATCTTGAGGTGACGCAGATAGCTCATAGAAAGACGCATGAACTTACCTATTTATTTTGTAATGAACGCTTCGTAGAAAAGTGTTTTGTAGATGGAGCAACGAGTTGCGGCAACTAACTAACATTATAGACACACATAGCCACAACACAAACCACTGCTGGTGCGTCGCTGATCGTAGAGACTTGACATAAGATATTTGTTTTGAGGCTTGCTTTACGATTTTTGATAAAAAACTTGACGTCAGGAAGTGTAATATTTGTCGAGTCGTTGCGTGCTGCTAAGTGGCATTATTATGTCAAACATTGATCAACCTCGCCAGTTCCACAGGTACCTGCGATCTGTACTTATACTTGCAGTCATTAAACAGGCTATTTCAAGGCAGGTCGCGGAGTTTATACTAAAATCAGACAGTTAACACAACGAAGTGTGGTCATAGTTTCGAGTTTTATGTCTAAGGCATTCATCTGATAAAAGAGGAACCCAAAACAGTTTGAGTAAAACCCAACCCGGAATCGTTGTATTTTAAAACAAACCACTTGTCTTTCAAAATCTAACCATTTCGAGCTTAGCCATATTTTAAGCATCGTGATCTTACAGTCGTAGGGCCCGCCCCATTGTCAAACAGTAGAATGAGGTATTCAAATACTTAGATTTGTGAGCTTGGTCCTTCGAGCCGGATACCTGTCTTTATGAATTCTGAATTAACTACAGTTAGAAAGTAATTAGTTAGAATCAAGTAATTGAGCAATACAGAACTGATTGCTCAATTACCTGATTTTAAAAGACATGTTTTTTCATCATCACCATCATCATCAGCCTGTAGAAATCTACTGCTAGACATAGATTTTAGTATTTTGTATTTTTGTGTTTGTATTTGTATTTTGAACTCTATTGCAATTATTCATTGCAGAGGAGGTCATATATGAGACCACTTGTTTGATTTAGGGTGAAAATGTACGGTTTCTTTCCCAATTACATTAAACCTACCCACACTATAAGAGACGAAACAAGGGGTTGATTGAAAAATAGGAAAAGTACCAGCCAGGCATAAAACAAAGTTAATGATAAATCAAGTTAGGTTTCTCTATAAACATGCTAGTGGGAATTTCACCGAATTTCCTCTGTATCTTATCTAATACCATCAGGGCCCAAACCTCGGCAAATTCAAGTTTCAAACTCCAAAATATATTCTTTGAAATTGACATTTCCGATTTTTATTGTAACAATTTGTTGAAATCTCGTCTCAACGCCCAAAAGATACAAAAATTGAACTGCAATGTCTCGAAATGTCCCACTATTAGATCCCAACATGGAATTTACTGGTGACTAGACATTTTAACATGATAAGTATATTCAAGTGAAAATTCTCGAAACAACATGTGAAGAGTTCTAAGCAATCACTGTGTGTACGACGACCGATATAAACCGGGCAAATAGGCATTATTGTTCAATTGGAGACACTATCGACCAATTGGCACTTTATGCAGTTGAATGTGCAATTTAAATAAATATAGCTCAATCAAAACACTATAAATACCAATAGTTTAAAGACCTCCGAGGTGACTCTTATTATTACACAATAATTTGTAATGATCAAGAACTTTAATCAATCAAGATGCTGTAAGTACCTTGTAGTCTATCTACATATGAGCAAGTACAAGTGGATTCCGATATGTCGATAGGTCGAATGAAAGGTCAAACCACAAGTAGACAACAAATGATTTTTACTATTCCTATATGGTTTGTGATGCTATAGTCACTCTGAGAGTAGAACGTGGTAGAACACTGCAGTGTGACATAATCAAAGGTGATATTTTTGACGACCGATGTGGCGCGACGGGCGAATGTCCGCCTGCGACGCAGAGGTTGCGGGTTCGATTCCCGCCCTGGGATAAATGTTTGTTGTAAATATTTATTCCGGGTGTTCTGGGTATTTTCTATGTATAATAAAAAATATCTATGTATGTAATGTATTGTATTAAGTATATCAGTCATCAAGTACCCATAACACAAGCTCTGCTTAGCTTGGGGCTAGATGATGCTGTGTGGAGTGTCCAGCATTATTATTATTATTATTATTATTTTATTACTCATCTCTTATCGCCATTGCAATGGTACCCAAACAATTTTAAGCCAAAAACAGGAAGATAAGGGAGTACTATACCTAGACAGATACCAGTTATGGGAGAGTTATCTACCTTATGTTATTGTAGGAAAATATGTTTAACAGCGCCTGCAGAACGCAGTTAGATAAAAAATATGGTATGTTTATATTGAAATCAAAAGTGCGCGTTAAGCAAAGTAATAATAAAGATCAACTGGTAGACAAAAAGTAGCACGATAATAATCAATAAGCTCTACGCCAATTGAAAGTCAAAGTAATTGTCTTGATTGGCTACAAGCTTTCGGAATTCTCAATGTAAAATGGTTTAAATTACGGTAGAAACCAAGGTACTTGATGGAAAGCTTTTTGGTTTATCAGGAATCTTTATTGCTTCCAAATAGGTAAATTGTTTTAAAGGAGTCTGTTGTCACAAGGACAAGCATAAAGTTCAAACATGCGGGTAAAGAAAAGCATTAGTAATCAAGGTCACCACTCTGAAGTATTGACACTGTGTTCTGTGAACAAACACTGTTCGATAAGGCTGTTTGCCAACACACCTTCAACGCACCCCCGCGCAGACGTCAACCCAAGAACCTACAATTTGTACACATAAATTTTGAGACAGATTACAGCTGTAATTGTCAAAAAAAATGCTGTTTACCTACTGATTACAAAAGACTGTCAAGTAGGTATGACACTGTGTTATAGGTACTTACCTACTATCTAAACTAACAACATCCAAATTGCTTCAACCGAAATCAATGAAATAACATAATTGAAGATAAACGATAGTGATAACGATGGCTATCCGCTGCGAGCTAAGCGTCCGTCTCGTCTGCCCCTCAAATGAATTTTTAGTGCTAGTAGAGTAGATTTGATGGTACCTACTTTAAATCTAAGTCAGATCGCTTTACACAACTTTCTGAGGTCGCTGTACGCAATAGACGTGACAAACATAAAGCCGTATTCTGGAACTCAAACTACATAGTAATACATTATAATACGTAAGGCATTTTCTGCACAGCTCCGTTTATCTATACTAATAGAGGTGAAGTTTGTAAATTTGTGAGGTTGTAGGGGGTAATCTCCGGATCTACTCAACCGATTTTGAAAATTCTTTTACCAATAGAAAGCCTTAGGAGTGTCATAAGCTATACAGGGTGGTATTTTAAAAAGGGCAATGATGGACAAGTCCGAAACCACGCGAGTTAAAGAAAAGTCGTAAAAGGAGTCACTCCCTCAATTTATAAGAAAACAACAACTGCATGTTTAGTTTTTTTTTTATCTTTTACTTTTGCTAGAAGTTTAAATAGAAGGTAAGTTTTCTTCTGTGTTAAAACGGAACGACGTGTTCTGTTCTATTTCTTTCTAGTTCTTCCATTACTTTGTGCGCGAGTCCGACCCGCACTTGACCGGTATTTTTACACTGTTTCAATCGTTTCAGCGACTACGAACCATTTCTCTGAGGAATGTAGGTGCCTAACATTACATCGTTTGCTGTAAAAAACGATTTCCAGACAGATATCTTGTGCGAATAAAACAAAATAGTAAACATACAGTTACCTACTAAAAATATACGCAAGCAATATTGAAAACGCTCGCGTGCCAAGACAGAATATTTACGATATTGCTTTAATCGTGAACTCAGAGGTACCTTTTAAAGTTCAAGTGCATGAGCCACTTCGGTTTAAGCGATTAGGGAATAAAAAACTTGACACATTAGATTAGACGAATAAACCTCGGTGGTGAAAAAAATTGGTTTATTCGTCTAGCTTGAAACCCATGGGTGCCAAGTGCGTTCCATACTGTTCAAGTAATAAACATGAAACCTGACATAGGCCTACCTAAGTATCAACTTATAGACCGGAGACCGATAAAACATAAATTCCTACAGATAAAGGAGTACCCTAGCCGCTTAGATACAATCAGTTAATCCTAAAGGGGGTCTCATATCGTCTGCCATCAATTTTGATTAAGCTATGACGAAGTCAACTGCGCGCTTCAACTGAGTGCCTCTAATTAGCTCTTGTATACTTAGTTAATTTAAAATGATCGCGACCGTCTTCGGTTATTACTTTTCACGATAACGCTATCGGGTTTACGACTCTTTTGCGTAACCATGCAGTGGGTATATCGCAGGGGTCAATACTAGGGTCGATGCTGTTTTTTATGTGCGCAACTGATTTGGTCTATTATCCCTCTCGAAATCATAGGCATACCTATTTTTACAGAAATAATTTTTATGGTCATGTATGTCATCAATCCAATATAGTTTGACAAATCGATGATGTCATTTTAAACATTTTTAGGGACCAGGTAGGTAGGTACATGTCTACAGAATAACGTTGTTAGATATGGACTGGACTTATGAATATTAATGCATGTAAATAGGAATGCCGGCAAACCTGACTTCGCAAGTTTTGTTTATTGAATAATGTTGATAGCCAATCAACAAGTCGATAGACAAAAGTAGTAATATTTAGTAGTACCCTGTTGCTTTCTCTGCCTCGCATTGAATTTCAAAAGTTGCAGGTACCAGTATTATAGCTGTTTCTTGTAGTCTGCTGCACTAGAAAACTCATAGCTTAAATAGTACCTACATGGGAAATATAAAATTAAGTAAATCAAATTTTTTGTTTCTTTATAGGTAACTAAAAATCGAGATTTAATAATGTAAACTTTGTTATAATAAATTAATAGGTAAATTAATTTACAGATCAGTATCTATAAAAAACTAGTTTACACTGCCCGAAAATTTACGAGATTGATAACTAAGCCGCTGATGTTTCTCCAAGAAAAAAGTACCTAATGGTAGCATCGTAAAAAATAACTCGTAGTAGAGCAGATACTCACACGTGGGTCTAGTCGAGATTGAACGCACAAGCACCGACGTCGAAATAGCGCCAAGGCCGGATTGATAATATTATTGTGTAAAAAGCGAACGCGTCACTACGTTCACCCGCGGCGCTAGCTAAACTCACACTGATTCATTCAGTACAGCACCCATCGCCTGACTAGAACTTGCACCGTAGCGGCTCCAGCATTAGGGACCCTTGACATCAACCTTCACTCGACCTGATTTTCTGCTCTCCAAAAGATATTAATGCACATTATCTTATGCCGCGCGACACTATGCCGATCAACGCTGAAGTGAAGTTGGCGCCACACCCACACACCTGATCTATGATCTAGTTATTGGGATTGCGTGAGTTCCTTAATGGCATAACCGGGGTTACAAATAAACGAGCGGAATGCTGGCCAAGAGATTTTTGAGCTAAACGAAATTCTGAATAATCATTGCCGTTAGAACAGAAACCGTTCCACAGAACGCTAGTAGGGGTGTTAAGTAAGGCATACCTACTGGCTGATTATAAGATAGGACATTTCTAAAGCAATAAAACTAAGAACTAATCTTTTGATAACAAGAAAAATATGCTTATGTAGGTTTGTCAATGCCTATTTTATAATCATGGTAGAGATAGGTATTACCGAATACAAAACACGACATTTTTATTGCTTTTTTTTCAGAATTATCGACAATTAACCTTTCGCAGTAATTGCGTAGTTATCGAGTATTGATTCGGTAAACATGGTTTATCAGAATTAAATAAATAGAATAATTATCTCTCTGAGATTGATGCTGCGGTCCAAGCTGATCTGAACTGGTTGGGAGCACCATTCAAGCACGTGTCATTCCAGTAAAATAGGTAAAGATTTTATAAAATTTCGCACTACTGTGAGAATTTGTTACTCTTTTAGTTACTTATCTATATTTTTTATTCAGTACTATCCGCAGGGAGCATCCTAAAATGTCTTAAATCTACGTTAATCTAAGCGCTCGTTCCTCGAAACTTACGGCTTGGTTTTTAGGTACCTATTTAAGTTTTGACCTGCTTATGTTGTACTCGTAATTAGTAACAAAAAATAACAGCTAGTCATCAATCACTAGATAAAAATCAACAGTCGGAGGCCAAACTAATAGAATTTGTAAAACAAATAAAAATACAAAGTGGTTTCGTGATTTAGCTTTATTTTGTACAAAAATATTTAAAACCCAACCTGTGAAGTGCGTGAGAGGCTTTGAATTAGTATAAAATAAGTGACAACAGAGATCTACGAATAAATTCGATATTTCGATCGATCGATTTGATTCAATTTATTACATTGCCCGGTATCGATAACTCAACTGTGGAGTGTTGCCAATTGCCGCGCAGTGTAACACAGATACGCTAAGATTACACCACAAATGTCAAATTGATTCCTGCTAGATTCTCAGGCTGTTTTCGTGATCACCTGTCAATAATAAACACCGTAGAATTGCAGCACAGGATAATTAAAGAACAGACTATTGTTGAATTTTATACCATTTCAGACCCTCCAGTAAAGCAGCCACGCTGAACTCTTAAGTGCTTTATGGTCGTTTTGTATCACCACAATCATCATGATTAGCCTGGGGAAGTCCATTGCAAGACATAGGCCTCCCCTACGCTTACGAATATAACCAGGTACGGCAAACTTCACCTCGGAGCTCTCGGTACTCAAGATGTAAATATCTAGAGGTAGTCAGAGGTAATGGTTTGAAAGCGACCAAAGGAAGCAATGTGCGTGTAGCCCAAGATATCACAAATTATTTCTATCTAAGTACATGATTTTATACACAATTTTTTTTAGATAAAAAAATACTTTAAATACATTAATAATATCCATCGGAGGAAATTGAAATGGTCAGTTTGAGGCGTATCTATAATCTATAACAATCATAAAAATCTGTCTTGACTGACTGACTGACATAATAACAACGCGAACCCTAACCGCTGGCCGTAGATATTTAGGACCATACTTCTAAAAATCTGTCAAAAGATAAACAATGAGATAAACTATTGCCATCTCTTTTCAATACGTAATGACAAATGGAGACAAGACAAATTAGAAACAATATTTAAAGGTTTATAAGTATGGGAGTAAATTTTCAGGGGGTTTGTCTCGATATAAAAATATACATAGATACATTTTATTAATAATCTTTAGAAGTTATATGTCACAAATTAAGATTTACACCCGGGTAAACATTATAAATATGTACATTTATAAACATAGGTAATTGTTATACTTAGGTAGTAATAGTATCTTGAAGTATAGAGGTGCACTAAAAAAGAATTCCTGTGGAGTGAGAGTTAATTGTATAAAAATTGTTTTACGCGAACGAAGTCACGTGCTATGCCTCTAGTCTACAATAAAATGTATTTGTACAAATAACTCGCGTAGTAACTACAAATATCACAATACAATGTTACGTTTATTTTATCTTAACTAATGTAGATACAGTCAGCTGGAACAGTAGATTAAAAAATCTTTTGTGCTAAGAAATTTTTCTCTGGTTTTTGCTAAGAAAATGGTTGCAATGTTTTTTCTATTTTTAAAGATAAGATATATTTTTCTAGTTCCAAAAAATATACATATTGTAATATTCTTAAAGTACGCACCGACTCCTAAACTAGGAGGACCCGTTACCAGGCGCCAGGAGTCAGGATTTGAAACTAGTCCACAGCTTAGCAGATCTTGTAGTTCAAAATTTTGATCAAAAGCGAGTTAAGTTTTTAGAACAATTTCTAAAGTTGATATCTTTAATCAAAGTAGGTTCAGTTTCAAGGATGATATTACATCAAAATCTTATTTTTGAAGCAATTTTTTTTACGTTAATCTACATCTTTTGATTATATATTTTGTTTGTTTCTCCCATTAGTAACACAACATGATCAAAACACTTGATTTTTGAAGTAATACTTCTTATGCGACTTCCAACAAGGTTACGTTAAACGTTTAACACAGCCATGGAGGGGGTATGAAAGCACTGTTCTTTCTCTCTTTCTCTCATAGCCATTTACGTTTCGTATATTAAAGAAGTTTTACTTGAGTCCACTTTTCATGCTGACTGTACCTAAAGTGACCTGTGTTACATAGGGTTCTATATAACGTAATACAATCACACCAAGCACTTTAATAAACTTATAAAATTATATAAAATGCTTGTCAAATATAGTTGTGTCAGTCTGTGCAACGGTGTTGGTGTTAAAAATCTGAAAAAAGAAAAAAAATAGTAAATAGTTTAAAATAAATTGAGACATTCTTGAAAATGATTTTTAATCTATTTCTGGATGGCGTTATACAGGAAGCTAACAAAGTGTATTATTATAATAATAATAACAATGCTGGGCAATCCACACAGCATCATCTAGCCCCAAGCTAAACAGAGCTTGTGTTATGGGTACTAGATGATTGATATACTTAATACAATATATTACATACATATATATTTTCATTAACAGAAAATACCCAGAACACCCGGCATAAATATTTGCAGATCGTACATACATTTATCCCATGGCAGGAATTGAACCCGCAACCTCCTGCGCCGCAAGCGGACATTCGCCCGCCGCCACATCAATCATCTTACCATATGCAAGTGGATTTAAGGTGCATTGAGAGCAGTCCCTTGGCCACGAATCCCCGGTGGCATAGTGCGCATGAGTAGGGTCGGGCTCCGCTGTGGTACCGCTCGTGGATGACGAGGGTGGATCGCTGGCTGAACGCCTTGCCGCAGTGTGCGCACACGTGGGGCTTCTCACCCGAGTGTACTCGCTCGTGCAGAGTTAAGTTGCATTTCTTCACAAACCCCTTGCCGCATGTTCTGGGGACAGACAAACATCTGTAGTTATGATTTTTTTTCGCGCTCAGATAATTGGTTCCATAGAAAACGTTTTTTATTACGATGGGTACTTATAACCCCCTGAGGTTTTCGAGAGTGCTTTTTTACACCCTGTATGTACAGTATACAGCTACACACCCTCCTTTCCACCCAGCCCTCACCTAACCCCACTGAAAATGAATAATCAAAATAGAACGGTCACGTTTGTCCCTAGGACACGATCGCGCTATGCCAAGATCGGTGACGTCAGTTCATCCATCTAATTAATTTTAGTCTATGTTCATATTTACATATGCAATAGTACTAAGAATACAGTCAAGCACACAATTTCGGTTATTCCGAATTAAATTGTTAAATTTTAATCATAATGAATGAGAGAATCAGTACAAACTTGCAAACGTTGGGCTTGTATCCGGTGTGAATCCGGATGTGGAACTTGAGGTGTTCCCGTGATGAGAGCGCCTTCCCGCACACGTTGCAGAGGTAGTTCCTCTCGCCGGAGTGCGCGCGCAGGTGACGTCGCAGCGAGTTGAGGTGCGCGAACTGACGCGCGCACACTGCACAGCGGAGCACCAGCGCACGCGCACTCGCGTCCGGGTGAGCTGCCGTGCGGTGTGCCAGGAGATACCTGACAATATGCATTTGTGATAGACTAGTAGTTAATAGTTTATTAGTTTTTATAGTGCTTACCTGCACTTAAGGAAATCACAAAGATTTTATATCATCCCAAAAATTATTTCCTCGAGTGGGATTTGAACCCACGACCTTCCACTTGATACGGGTCATTTGAATCCTCGGTGGTGAAGTTGGTTATCGCATCGGATGATAAAATACTAGATAATAGACCTCGCGATAATAATAATAATGCTGGACAATCCACACAGCATCTCTAGCCCCAAGCTAAGCAGAGCTTGTGTTATGGGTACTAGATGACTGATATACTTAATACAATACATTACATACATAGATATTTTTTATTACCACCCAGAACACCCGAAATAAATATTTGCAGATCGTACAAACATTTATCCTAAGGCGGGAATCGAACCCGCAACCTCCAGCGTCGCAGGCGGACATTCGCCCGCCGCTCCACATCGGTCGTCTATCGGTCGAGATCCCTTAAAACCATGCAATAACCGGCACTTTCTCCTTTACCAAAATTGAAATCCGTCCATATAGAAAGCTACAGTTCGTCGTTATTTAATTAATAAACCTTCATTTAATTAGTCAAACTTTAGCTTAAAAGTAGGAGTTTATCTGACAAGCAACCCGTAGTCCTACTAACGGACGCTCGTACGGTATTAGAACTAGGGTTTAGAAAACACAGGAGTGTCAGAATGTAAGGGAAGAATTTATGGAAGCTGGATCTACAGAAGATAAAAGATACAGACATCGAATTTGTTAAAAAGAAAAAGTACGTTTCCAGAGTGCAAGCTATCACCATCCCAAATGTTAGCCGTGAAAGCGCAACATATAAATGTAGCGCCATCTAGCGAGTGACATAAGAACTATCTAGGGATCACGCTTACGAAGTTAACCCGTTTGACTATAAGAAATACCTCGGAATACCGTATTATGTCGGTCCTAGGACCCCGAAGAAAAGGTCGCTCGGTGGAAGATCTTCCCATTAAGTTGGAGGACATACATTACATCCACTTTCGCATTTATAAACATATACCAGGTGTAATAAGACTAATTCCGAACACTCCATAGGAACGTAAAAAGTTACCTACTGTCTTATAGAATACCACTTGGCTGAAAGTCAAATACATTTAGAGTAATACGATTATTTTGCTGAAATTCTTATTAATCAACACAGCGGTGTATTCCACACAGGTGTCATCGACCGCGCGGCAAGGTCAACTGCGAGAGCAACGCATTTTTTTGTAACCAGAATCATAGTCTGAATGCGCAGTTTCAGTTTTCGGAAGTAGTTTTATTACACCCGGTATATACATCAATAAGTAAAGCTCACCTCATATAAACAAAGCCCTCAGGACAGAGGTCACAGACAAACCTCTTCTTGAGCGGCTCTGTGTCTTCCTCGCCCGATCCGTACTTGTGCGTCAAACCTGAAAACACCAACAGACTGAGTCATAATCATCTTCCTGCTCTCATTTCACGCTGAATTGGGTCGGAACAAGTTTGAACTGGAACTTCATATTTTGTAAAACGTATCACACAAAAAAAAAGTAGGAACCGAGCCGTAAGCTTATTGCCTGCTCTTATATTATATTGCTGCCTCTGCGAGGAACTGACACTCAAATTCACCCAGTTATAAGACTATTCTAAGTGATCACTTTGATTCCATAGCATAAATCCCTTTTGATTTTGTCTTCCTTCCACCCTTTCCTATTTACAATCTATGAAGAGCTCCCTTTCCTAGTTTTTAGGTGTAATCCTACTTAAAGTATTAAAGGAAACTACCGTAAGGGACCTTTGTATCACTCATACCCCTATTTACGAATTCCAGGCAAGTAGGCATGTTCACACCTGCGAACCATCTCACCATGCTTCAGAATCTGATGCGGGTCCCGAAAGCTTTTCTCGCAAAGCGCGCAGCGGTAAGGCCGCCGATCGCGCGCCGCATGCCGCGCCCAGTGCGCCGCCCACTCACCAGGACACAACGACTAGAAGAACAGAATTAAACGATCATTACTACGATTCAAACTATACGCTTCGGCAAATATAAGCAAACTTAATAAAATGTATGGAAATTTCAGTTTCTTTTATTGCCCTAGTTATATTTAAAAAACAAGGTTTTACAATCATTATCGTCATCATCAGCAGCATCATCGACGTTATTTTCGGAAACACACGTTTCCAAAAATAACGTCCATGTTCACATCCGCATGAACTTATTTTCATACAAACTTCCATAAATTACAATTCCACTGAACTCATGTAGGGGTCGAATTTTAGGAATTCCTTTCTTAGTACACACCTCTACGCATCAAGATGAATACACCCTAAATAAGTATCTAAGATGAATGGTTTATAGTGTGCGCTGTCTATATTATGTCAGTCAGCCAGAACAAAGATTCTTATAATTGATATAGATAGACTGGTTGTTTAAGAGTTGAGTTGGCTTCACCTTCCGGCAGCGTGTACAACGCAGCGGCTCAGGATCAGGTTGCGGCGGCGCTGGCGGCATCTCGTCCGATGGACCTGCGTGTTGCCTGAAATAGACCATCACACTAATAACTAGTAGTTCTGCAACAGATGATTCATAGTTCTAGCAAGCATTAACTTTTTTTAGTAGTAATATAACTGAGTATCTCTATTTTGCGGAAATATTCTGCTCATCAAGATGAAGGTCCTAATCCAATCCTCAAAAAGCGTTTATTCTCCTAAGGCGGAGTTATTTAGTAGCCTTCTTTCTGTTCTTTTTTTGAGGAAGTATCCCAGAAAACCCCCAATCTAATCTATATAAGGTTTTTTTTACATATTTTTGAAACAACCATACAATGTGGTGCAGAAGTACTAGAAGGGCTGACCACAAACAAACTGGGATAATAGCCAGGATAATTTATTACACACAATTGGTATGTCGAATAAATTCATCACCATAATCATTAATGAACAAAGCCTTTAATAAGGCTCCTTCTTAAGAATGATTATTTATTTCCAACTTACCTATAGTGCTGTAGTATCTCAGCCTTGGTATAGCACTGCAGGAAACAAATACAGCAGTTAAACACCTCTACATCTCCAGGTTCAGTCTTCACCACCTTAACATCTACAGTCACATCTAATTCCGGCTTCTGATCCATTTCTTCCTTAACATCCGACTTTATATCATCATTTACAATTGACATATTTGTGCTATCAGGTAGCCCGTTTATCCAGTCTTTTAATTTCTTCTTCTTTTGTGGTTTCTTTTTGACCCCGTTTAATTCCTTTTTACTTTTTTTCTTCTTTTTTAATGTTATAAGAGATAAGTCATCACTATTATCCGAGACTCCATCATTAAAGTCTACTGTGTCTCCACTTTCCTCCTTCAAGGGGGATAATGATCTTGGTTCTTCTTTGATCTTAAATTGATTGAACACATTATTGATAGGCTTTATATTATTGGCATTAGGACAGTGCTGTTCACACCACTCCGTTTGTGTGCTTTGAGACACTTTACATTTGCTAGGGACAGGTGACACATTCTCTTTGACCCTAGTGAGGTCTACTATATCCTCGGAAACTACGCCGCTCGAAATTAGAACTGCACGTAATCTGAAATTCAAAGAGGTCACAATGAATAACAAATTAGTGAATTGATTAAAAATTCATGACTTTTATTTTATGAACTGGTATGGTATGTAGTAGATAGGTAGTCTAATAGGCGTGCGCTTGAACGTACGTACAAATACAACACTTGAATAGGTACGCCTTAAATATGGTAATACAATAAAGAATCGATAGGAAACAGATTCAGCTCACCTTTCCTGAACCTCGATAGTTTCATTGCAAAACTGGTAGAAATCATTTACTTTACAGCTGCACTTATCGCAAACCTTCTGCGGGAGCCGGTCATTCTTAAAAACCTGTCGAAATTGATCACTATACATTAAACTCAACGCAGCAACGATGACATCAAAATTAATAACTATCTATCAGCGGTAATTTACCTTTATCGGCAAATATAAAGACATCTTGAGGTACAGAGCGTTTTCTTCATCAAATATATTGTTAGTTACAAAACTTGGAGAACAACAGAGACGGCAAATATCGTCCATTTTACTAGCAAAAGAAATCTAAAATAAATAAAACTTTATCACCGCAGAAGTTGATACTGGGTGCGTGGTGTTTATTTTATAAATTTGCTTGCCATGCCATGCCATGAAAACGATGAAGTTGACGAATTGACTGACAGTACCTACTTGACAGCTGCCTGCGCAGATGGCGCTACTATCGCTTCAAGCGACAATTCAAATCTCTGTGTTACCAACACATGTTTTCAAAACCAGAGTATTTTGCAAGACCTAAAACTCCATATAGTTACTGTGAACATTTATGGTTGTATATTGACGGGCCTGGGGTGGGCGGTGGCGGGCGGAGATGGAGGATGCGAGGCGCTGCGCCAAACTTTTGATTAATGAACACAATGTTTTGTAAAGTTAACTTGGTTCAGGTTTATTGCAAATATTATCATGACACCGTAGACGGTATGTATAACTTTTGCAACTGAGCTGACCTTAGTATAAAATTGCATTCTTAATCAAATAAACTAATAGGTAGGTAGGTAGGTACCTACTTTAAATTTTAGCTATACATAGGTCTAACTTTGTAATTGTAGTTATAGACCATAACATAGCCTAGGTAACATCCTAGCTCGAAAAGATAACATGATCGAAAGCAATATATATAAGTAGGTGGCCATCTCTATGAAACGTACGGTAGGTAGGTGGCTAGGTCAAAAGAGGGCGTTCGTGAAAAAGGATCAATACTACTATGTGCCTACAGCAGTCCACACTACTAACCTGTACCTAACCTTATTCGCTAGGAACCTAGAGATGTAAACGCCTAATTATTATCTGACCAAGGAAAGCATAACTTCCTGAAGCAAGCACTTTTCGCGCAATATGTTGCGATAAAGGCGTCTACTGCCACTTATCTTTATCTTTATCGTGCGCCTTCAGCAAATAAAGTGTAAAAAACGAGATAAAGGCATGGCAGGATACCTACCTACTATTGTGACAAACGTGGACTTTTCTCATAATACGTTGCGTATAGTTTAGGGAACTGCGAAGTAGGAAGATCAGCTCTCAGAATCAATACAACATTATTTGTGTAAACGAATGTTACCTATATTGTTTTTAGACTCGTTTTGGTATCTATCTATCCGACTACCTACCTATCTGCCAGTTTTTTTACCCCTTCATCCATAGAGAAGTTAATACTAGGTCTAGAAAGTTGATAAGTATTCAGAATATTTAGTAACATCTGGTAACGATTCAATCAATTTACCAGTTTTTGGTTAATTATAGGGTCAAACGCCGCTTAGACAAAGAGTGGGGTGAGCTGGGGTGAGAATCTGCATACGAGAATCTCCAGGTGATATCGGTCGTATGAGTTATTTACACGAGGCAAGTTTTTTATATCACTTGAGTACTTAATAGCATCTTCAAGGAGAAAAGCACTCCTCATCTAACCGGTGCTTTATTCAAACAAAATATTTTTCTACATGACAAGGCACATTGACCTTGCTTGTTAAGTAGTACCTACAACCTAGTAGGTAGAGCCCTTAGTGAAGGGCTCGTCCAGGGAAGTACTACCACTATGCCTATTTCTGTTGCCAAGCAGCTTGCTGTGTTCCAGTTTGAAGAGTGTGGGTGCCTAAGTAAAGAACTACCTACATTTTTTTGTCACCGTTTGCCATAGTAATATGGCGTCCAATGATTTGTATCGTTATTCATCCTCTTTATTGATCAGGCACCTTAGGTGATCTTGCTTTGTTATGTACCTATGTCATGTAGTTATGTATGTTTGCTCTAGCAAAACTATCGAACCGTTGATCCGACCCTCATGTAGTTTGGTAAGTCTATGAAATCTTGGAAAAATTACTAAGGAATTATTAACCAAATCGAAAAAAGGGATACTTATTATATGGATCTTTAAAGGGGCAAATCAATCTTTTTTCATAGTTTCAATGACTTTATACATATGATGCATACCAAGTAGCCTACGAAGTTAGTAGGATGTAGTCAAAGGCAAGTCCATACATTGTGTTAGTACATTGTACATGTACGTGTTCTTATAGAGATCGCTCACAATTTGTTGCATGTCGATATGAAATTGTCAATACTACTTATTAGAAAATAAGAGATGACCGAGATTGTTGCATTTTGAAACCAGTATTTTAGGATCGCAAAGACATCGTAAGATCTTGAACTACTAGTAGTAATCAAAATCCCAACAGTCTGACTGACCTATGTCAACACACAGGCCACTGGTCTTCACTGAAATGGGTTCTCAAGACTTGAAATTTGGATGGTATTCTAGCACCAGGGGCCCAGATCTCGTGAGGTACCTACCTATTTCGTCAAATTTTAGTTTTGATCGTGTCAATCTTTAAATGGTATTCTTTGAAACATTGTTTGAAACTGACATTTCAGACAGGCCCAATTTTGACAATCAATATATTATGGTCTCAGTTTAAAAAAATTTGGCTGTAGTAGGCTCAAACTAAGAAAGGAATTCGGAAAATTAGCATCAAAAACTGAAGTATTTTTTAAAAGGTTTCTCTGAAACTGTGTAAGTATACTGGTGAAAAACAATGTTCACATCACATGGACTAAGTCACCGTTCGTAGGTAATAATTTCACAAATTGTAGGTATGAGGTCTTCTTCAAATTTATTAAGCAAGGAATTATTAAGTAAGGTAGGTCCAACACTACTTTTTGGCTTTTTCCCACACTGGTTCTTAATTATGTTTGCAAAATAAGTTTATTTGACACAAAAATATGAACATGATCTTAATTAAAATAAAAGGCAAAAGTTACCTACTAGACAAAAACTAAACTACAAGAAACATAAAAAGAGCAGGAAGAATAGGCGGAGAGTAGCCTGCCTTATGGATAGGTGCGACAAACAGCACGAAAACGAAATACCACCGACCATCCATGGATATTATTTATACCTTTCTAAGTTGTTCAATAATTGTCATTGTTGTTGTTTAAGTTACAAGTAGGTAGGTAGGTAGGTACTTATTGATTAGGTATCGCCCTCATGCGCGTTGCACCGTATATTAATTTGAGATAACCTCGGGCTCAGAATGTACTTGGTTATTAGTTAAATAGCACAGAGATAGAATAGACGTAGGTACTAATCTCTATGTCTGATGTTTACATTCTACTTATAATAATTTAAAAATTTAAATGTATGTTCCTATTTTGGACAATTAATAATAATAATAATAATAATGCTGGACAGTCCACACAGCATCTACTAATTATTACAAGACAGCTGAGCTATGCTGATACATACTGATAGATGATACGAAAATAAAATAAGTAAAAAGTAAACAGGCCTGTGCAGCTATTGTGGATGGTTTAGAGCGTCACAGGAAACTTTTTCAATCGTGCCTGTATTTATGGGACCCTGTAGTGCCTTGGACTGGATTTTAGTTGGAGTAAGCTTACCCAGTACCTATTCCATCATACCTTAGTCAGGCTATTTCACAAGAAAGACATGATCAATACGTGCGGAGCTAGCTAAACCACGGGTTTCTTCACGATGTTTTCCTTTATCGTTGGAGAACACCGACATTTCACACATAAGTTTTTCAAAAAGGTAAATCCATTGGTGCACGACTGGATTTGAACCTTAGAATCAGAAGATTCAGAAGGCGAGGTCGCCCCTCCTAGAAAACCAATGCTCTAATAAAATCAAAGTAAAAGGTACCTGCAGATATTGTTATTTCTTAAGTAGCCAAATGTGTCACTTTTCACTGTTTTATCAATGTAAAAATATATAATTATGCTAGGAGAAACACCGGCGACTTCGTGATTAAAAAAAAACTTCAGCTTCTGCTGTTCCCTCTACGGATTTCTTTTGGTAATTTCATTTTTAATACACCCTTAGGCACCAAGATAAACCTACCCTGGCGTATCTATTGCAAGCCGTTTAGGCTGTGCGTTGTCTTTGTCAGTTAGTCAGGGCAAAAATTATTATAATTGGTTGTCTAGATCTGGTTTCATGTATGTTTTCATATGCTTATTAAAAGTACATATACCTACATATATGTCTATTAGTCGTAATAAAATTGTCTTCTTTCTATAGTACAGTAATACCTATATAAAAATATACTAGTAATGTTAAAATCTTAAAAGCATACTTCATATTCGGGCTTATTCACTTTCGTGTGAAAGTTTTTCTGTATAGGCATCTAACCCAGTTACTCGTTAGTATATTGATAAGAAAAAATAGGTTCAGGTGCGGCCACTATCAGAGATATTTGGTGAAACTGATTATGAGCTCATGTCTTAAATTATAATATTATACATTCTACAAAAATAACATTAGAAAACTTGTAATAAATTTTGTTTCCTAAATCGTCTGTAATTTATACCCAGGTAGCAACAGTAAGCTCTAATGGTGTTGGCACCTATGGTAGCGGGGAATTTTAAGAAAGACTTGTCTTAGATAAGTACAAGGTCATTCTCATACTTTCTTATTTTAAAATCTGGGGGTAGCAACAAGAGTTACGTAAGAATTTCATGAGTGACGGACAAGGAGACGTATTTCTTTCTAACTGCTGTCTTGTATTACTATTCACACTTACACCATACTATTATTATACTATAGGTATAGTAGGTACCAAAGCTTTCAAAAATATGAAAAATTAATATCAACGTTGGTGCAATCAATGGCAACCTTGAAATTCTTGATAAACATGAGATGAAAATCGATACCTACCTACTATAAACTTGAAGTCAACTTTGCAATTGAGTAAAACAAGCAGCACACATGCTGTGAACTCTGGCTTAACTTTAACCCACATAACAAAGTTCAATGTAAACACAATACGGCAGAAGTTTCCGAAGTTCCAGTTCACGGCCGCGAGGAGAGCGGGCGGCTCCGCCACCACGTCGCGCCTTTGCTCTCCCCGCGCACCCCTCGACCCTCACCCTCTACCCCGGACCCGGGAACTTCCCTCCACCTGCTCCTACGGCTTAAAGTTTCCCCACAGCTAGACGAATTGCTTTCACTCTACAGACGAATAAATCTGTAGTCCTCTCCGCTAAGTCTTTCATATGGTAAGGCGTATTCATTTGACAAAAAATACTCGTCACTTAGATTTGCCTACATTATTTACACCCTAAAACGTAACTACTGATCTAAAACATTGTTATATTTGAGTGGTAGGTAAATTGAAAAGTCCAATCAGTAGTGCCAAACTTTATTTCCACAGTAGGTAATAACACCTGTTTAATACAAGTGTTCCAGAAAGCGCACACCTTGTACCTTATCAAGTGACACCGTTTGATATGAACGGTTGCTACCTTATCTATCATGTCGAAATTCTTCCACGTTGGTAGGTACAACCACGATAACTATTATCCCAGTGCCTATGAACTATACAGTTTTTCCTGATTCCATGTTTCGTTTCATTCTTCTTTTTCGTTGTGAATTATAGTTATTCGTTTTTGATTATTTTCATTAGATCAAATGTGATTCTAATTTGTTCGATTTACAAACTAAGTCGGCACATAGGTATTAAACGTGCCAGAAAATGACTATCGCAATGATTTCATACCTTTGGATTACCTTATCTCATAAAATACTAAAATTGATAAGACTATAAATAATGTTCCAAAAGGTTTTTTCAACAATGAAAAATATTTTCTGTAAGTTCCTACTCTTACATTTTTGGTTTTTTGACAAACCAGTAGATATACCTAGTTAAATTAATTATCAGCCACAAACTAGATAATTATAATTGTAATAAAGGTGTATCTCCACAGTAAACAGTACACTGAGGCGTCGTCGTGATGGTGTTGTCGGCAGCAGATAGTGGCTCGTAGGCAGCGGCCTCGGACGGATCGAGGCGCCACGTGCCGCCTAGGAGCACCAGATCTCCACATCAGCTCATCGGTGCCGAAGCCCCGCGGCCTCGTCATCGCACACTGGCTTATCGCTGATACCTTACCGATTGGTGGATTGGAGTGTTTGCGCGGTAGATATGGCTCGCAAAGGGCCAATCGATTCCCCGTTTCGATGAATATTATCACAATCATGGTGGACGTTTGTACCTCGTGGCAGTTCCCCGATAGATATCATATCTGAAGATATCGACGAAAGTATAAATATGGGCCCATCGATCGATCGGGTCTCTATCCAAGTGCGAGCTGTGATTACGATTGACTGTGAACACGGGCTGGTGTGTTAGTGCATTTCTGCTGCGGTGCTCTACCCTCTCCAGGCAAAGGGTAACTTCATACAGCTTCTGTATTCAAGTGTCATCCCGTTTTAATAATTAGATTTTAAAGATAATTATAACAGATAATAATTTTCTACCGTAGTAAACATTTACCTACTATACTTATAGTTTAGTAGTTTATTCACGTGGCCTCTTCTTCTATTAAATGCCTTAAATGCAAAGTAAAGGACCAGCAGTAGCCTGTTGTTCTGAAATAATAATTTAGCAACTGAATTAGTGTAACTGTTAAAACAAAATGAGGATGATTACGTAATAACATATGGTGTTCCAATGGCACATGTGTTCACTCGTTCCATGTTATTCGTTGGATGTGTCTAGTTCAAATTATCCTCATAATTACAAGTGTTAATGTAACTCATACATTCATATTATTGCTATATGGAACCACTGACGTGATAGGGAAAAGTGTTGCTCTTATCAGAGAACGTTAGCCGCACCTTTTCAAGCGGTGATAGCGAGCCGCCGCCGCCTGACTTCATATCGAGCGCACACTACGATTGTCACACGGAGTAAATACGCTGTAGATTATATTACATTTGACTTATAATAATTGTTTACTTTGTTTCACAGAGCGCAGAAATGACTGAATAGGCTTTACGACTGAGTTGGACAGGGGATCTTGACAGTTTAATGTCATAACGCTGCCAGATCTATCTTTCCAGCTCACGCGTGAAGCCACTTCTCAACAGCTTGACGTGAGGAGAACTCAAGGAAACTATCGCACAGAAAATATACGCCAGCATTAATTTAGCAATATAGGATTAAGTGGAGGTGTGATCTCTTCACTTTTTAAAATTAAAGTGAGATTCAACTCCTCCAACTTAACCCTTATTTGCATAATCGACACAGACGAGGCGAAACGACGACATCTTGAAGAAATAAAGATTGTTTTGTAGACCTTACATTCTATAAATAACGCAGCAAAAATGTTGTTATTAAAACATAGGTAGGTAGGTATTTTTATATTCAATTGTTATAAAATATCTGGACTGGTTACGGCACCGGTATAAATGTTAGAGAATAATTTAGGTAGGTAGGTACCTAATTTAGGTACCTACTGTCAAAATTTTTGTTTTACCTTGTTGAAATTCCGATCATCACAATGTTTTTAACTACCTGCCTATAGTATATACCTACCTAGTTCCAATATTTAAGTCATTAATCACTAGTCATAGCTATATACCTACTTACCTACGTAAATATATTCATATGAGTACCTATGTAGGTACCTAGTTAATAATATATATTTGTCATTCTTACTTACTTTTAGAACATTACACAAAGAATCAAAGCAGGTATCTATAATGAATATAATTACTTAGGTACCTACATAATGTATACACCATACATAAGGTTCTTCACTATGGAATACTGTGCATGGTTGGATAAGTTAGGTACTAGGTATTTACCAATATAAATTGTTACCAAGATACTGTGTTTTACTTACTTTCACTGAAATGGAGAAGACAAAAGTGTAAAAATGCAACAAGTGCTTGAACATCAATTCACATGAATATTAAATATGTAATAATTGGTTTATGTACCACTTGACTTGATTGATTTGCGATGAAATATTGCACCCGTCTCTCTCTATCTCTACTCTATATAGCCAGATATTTCAAACAAAGTTTTAAACTTGGCGCCATTGTCTATGGCTATGAACATTATGCGAGACCTAAACGCTTGCGACAGTACTGAAGTTAGCCACAAATCTCTATAAAAAATCACAACAGCCAAAACAAAAAATGGGCAAAAAAATGTTGGTAACACCGGTGCGCTAAAAAAGCTTGCAAACTTCACGCACCTAACCTGCGCTGGACATCGACTCGTCCGTATCTCTAAACTCTGGGAAAATGTATATTGATTTTTCAAAGAAAACTCTACCTATGTAACAAAACACCATCCGCGGAGTGTTTATACGCGTATCGGAGTGCCCGCGGTCTAGTGCTGCGTCGTCGTGATGGTGCGAGTGTGTCCGTCGTCGCGTTACCAGTGATAACGGAGAGAGTGTCGCGTCGCTCGGCCGACGGGCCGGAGCCCCGAGCCGGAGCCCAGAGCCCGGCCGTGGCCGCCGGAGCCATGGACGCCGGCGCTGACCCGCTGGGACCCGCCAGGCCGTGAGTATCCGAAGTATGGGGGAGACGGAGCGCAGAAGCAAGCGTTGCGAAACGCGCCTCGCCTGTGAGCGAACGCGGCGGACATTCTCTCGCGGCCGAGGCGTCACGGCCTCCGCGTTGCGCCACCCGCGGCCCGTGGCTCCTGTGCCACTGGCAGCCCCCGCGGAGCGCGGCGTCCGAGCGTGACGCCTGCCGCGATCCGCGCTCCGCGAGGATGACCGGGATCGGAAATCTAAATCGTGTTCTGAATTGTGTTTACTCTGTTTGCGGAACGTACAGAACCTGTCGCGCTGCCCCCGAGACAAAGGGCGGACGACGGGCGGCGCTCCGCTGCACGCCAACTGCACTCGCCTTGCGTTTTTACGCTACGTGCATATGTATAGCTACGGCGCGCGGTGAAGGCTGCCGTGCCTACCTACCTACTCAAAGTTCAAACAAAGCGTTTTACCCACGAATCCGTACGGTGAAGTTCGCTCGTCGTATTTCGCGTTCTCTATAAAGTTTCGTGCGACACTGTTGCGGAGGTGATGTCATATGCGCTGGGTCTGGTTTGATGACATCTGGAACCGTCATTCGTCCGTTTTCGTGCGCGTTTTGAGGTTAGGTGGCTATCCGGGGCTCCCGCAGCCGTCCGAAGGCACTACGATCGCGCCGCACGCCGCCGTGCTGCACTCGACTCTTGAAGTGAGGTGATTAGTGACAGTGTATCAACCAGCATCAAAATTTGTGTTCATTGTGTGATTTGTCTGTCTCTGTAAATGAAAGGAATAGGTTCCTGTATGATCATTATTCAACAGTCATTACTGTCTGTGATGGTCAGTATTATTGGTGAGAGCCAGAACTGGAGCCGGGTCTGAACTCTGGTAGGTGTATACAGCTGCAAAGGTTCATGTGAGCAACAGCTGACTTCTTGTGCAAGTGATATTTATATGGCACAGACTCTAACCCATTTTACACCATTATTATTGACTTTTAACCTAGTGGACCAATGTCACTATCCTTAGATTAGAGATGCCCTGTGGTTACATCATGATATTTGTGATTGCAACTACCTATTGTCACCATGAAATAATGACCTGAATGAATACCAATACCATAAGAAACACTATTGAAACAAAGAAATTGCCTTTGTTTCAATAGTGTTTCGTAGAAGTAAAATGGATAAGAGTGAGCACTGTGCAGTGTTTAAGATAAGTAATGTTATTGATAGGTTGTTGATTCAGTTAGTAACTTGTTGGTTCTCCGTTGAAAACATGCCTGCAAAAAATATGAAATTAAGTAAAGTTGAAAGCCTCAAAAATAATTCAATTGATCTCTTTTACGTTCAAAAACCAATTAAATTTCCCATCTTTGTTTACAAACATGTCATAAAATGATAACAGTTTTTTTTTATGCTTGCAAAATCATACATTCATAATCTGATCTAATATTACAAAAGCTATACTATTCTGTTTAACAAGTCTGAAACCATCAAACAAGGAAAACAAATTTTTGTATATAAATAAATCAACAGTGACCTTACACACAGAGTGCTACCTAGTTAGTTGCTATGGCTGAAGTAGCCTTTACAGACTAACCTGCCATTACAATATACCAGATTAGTGGCTTGCTTCAAACTGAAATCTTGCAACGTAGGTAATACCCAATTTTTACAGAACAAGAAGTCATAGAAACTAACGAATGGGAGTTCAGCATAGGTATACTGGCTTTCCAACTTTTACTAGTTCACAGCTATGGTGTTTCCAGTTTAGAATAGAATGTATAAAGGAACGCACTAGGATGATGATCTGAATACTGAGCACCAATACTGTAGTCATCAATCCAGCTGCAAAGTGTGGTGATTATGACAAACCCCTTAAATAAGGAGAAATTATGTAGGTTGAAGGTGATATTTTATTTAGTTCTTAATTGCACCAAACAAAGTTTACAAAAGGTGTATTTAATGCTAGACAGCATTTTCTACCAGCCAACCTACCTTGCTGTTTCTCAAAAACTCACCTAGAAAAAATTTAAAGACTTAATTATTTTGGAATTATTTAACAAAGCGCTGTCATATCGTCTCTGTAAAAGTGTGAAAGGGCTATAAAGCCTGTGTACTCTTACTGCTGGGTTTAGACCTCTTTAAAACACTTTTCTCTTTGGTCCTGTTCCAATCTTCTCCGTTACTGTCCAACTACTGCGACAACATATTTGTACAAATTCATTTATTTTACCCTGCTAATATTTAGCTATATTAGTATTGGGTTCTTTTAACATGCACTTAGTAATTAATAGGCCTTATCAACTTAAAAGTTTGATATACCTAGTTGTCTAAGTTTCCTTGTGTCCCATGCTTGCATGCCTCATTACTTTATTATCTTTTAGAGCAAAATACCTACCCACTCCATCCTTATATATACAACTAGCTAGGAGATTCAGAAGTGCTTCTATCATTCGTTTTAAGAATTAATAGTATGCTATGGAATGGGGGCATGGTTGAAATTATGTGAGTCAAAGTGAAATTATGTATTATGTTTGAATGAAACATAGTTGTTATGTTGAGCATCCATCCATAATTTATGTTACATGCTCATTATGCTCATGATAAATGAATCATCTGTCATTCCAGGGCCTCCTTACCTCAAGCTGGTCATTGACCTGACGCAGGGTGAATATGAAATAATAAAGCTGGCACAAATTTTCTAAAATTGATATTGCGGGCTAGATGTGCTTACAATACAATAAAATTGTATAAAAAAACCGGATTGAACTAAACAGCATCTTAGCCTGAATAACTTTTTGCAAACTTTATAAGTACAAAGATCTGAATTAAGTAATTTATTCAAATAAAAGTGCAGATAAAATACCTACAAATATGCTTATTGTTATGTTGGTAATGGCAGTGGTGGTCCCGGGGCGGCATAGACTAAGAGAATATCCTATAGATGTTGTAAGGGGTGACTAAGGGAATGTAGCAGGGGATAAGTAGCAGCGTGTACTGAGTATATTAACACCAATACTGTGGTCACTAATATTATGTTTGCCAAGCAGGTGACTACAGTAACCCTCACAAAGAGGTTATATCTAGCAGTGGACTGGTTTCTGGATGAATGTTTGTTTAGAGCAACATTCTAAAAATACGATTTTCAAATATTATTGCGAATCTTCTTCTATTTATTCTGTGGTATCAATCCAGTATTCGCCCGACAATTTTGCGAATATCAAGTGTTTTTAGTCATGCCAGTCAAATTCTGTCAAGTCAGTCAAATTCTGTCAAGTCGGTCTGACATTGGTATTGAATAAAAAGATACCGTTTATATTCAATTCTTATGGAAACATTTTTATTTTATTAAGATGCCACATTATAAACATTCTAATTGCTCACACATTGCGCTTAAACCACAAGTAATGTTAGTCAAAATACAACTCAAATTACAAAAAATAACTTAAAATAACACTACAAAACCATTTTTTTTTAAGTAATTGCTGAATGATGTCAGCCTGCGACGCAGGAGGTTGCGGGTTCGATTCCCGCCTTGGGATATATGTTTGTACGATCTGCAAATATTTATTCCGGGTGTTCTGGGTATTTTCTATGCATAATAAAAACATCTATGTATGTAACGTATTGTATTAAGTATATCAGTCATCTAGTACCTATAACACAAGCTCTGCTTAACTTGGGGCTAGATGATGCTGTATGGATTGTCCAGCATTATTATTATTATTATTGCCGTGCGTAAAAACAATTAAAAGTTAAAAAGCTATTTTGCTTCCAAAAATTACAGAAAACGAATTCCGTATTGTGAATGAATTCGATGTTTTCTGACGGCCAAGTCGATTTGCATGTCCTTACATTACATAGCTGTCGTCTGCGCATAATGTCATGAAGTGTAATGTAGATCTGTCGACATATCTCACCTGGGCTCTCTGGGGGGCCTGGCGCGTCCCTCCCCGGCCCTGTCTCACTTTCGATCGACTTTTCATTTAAAATGTTCTTTATTGAGCTTAATATAGATTCAAAGAATATGATATATCTAACCACTGTACTTTAGTAGAAGATTTGTGAGCTGTTTTAGTTGGTATCTAGTTTTCTGCGTACTGAAGGTCGTTGCTCACATATGCGACACCGTTCTGGCACAGTAATGTTAAGCATTCAACTATGGGTTTTTAAGTTATATCTACCTAAATGTTACAAGTGACATGATACAGAGAAGGTTAAGCACACTTGATCAGTAAATGTTATTATGATCTAACTAAATGAACTTATGAACGACAAATTACTGTATAAATAGGGACAATTTAATTGACTGATGCCTTATTTTATTTTAGCTTCATTTAATTTTATGCTTTTTATTGATTGACATTCTTATTATTTTTTAATTCTGACATATTTTCAATGAACTATTGTAATTTCTATTTTTTTATTTAATTTCTTAATGACCTAAAATAATGTAAATATACTTGACATTGCACGCCTGATATGGCAGAATACATTGATACCCGCAATTATACAATACCACCTTTTTAACTGATGATTTGATTTGAAGGTCTTCAAAAAAAACCTGCTATGTTTCCTCCATCCATACATTATACGACTAAATGCTTTCAACTGTAATGCATCTCGATAGATCTTTGGGTAAATATTGGAAAACGGATTTAGAGCTGGTTAATACCATCAAAATGATTATCGGTAATAATCAGTTTGGAAGTTACAGACAGATAAACCCATACACTAACGGCCGAATACTCAAACGCAACTCTTTAATCACGTCGTTTAATCAAGCGACGAATTTTTGCCAGACTGTCATTGCAAACTGTCAAAAAATCCAACTTGATTAAATTTAAGTTGCGTTAATTCCCTTTTAAACTAACTTTAAAATTGCACCGTGTTTTGTCTTTTGCATTGAGAGGAAGCTTCAAATAAGATCCAAAACACAAAACAAGGTGTAACTGTTTAAAAGTTACGTCGCGTTTTTTAGTACCAGGGTTAGGCCTTAAATTTATAACACCTAATTTTGGGAGTGGTTAAAAATTCTAGCCACTTTGAAGTGTGTACAAAGCACATCTGGGTTTCAACCCATATTTGAAAGTTGATTCTTTACAGTGTCCAAGCGGTGTCGCGTACCTTTAGCCGCTGACAGGAATGTAAGATACTCTTCAAGTTAAACAAAATCTTGAAATCACTTCTGTAGATGGTAGACATTGAACTTTGACACATGCCTAGGGTGTCATGTCATCGGTAAATTATTCAATGGTGATTCGTGTCGTGATGTAGGCAGCCTTTGTTTGACATCACGCCAAGATCTTGATGACGATAGCAACAGTAAAGGGCTAGATCTAAATCCCTCATCAGAACTTTTGTTTCCACTGCCAGTCAAACCTCAGTATACCTAGAAAGAATAATGATGTACTACAGAATATATTATCCACTAGCCGTCTATCCCGGCTTCGCACGAGTTTTAGTAAGGATCCCTATTTTTTTTGAAAATATAATATAGCCTATGTCACCCGGGGATAGTGTAGCTTCCCAATGGTGAAAGTATTTTTTAAATCGGTCCAGTAGTTTCGGAGCCTATTACCATCGCCTATAAATACTGTTTCCTTGGGCCTTTTCTGGTTGGTTGCCTGGTACAGACAGATGGCTGTTAGAGATTTGCTTATTATATAAAGTGTTTATAGATTTAAAACTGATATACTTCTTTATTCTCGTGGTGAACAATAAGAGTACCTTAATCTGACGAGGATGTATGAAGAATGAGCATTTTGAGCGTGTTTGAAGAAAAGAGATATGTCAGGATCGTAGCAAGTAGAAATTCGTGGTCTCAGCGTACCCCTACGAAAAAGGGGTGGTGTATATATAATATGTAAGAGTTGTCTATCTATCTTTTCTAGTTTAAGACTAAAAACAGAACAGAACTTAAGGTTTTGAACTAATTATATGGCAAAAGATCAGGGTGCGTCCCAAGGACGAACCTGATATAAGATAAAGTAGGATTGTCTACTATTTCGTTAGTTTGAGACATATTCTAGTGCGTGCCTATTTACACAGCGCCATGTTATGTCTTCATCATTATAAGTAAACCTACGCTATCTGTTTGTATCGTCGCACACTACTGTCACATAGTCCCCCGATGCGCGACGCAGACCGATCGACATTTCTTCCACAATTGAGTCGTCTAAACAAACAATAGACGCATAGGTAGGTAAGGTCTCCTTGACGCGGGGGTCGCATACAAATCAATCGAGTAGCGTAAAAACTGGATTGTGCATCTATGGGCAGTCGCCGTGATCATGACGAATCGATACCACATCCATCATAATCCATTCAGCTGCTAAGCTCCTTGTGGGAACTCTCAACATCGAGATCTCGCTCTTCACACGAGCGACGCGACTAGCAGAGCGTTAGTCGTCGCAGGCGGCTTTATCGGTTTCGCTCATGCAAGTCCTTTCTTATTAGGTACCTGCTATAATGATATTCATGGCTCGACGTTACGTCCGGCCGGGGCCAGCGACTTGTTAAATGGAAGCTAAGGCCTCGACTTCGCATAAGCGCAAGCGATGAGTAAGACAAATGGTATCGATGCCTTGGTATGGTAGAGTTAGAGCCTATTCACGTTTGCTATTTTATTGATCACTTTTATGGAATGCCAGTATTAAATCGTTGGTTCAATGCTCTTTATGCTAAACAATGATAACCCTCATCGCTAAGCTCATGTTCAATTACTCACAAACACTGCCTTAAGTTTACGATTCACGCTACGCTCAACTCTAAGCTTATCCGAGCACAAGGCCGGAGACTTTCTTGCCCAGACACAGTCCTATTTACTTTACGTGCTTATGTATCTTTCTGGCTGCGAAACCTTTATATAAGCGTACGTACATAGCTACAGAGGTAGTACATAGATAGGACGCTTGTGTGAGTAACCACAGCAGTTTCGTCTATACTACGCTATACGTATGTTCTATTTTGCCGAGTATGAGGTGTGACAGAGCGGCACGTTCGTTCGGGCGGCGTTTGTGTTCGTGCAAGGACGACCAACGTTATAGCTACCTACCTACCTACACAACTATAGAATATTATAAGATTCTAGCGTAGCTTTGGCTTTATAGTTTAACATATTATTACCATATCGCGACAGATCATTTCAGATAAAAATATTTGTGTTTAATCCTGCTGGAATGACTATGGATCAATCTCAAACATTTTAAAAAAATCGTTGGCACAAAAATATTCCGCGCAAACGCACGACTGCCAGCCCTACCCTTGACACTTGACATTAGTCTGTCAGGCACGACTGCGAGCTAGCATCGCGTATCCTATAGTTATGACTGGCCTGCAAAAATACCTTGAAAATATGATGCTTTGATTTATATCGTCAAACTAATGCAGGTTACTCGATGAACTCTGCACTTTTCTTGAATACGAAGGCCAGGCTCAGATAGAGCCAATTTGCAAAATTGAGGAAACATCTCTAAACGTGTAACAATCAATCAGACCCGCATAGGTTTCCGCAATGTTGTACTTCCTTAGTTGGAATAATCGAAAATGAAACAATAAAATGTTTGCAAACTCGCACAAAGCATACCTGGCATCCACGAACATACCTGGCATCCTCGTAAAATCTGGTGGTCCTGCTTTAAAATAAAACAAGGGTGAGGAATGTCACGATAGTCACGAACCGACGCAGGAGGAGCGTACCAAATGTCAGAAGTGTCTCGGAATCAGACATAGGATCAAAAAGTTCACGGCAAAAAAGATAACTGACAGCTTGAGACGACGGCGAGGAAGGCGAGCTCCCAAAGACAATAGGAATCGTATCTTGAGGAGCGTGCTTTATTTTAATTCTTCCAATCTATGAATCTCAGCTTTGTTAGAAAGGTTCGGATTCACAGCTGTAGCTTTCCGGCCGGATGCATCTAAAAGGCTCCTCTAACGTGTAAGAAACAGAAACCGACAGTTGTGAATACCGGCGAAGGGATAGCACAACCACTATTATACGGAGCCCGACCGGCAGATTACATCTCCCTCTTGCACTTACGCGTAGAAAAGAGAGGGTCGACCACTGAATGCATGCGATGCGGGTCTAAGCGTCAAGTAATGGTGAGCGGTGTGCGATGCCGGTGACCATCGATCGCCGATCCCCAGAGCACGAGCACTTGCTCATTCATTACAAGAACATAACTCGCAAAAACTCATTTGCGAAACACATTCGGTGGCGGGCTAATTAGCTATTCACAGATAAGTAGGTAGGAACGTATTATACATGTCTCGTCGTAGGTGTCTCAGACACGCGCTACCGCCAGTCTCAGCTTGTTACTGCGATGCGGTGTGCGCCGCGGCGGGACATAGTTTCTCAACCTTGGGGATGTGACCCTCGTGGGGTCGCCGCTTGAATAATTAAGATTACAATCATTATGCAGAGAAAAAGTTTCTGTGACTATAGAATTACTAAGTACCTACCATACTGTTTGATTTTGTTACGAAAAATGATCTACGCGAGGTGGCAGGTGTAGCAACACTGAGCCATTTGTCTCATCTCTACTCACCTAAGCTTAGCCAAGGTCTTTTGCAATATTACACGTTACACTGCATACTTCAACTGCTAAGAATTTAGCAAGGAATGCTTTACGCTGACATCAGACAGGTTAGAAATTGATTGAACTTTGTTGAGGTGAGAGTTTACGAGTACTCAAAGTTGGTAGACATCAGCATCGCACATTAAAAGCTACCTACTAGTGAAATTTCTAACAATAAGTAGCTCTGGCGTAGGTAGAGGGAGGTAAAGAGGCGGTGGGGTCAGACGGGGTTGAAATTAAAGGGACAGCTGACCCACCCTCCTCCGCTCTTTGCTCTCGTATTTACGTTGTTATCAACGTTCGAGTCGAGCCATATAAATTATGTACGTGTGTTTATTGAGTTTAATCGTCGAGTCAATATCTACGGTTCTTATCTTGAGCAGAACTGGGTCGTTGTACTTGGTCTTCTCGCGTCGTTCTACGCTTTATAGACAGGTCATAAACACATACATACGCAACTATACCTATGTACAGACATTGCAATAAAACGTGCCTATGTGCAGCGTGCATGCACGTATACATATGCACGGAAAAAACGGAGCTTTAGCAAAGTACCAATTTGGCTTTGTTAATTTTTTTTGGGCTACTTACAACTAAGACTTATTTAAAACGCACAATAAAGCTCTGTTTTGCGTAACCAAGCAAGTTTTGCTGTATATTCTAGGTAATACTAACTGAGTACTTGGTTATTTCGAAATGAGTGCCTCAGTAAAAGTAACCTGTTCAGTTTTCGTTTGAAAATAGATAAGTTCTCAGATTTATAAACTGACAAGTAGATACTTATCTAGTTTTAGACTAATCCTACTCTGTTAAATTGTTAAGATTATATGATTACAAATAACCAAGACTCATTTAAAACGTATAATAGAGCGATGTTTGTAGTAAACAAGCTAGTTTTGCTGTATATTTTTCTGAGTACATAATTATTTCCCAATGAGTGCCTCTGTAAAAGTAACCGTAACAGAAATTTTAAATCCTATACTTTTATTATTATAATTCTTACCAGTGAGTAGGTAAGGACTTATTTAATTTTAAACAAATACTTGTTTAAATTTACGTAAGTCGATTTAAATTAGAAATACCTAACCATATAACATTCGCTGCTTATAGGCAGTGTTATCAACCTTTTTTACGTGTAAGGAAAGGGAACGGGATAAGCAGGACTATTCAAACTTCCCGCTAACGAATCATCGACACGGAATAACATATGGTCAAGATTTGTGGAATAATACTTTTTTGGTAGGTAGGTTCTTTAGTTCCTTGCAGAACGCAGACATCAAAAACTACATAAATACTTGAATTTTGCGCGAATCTGTGTCAGATTCCGTGTCGATGACTCGGTAGTAGAGTTTAAATAATCTTGAAGGACTCGAGCTTAGAATAACTACCTACAAAGGTTTTACAAAAAAATAAAAAGTTTTTTAAACTATTTATTTGAAATTTCAGCCCTTGGCAAATTGTGTTTCAGTCTTTTTGGGAACACGCGCTGACAGCACTGCTTAAAACCAATTTTGTGCTTTACAAATAACAAGTAAATTAGCTATAAACAAACAAGTAACATAACAATCAATAGATGAGTGTGTAATGCTAAAACTAATTTAAACATGTAACATAGTTGGAATAATCGAGAAAATGGTTACGCGTTGACATGTGAATTGTGTAATCTCGGAGAACGCGATACTAATACTAGGCACTCGTGCAGTGCAAGGACAGCGGCCATTTCTTTACGAGAAGTTCTTGGGTGCGAACACGTGAGAAAGCGCACTAAAATTCGAAAATAACCAGTGAGAGAGCAGACGTTAAGTTGAGTGAGATTAAGTAAAATTTTTGCAACTGAACAAAAAACGTGGAACCAGTGCTCCTTTTTATTAATAAAAATGAACTGCAGTACAAAATACCCGATGGATGAAGACGTAAGGACTTACTGCTTGGGGCTTGGAAATAACAAAAATCAAGCAAAAACTAATTGGAAAATATTATAAAGATAGCTGAAAGGTATAAACGTCGTTAAACATATTCTAAATAGGTATATTTTTGTTCTAGATATAGATGTATTTTAAATATTTTTGTACAATATTGTGCGTTAATGTTGAAAATAAATCATTTCTGTACTACAAATGTTATTAAAAAGTGAAATAATTTAGAATTTAGTTTATAAACGAATGTTAATTAAAACTTTATTATATCATATACATTCTTTTAATATTAAAGTACCAATGCTAATCTACATTTTTACTTCTAGCTTATTTGAATCGGTATATTTAGCAATGTTGTTTGCCGTTCTTCAGCGCGTTTATTGGGTTAATACTACTAAATACTTAGCTGCAGGTACCTACCATTTCTAAGTGACAAGAATATTTATATACTTAAAGCTGCTCTAAGTTCAATGCAAGTTCAAACTTAAAATAGTTATATGATATATATAGATATGCTACAGATATTTAAAGTTTGAACTTGCATTGAACTTAGAGCAGCTTTAAGTATATAAATATTCTTGTCACTTAGAAATGGTAGGTACCTGCAGCTAAGTATTTAGCAGTATTAACCCAATAAACGCGCTGAAGAACGGCAAACAACATTGCTAAATATACCAATTCAAGTAGGCAAGAAATAAAAATGTAGATTGGTTGTAACTAACCCAATAAACCCGCTTAGGAACAACAAACAACATTGCTAAATATACCAATTTAGGTAGGTTCGAAATAAAAATGTAGATTGGCTGTAGCTAACCCACTGAACATGGTTGAAAGCGCCGAGTAACTTTGCTAAGTATACTTATTTAATTTATTTAAAAGTAACAAAGAATATTGGGTATCGCTACCCAGTGGACACGATTTCAGCGCCGAGTAACTTTGCTAAATATACCCATCTATTTGACAAAGTCACTTTGTTAAACACAGAAACGTTCATTAGCTGCGTTTACAAAGTTGGTTCGATTAAATTATCGATTTAAACTAAGATGCTTGGTTATTGTTGTAATGTCATGTCAAGATCTATAATATATATGTGGGTAGATAGGTTTTCTTTAATGAATAAACAGTCGATACGCAGCTATTGTCGTTTCACTACATGGTGACAGCGGTGAACGTAAAATTTTACGATAAAAAGTTGAAAGTGTATGTTTTAAAGTTAAAAACACGAAAATAAGCTTATTTGTGAGAAAATTATGGAACATGCGCGACCGCCGGCTGAATTATCATTGGATGGAGGCCCAGCAAATCGCGCCGACGCGTGGCGTAAATGGCTCAAGCAATTTCAAGTATTTCTCAAGGCATCAGGAGTTTATAAAGAGTCGAAAGATATGCAAGCCAGTTTACTTATCAATTTAATTGGTTCCGAAGGCTATGACATATTTCTCACTTTCAAGTTTAGTCCGGAAAGTGATCGTGACGACATCGAAAAAGTCATTGAAAAATTCAACGGCCATTTTGGTACAAAACCCAACACTACGATGGTGAGATTCAAGTTTTTTACGCGAAACCAAGAAGACGGAGAAAGTATCGACGAGTATGTTACAGTTTTGAAACTTTTAAGTCAACAGTGTGAGTTTGACAAGCTGGAAGACGGCCTGATTCGCGATCGCATCGTGTGCGGCGTGCGAGAGAGTACTGTGCGTGACAGGTTACTGCGTAGCGAGCAGCTCACACTCGAAAAGGCTATCGTCATATGTCAATCGAATGAAATCTCTAACGAGGAGGGTCGTAAAATAGAAGGCGTAAAGATCGAGTCAAAAAGCGCGTCGGTGGATGCCGTATGGAGCTCGCGAGGAGCGTCGCGAGGGTCGCGAGGCGGCGGCGGCGGCGGCTGGGCGCAGCAGCGCTGGCGCGGAGGCGGCGGCGGCCGCGGCCGTGGGTACGGCGGCGGCGCGCGCTCCCCGTATGCTGGCGGCGCAGGAAGCAGTGACGCAGCGGGAACTTCCCAGCCTGCACGTGATAGTGCATGCGCGGCCTGTTCTAGCGCGTATTGTGATGCTGGATTTCGATGCCCGGCTAGAAATGTGAAGTGCTTTTCGTGCGGTAATAAGGGTCACTTTAGGAAAATGTGTACGGTGAACAGATCCAACAAGGTATTCTCGGTACAGGAGGAGAGAGAGGATGATCTGTACTATATCTCCTCTCTGGATACCTCGAGTCATTCACGATCCGCGGACAAATGGTATGAGACTTTAATTCATTCTAATAGTATGACAAAACATCAGTTTAAATTAGATACCGGCGCCGACCTGAATGTTATCTCCAAAGATAACTACCTAAAGTTAGGTCTATTGTTGCACGATCTAAGTCCGTTTAAACCGAAAGCTATGTCGTATTGTGGAAATTTATTGCCTATAGTTGGATCGTGTGTTTTGAAATGGATGTATAAGAATAAAGAGTACAGCATAAATTTTGTAGTATCTGATCATAATTGTGAAAGTATTTTAGGTAAATTTGCAGTAGAGAAAATTAAGCTAGTGCAACGGGTATATAGTTTAGATATAGACATATACAGAGATTTATTTGAGGGTCTCGGGCGGCTACCCGGGCACTATACTATACCTATTGATAAAGATTCATCTCCTTGCATTTGCCCTGTACGAAAAATACCTATAAGTTTGAGGCAAAAGTTGCAGACGGAACTGGAACGCATGGTGGAGTTGGGTGTAATAAAAAAGGTGACTCACCCCACTCCTTGGGTAAATGCTATTGTAGTAGTGGCTAAAAAAGATGGTAGCATCAGAGTTTGTTTGGATCCGCGACCTCTTAACAAAGTTATACGTCGTCAACATTTTCCATTGCCTACCCTTATGGAAATAGCCACGCAGCTGAAAGGGGCTAGCTGCTTTAGTAAGCTGGATGCTAGATCTGGATTTTGGATGATATCACTCGATGAAGAGAGTGCAGACTTATGTACATTCGGGACGCCGTTCGGGAGGTTTCAGTACTTACGTCTCCCTTACGGGATAAATTCAGCTTCCGAAGTTTTCCATTGTAGGGTGAAACAGCTGCTCGAAGGTTTAGAAGGGGTAGACTCGTTTGTCGACGACATTATTGTTTGGGGTGTGGATGAGAGCCAGCATGATGAACGCCTGAAACGGTTAATGGATAGGGCCAGAGAAGTAGGTATAAAGTTCAATCGTGAGAAATGCGAGTTCAAGGTCCCAGAGGTGACCTACTTGGGGCATAAATTTAGTGTAGAAGGAATGAAAGTAGACGAAAGTAAATCAAAAGCCATTAAAGAAATGCCATGTCCGCAAAACAGACAGGAATTAGAAAGATTCTTGGGGATGGTTAATTACCTATGTAAGTTCATTCCTAACTTTTCTGAAAAGGCCACTCCACTTAGAAATTTATTAAAGAAAAATAATGAATGGCAATGGGGTGCGTGTGAAGATCAAGTGGTAAAAACATTAAAGTGGGACTTGTGTAACGCGCCAGTGTTAAGTCTGTTCGCGGCTGACGAGCCAGCCGTGGTGTCGGTGGACGCCAGCTCGCACGCGCTCGGGGCGGTGCTGCTGCAGAACGGGCGTCCGGTGGAGTTTGCGTCCCTCACTCTAACTGACACTCAACAGAGGTATGCTCAAATAGAGAAGGAAATGTTGGCTATAGTTTTTGCGCTCGAAAGATTCCACCAATATGTTTACGGTAAAAGCGATGTACTTGTAGAAACTGATCACAAACCACTAGAATCGCTTTTCAAAAAATCTTTAAATGATGTTCCAGCTAGGTTACAGCGCATGATGCTCCGTGTTCAAAGATATGACTTCTCTGTTATGTATAAACCCGGAAAATATATGTATGTAGCAGACGCACTTTCGCGTGCTCCGCTTTCAGAACTAATGCATGAAAAAGTTTCAGATGAAGTCCAGAGTCAATCCTGTTTTTTAATCAAAAATGTATCATTTAGTGACGAAAAGATTAATTTAGTACGGGAACACACAAAAAGAGATATCACATGTCAGTTGTTGATTCGTAATATAAAGGACGGTTGGCCGTTAAACAAATATGAAACTGATGAAAGAGTGAGGTCATTATGGGATAATAGGAATGTCCTTGAGTATTATGATGGCGTTTTATTTAAAAGTGATTTAGTACTTATTCCGGAAAGTCTCCGTGCCGACATGGTAGTGAGAGTACATGAAGGACATCTAGGTATAGATAGATGCAAAAGGCGCGCGCGCGAAGTGATGTACTGGCCGGGCATGTCGCACGACATCGAGCGCGCGGTGCGCCGGTGTCGAGTGTGTGCGCGCCACGCCGCGATGCCGCAGAGGGAGCCATTGATTGCTCACCAAATACCTAGCCTCCCGTGGGTCAAACTCGGCTCCGATATATTTGAGTATAAAAGAATGTACTTCTTGATCCTGGTTGATTACTTTTCTAACTACGTCGAGGTGTGCCCATTAACCAGTATTACTTCTAAAAGCGTAATTAAGGCTATGAAGGACCAGTTTGCACGGCACGGTATACCACATGAGTTGATAACAGACAATGGCCCCGCTTACGCCTCAAAAGAATTTCAGATTTTTGCAAGTTCCTGGGCTTTTAATCACATCACGTCATCCCCCAATTACGCCCAGTCGAATGGTCGTTCTGAGCGCGCTGTGCGCACAATAAAAACTTTATTGAAAAAGTCGCTGGACGATGGTTCCGATTTTTATTTAAGTTTACTAAACTACAGAACGGCGCCGAGAGACGGTATCGCGAGTCCCGCGGAACTTCTCATGAGTAGAAAGCTAAACACACGTCTGCCGATTCATTTAGATAAACTCAATCCGGCTAGGGACAATACCGCAGATTACCAGAATATAACAAGCAAGCAAACAAGTGCAAAGGCCCGTTACGACGCCAGCTCAAGGGAGCTACCACCTCTCAACACCGGTGATGAGGTGATTGCCGTGGACGGCGGCGGAAAAAGACGAGAGGCACGAGTTACGGGTCGCGCGGTACAACCGCGATCATATTTTGTAAAAGATGAGTCGGGAAGAATTTACCGTCGTAATCGTAGGCATTTATTAAGAGTGAATTCGCCGACTTCTTCTAACGATAAGGAGTTGTGTAATGAGCATGAAAATAGTGATAGTAGTGTGTACGATGATCCCGACGAAGAGTTATTAGATATTATAGTTCCAAACAATGAAACGGGTAAACTTCTCGGATCTGAGTCTGCTAGACCAACGAGTCGAGTTGAGAGGGCAGCCGCCCGGCAGGCAAAGAAGAGAATTATAGATATTGAACAAAAGTAAGCAATTCAACACAACCTACTTACTTAATGTCATACATATCTAATACCTGTACGTTATGCCCGTTGCGCAATGCATATATACCTACTAACACTCAATACATTTCTATGTGATTTTATTATGTAAGCAAAATTTGCATAGCATGTGTAAATAATTGTAATAATCTGTTATCGATGTCTAATGTTTGAATGCATTGTTTCTGATAAATTTAGAACTTAAATATTTCATGAAGCAAGATTGTTATAGGTACATGTCTTACTGTTGATTATGCCAATGTGATTCAATAACAATTTAAAAAGTAATATACTTATATTAATTTAACTCTTTCCCCATCAACTCGATTTCTATTTTGTTTCTTTAAGGGGAAAGATGTTGTAATGTCATGTCAAGATCTATAATATATATGTGGGTAGATAGGTTTTCTTTAATGAATAAACAGTCGATACGCAGCTATTGTCGTTTCACTACAGTTATAACTAACATAATTACTCGATTCACGTACACAATTAGGTTTGTTGTCTTAACCAAAAAATAAACGGTTGGAAGTTACCAACTTTTTGGATTAATATTACCAACTTATTTTAGCAAACATGGCTTGTCTAGCATTAGCAACAAACTTTGCAGGCTCCCTCCGAGCCGAGTTGCTTGGTTGTAAATAGCAATAAGTTATTTAATTCCAACCGTTACGTTTTTTCCGTGTGCGTGTTCATATTTCGAAGAAAAGTCAATGTGATTACCGAGCGACGCTGACCGCATGAATTTTTCGCATTCGTTTCGTTCAACGGAGTAAGAATGATTCCAACTCATTAATCAATTAGCTCGGCTTAATTACTACATTACGAACTGGCGAAAAGAATTTGCGTTTTTTGCGGAAACCTTTGAAAGTGTTTTACGTAACGTGTGCAATGTCCATGTTTGTGGGAAGTCGAAGTGGTCGCATCGAGCGCTCGGCGAGTGCACAGTGCATGCCCCAGCCCCCACGCCGCCGGCCGGGGCTCACCCGAGTGTGAGCCGCTCGCTCCGTCCTTGCCGGCTGGCATGCGGGCAGCCCGAGGTGCAGAGTTCGCCTCTATACAGGTCACACTATACATACATCGCTATACCACTGGGTAGGTACCTACCCACATCTACGCTACACTACACGTTCGTGCTGTATACTATACATATACACGTCAGATGCAATCACGAGAGCGCGGGCTTGCGTGATAATGATTTAGACTCGCGTGGAGTGGAGCGTCGTTTTCATAGAGCGAGATACGGTTAACCCGCAAAGGTCCTTGTAAAAGCGAGTATTTATGGAGCTACGTCACGAAGGCTCGAAAGATGGCGCCCTAAAATGGTGTCCCTATGGGCAGCGCTGCGATGACCCTTCACGCCCACCATGGCAGTGCTTGCATCAGTCGCGAATGTTGAAAGTGCATTGTCCTCTGGCGCAAGCGTTCATATGTGCTGATGTTATTTACCTGACGCCAAAGTACAAAAAAACCGAGATTACGCGTATATGGCACCTTCGAAACCGTTGTCAATGGTAATGACTAGTGGTTTCCCCTCGAACTAAGATCTCGTTTTTACCTGAACTACCTACAAAGTCATTGAAACTTAACAAAATGTGAAAATTCACGTTGTTCACCTTTTGATTTTCCAAATTTGGCTATTACCGTTTTCGTTTGTTTTGCTATGGCAAACTTACACAAGTAGGTACATGCAACGCTGATTCGTCCAAATCGTTTTATTAATCGTCGCACAATCGTTAAAAAATTATCTCCAGGACCACCCCAGACTAAAATCCCGAGGCACATCAGGTTTTTGATAGTACCAAATTATGAATCCTTGGAAAACTTCATGTTACCTTCTCGGTCTACACCTAGTAACATCATGCATAGCAGTGTTACTACCACACTTACGCGTAAGATAGATTTATGCTGTGGTAAAGTTATTGCTATGTCATTGTTGACCACAAGTTTAGAATGTACTGGTTTTCAAAAGAAGCAGGAACCTTTACTCGACTTCCTTCGCCCCAGTGGCGTTGCTGTTATCCGCAAGACTCCTTATTTGCCTACTCGAGCGCGTTTGCATCATATCTATTTAAATTGCAAACTAAAATTCAGGTTCTTGTTGAATTTGCATTAGAATCCAGTTTTTTTCCGTCGAATTAGAATTCACATGAAAAAGGATGCCTGGTAACACTATCTTTGATGCCATTATTATTTTCAAATGGAATTTATATTATATGCTATCCAATAGGTATTAAAGTAATTGTATAGTCTTAGATTAAAACTGAAGGTTCGCTTCTGCTCAATACTTAATTAGATATCTCTAAATGGGTTCTTGTCTATGTCATAGAATTTTGATACTTTGAAAATAAAGGCGTTACCTAAGTTACCGAGACTCTGTTTGTAGCTATTTAAATCTGACTTTTGAGTTGTTATATCTTTAAACAAATCTTCAGAATTGAGTAATTAATATAAACCTTGTTGTTGCTTAACTTCATTTGATTTTGTCTCTGAAACTCTGCTTGTTGATATTACGTTTATAATATTCGTTTGGTGTCTTTTTTACTCAGTCTGGTACTAGTCCTTGCAAAACAAATATTGGCTAACCGACAATGCCACTAAAGGCGGAATCTCATTTGTGCTGTGCCGCGCCGCGACTCCGCCGTCCCGCTCGGTACCGCACCATAACACGCACACTACTCCCGCGTGAAGTGGCACGGGCTTACGTTTTAACCGACTTCAAAAAAAGAAGTAGGTTCTCAATTCAAAATATTTTTTCTTTTTTTTATTAAGTTACAGAATTGGTCCGAAAACTTGTATGATCATCGTCTAACATGTTTTCCCCCTAATAGGATCTAGATTTTATACAATTTTACCTGGATACATAGGTAAAAAAGTTTAATAGACGTAAAAATAAAAGTGAGTGATCAAAATATACAGTTTTGCCAACATATTTTAATAAGATTGAATATAGACAGATTTTGTATGTATAATCAAATATGGGGGAGTGTCACGCAGATCGAAATCGAACGGAACTCGGGACGAAACGGGACCGCACGGCGCGGGATTGCTATAGTGTGCACGTGTTCTTACAAAATATATGGAACCAATCGGCGCGGCAAAGCACAAGTGAGATTCTGCCTTGATGTGCCACCTATCAAAGATTCCGAATATCTCAATTATTCAAGAGTTACCTTGCTTATAAATGTCTTTAGATGCGTTCTTCGACGTTGTCGGCCTGAATGAGTCCAGTCATGGACATAGGGCTCCTTCACATTGGGGGGTTTATCGTAGTCATCGCACTTGGCAGGCGGATTGGTGATCGCCGTATTGGTGGAAGAGATACTGCTGCTAATCCCCTGGTGCGTTCCCTTTATCACCCCTTACAACATCCACGGAAAGTAATCGTCTTATGCTGGGACCTCCACAGGGTGTGCTTATATTCACCTACTTTACTTTCAGAGGTTTGGTGACGTGGCGTATGTTTACCGGCCCAAATGATGACACATCGACACATGGAACACACCATACGTACACGTACGCCACCTAATAAATATGTCGCGTAGGATCGATTTCGTATATCTTATTAGCCTTCAGATATGTATTATCGTTTTGGGCCTGAGACACATGACGTGGTACTACAGATAGCCTTGTCCGCTAATCTAGCTAACCTATTTCGCCGACCGTCAGTTCTCACACTGAAACAATGACCTGAATACCTCATTTGAATATTTACTGTCAATTCATCAACGCGGTGTTCTCACGCGTTGTTCCGTTTTTGGAAGAAAAATACGAAATCATCTGAAGTCTGGTTGATTATTTGGGATTAAATGACGCCCCGCTATTGCAGAGGTAAAATATTCAAAATTTCGTCGTCTAAAAAGCTGTCTGAATGTTAGGCAGATCTATCCCTCTTTTGCGGGGCTTATCTCGACCTTCACTTCAAGTGTATTTTCTAATTTGTTTCATCTATACCAAGCATAAGAATCTTTTTCTAACTGATCAACATAATAATGAATTATGAAGGAATTCCCGAAATGCAACCCTTGAACGGGTACAGAGGGGTTTAAGTTTGTATGTGAAAATAACTTCACGCGGACGAATTCGCGCGCGTTTCGTTAGTGAAGTATTATTGAAGTGCTCTGTGGTATATTCTTTTTCCAATCCTGCAACCATTTCAAATGCGACTTGTGTCCGCATTTTAATCAAGACTTACAACGTACAAAAAAGCAAAGAGAAACAGTAATTGATTCTAGCTCTCCGTGATATTCTACTGAGCAATGTTGCTGGCAAAACGTTGCTTCCGAACTTGAAAAGACTAATCAAATTACTGAAATAAGATTTCCTCTGACTAGCAGGGTTAGTTTGACAAAGGAAAACATTATACTTTACTCAATAAACATCAAAATACTTTGAAACAGCTTTAGGTATTTCGAACGTTCGTGTTTCGCAGTTTCTGTATTCCGAGTTACAACCAAAGAAGTTCACCGATTTACAACCAAATTGCACACACACAAGCAAACTTTAACCGCACTGGGTAATGAAACACCTCGTAAAATAAGTCTCGTAAGTTGTTTAAACGTTTCAATTACCCATGAATCAGTTTACAATATCGCTCCTCCATAATAATAAAATTCATCGATTAACATAAACAAAAAACGTCAACGTAAACGCCGGCGCTAAGTAATCGTCGCACTGATAAATAAATGTTAAAATATTGAATAAATAAACACACCGCGGCCATTAACGAGTTCATAACTGTTACACAACAATTGACTAATATAACGGCGCGTTTTGTTTACTATAGCTCCAATAATAGTAAGTGAGCAGCAATAATTCAAGTCGGTTTATGAATGGAGCGCGCACGAGACGTTTATGTATATTACATGTGGCATTCTGTCCGACTGACGACGCTGTCTCCGAGCGATCACCTGATTTTATGTTTCAATTTAATGTGTACTTATCGAGCGAGTTTATAAACTATACAACGATACCGTATCCAAGTAATTTGTTAGTATACACGTTTACTCACTTGTTGGGCTTATTTGGAGTTTAAATTGAAGTTTATTGAACGATGTTGTTCTCATTTCAGTCATTAATTTATATCTTCACATGTTTTGAGTAACTCTGGAACACTTTCTTCATGAAAGTTGGTATGGTATCATGTGCTTTTAGAATCTGCTCGAACTTTTGGAAGTATATTTAAAGGATTTTATTTGAGTTTAAATAGTGAAAGAGGAATCTCTGATGAGAAAAGCTGGGAAGAGTTCCAACTTGCGATGAGATTGCATTGCAGTTTGCAGATGTTCCCCCAACGGCATCGCCGTTTAATGGTCGGTATATCGGATAGTATCTTCAGTTTACTAACACGTGTTTTTGAATCCAGTATGATTCTAGGTAGAGGGCTTTATTTAGATAATTTTTCTCTCTTTTTTATATCGTTTGTCTCTTTGACCCAGTCTTAGTCTATACTATAATATTATAATGAGGTAAAGTTTGTGAGTTTGTAAGGTTGTAGATGGTAATCCCTAGATCTACTGAACCGATTTTGAAAATTATTTTACCAATAGAAAGCTACGTTATTTGTGAGTGTCATAGACTAATGAAAAATTAAAAGTAAAAATGTTTACCGCCCAACAAAGTGGGCACGGGACAGCTAGTAAGAGATAAGTTTCCAATATCGAACTTAATATCAATCTGGGACATGTACATATACACTTAAAAATGTATATACAAGCACACAAGAATTGCTGACATCGCAAACTGACTTGTTTACGTTAACTTACCTGCCTCCACAAATTCTAATGTTACGCTGGTAGATTGTCTGGCTGATTTTAGCTTATGCTGCCCTATTTCGCCATCAATATTAACTAAGTGTATCCTGTGTTGCGTTTGTACCTATACCTGAGGTACATACGTTCACACACACACGCTCTCTTATCCACTTTTATAACTCATCTCTGATTTTCTTGAAACATATTTAAGCGCTACGGACACGTTTCTTTTAAACTGCAATCGCAGTCGACCTTGCAGTTTAAAACTTAGTATAAATTCCAAAACATATAATTTTAATAACAAGTTATGTAATTAATGTAACACGTGAGCTCCAATTTGTTACAATTCAGTAGAATCAGTATGCCTGGATGCAATCAGTTCCCGGACATCGGTAGATCTCAATTCGGCCCAAACCACGTCATGTTTAGTAACCTAAGGTTGGTGGTGGGCTCTAGGTGAGATGTTGAGCTATTAGCGATCGTACGCGCATCCGTGCTTGCTTTGACTTTCTCTTGTGATAAGATCATTTCCCGGGTATCGGTTTGCCAATCACTAATTGAAAGACTTGAAATTCCACTTGGAACGTGGGCGTAAGCCATCTTGGCCCACGTTGTGTTATGGTGTGCAATTAGGATTGTAAACTATATGATTAGATGGAAATTATACATAATTAGTTACGTTTCTTGATTCCAACTTCGTACTCTTCAAACTTTTAAATATTTTTTTTACCTATAATGCTATTCCATTACCTAATAATGACTAAAGATTTGTTTTATAAGCTATGCTTAGTTTGGGGCTAGATGGTGTTGTCTAAAATGTTCTCAAATATTTATTTATTTACTTTTTTTTTTATTTATTTACTTATCAATGATCTGAAGTCTAAATTTAAAACTGAGATTTATTTTCTTTTATTCCAGCTGGGAATTTACACCAACACACTTCAGGCCGGCTTACAATAGGCTAACTAAGGGACAGTTTTTCTATTCTATTCACTTATTTATGACTCTGGTCTGTAACCTTGACATACATCTTGCTAGTGCCAAACGAATCAGGTAGTTAAAATATTAAAAAAGTCAACTGGGAGAAAATATTTCTTCAGAACGTAATACCTAATATATTTCATCCTTGATCACTTTGTGCAAATAAAAACGTAAAATAAATCCTTTTACTAATCCAAATTAAGGTAGTTATATTAAGCTTTACTCTTGAGACAAAGTACGATTTTTAGCACGCTTTAAATAAAATTAGTTTACACTTTTAGCATTGTACCTGAGCCTATGAGTCCCGGCATATTTTTCACAAATATGAACACAGTCTATTTAATACGATGATCGTAGGGGGCAGCAAAACCATGTCGTCTGCGTTACCGCTAATCCAGCTGGTTTTGCTAAGCTCAACCATCAGCTTTTTATATATAGGTTGAAAAGTTTCGGTGAGGTGATTCCCCCCTGTCTTACACCAAAGACCAACATAACCTTTACTCATCAGAGAATGCATTAGCTCATTTAACACGTTTTCGTACTAATTTTTAAATATACAGATAACACGCCTTGGTTTGCCACACAGCTGGTCGTAACCGAGTGAAAAGCTTTTGATAAGTCCGAAAAACAGGCATACTCAGGCGTTTTTCTGCTTGTATTGTACCAGCATGGTTCAGGCACAAAACAGCAGATTCACTAAACCCAAACTGCCTACCGTTAAAAATGACACCTGTAAACTTAAAATAACACTAGAAAAATGTGTGCTTCCCGAGATGAAAGAAAACTGTCTCACAGCCTACAATTATTTATATCAGCTATTTAAATTATGTTACTTGTCATCTTACCTGTATGATACTGACAGTGACAACTAGTTAACGTACAAACTCGCAGCTTTACATAATGCTAATATTTTTACTTTATATCTGTCTTCGTAGTTAAACTTTTTCAACATATTTAGGGTCCTCGCTAAGTAAGACTTATGTACAGACATTAGAAAATTTCAAAGTGTAATGAAAACAGACATCTTCTTACATCGTCTTACATGAGTATGTAAGACATAGTTTAAGCCCAGATTAGAAGTTGAAAACTACTATTCACTGACCCTCTGAATACTGATGTACGTTATTTAAATTTTGCTTAAAATGAGTCCTGTCACTGTTTGTTATTACTCAATAATTTAAACAGATGGCAATAGTTGACAAGATGACAATAGTTTAAACATTGTTTATCTTTTGACAGATTTTTATAAATAAGACTTTAATTAAGATTTTTTGTTACTTGTTACCTGATTACTTTGAGGACCTGTCGTCATTAAACTAATTGTAAAAGTTAGTGTCTTAGCTGTGTTTTGGTGCAGTTTTTCGGCATCACTTTTTCCGATGCGGTCTTTTTGACTCCCATGAACATCTCTCTCTAGCTCATCTAATAATTAATAAATAAATTAATAAATAATAATGCTGGACGATCCACACAGCATCATCTAGCCCCAAGCTAAGCAGAGCTTGTGTTATGGGTACTAGATGACTGATATACTTAATACAATACATTACGTATATAGATACTTTTTATTATACATAGAAAATACCCAGAACACCCGGAATAAATATTTGCAGATCGTACAAACATTTATCCCAAGGCGGGAATCGAACCCGCAACCTTCTGTGTCGCAGGCGGACATTCGCCCGCCGCGCCACATCGGTCGTCATAATTATCTTGTTCCTAGCTTTCTCCTTCTATCTTCTTCTATCAGTAATGTTCTTCATGAAGCTAACAAGATAATATACGCGTTTAAAAATGTTAAGCACCTTGGCACACGAGCCGTTATGATTTACCAGTCTGTGACTAATATAATCGTATCTGACCTTGCGTTTTCGTTAATCTGTATATCCCGTTACTGTGGGTGGAGGTGGCTCTAAATGGAATTGTGAAGGTCCTCTATGACTTATATCAATAAATGGACTTAATGTGGTAAAAGTTCCGAGTATCCTTAGCACTATCCATTGAGCTTGGTAGCCAGAGCTTTGACCAAACTTTTGGCACATGTCCACTTTTTGTATAGTGAGACAGCATTCCATACGCGTTGGATAAAATAGCTGTTTGCTGTAAGTAGTTTGCAGTATCGCTTCCGATAACAAAGCGAATCTAATGACGACGCACACAAACGCGCTGCTCGACCTGTCAAGTAGTTCAAATTACACAAGGGATGGGAATAATTTGAATCCTGATACCTTTTGGGCAGGCTACATTTTAGTTATCTCAGCAATTTTTATATGAAAATAAAACAGGCCAAGTGCGAGTTGGGCTCGCACACGAAGGGATCCGTAGGTACAAAAAATCACGTCACCTGTGAAAATTTTTAACTCTAGCTATCACGGTTTATGAGATACAGCTTGATGGCAGACGGACAGACAGGCAGACCGACAGCGGAATCTTAGTAATAAGGTCCCCTTTGGGTACGGAACCCTAAAAACTATCCAGTGAAATTAGCATTAAATCATTGGATGAAAATTGATGAACGGATGGTAGATAAAAGATATTAGTTGGCAACAATATTTTTGTTCTGTCATTAATACCAATATTTTGGAAGATGGGTTAAATGAAACAAAAGAAAAAATTGTTTCTAATTATTTAAGAGCGGCGTTTACATAGGATTTTTACTTTATTATCTTATAAACAAGCGGGTAGTCAAACGCACTAATTCTGGGGACTCAACAAGTTCGTGTCTTTATACGACGCTAAGCGGAAATGACATAAGAGGATTGCCTACTGGAAGGCAGGAGTAGAAGAACTCGCGGTGCTCATCTCTTTCTTACTCATCACGCACGCAGCCTATCCACCTTCTATTTGAAGGCCAATTAAAAGCACTCTGCTGGCTGGAAGCAGTGAGACAAGTCTCGCGGGATAGGCCTACATTTCGGTGCCTTTCGTACTCATCGTAATCTTTCACATGTTGAGCCCATCCATTTTTTAATTGCCTTACCTCTAGCTAGCAGCGGTGAGAGAGAAATAGTATAGTAAATGGAAACGAATGGAATAGTAAGATGTTGTTATTGTTGCAGGGAGGAGGGTGAGGAGAAGCCGAAGCCGACAGAGAACCAAGACGACGGCTACGAGACGAGCAACAGTGGCGAGGCGGCGCGCCGCAAGCCCTCTAGCGCCGAGGGCTCCCCCGCGCCGCCGCGCTCTCCACCGCCCCCCGCGCCTCCCTACGACCCTTCACCCCTCATGCGCTATTCGGAGCCCGAGCCCGAGTACCGCGCCTTCGAGCCCCCGCCCGAGTACCAGCATTTTCCCTTCCCGAAGTACAACGAACCTTACGCGTTCAAGCGTGACACCGGCGACATGCCGTTTGACATGTCGCAGCATGCGCACCATCCCCCTGCTCCCGTGCCGCAGCAGCCCCCGCCACACCTACACCAGCATCACCATGGCTATAAGCGCGAAGAGGATTACAACGGCGTAAAGCGCGAGTGCGAAGACCCATACTCGTTCGTAGAGGAGGACCCTATGTGCGGCATGATGCAGTCGCAGCCGCCGCTGCACATGCAGCACATGCACCCTCACCCGCACCACCACCCACACATGATGCACCAGCAGATGATCATGAACCAGCCCAAAAAACGAGGAAGGAAGAAGAAAATCAAAGATGAAAATGGGTAAGTGATCCTACAACTATTCTTTTACAGAAGTGTAACTTGACATAATTGACGGAAAGTGATTTGTTTTCTTTGTGATACTGTTAACTCTCATTATATCTATTTTCGACTATTATAGGAGTGTTAGAAACTATCCAAGCGCAATAAAACTCCATCGGAAAAATTAAGAATATTGAATACGGACTCACTTATGGCTTTACTCATAAAAAATCTGTCTAAAGATAAACAATGTTTAAATGTTCTATTATATTCTTTGATATGTATTATTTAAAAAAGCTATTTTCTGCTTGGAAAGCACTAAGAAACAACAATTAAACCTGACATGTTATTCTTCCGTGCAAGACATGAGGGTCTAATAGTAGCCTGTCACGGCCCCGGGCCATCCTGCCTTCACGCCAGATCACAGTAATTCAAACGGACGCTACACAAAGAGCCCTAACACCTGACATTTACACACACTAGACGGGTTATGCCTTGATATAAAGGTGCATGTATTGTTATAAATTCCTTATGTAGCTATACCTATATTTACAGGGGATGGTAATAAACAAACTCACTCAAGTAGAACCTGGTTAGAGCACTGTAATTTCGAGGACCATACCGCCGACCAGTTTTCTAAATGTGTACTCGTATTACTCACAGCATAACCGCAGAATAGTTAGTACCTACTACGTTCCGTGGGATAGTCAATTATAATGTGGACTTCATTCACTCCGATTCGGGACGCAAGAACTTGCCCGACTGACAGATTACCAAACATGCGTAGGTATTGGTTGGTCCCCTGAATCTTACCCTAATATAATACGTCTTGTTTCTTTAGAATGACGCAGGGTTTTGAGAAAACTAGACTCCCATATTTTGCAACACTGTTACTTGTCTTGGACCTGTTATGTCTGCGTTCGGACTAAACACAAATATTTATACTCTAAGGTGAATGGCACAACACAACGAAAATATTCATTAGTCATAACAAACTAAGCGCCAACAGGTGAACCGATTGTCATACAACTCAAATAATATTTGTGTGACTTTTTGTTGTAGACAAGTGGACGTCGATTGAAAAACGAAATCAATTAGTGGGATTGTTAGCTTACTCTCACTTCTCGGAACAGAGTCGTCTGTGTGTTTAATACGATGGCTCTTTTTGGCGCTACTCCAATCGTGTAATATTCGACAAACTTTTTGAAGGCTAACATGATTTATTATAATACCTCCAGTTGTTAAGCGGCAACAATCGGTTCATTCATGTCGATTTTCGTTTTCGTTTGCTACTTGTCTAGAAAGTCGATGTTGCGATCTTCAGGCTATTATATTATACGGGCTATTACGCTTGGCGCCTTTTCAAATAGTTTTGACAGTCATAATCCGAACGAATATTAAATCTTTTTGTTCAAAAGAAATAAGAAAACATTTATTGTGGTAGGAGTTTAACGTGGCTATGGTTATGGGCAAAATTGTTTTATGCTGGCTACTTTTTATTTCAACTTGATTTTACCCTGAATGCTTGATCTAGGACCTGCATAGTATTGTAATTGGGTCAAATGGTCTGATACCTTGGGGGTTGTCCTTGCTTTGTTAGTGTTTGTATGTCAGTGGACGACTAAAACTAAGTTAAGATTACTTGTGTGAGTAGAACTCTTAGTGAAGGGCTCGTCCGGGGACGTATTACCACCATGCCTATTTCTGCCGCCGATAACATTTTATTTACAACAAATTTACTCACGGAATCGACCGTGGTCTGGTCTGGTCGAAACTACTTAAACCCAGACTATTACTTACCTTATTTCTAATAAACTATTTACCTATTTAAAATAGACACCGTGTTTTGTCTTTTACTTTCACAGAAAGTTTTAGGGTAAGATCGAAAGAGACAAAATATGGTGTAACATTTCATAGTTACGCTGTGGTTAGGCTGAGTTTATGTACCTATACTAATTATAAGAATATTTGCCTTGACTGACTGACTTAAAGACAACGCACAGCCTAAACCACTACTGGTCATAGAGACTTGAGATTCAGAAAACAAATTTTCAGGGTATATTTGTCTTGGTGTGTAGAGGTGTGCTAAGAAAGGAATTTACGAAATTCAATCCCTAAACGGGTAAAGTGTGGGTTGAGGTTTGTATGAAAATGCCTTTAATGCAAAATCCATCAATTCGTTTTCTACGACCAGTGGTTTAGGCTATGCGTTGTCTATATATCAGTCAGTCAGTCAATCAATCAGTCAAGGTAAAGATTCTTATACTTAATTGGTATATATATTCATTTAGACCAACAGTTTGGCCACAGGATGATAAATAAAAATAGTTATTATTCTAGATCGACACAGTTATCTGAGAACAGTTACCAACTCTCTCATCGGAACACAGACTGCACAATAGTACAGGGGCGATGTCGGACGCAGACCTCTCCCACACACACAGCGTGACATTGTGACGTCATTCACACCCTTATGTCATTGGCAGCTTATGGCCCACGCCAGCCTTTTCTCGATAAAATGTAGAGTCTGGGGAGAATCTAGAGAGGGTTATATATGCGGTCGGATCGCAGTCGGTCAGGATTATTGGTGCTACCAAAAATCTATATCAGTTATCTTTGTCCTGGCTAACATTATAAACGCACAGCCTAAACCACTGGTCGTAGACTTTAAATTTACAGGGTATATTCGTTTAGGTGCATAGAGGTGTACTAAAAAAAGAATTCTCGAATCGAAGTTTGTATGGAATAACTTCACGCGGTCGAAGTCGTCGTGCTGCGTCCATGCCTGCATTGCCTTGCAGGTGACGATCGTTAAGAACTTGCACTACTCTGCGTCTATCAGCCTGGGGCACACAGATGTTAGGCTTTATGTGCTTGTAATTTCACCTGCACCCACACCTTTCAAACAGGAACACAGAAAGCTGCTTGGCGGCAGAAATAGGCATGGTGGTAAATATCCTCGGTCGAGCCCTTCACTTAGAGCTACTTCTACTCATACCTTCGATCAATGATACCCCTAGATGAGTCACATACAAAATCATAGCTATAAGCTGTCCGCGTGAATATATGTATACTTAGACAGCTGCATTTGTTTACTAACGAAGTGGAAAAAAATGTTAAACATTTTTAAGTTCAACCTGATTACAACCATGTCACCTAGTAAATAATGTCACTAATTGTCAAAACAAAATTTGACAGATTTTTTGTGCCGACCCTATATCTAGGGGTATCATTGATCGAAGACTCATACTAATCATCATCGAATGTACACGACTTTTGTACCTTTCATGGAGTTCTTTTTAGTTGTTTAACCTTGGAACAAATCAACAGAAGAGCTAAAGAGTTTGTTTGGTTTATAAAATAGTCCAATTCTTCGTGCCCTAGTTCTTTCAGCCCCTATCCTTGTCGTGATTAGGTTATCGTTTTCTTGCTAATCTAAGACGCCTATTGAATGGTAGACGTTACCACCTTTTATGTTGACCTATTTCGTTAGTTGCCCTAATTTTTTGACGGATTTGGGTTATGTAAGATAATACCTATCTATACCAATTATCAGAATCTTTGTCCTGACTGACTGACTAGTATATAGAATATACAAAGCATAACCTAAACTACCGGTCGTAGAGGCTTGATTTGATGAAATTTTCAGGGTATATTTGAACAACAACAACCCCTACACGGGTTCTGCGGGGATCGATGTTTGTTTGAAAATAACTTCACTCGGCCGAAGTCGCGCGCGTTTTGCTAGCGACAAATAAAGATTTTAATACCAACTGTGGTGTGGATTCATTTATTATCGGTTCGTTAATTGCATATCAAAAAAAGTGTTAATAGGTACTTTTGCTTTGTACAGTCAGCGACAAAAGTAGATTAACAATTTCAGCTATTCAATGCTCATTTTCTTTAGAATTAGCTAAGAAATGGTAATTTCAGTTTGCAGATAGTTGATGTTATGGCTCAAGGCGGGTAATGAAATAAAGTACAAAAGATTGACGAGAATTTGAACATTACAAATCAGAGTTATAACTATTTTCGCTGACCACAACTTATTTCTTGTCACTAGCCCGGCTCTGGCTACCTGTCTTAAAAAATACTGCAATCGGTAGAAATTACCATTGCTTTTTTCTGGTTAATAGAGCATTAGCCGGATTTCTTATCAGATCTATATCATTAGGTACTTCGCAAGCTTTAATTAAGAATTTAAATGTGATTCAAAGGAATCGATTCCGCGAGACTACAAACCCGCATCTTCACTCCAAAGTGATCCTTGTGTTTATATTAAATAAATACTGTTTTACGTTGACTTCTAAGTACCGTTTTAACCAGTTCATTCATGTCTGCTGCTGGCTGCTGCCGCTGGAGACATTGTGCGTAGGCACTATCGACTCTAGCAAGCGCTTATAAATAGCAAGTGTCGTAGAGAGCAGGCTCGGTTCCCATAGCGTGCCGGTCGCATGGTGACACAATTAGCGAGCGTCGGCCGCTGACCCCGCGCCGGAATTACTCCCGACCCACATCCAGAGCCCTAGCTACTGCCAGGAGCCCACACGACTGTTCCAGACCTGGCTAATTAGTGTAGGCCCTTTGGGACCGCCCACAAGGTTCACTAATTGGTCAGTTCACCCTGGTGGGCAGCGAGTTTCACAATATTTGTTGTCACTGGTTTGTTGTGCGTAACTACTTTGCATCAGTAACCAGCTTGGTTTATAAGGAGGCTTTACTTAGGCTCAGTATATTATTATCTAAGCACTAAAGGTTATTTGGCCTATGTTTAGCAGTGGACTTCTACAGGATGATGATAAAGGTTTTTTTTTTTAATCCATATGCTTCCGAACGTAAGAAACTATATGTTTCAGGAGTCAGTGATTTTTCCCTGTGTGTGAGGGAATTAATCTAAGATTTAGAAAATAAACACCGTGGTTTTCGGCAGCGTGTCTTTTCATAATCAGAAAGCTAACTTCTGAAGCTTTTAGAAGGACTCCCAGAGATAAGGACAGGCGTAGTAACTGACAGTTTGTTAAACCGCAGAGTGACGCCATGCTGCGATACGTTGTATAAACAAACCATTATTTCCTGTTTGTATGTTCTATTGGCGAACCTTAATTTATTGCATATACCTACATTATGCTATCAGACCTGATCGCGACTTTATTCGCTCTGTTTTTCGCTCCCAAATTACTAAATTGTATTGCACTAGATGACCTGCCCCAGGTTCTCACAAGTAAAAGCTTCTCCGGAAATCAAGCTGTCTAATGAAACCCGGAGTAAATTCCCTTCAGTACTTACCGAGATTAACCCGGATAGACAGAGTGGCGGGGGACTTCTTTGTACTATGTATTGATTATTCTCTATACTTCACGTTACCGCAAGACAGACCTCAATTTTGAACTTGCATATTACGTTTCTACCAATCTTCATGGTCATAGTCATGTCACTGAGCAATTAAACACGTCATAATGACTAAATGTATTATTTTCAGTACAGTTTAAGAGTACCACCTTACTGACCAACTGTATTGCATCTATTCGCGTGGTAACGGCCCTTCTTCCGATGATAAGGTCGTGGGTTCGAATCCCAGTGAGTTACTCTAGCTAGAGTCACTGTCATTTGCCGTTTATGTAGCCACAAAGACATTTTCAATACCGCTGTATCTCAACTCTCTTATCATTGACATACTGGACTAAATGCAGAGTGCCTAGTTGAACTGTCCAGTAAAGGACCAGTGTGGCACGGCGCACCTATCGTGTAGGCGAACTATTTGTATGTTAAATGCTATGCAGCAAAGCTTACACAGGAACTAGGCTAGGCCGACAGTGCAGTCTTTACGCGTATTTAAATTTGGTAGACCATGACGTAGGCAGGTAACGGACAACCGGTTACTGAGCGGGGTCTTATGGCCTCTTCAGACGCACCAATTACAAACCACACAGCGGACGCTAAGTTTAATGACAAATCTATATCCATAGTATAGTGAAGGAGATATATCTATATTTCGCGGCAATTTTGTGGGGATGTTGAAATGTTTTTGCATTTCTGTTTTATTGCTAAAACTCGATAGGATCTACGCACTTATAGGATAGTATTTGAACTCACAACCTCTGACCTCAAAGGGGCAGTCGAAGTCGGTATAAGTATACCCACTTGGTAAGCACTTACCATTATGTTGTAGGTGGTACGGTTTGGTTCTAAAGTGGCATGTCTAAATAGATCCTTATGGTACGTTTCGCAGTCTATCCGCCATGTTTTATGTTATTTCCGAAGCAATAATAATTAAGGCTCTCATCAGGCGTCTAATTGGTATGAATTTTGATTGGTATAACGTGTGACTGCACCGGTCAAGGCTTTACAATCATTAGGTAAGTGCCACCTGCTCTTTGCGATTTCAAAAGCGAAGAACTTCTTCAGCTATAAATCAATGACACACGTCAGCCTTTGGCGGTATACCTTAGAACCATCTCTAATTAGTGCCTGTCCGTAGTTAGGCGCCTAGTCTTTTGTCAATGCCTTTCATACTAGTATCATAGTAAGAATAGTACCGGTAGTTTCTGGCATCATTTCGTAATTAGCTAAAATCGTTGTCTGATATGTTGCGTGCGACTTCTCATGCCATAGTCCATCCGTAATGAATGACACCCCTTCGTAATTACACGTATGAAGGTTTGAGCCTGCACGGGTACGGTCGGAACGGGTGACGTGGTGTGAACGCTTACACATGGTTACACTGCGTTCGTCGCCCCGAACTAGGCTCAACGGACTATTTAAGAAAACGTCCATACCTACGTATCAGGATATTTTTGAACAACTTCTATTATAATCTGTCATACTATTGCATGATGTTGGTCCATGTTGGTTGGTCCGATTTACCGGCCGAGACATGAAGAGTCGATTCGTTATCGCAAACAGGGGTTTGATCTGTAAGTTTTTGTGCTGCGGCTTTTTCAAACTGCCGTTCGCGATATAGCAGTCTATAAACTGTGATGAGATCTTCGAGTAATCTCAAAACTTTTTCAGCAGCGTTAGTCACTAGCTCATATAACTGTCTACCATCTTAAATATGTACACATTTAATCTATATCAATTATAAGAATCTTTGTCCTGACTGACTGACATGTAGGCAACGCAAAGTCTAAACCACTGATAGTAGAAGCTTGAATTTTTCAGGGTATTTTGTATTTGCACGTAAAGGTGTACTAAGAAAGGATTTCCCATATTTCAACCCCTAAACGAGTACAACGGAGGTTGAAGTTTTTATTAAAATAACTTCACGCGGACGAAGTCGCGCGCGTTTCGCTAGATGGTATTATAAAAATCATGGTCCTGACAACGCAAAACCTAACCCGCGTAGAGACTTGAAGTTTTGTGAGTACATTTGTGTTGGTGCGTAGTTATGTACTAAGAAAGTAATTCCAGTAATTTAATCCTAAGAGACGGGGTTGAAGTTTGTAAGGAAATACTTCATACATATACAATACTGCATAAGAATTATACTAATAATGATTGCTCGACTAGTTATTAATAAAGACAATGTAAATAAATGCCCCAGAGCAGAGGTATCCTTACTACGGTCCTGGCACAAGGCTAACATGGAATGTCATTGCGCGTGCAATGATGCCGCAGTGAGTAGACAGTTTAAACTCGTACAACCCACTCTGCAGTTGGACGCAAGTGGCGTGTTGGAGAATATGCAAGGCATTTTGCAATATTCGGGTTTTGATTTGCAAGCAGTGCGTGTGCACTATTGAAAGGGAAACTCTGGGATATTAAAAACATACATCATTTCTCTAAATGCATAGGCCACTTTGCACGAGGACAAGCGAGTAAACATGTATTTTAACCCATTCCTGGTTTTGTTCCTTTTTTGAGTTTCATTGGCTTCGGAGAGTTGTGAGCGTCGTTGTGGAAAGAGCCAGTGAACTCACAAGTTACGAACCTAGTTATAAAAGCTTTGTCGTCTTAAAAGCCCTCGTGTGACCCTCCGCGGAGGGCGAGCCGGATGAGGGATGAGTTTCGATTTCCGCACCCCGTTTGTGCCCACTTAGTTATCGGGCAGTAGCCTTGTCGGGAACCTTGAGAGTATACTCTGGCATAGTAGGAGCATTGTTAAATGCCTTATTACAAGCCTCAATACCAATTTATTTTAACATTTAGAATTTTGCGGTTTCGTGCTTCGGATGACACGCTCGTTGATCCATGACGGAGGTATTCAGAAAATTTCATCACATATTTGGTTACTAACTGATGCCAAGCCCATAGCCAACTGGTGTCAAGATGACCAACTTGCGATACGCCGATGACACCACACTGCTGCCACAAGCACTACAGGCCGGCGACAGATCTAGATTGAATAAATTTGTAAAAGAAACAGTGATCCATGGGAGTGAGTCACAACCCTCAGCATTGAGGAGTACGACGCGGGCAGGAGGATACCAAACCAAACTTACCTCCGTGCTCTACTCAATTCCTTGTTTAGCGAATTCAGTTGAAAACTTGAAATGTTTAAACTGCTTGGTTATGTTGACTTGACAAACAATTATGGTGTCAGAGAGTAACTCTAATGGTGGTAGTCGTAATTATATTATTATGCTAACCTATATCATTGAGACTGTCTTGGTGGTTCAAGGAGAACACCTACTTGCTGGGCTAGCAACTGAGCTCCTGTGTTTTAAAGGGCATTTTAAGATGTCGCTCTCGTCTTTAACAGTTTGTCATGCTCATGTCTTCGTGTGATTTAATAGCTCCGTCAGCAGAGTTGGACATCAGCTCACACGAATTGCTGACCAGTTGTTCCTCGCGTTATCTGCCCACGTCCCAATTACCGCCGGATTGTGCGCGCGGCGCGTGTTTACGTCGCGCGGGTATTTCGGGACCGGAACCTACGGCCGCATCGTAGCTAGCCAAAAATCCCACAATAATCGGATCAAGGTGGACCAAAAGAAACCGAAAGTTGAAAATATTTGCTTGTTGCTATCTAAATGCACATTACGCCTCCCTGTAAACCGCTCTAGTTCTTACCACTCTTCTTACTATACACGCATGTATACATTTTATTGATAACTACCTTTTTATGAGATCGGCCACGTGTACTTTTGTTCCCTCGATTAACCGACTGATTTTCCCCAATATTTATCAAATCGTACAGAGAGAATAATTTTAGTTTAGTACCTATGTAATTGGTAGGAGGGCAGTGTTGAGAACTATCATATTGCAAAGAGAACGTCATTGTCAACCTATTTAAAAGTATTCAGAAGAAGCGGTGCTACCACAATCTTTACTTAATACTTACTCTGAGAAACTTCCTTTTCATTAGAACGGACGAGACTGTTCTCCCAAAGAGGTCTTAAAATTAGAGCAAAACGTGAGTCGAAGTAAATCTAAACTCACTATCGCATTGAAGACAAACTATTTATAAGTGTTCACATACTGCCGGAACCACGAGCTAAGCTTAGTTTATTATTAAACAGTTAAACCGCTGTAAACAGTACCCATTACTTTACAAAAATAGGCAAAAATCTTTATTTATAAACTTAAGACGCTAATAATAACAATTTGCCGCACATCTGTTATGTAATTAACGATTGAATAATAAACAAAACAAACTATAAAATCTAAACGACCTCATTAATCTTTATCGATATAAAAAAACTCATTAAGATGCGAGTGAGTCACAAATTAATATGTAGTGTTTATTGAACGGCCTGATGAATGACAAAGTGAAATTGCGGAGAATCGTGTCTGTTCGCGGACCAGTGAACAATTGCGTAGCTGAAGAGATAGACGATGGATATGCGCTTGGATTGCTCTGATCCAAACTTTTGCTTATGATACATTATAAAAATATTTAAAACAATATTGTAATTGTGAAGAAAATGACTGGGACCAATATGCCGTGGTCAAAATCGGTCTCTACTCATATTACAAAATCATAATAAAAGAGGTCAAATCTCCAAAATAACGATGACGTGTGTGTGTCCCGAAAATGTATAGTGGAGGCCCATGTTCTCCAGTTGACTCCGGTTTATGATAAGTGCACTTTTGATATTACTTTACAGATGAAGTAGGCTTGTTCATATGTTCGAGTCTAGTTGACCCTTATCAACAGGAAAGAGTGTTGAAGAGGACAATTAAGGAAACCAACAATGGTTTCCTTAATTGTTTGACGCTCTAGTGTCATTGTATAAAAATGCACGTTTTCGTACCTTCAGACGCCATAAGAGGGGTCAATCCTTTTTATTAAAACCGTTTCTTCTATAATGATGGAATGGTCCTTGTTATTTTAAAATATGACAAACAGAGGTAGGCTTACAACCTATTGTTACTACTACAGTAAAACGATAGGGGCTATTGTCGTAGCCTATTCAATTTAAGAGATCCTATTTTAAAAAGTATCTGTCATTAAAACTGTTTTAATTACTTTGTCTGGATATCAAACCTAATATAACGCGTGTTCAACAGCATGGAGATAAAAGTGGAGCCCGGCATGGAAGGCGCGCTGCCGCCGCGGCCCGTGAAAGAGCGCAAGAAGCACGACCGCTTCAACGGCATGAGCGAGGAGGAGGTCTCCCGCCGGACGCTGCCTGACCATCTGGCGGAGAACCTCGACATCATCATTGTGAGTACGATCGACAAACTTCTCTATTTACCCCCCGTATTGTCCCTCCTAGTAAATATTCTACAAAATATTAACTAACCTCCGTGTACGGCTTCGCTCACGTGGTACTTACCCGAATTTTCTCGATAACTTTTCAAAGGGTTGAGCCTTTTTCAATTAAAAATTACATAACTCTTTTGAAGAACATTAGCAAAAGTTGCAAAATCTTTATGAAAACTTCGGCCTTCAGAGTTACAGTTCTTCGTTATGTAAACGCATTGTGAATTGTATGAGAGAAGCCTATGCAAAACGCTTTTTGTCATCATTGATCTTACCTAACACAAGTTGACGAAGTTAAAACCGATGTCCGGTTTCTAACCCACAACCTTAAGATTAGAAGGCAGAGTCGCTGCCACTAACAACCTTTCTGCCAATTGCGCTAGCCTATGTGGATCGCTTTGACCACTTTTGAAAATAGAAAGAGGAGGAGAGTTAAGGCAAAAAGATTCCCTTTTTAAAGTTTAAAAAGTTTTGAACATAGCTAAGGCAGTCAAATAGATCACCGTTCCCATTGTTAGAGTTGCTCTGTTGCCTGTGCCCAATGCTCTGTTATAGGTAATGATAACCATTTAACATCGGGTATGTCATCTGCTTGTTCCATTAATAAGTCGCATAAAAAAAAACATTTACTAGCAATCAAATCTTTTATTTGTTTGCCGGCTTGTGTGACTATTTCCATGTAGTTTGAACGCGTGCTTTCCCTCAGATCGGCATAAACCCTGGACTGTTTGCTGCATACAAAGGGCATCACTACGCCGGGCCTGGGAATCACTTCTGGAAATGCTTGTACCTGTCTGGCCTAACGAGGGAACAGATGAGCGCTGATGAGGACTACAAGGTAAGACATCAGCCAAGCCTTACGTCACCTTACGTTTTCTAAACAACTTTTTACCAAATATTTTAAAGCACTTTTTGCTCTAGTACTAGAGGCTCTATGAATGAATGAAAGTATGAAAATTCTTTATTGTGCTATAAGTTGCACAATATAATGTAAACTAACAATCAGAGAAAACAATAATTAACAACAGAAAATGTCCAATGGGCAGTCTTATCGCTGAAAAGCTATCTTTTCCAGACAACCTTTGGATGTGGATTTTAAAAGAAAAAGGTTGGAAGGTTGGCTGTGTGTGAAGGGCTTGGCCGAGGAAGTACTACCACCATGCCTATTTTTTGCTGCCAAATAGCGTTGCTGTGTTTCGGTTTACATGTACATGCACCTTAACAGCTGTATACCTTAACTTGACGGCCTTGACTTGATCGCTTTCAGCGATAAGGCCGCCCTTTGTACTCTGTTAAATCTAGATTTATAAGCTATCCTTGTGTACAATAAAGTGTTATCTATCTATCTATCTATCTTGATGGACGCAAGACTGTAGTGTACGTTCCTATCGAATGTGATGCGAGAGAATGCTTTATTGTATGTGATGGTTACAACTTAAGATTAAGTGTACCTTGAAAAAAGGTAAGAGCATTAAACAGATCTATTCGTCTGGTTTCCAGCTGCTGAACTTCGGAATAGGCTTTACAAATATGGTCGGGCGCGCCACCAAGGGCTCCGCCGACTTGACGAGACGCGAGATCAAGGAGGGCTCGGCGGTACTGCTCGACAAACTGCAGACCTTCCGTCCTAAGGTCGCAGTCTTCAATGGCAAGCTCATCTACGAGGTCTTCTCCGGGAAAAAGGACTTTTGCTTTGGGAAACAGCCGGATACTATAGCTGGGACTAATACAGTGAGTATTGCCACCTTAAATTCGTAAAAAGTGGCTGATAATAATTTAAAGTTGGCAGAAAATATATATTCAAGCTAAACCGGTCCTCATAAATATACATATAGACATATACAGACATTTATTTGCTAAAGAAACATACATACAAAACGTGATGGTAAAACAAAAAGATATATATAGCAGCAAAAGGGTCTTTACTCAGCGTATGCCTCACAACTATTTATATTTATTCTCTGCAGTACATGTGGGTGATGCCATCATCATCAGCTCGGTGCGCACAGCTGCCTCGCGCTGCGGACAAGGTGCCGTTCTACGCGGCGCTCAAGAAGTTCCGCGACTATCTAAATGGACTGGTTCCTCATGTTGACGAGACCGAGCTAATCTTTCCAGATACTACCAGCCGTCGGCCGCAGGAGGAAATGGAGATACGCAGGTATGGATCACTTATCTTCCTTTTTTCTCGTGTAGTTATCATCAACTCTTTAATCCCTTCTAAATCTTTCTATATTCATTCTCCTTTGTTCATCCACCTAAGCTTCATTTCCTTGTTGTTTTTGCAGGAACAGCACGTGAGTTCGATTATACAGGAACATCCTCACCCTGCTTTTCCATAAGATTCCTCATTTGTCTTACAAGTCCCAAATATAACAGTGATTCATCCACCCCCTTTACCGATCCTCCAATTATAGATAAGTTTTGTAAGAGTGTGTATAAAATATGACGATCGTTATCGACCGTTTCTATTCCAAATTATAAATTGCAATTGTGATCTGTAGGCGGAGAACCGCAATATTCAAAATTAAACCAATTATAACATTATCCGACCGACATCTTACCGACGGATCAGCACCGGTTCGGCTGTAAGCCAGGCCGGGGCCAAGAAACGCCTCGATCGATCGTCTCTCCCTGACAGGCAGCCGTACGCACCCCCCGCCTGTTCCAGACTTACCATGGAGCCGGAGCCGGGGGACACCATCATCCTGGAAGATGGGACAGAGGTACCCCTCAAGAAAAAACGCGGTCGCCCGAAGAAAGTGAAGCTTGAGAATGGAGAGGTGGCACCGCCGACACCTCGAGCGCCTCGTCAGCCGCGCCAGCCCTCGCTGGCCGATCCTAATGGAGATCAGCCGCCGAAAAAGAAGAGAGGTCGTCCGAAGAAGATCCGGCCGGAGGAGCAGCAGTTCCTGTTACAGCAACAACAGCAGCAAGTGAGTTGCATCCTTAAATATCCAGTTACTCTTCGAAGCTCGAACCGAAAACATATAACTATTCTTTAAAATTAGCTTAGACCAGGGTTATAAATATGTTGGAAATATTTTTAAAACTGTATTTCACTAGTCAGAGGGCCAAGCACGAACGAGTTGACATTCAAAACGTATCGTACCGACAACCGAATCACACTGCGCGGCAACCAGGCATTACTCCGCAATTGAAAAGATGCCACGTAGTAGGCCAACTTATAACCAAAACTGACGATAGGTAATGAAACAAACACTTTTATGGAAATAAATTATCTTTAATCATTATTTTGCTCAAAATCTCAGGCCTAAGTCTTATAAAAATGTATCAAAGCGTTATAACTATGCAGGTCAAAGTTCACTTCAAAATATCTTCTAAGAAATATTGACCATCCATTGGTTCCCCAGCAAGCCAACTCGATGATAGCCCCAGGCCTCACCGGCATGCAGTCCCTGCCCCACGAGCAAGGCTACCTGCCGCCGGCGGGGGCTCTGACGGGGGGAGGGGCGGGGGGTGGGGGCGGTGCGGGAGGAGAGTACCCGCAGTCTCTGCCGTCTCCGCTGCCACAGGCGCAACTCATGTACCACCAGCAGATGAACGACAACGCAACTTACTTCCAGCCACAACCGCAGCAAGCCAATCCTGGTATGTACGAGAACGAATACACTGACATCTGTATTCAGCCTGAAATATTTTTTATGAGAAAAAGTAATAAAATAACAGATGTCTGAGTTGAAGTTTTAACACTTGTATTTCCTCACAGAGTACCGAGGATAATTATTATGGTGTGACTTATACCATAATAATGCAATTGCACCTTTAAAACAGCACCCAGTAGTTCGAGTGTCACTGCTTGGCGGGCTAAAGTAAAGTGCGCAATAACAAGCAATTGTATTGTTCGACAGGTATGGAATCCCCATTAGACGTGTCGAGCCTCGGCATGGGTCGCGGGTACTCGTCCCCTGGGCCAGGCGCGGGTCCACCCGGCGCAGGGTATGCTGCTTCCCCCCGGGGAGTGTACGCCTCCCCCCGCTCGCAGGGGTACTCGCCCAGTCCTGCACGCACCCCACAACCACAGGTATCAATCATAATATACTACCAATATCGCATACATAGATACAATATAAAATATTTTCTGTATGTACTGACTTTGCATGTTATTTTCTTATATTGTCATAATGTCAATGTCTAGTATCATTGTGTCTTTCGTTGATGAGTCGAAATAAATATGCAAATACCTGGTATCTGACTAAACCAATTATACCTGAAATGTAGTTATTTATTGTTCTTATTCATAAAAAAATACAAATAAGTTTTCGCATGACCTAACTGTTATTTACCGCAGCAGACACAAGAAACTACCAACACATAATATTTCTAGAAGTAGCTTCAGAAAACTAATGACAGGTTTTCACTGATAAACATACAGTAGCTATATAAATATGAAAACTTACTAACACTACTTACATAAACATAAATAGGTTGTAGGCTACTATTACTAAACATAGTAAAACAGGCATGTATCATACCCAACTTGAAAAAATAATTATCATCTTCCTACACACGCTAAATAGGGCGGCACAACAGGTTTTCTTGTTCCACTCTCTTCTATCAGTCATTATCTCGGTGTTCACTCCTTTCTTACTCATAACATCTTTCACCATCCATCCATCTTTTCTTTGGTCTACCTCTCCTTTTATACATCCATTAACACTTCACGTTTTAAGACTTTCTTACCTCCGCATACACGCTACCATGCTAACCTATTACTCCTCAACTTACTGCTACAAAATATACTCATTTCTTATTTTTATCCATAACAGTTCCGTTTTGATCCTTTTGCGCAGTTACTGTAACGACAATAGTTGACTGTTGGTTTATGTTTAGTTTCCACAGAGTCCGGCCGCGTTTTCTGCCCCGTCGCCTCCCCTGCGCGGGGGTGGTGGCAGTGGCGGGGGCACACTGGGTGCGCAGGGTTACGGCTCGCCGGCGGGTCGGTTCGCAGCGCGCTCACCTCTCTACGCACATAGTCCAGCACCATACCAACATGCACAGGTAACATTCATACAATCTGTACCAACCCGAGGGACTGACGACATTTTTTTTATGTAACTTGTTACTGGAACAAGCAAATGGCCCACCTGATGTTTAGTAGTTACCACTACCTATAACAGAGCATTGTCTCGCAGGTCACGCTCATTATAAACGTGCCCCTACGGCGCACTACTCTGAGTCTCAACCTGAGGCATACTGCTGGTAAGCCTAGTGTGCCTGAAATTACATTATACCGATCGCGAGAAATCGGTGGATGGAAGGGTTTCGTTTCCAGGAAGAACCATTTACTTCCTGGAAACGTACGGGGAGGTCTATGTTCAGCAGTGGACTTCTATAGGCATAATCATGATACTAATTATAAGAATCTTTGTCCCGACCGACTGACATATAGACAACGCATAGCCTAAACCACTGGTCGATGATATTTGCTACTTTCAGGGTATGAAGGAATTCCAGAAATTCAATCCCTGAACTGGTACAGCGGGGGTTATGTTTGAATGAAAATAACTTCACGCGGACGAAATTGTGGGAGTTCCGATAGTTCTCTATAAAAGCATTGGTGGACTAGTTGGAATTACCACACTAACTGATCCTAAGGTCGTGAGTTCAAATCCGGTCGTGCACCAATGGATTTACCTATCAATAAATATATGTGCGCAATACCAATGCTATTAAACATAGAACGAAAACATAGTGAGGAAACCAGTTAGTACTCTAGCAGCGGCGATGGGCTTGCAACACTACATGACCCCTCCTATATTATTTATTAAGAGCTTTTAGTGTCCCACGGCAAGGCAAAGGCCTTCCTTCCTTCTCTCCAGTCGTTTCTGATTTAAACCACCGTGGACTAGTCCTTTTGGTAGGGATGAAAACCCTCCATCTCTGCCGCGGTCTGCCACGAGGTCGTTTTCCATTTTTAGACATCTGTAGTGGATCTATCTAACATGCGGCGGACATGCCAGCCCAATCCCATTTCAACTTACCTATATGCAGACCGACAACCGCGATTTGTGTCTTGGAACGTAGTATACTGTTGCGTATGCGGTCCGTGAGTTTGACTCCCAGAATACTACGCTCCATGGCTCGCTGGCAAACCCCGAGCTTGGACTTTTGATTTTCAGTCAAAGACCAGATCTGTGCACCGTAGGTGAGAATAGGAAAATTACATGACCCCTAAGTAACACATAGTAGTAGTAGAGCTCTTAGTGAAGGGCTCGTCCGGGGAAGTACTACCACCATGCCTATTTCTGCCGCCAAGCAGCTTGCTGTGTTCCGGTTTGAAGGGTGTGTGTAATTACAGGCACATAAGGCTTAACACCTGTATGCCTCAGGTTGATGGACGCAGAGCAGTGTATTGTAAGGCACGTTCCTAACTAACGTGACCTACAAGGCAATGCTTTGTTATAGGCTATGGTAACCACTTAACGTCAGGTGGACCATATGCTTGTTCCATCAGCAAATTGTATAAAAAAAACACATAAAACGACCTGTATATTACACATAAAACAACCCTAACGTGCCTTCCAGCAGGCGAGCCCGGGCCCGGCGCGTTACGCGCAATCCCCGCATGCGCACCACCCGCATCCCTACTCGCACTCGCCCGCACCCCAGGTACACCCACTCGCACTTATCTATACTAATCATAAAGTAACCTAAATAGCATTATCTATTTCTTTTTCGTTGAACAGTCTGTGCCTAGTGCCTCTATCATTTTTATTCACGTTTGGAAGATAAACAAAAAAAAAATTTCGAAAGGACACTATGTAGATAGTGTGAACCACGGAACAAAGAATACATTCTTTGTTCTGTGGTGTGAACACTATGAATACAAAAATAATGACAGTAGACGTTCCTAACTAACGTAACCTGCAAGGTAACGCTTTGCTATAGGCTATGGTAACCACTTAACATCAGGTGGGCCATAAGCTTGTTTTATCGGCAAATTGTATAAAATATATATATATATATATATATATATATATAATTTTAAAATGCTATGGAAAAAATACGTATCCGTTATAAATTAAAAGTAGCAATGCCTGTCTCCAAAATGCTTTCTCACAAATTTAGACTTGATCAGATTTATCTTAAACAAAGACTTTTGCATTTAATTTTATAAATGATGTATGGATGTAACGTATTGTATAATATTGCAGTACCTCGGTCAGTCCGGCACGGATGTGTCTGTGGAGGCTCGTCCGTACTCGAGGTCCCCCGCCCCGCCGCCCGCGTCGTTCCCCGCCGCCTCCCCTGGCGCGTACGGCGCGTCCCCCGCGCACACACCCTACAGCCACCACTCGTCACCCGCGCCACCGCCCCCCACGCCTGTCTACTCCGAGCATCACCATATGCAGGTAACGTCACCCTTACATCCACTACTCGCTACCCTCACCAACGCCCCCCACGCCTGTCTACTCCGAGCATCACCACCTGCAGGTAACGTCACCCTTACATCCACTACTCGCTACCCTCACCAACGCCCCCCACGCCTGTCTACTCCGAGCATCACCACCTGCAGGTAACGTCACCCTTACAGCCACCACGACCAGTCAGGTTGTCTGCAATGGTTTTAAGGTTGCATCACAAAAACATCTAACCAATCTAACTAATTTTTATGAGAAAACGTGATTCGTAACTAGCAGCGGACACTCTACAGTTTGTCATCCGTGCCTATTGTACCACATATAATACTGACAGTATCTCTTTCCCCTCCCGCTCGTAGGCTGGCTCGGGTAGTAGCGCATCAAGTGCAGGCAGCGCGCTGTGCGAGCTCTCATCTGACATCGGCGCCGCCATCTCATCACCACCGCCCCCCGCTGCTGACTTCGACCCCCCGGCGCGTTCACCTCCCCGTGATGACAGCACTAGCGACCTGCCGGACTACTCCAAGGTACACACATTCAACACTCAATCTTTATTTCTTTTCTAAGAATCTATTACTAAATACTTACTTATAATTGACACAACAACATCTAGCCCCAAACGAAGCAAAGCTTGTAACATGGGAGTTGCTATGAATATTTTTTTTTTATTAAAGTAGACACCCAGATACGGAACAATCAATACAGATTATTTCTTGACTGCATGTACACTTTTGAAAACTTTTTACCGCACTAAACTTTTAGCTATTTTAAACATATTTTTTTAAAGAACTCGGGACTTGTTAGATTCTCTAACACGTAGATTCTGTTAATGTTTCGGAATAAAAAGCGAAATAACTTTTAGACTATTCGAGGCCCTACTTTTTTTTAAGTTTCATTTGAACTAGTCCACCCGTTAGTTGCGGTGTGATTGTACCATAAACATTAGAACTTTCACTATTATGTTTTATTATTATTCGTTTTAATTTGCATTGAAATAAATTCTCAAATCTTGGCAGTTTTTTGATATGTTAATTATTTTTTTGTATCCGTTTGTAGAACTCAGCGGGCAGCTCTCTTTCGCCGGGCGGCGTAAGTAGTGCGTTTGGCGGTGGTATGTTCGACACGGAGTCGCGGCTTCAGTACCCGGCCAGCACCCCGCCTGCCAGCCATCATGACCACTACTCACAGGACGGTATGTACCTTCCGCCAATTTCTTTGAAACAAGAGTGAATAGGTGTCATCTAGATCGTCCGATTATATCGTCATGCGTCGGCGCGAGGCTAAAAATAAATATCTCTAATTCACAGTATTCTTATAGCGTATATCAAACTGTTTTTGTTTGTATATGCAATGTACCACATTGTACCTTCATTATTATAATTTATACTAGCGGTCCGTCCGGCTTCGCACGGGTTTTAGTAAGGATCCCTAATTTTTTTGAAAAGGTTATATAGCCTATGTCACCCGGGGATAGTGTAGCTTCCCAACGGTGAAAGAATTATTCAAATCGGTCCAGTAGTTTCGGAGCCTATTCAATACAAACAAACAAAGTTTTCCTCTTTATAATATTAAGTATGAAAAAACTCATAGGTTTGAATAAAGTATAATAAAACTTATTTTTGTATTACAGGTACCGGCGTGTCAGAAAGTCCTCGGTTAGACCAGATGCACCAGCACCCCATGTATCCTAGCAATTTCAATAGGTAACTAGAATAGTCAGAAGAAATCGCCTGTATTTTAGGTATTATTTTTGCAATTTAAGGAACCCTCTATAATAAAAAAGAACAACTCGAACTAAAACAAAAAAAAAATTATTTAAAAAAAAAATATTTTGTCTCGATTATCAACGTTCTCATCCGTGGACGTAAAAATAATACTATTTATTTTGTCATTTATTGGTAGTAACGAAAGGATTGAAAAGGCAATAAAAGGGGGGGACCCTCTTATTGCCTACACTACACTAGTCGTATGATGTAGGTACACAGGCTTCCTAGAAATTGGTATGCAGACCAAAATACAGACCCCGTGTATATTTGTTTGTATTTAATTTAAATTGATCTTTGTTTTTATTTGTATTATCTGTATAGACCACGTGTCTGCTATAAAAAAAATCTATTCTCTCTGTGTAGGTATTTTCTTGTTTTTTTTTATAGATAAAGCTATGTTTTGTTTAGATCGACACCAGAGGGCGGCGGTGAGGCGGCCTTCTCTCCAGTCGGAGCCTTCAGAACGCACACGCCTCACCAACACTCGCCACACAACCATTACGACACCGGTAAGTTACGTACCTCCCTACTAGCCACGAAACGAACTGGAGTCGGCTTGGAGACAGAAATTGGCATGGAGGTAGCACTTCCCTGGACGAGTCCTTCACTAAGAGCACTACTACTATTTTTGTTATGTTGTCCTGTAAATAAATTGTGTTCTATTTTTATTAAATTATGTTACATAAAAAAATATTTATTTTAATCAGGCTCACCGGGTGACTACAGCGGCGCAGTGAAAACCAAATCACAAGACGTCGCATCCAAATCTCTGTCCGGGCTCGAGTCTCTCGTAGATCAGATCCCTTCGATCGCGGAGGGTCCTGGTGCAGCAGCGGGTGTACCCCCGGGCGGCGGAGGTGGAGGTGTAGCGGGAGGGGGGTTACCCTCAGGGGGGGAACAGCCCGCGCCTGCACCTGTGCCCTCGCTACCTGAGTACGCGCCTACGTTATACGGACCCTACGGCGCGTATAGTGGGACGCCCTACACTAATAATGGGTGAGTTTATGAGCATAGTATCATTTTGTAACACATTGGTATTGTCCAATCATCACTTTTGATAACGTGTACAGTCGTGCTAGATTTCACCTGAACCCCACATAGCTAAAGTAAATTCTTAGGGCCTATATTTCAGATGGCATCGCAAGATTGTCTGTTATAAATACTGAAGCATTCAAGCCAAACTGTAGCAACGGATTAAAACCAAGGCCTACTTATTAGAACACGAAATCTAAGTGGCTAGTTCTTATTAAAAAAAATATTATTGGAAATGTAGGGATTGGTGTGAGACCGTCAAATAACTCCCGGTCTACCCTAACAATCCTTACCTTGAGTATAAAACATAGTTTAAAGACTTATAATATGTTTGTTGCAGGTACGGTGGTCCATTCGTGGGTTACGGCGGTGGCTGGGTGGGGGGCGCGACTGTGATGCGACCTGCCCCTGCCTACCTCTCGGAGTGGCAGTACGCCGGCTACGGGGCCGTGCCGCCTGCCTACTCCTACAACGCACCTTACTACTCGCATCCACCGCCAGCGCACCATCAGCAGGCGAGTCACGTCACGTCACGGCATCACCTCAACTAACTACACTGCTGGACCTAGGCCCCATATTTCGGGGCGTTTGCCAGTCAATACGCAGGCGGATTGAGGACCGTAGTGTTGATGTTAAGTACTCGTGCGTCGTACGTCTGCAGTTCTAGTCGTCTCTACGATATCTATGGGAGATAACGGAGGAGTCCTATGCTAAGCTGGGACCGCCACTGCTACTCAGCAGTCGAGTGTTTATTACTAATCATTGGTGACCTATTAGCCAATCTCAATGTCAAGTCGAACCATACTTGTTACGTTGTAGATTTTTCGACGATTTGTGCTTAGTTAATACAGGCACATCTCCTCAGCAGAGTGAACGAAGTATGAAAATCAATGTTGATGACTCAAAATATTTAAGCTGCACGCACATGTCTAGTAGAATGCAAACACGCATTCAAACTTCAGTACAAGGAAATTTTTTCTCTTTTATTTTACGTATGTCAGTTCGAGGACCTTCTAGGTCGTGTGTTCTAGGTTATCCAAAAATTTACAATCAACGCTTCTGTCATTAACTTAACTTTTCAATGAACAGTTATAAAAATTAACAACTATTTAAAAGACAGGCAAGACTGATGGTTATTATAATATATTATCGCACCAAATAACAGTATTTTGGTCGAAAATCGGCGCATGTCTTTGGTGTTCGTATCCAGTATCATCCGGTATATATCAGAAACCGGTTGGCTGGTATAAGTATAGACTGTAACAAGTTTCCCTCACGTGTTTCAGTATCTATCGGCGCCTCCCCTGCTGGAGCTACACAAGAACGGTGAGCACAGCGGCGGCGTACCGCCCGTGCCCTCCGTGCCCTCCGTGCCCTCAGTTGGCTTCGGTGGCTTCTGCTAGTACTTACCACTACCGCCCAGGACCCGGGACGGTACCTAGGCTCACCAGCCGGGAGAGAGGATGCATAGCCCACCAGACAGGAGAGTACTTGAGTACATTATGAGCGGACTGGTTTCCGTAACTAGGCCTCTGGTGGGCCCTGTTTTCGTGTTGGGTGCTAGTTTCTAATCTAGCCATCCCATGTCCTCCAGAAAAGCCAGCAGCTCGCTTACGCCAGCGCGGACCGTGAGGGGGCATACCTAGCCGGACGATTTACAATACAACCAATAGTAATGCACAAAGGGAAAGTGAAATACTTATGGAGCTAACCGCCAAGGGTCACCAAACAAGGCAGTACCTAGGCTGAACATTCGAAAATAGTTTCTACAAAAATTACTTAGGCCGAAGCAGCGCTAGGCCATCGCTCGTGGTCAGTTTTGACTAAATGAATAAGGTAACATTTTTATCAATTGTAAATCTACCTGCAGGTAGGCAATGAATATGAAGAGACTCCTTCGTCTATCAGTTGTAGTGTATGTGTTGCGTTGATCGCAATGAAACGGAAAGCCGGGACAGTACATTCTAAACTTGACCAGTTTCGTTAGATTAGGCACGTTTATAGGCCTAATTTTATATCTCTCTCGTACCGGCTCGTGAGTTTGGGCTTTATGGACTCCAATGGAAGTGTTGCGTGTGTACTCGCCCTAAAGTAGGTTACAGTGTGAATCTCAGTTTAGTTTGAAGGTTGGCGACTTTGCGTGCGCAACAACACGTACAGACGTGGAGTTAAACTATTGTAGTTGTAAGGCTAAATACGTACGTAAAGTCATCCATCTTCTAGTTTATCAGTACTTAGTGTATTTTATCTACGATCGGTAGATATGGACTCTGAAGCTCAGTAAAGCTCCCCCGCTAGGGTTCGGACTGCCTAGAGAAGTGGCGACTCGAATGGCTCGAATAAGAATAGTCAACAAGTTATTTTGTAAAGCAATCGTTAGTGATGTAATTTAATCATTTCTCAAACTGAATGAGCTTAATTTATAGTCGTTTATTTGTAAATATTGTATGTATTGTTTCATCACATTGTGTTATCTACCGCTAGTTCCATCACAGTTGGCCGCCCGTGGCTCGGTTTGACTGGGAGCGGGGCGAGCGTATTAAACGTACTTAATTTATTCGGTGTGTCTGTGATCTTCAATCTAACGATGGCCATGCTCATTGCCATACTAAAACCCGCTCGGCACGGCATTCGTCGTGAACAAAGTCTTGCCAATGAAGAGTTTCGCGTTTCTAGTCACTTACTAATTCGTGTCGGCTAGTCAAATTGATGGAATGTACCGCGCCATTCCCTCGCTCCCACGCAAATCGCTCGAATAATCAAATATACAGTTTATATATTTTATCTAAGTCACAACGGCCTATTGAAATGTATGATGTATACTTTTTTTATAGTTTTTAGTTTGTAAGTCACGTTGTGGCGCTATTTATAATTTATAGCATTTTTTATATAATGACCGGCGCCATTGCATAGCGGCGGCCATTTCGTCGATGTGGTCAATGACCCCGTCGTGCACAAACGTCGTCAGAGGTGATATAGCTCAATAGGTACTGACGGCGCGGGTCAATGACCGCTTGTTGCCATCACCACCACGCATTTTACTAAACGTTACCCGTTCAGTTACATAACTTCGGATCGCTAGTGAATAATTTACAATTTTATAATTATTTGTAATTTTATTGTGCGCCATCTTATTGTAAGGTTGTCTCCGGGCTGAATAGCATTTTACTCGTACTCGTTACGAACGCCTACGTACTTAATTTAGCACTAGACTCAGAGTTTTAGGTAATTTTACTATGAAATTCTATAGTAAAATTCCGACAATAAATTCGCGCAGATGTTATTCAGTCTTCAGGCATTATTGTTGTACCGTGTGACTGGTTATACCTTTTTAGGTTTATTTTAACGTTAATCAATGCATAATTTACAAAAGGTGCTGACCTTGTTTCCTTGTTTACGCGATAATGGTTCTTATAGCATGTAACTTAAGTCTCATTTAAGGTCTTTACTACGTTGTTGGATTTTTCTTTATATCTATCGGGTCGTGTATGAAGTATAGTATCGAGGGTCCTATTTTAAAGCTAGAGTCGCGTGGCGTGTTTGAGTAAAAATGCTCGATTTTGGCTAAGAAATAATTTACCTTATATTAATTATATACATGGTTGATTTTCTCTATACAAACCAACGCATACATTTTGAAAGCACGGTGCGTGACTACTAGCCTAATTCGATACGTAAGTTTCCGCATAATTTAAATATAAGCGCGCGAGAGAGTACAGAGCGTATTGCTACAGCGGGATTTAGAAATTCTTGTACAAAATCTTAAAAATTAGTCTAAAAAATATCTTTCTTTGCACAAACGTTTTTAATATAAGCTAAATGATAAAGAAACGAAATAACATACGTAATAAAGACATATACGTTAATGATAGGTATTTACTTGGATGAATTTATATGTAGGCGGGAGCGTGTCGGGGCGCGTTAGCCGGCTTGTCTCGGGGTCGTGTGGCGAGACAGACTAACACACATAAAACGTTGGTCCCAAATAAATCAATTCAACGGTGGTCATGACGTCAGTCAAACGCACCTAAACATAACCCATGCAATGCCGTAGACTGGATATTGAGTAATTTTAGATAAAAATGCAGATAACAATTTTCAGCTGAGTAGAGGGTGGGTTGTCACTCCCCACACGACCCCGACGCGCAACCAAACTAATTTATTTCTTTTTCGTAAATCAGGAGGGAAAAATATAATTTAAAATGAAATCAACAGGGTATTTAAGATTGCTTAAGATTTATTATTTGGTATTTATTGTTTTTTAGTTTAGTTGTCGCGCGGTGCGAATGCGGCTGAGTGTTGGAGTCACTGTCTCACTATTGAGTTGAGTTCAGCTGCCTACTTTTGACTACGACGACTTCGCACACTAATATCAACAATACACAAATCAATTAATTGTTGATAATAAACCCTCTGAAAAAAAATCCGAATATTTATTTGACAAATTATCTACTTCCCATAATATAGAATTTACTTAATTTGTGGCTAGATTGACTTATTATATTTATACTTCTAGTGTTCTTTATTGGTGAGAAGTTTAACTTTCACTGTTAAGTTCAAGCCTGATTCTCTAGAACTTTACAAAAAATAAAATGTTAATTGCTAAGTGCATTCAAGAAATGAGCCATGACCCTAAAATTCAGACGGCCAATACCTCAACAGAAATTATCTAAATAAAACGATCAATGAGTTTTTGTTGTTTCACAATATTTTTTATACTCTGATCAATTAATTTATTGCTATGATAGTTATTGGTGTTAATTTTGTATCAAATACTAGCCAGTACTAAACGTGCTGCCATCTCTTTCTAAACCAGGTGAAACAACAAAGTTAGCTATAATTTTGCACTGTTAAAATAAGTTTGTCGACAACAGAATCGACAACACTGTCAGTGAGGATGATTAATCATAATAGTCATAACAGTTTAGCTCTCAATATCAGAAATTATTACTCTTTTAAAACCTGTTAAGCCACTGCAGGCCAAGGCTTTTCTATTGTCTTCCCTATTTTTGGGGCGATCGGATTTATTTTATTGCCTCAAGGTTGGGTTTTAGGTGTTCTTGAACCAATATATAGTAAAAATCATTTTATAATTTGATTAGTGTGCATAAAGTCGAGCTACAACAGTGGCACAGTGTATGTAAATAACGAGTGCTTAATTACGCTTCTTTTATATTATTTACTTTATGTATTTGCCGCTTTTTTATGTGGGTTTCTTGTTTTTCTTTTTATCATTGTGTATTTCGTGCTTTACTTATATTTATTTCGGTTTGTAGATGAGTAGGAACTCTAGTTGTGGCAGTCTTTAGACCATTTTGAAATAACTTTTTACCACATTGGCCTAAGTAAACTTATACACAGTATTTTCAAATGGTTTGTGTATAAATTGTTAAATTCCAATCTATACATGAATAATTTAAAATGTTTTATTTATTTGGTATTTGCAGTTCTTATTTATTGAATAATTTATTTTATTTAAATATTAGTAGAGTCCTATTTTTTTATGTTATGACGATCCCAACTAGACGTCGCTCATCGAAATAAAGGCCTATACACACGCTACCGTTAAGGGATGCGTCATTGCCACAGTGACATCATCACTGCCCCGTGTCAATCGTGACACTTTAAGTCACTGTCAAGCGTCTAATTTGTTTTTTGTCAATTTCGTTGGCGAAGAACGTAGAGTTACCATACATGTAGAGCATATAGTGGCTCTTCCTAGAATGTTTCTTTGGAGAATCTCAACAAATTGAATGCAGTATTAATTTTAATTAATAATAAAGTGAATGGGACTTTACGTCCTTCGTATTTTTGCACATAAGCTTTGTTCCAACATCAAATTACCCTCATCTCGAGTTAGATGTCAAATATCCCTTCCTGTGCAACGTTGGGTTATTTCTGTATGTTTTGTATTCGCGGAGGAGCCTACAACTCTCCTACCGGGTGCATAAGGTCTAGAATTGTGTGATAGGCGGCGGAGGCGAGTGGATTCAGGTCGTGTTAGACTAACCCGTAGTTATAAGCGTCTATCAACGAGTTAGTGTTAGTCTGTACAATGTGTGCGGCGCGATACAAACGCGGCGTTGCGGCGTGGCGTTTGCGACGCGGCGGTTTTTTATCTCTCTATAATAATGTGTCTGCGCTCCGAGGTGTGGTCACGCCTGAAGCTACAAGCGGGCGCGGCCACGCCCCGGCCGTGGCGTCTTACTATTAGGGTTGACCAGTGGATGCATTGAGTCGCTCAACTATTTTGTACAGCTATGTATATTTTTGTAAAATTCATTCTAACTCGTGGCAATATTATAAAATTTTAAAATTTATCTCTAATATTATAATAACTTAGTACAATTGTTATTCAGTCCTTGTTTTTGTGTATTTCTTTTCGTTTTGAATAATTGTAATCGGTGACGACGTTGCTACTGAGTACACTTTAGATGATATTTGACGAGATGGCTTCGTTGTATGATCTTCGAATCGGTTAAGCGCTCTTTAGATCTGGGTTACTTATAGCCTGAGTCTCGCACTGATGTTGAATGGAAAGGGAACAACCACTACACACGCGCGTTTCTCACCAGTTTCTTTTCAGCCAGTGTGCATGACGGGTGCGTGTGTAGTGTGCCTGTCTAGTTGTATGCGAGGTAGCGTCTCGACGCCTCTTGGTTGTGATTTAGTGTCGCTTCGATCCAGCCGCAGAAATCCCTACACGGGACTGTTGGGACGTACCTAGTTTTTTCTACCTTTTTGAACTGCAATACAGTCTTTAAGTTGTCATAGTTTTACAGTGAAAACGCATCTCCGCGTGTCCGGAACCTATGAATTATAAATTTTTATCAGGGAGTGCATTGTGTAACTGTTGTTGCAATTATAATCCTCTTGCAAGTGTCAAATATGACAGATTTACTATAGCGTGTCTGTCATATTTCGCACTTGCAACAGGATCCTTACTGTAACAACAGATAGGTAATAAAACCCCAAATTTATAATATAAAATTAAAACGACTTACCTATGTAATTTCAAGAGTACGTTTCAGCAGATTCTCTTCTTGCAAAGCTTCGAAATCAGTATTTTCGTGCCAAAACATAAGTAAATGCAACAGAAGCAATATCTTTGTTCATTAAAAAGCAATACGACCCTTATTCGCCTCTCTATCGAATTCACTTGTTTCTATTTAGGTCTGTTTTCCATAAAAGCGTTGCAACATAGACAACTGCACTGTACAACCTTTACAGTTCCAACATTTACATTGGAACGAGCATACAGACGCTTCAGTGGACAATGGACCTTATTCATATGCATTTTACAAACTATACTACGTTATATCAATTTTGCATTGATACTGATTACTTTTTAGTAACCATAAGAGCTGCCTGTAGACTTTAATTTTAGGCATTCTATTCCTAATTTGTTAAATTTTCATGTAATTTTTTTATAAGTTTGATTTCACTCCCAAGATTTGTGATCCAATCAAACCAAAAGTTATTTAAAAAAATGCTTGTGGATTGATAATACTAAATTCTAGGTAAAATCTAAACTTATAAAAACATTGTGTGAGATGTTACAATCAAACGGAGAAGTTTGATTATAGCTCAATTTTATTGATACTTAACTATATTTTATAATTATTGTACATGCTTGTTAATTATACCGTTATAGTAAATACATTGGCTGGCTTCGTTATTAAATGTCCTATTTTTATCAAGAATATCATTCTGAGAGAGAGATCAAGGTTCTTTCTTGATTTGAATGGAACATTTAAAAATACCTATTTTAACTAACTAATAAATGTAACTCAAACCATATATTAGTAAATATATAATGGAGTTGAATTTACTAGTTAGTCTTGCAACTTGATAACTTACCTATCAAGTGCAGTGTTATAGACTAGTAAAGCAGCCAGCCAAGTCTGCAGCCTGCGTTTTGTTCAACGCGTCTCACGGAGTATATTTCCCTAAGTGGCGTGGCACACGTCACTTAATCATTGTTATTGTGTTTGTGGAAGTACGGGGGGGAGATCTATTGCAAGACTTGTTTATTTAACGTACAAAACTCTGGATCTAAGTTTAAAGTGTCAATTATAGAAGGCAGTGTGTCGCGCCACGATGCGACGCGCGTTTAAAGTACAATTTACCTTTATCTGTATGATGTAGGAAGCGTCGCCACTGGCGCCGCCAATGACGGTGACGCTGCTCGCTGATCGCGGTCCGCGCGCCCTTTCATTATAATACGCTAGTGCAGTAAAGTTGATATATTTGTACAGTTTTTAACGATAATACTTCTCGTAGCGTAACTAAGCAAGAAATATTTTTAGTATAATAAGATCTAATCGAATTACATCATAGTGTAACATAAAGTACTCGAAGTTTCAAAATTACGTTTTTAAAATTTGTATCGTCCTTCGTGAGTTATAATTTTTGGATTTGATAAAGCATCTTGAATGCAAACTCAGTGGAATGTAATTAGAGATAACTGGAAGAATTTTAATGAAATACAACATTAATTATGGATAAGTAATGTATTATAAATAGTGTTAAGGTAAAAAGTTATTATTAACATGTATGGAAAAATTGTGACAAAATTATAGTCATTTGTAATATTAGATTGTTGTTTTATTCATAACTGATACCATCGTGATAGTGGTTGATCGCATCTACCTATGTTGAGCTAGATTGCTACCTACCAATCATGGTAGCTAGGGAAGGCTATCCTAGCCGCAAATACTTAAAAGTGGAGTAGGCTATCAAATCAAAAACTCTATCGTCAGATAGATTAGCTTGATTTGAATGGTATGGTATACTACAGGCACATAATACTTTTACGTCTCTAATGCTCGGTCACGCCAGGTTCCAATATCTGACGAGCGTCCGTTGGTATTATGTACTCTTATGTACGATTCACACTTGCCGGGCCGCGTCGGAGCGCAGCGCAGCGCCGAGAGTAGCCGAGCGGGTTGCCGAGTTCAAGCGCAGCCGGTCGGCTTCAAAGCTGCGTAAATTGCTTGCAACTAAGGAACTTACCTGGTTTAAGGAAGTTTCAATTTCCTTCAGCAAGTTTTAAAATGCGCTCCGACGCGCGCCGGCTAGTGTGAATCGTACATTAACTGTCGGATGCATGCTGAGTTAGCCTTTTGGTTAGCCTTCATCTCTAAAATGTTACAGTGACAGCTTACATTTACCAATGACGTGACAGTTTATCTGACAGGTAACAACCTGTGGTACTTAATTTTTTATTCTATGTGTGGTACGATAGCGAACGCTTATGATATTGAAAGCGGGCAAAAGTGATGGAACGCAATGCCACCTATGGCGCGTCCATAAGGTTAAACAAATCGATGCTATTTCGATACAAACTTTGTAACAGTATAATATCTACTATTTAACGTGCGTCCGAAGCTAAGAGTGATACTGAATTATCTTGCCGTTATTTAGATACGTTGCCCTATATTCTCCTGTAAAATCAGATTATCTTGAAAGTTACAAGCGTCGAAAGATTTGTATTTTATCAACCATTTTAACGTAACTTTGGACTTAAATAAATACCACAAGGAGTTAAAGTTAGGGCATCACAGGGGTAACAGATGTAGGTATTTTATTACAGAGTATGGATAACTTTATTTTGAATTCAGAAGAAGAAATTAAAGTTTATTCATTTTATATTAGAAGGCACCGAGAGTGTGGAGTTATAATACAAAGTTAAACTAAATTACTTTTATTGTCATAATCCCCACCAGCCAGAATTAAACATGATAGTGGGGAAAACGCCAATTTTTTTTTTAAGTTTGCCATAATTCCCACTGGTATTATGACATGACAATAAACCATTTTTTTTGTTTCGGTGTAGCTGCAATAGATCGACATGTTAGCACTACATACATGGTAATGTACAACCATGTAATGCTTGACCTGGGAATCGACGACTAGCGACTTCGAATCAGCACCCCCAAATTAGTCGAAAAAGACACCCATGTCAGTTTATTGTACCATCATTTGCACCCGCCATTTTGAATTTTAAATCTGACCACATATTCATAATTAGCACCCTGAAATCAGTCGAAAAAGACCCCCATGTCAGTTTTTTATTCCATCAATTGCACCCGCCATTTTGAATTTCAAATCTGACCAGATATTCGTAATCAGCACCCCCAAATTAGTCGAAAAAGACACCCATGTCAGTTTTTTGTACCATCATTTGCTGCTGAAAAATTTGAAGCTGAAAAATACTGCAGAATGCATCGGCATATCTTAATCATGGTAATAAGCTGTGAACTTATCTAAGATGATGATGATGATGAATACTTTAATCTTGATTTAAAAGCTGGAAACACTGTGTATGACTTATACATTCCTGTCGTATGATTTTTTTCTATGAAGTTTAGTATCCCTATCCTAGTATCACTTTGCATTGCACTCTGGACATATTGGTATGAAAAGGCATGTAAACTGTATATATCGTTTATTAGGATAAAAACACTAGAAAGCCACGATGTTGGACTGCTATCTGAAAGATAAAATTCTAAAGAATCCGTCGGTATAACTATTTCTTGGAAATAAGCTGCAGGTGACTCGATTCAAGTGAAATTACTTTGGCCGAAAATAACCTCAAAATGGCACATGGCGTCCGTTAAATTTTCAAATAAACACATCGTAATATCTCCGTTGCTACTGAACCAAATTTGATGAAACTTGGTATATAAGATTGACAAATGCATGACTAAATGCTGACATAGGAAGCAGTGCAAAAGGTGCAGTGATCGCTGTGATTGAGAACGTTTCCTGCTAGCTTGACGTCAAGCTAGCAGGAAACGTATTTATATGAAAATATCCGAAAATACGAGGTGACAAATTCCAGAATTATGAAAATATGAACTATCGAGACATTGACTAAATGATGGGATAGTCAAAAACAGGATCGGAGCTACGTTCCTGTCAGATTAACGGACACGCCTCGATCACAGCTGACTATCTGGCAGCCGTAATGTGCATCTTTGATCTTTTGACAAAGAATGTCATTCAATACCAAAGACAATAGAGAGTGAAATCTAGGAAGTTGTTAGGTTCTTTTTAGTACAAGGCATTGAGGGTTCGATGAAGAACTCAAAAACAAAATATATGTAATTGCAAACATGCATTAGTTTTACTATATAAATCATAATTTAAGAATCAACAATATTGTGCAATTCATAGAAAAAGATTATATTATTTCAGCATGTCGATTGGTTAAACAAAACTCGAAAATATTCAAACGAACGATGTATGAAGATTACTATCATAAAGCTACAGTTACTAACAGATATTCTACAAACCGCAAAAACCAAAAAGCTTAATCCAGGGGTCGGCAACTTTTTGAGCCAGAAGAGCCAAAAATTTGGTTTTTTGTCATAGAAGGTAATTTTTTTGTTTATACAAACTGCGATTTTTTTCGTGAAATAGTTGAGTAATGCTAGTGCAATATTTGTGCATCCAAGAAGTGGTGTTAGTAATGTCACTGTCAGTGTCAGTGTGGTATGCCCTATGTCACTTGGTGGTTTGGTTTGGTGACAAACTTTTTCAATTTATTATTCATCCTAGCATCTTCGGGTATTATTAATGTACGATTTTTGGTAGCCCCGTGGAAGTCCCGTGTCTTAACGTAGTGCTAAAGAAGAGCTCTTTGGTGTCAATAAACAAACCAAACCAAGTGTTCTGTCGGATAAACGCTCACCTGAAACGACCTAATTTTGATGGCTTCGAAACCAATGAAACCATAGACAAACAAACTGTCCTGTGAACTGTCCAGTCCATCCATCCAACAAGGGGGTTCTGAAAGAAAGAAAAGATCGGCGGTTCGCCTGTAGAATTCGGTGTGGCTTGCGATGTCGGATATCGGCAGTGGTGACGAGGGGATTTCTAGTCAGAGTACGTATGCATCTACAACAGCCAAGGGACCTGTGGGCCCCGGGCCCGCGCCCGAGTCTGGAGCCTGCTGTCCGTCGGCGGCGGCCTACCGAACGGTCAGGAGTAAATATTTCGCTGTTCTCGTCCAAAATGGCGAAATCGCATCGTCTCGAGCTTACGCGCGCGGCTGTAAACGCGCGAGGCGCGACGCCGCCGGTGAGGCCCCGCCGGGTCGCCGCCGGGGTTGATGACCTATCGATTTTTCTGTCTGTGACCTCCCGGGAGGGCCGGCGGCGGAGCGCCCATCGTCAGCTGACGAACCCCGCCCCGTGAGCTCCCGGTCCCCGAGGCGCTCCTGCACTGTGGGACCACCAGTGGCTCTAGGTCTTTGTTCTAGTGAACTCAAATCTTGGCCTCATCTTGTGATTGTGCAACAGTGAAAGTGTGACATGTTGTGTGCCCTCAACCCTGACAACAGAACAAAGGAAATTGCATCTGGATTGCGTCAATACTGATTTGGAACAAAGGATTAACTGCTTTGGATGCCTAGAATGCGAACTACCATGGTTTGTTTATGTATTCTGCAGCAAAACATTGCCTGATTGGATGACATCGATCAGCTGATTATCTATCAGAGTAGAAAACAAGAAGTCAAGTAAAAAGTATTGAAAACAATGTAAGATAAGTATTGATGTCAGTTTTTATCATTTTACATGACCATGGTTTCTACCAAATTATGAGTGACTTACTTTGCGTTACCACTAGTATTTTTCACCATATAAAAATGATTAAGTCTGTAAGTCAATTTCAAACTACATATAACAATAAGTAAATACATAGCATAGCTTTGTTTGAAACTTATCTGTAGCCGGACCTAAATTTGGCCTTGAATTTACAATCGATATGTCCGTGTATACATAAAGGTACAAATACTTGGTAGGTTTATATATATTATGAAGTGGTTATAGTTGGTATTAGTAAAAACAAAAATTTTCATTAATGTCTGAACACTGCTAGAAAGTTATTTGAATTTTTAATAACATACATTTTCCTGAAAGTATCTACTTGGTCCATTACTAGCTATGTCATATGCTAGTGTACCTGAGAAAGTTTCCCCTCGTGGTGTCGTTTACCATAGAACACATTCATCACCTCCCATGCATGTCGTAGAAAGGAGTGCCTAGGTGATGAAGTAGCATCCTGTATACTAAAGACTGACACTGTGATCACCAATCCGCCTTCCAAGTGAGGTAACTGCAGCAAACCTTAACAAAATTGCGAGGCTTATTGTATGGGGAAACTGCTTATCCCTAAACAAAATAATGATATTTACTCTGATAGTAATTGTTAAGATTAGGGAAATGATTAAAACAACCACTCTGTTTAAGACTATTTGCAGCTAACTCTAAACTAATATTATAGAGAGGTAAAGTTTGTGAGATTGTAGGTTGTAATCTATGGATCTACTGAACCAATTTAAAAAATTCTTTCTATATAGAAAGCCACATTATTTGTGAATGTCCAATGCCTATATATTAACCCAAAAAATGAAAAGTAAAAATGTTTACAGCCCAAGGAAGTGGGCATGGGTCCGCTAATTTATAATAAAGAAAAGGATTTGCTATGCACAATATTGCTAAGTTGGCCTGTACACCTATGTTCAACTTATTTAGGCTGATAAAATATTTGTTAATAGATCTTGCAATACGTTCAAATATAAGCCAAATAGATATCCAGAAAAATTAACAAAACTTAATTAAAGAAAATTCCCACATGCGATTTAAACATAACAGCAATAGCTGCTTGTCAATTACAATTAATAAATTAAAAAAAATAATAGATTAGACTTAAAATCATCATCTAGTGCAGTGGTTCCCAGATTCTTTTGTTTCATAGACCACTTTCAAAATTTTGTTGGATCCGGTGGACCCCCTGCATCTAAATTACTACCTACCAATTTCTAAATCTCGGCGCGATACCGACATGGTCTGGGTTCGACTCCCAGTTCGGAATTATACATTTTTCTCAATTTATTTATAAATTGTCTTATTGAGAAGGTTTAATTTAGGTATCATGTTATTTAAAATAACAAGCCAACATTTTAGTTCTTCACTATCGAAATCAAATTAATTTTCATGCACCCCTGCTTACGATTGTAGACCCCCATTTTTTGTCACGTCCAACGCAGACCCCCATCTAGTTTCCCGTGGACTCCTGGGGGTCCACCTGGACCACTTTGGGAATTACTGATCTAGTGTGAAAGATGCTATGAGTAAGAAAGGAGTGAGCACCGAGATGACTCCTGATAGAAGGGGTAGAAGAAGAATACCTGCTGTGTGTCTAAATGGAGTTGCCATTTAGAGTGGCAGGGGATGAGGTTAGGAAGATGATGAATAGATCATATCTTCCTACTCCGCCCCTGTGATAGATGTTTCACTATACTATCTTGGGCAACAGTCTCATAAAACTGGTCCACAAATTATTCATTCTCCCATAACACATCAACCGATCATCATAATACAGCCTCAAAATCTAAATACTAACACAGGAAACTTACAAGATAATACTATGTTTACAGTTGTGCTTCTCTTTTGCATTACAGAATTGGTTTGATATTCTGATAGTTCTTTATAGTGCTTACCTGCACTTGAGGAAATCACAAAGATTTTATATAGTGGGGACTTGAGAAAATAATTTTTGGGATAATATAAAATCTTTGAGAATTGGTTTGGTTAACTGAGCAGTTTATAGCTAAGGCTCTTAAAAAAAAAACTATTTGAAATGTATATCATTAATCTAGTAATTAGGAAGTTATTCTTACCTTATTACTCAGGCAATACCATTAAATTAATACTCAGTTTACGAATATTAAAATTTTATGTAGTAAAATCCTTAAGATTTAACTACATAAAACTTCAATGCTTGATAACTGTTTATGAATTACACAGGAGGTCATGAACATTAATCTGAGACTGACTGAAATGAAACAAAGTTTTATTAAACTTACCTACAGCACTAGTCTGCAGTTTCTCTTGCATGATACTTTGATAAAAAGTATGACCTATGCCTAATTATCTATTCTAAGTTTCATCCAAATTGGCCCAACCATTACAACCTGTTTATTGCACATATCTGCTCCACATATCTAACCATTTGATTATAATATTAGTTGGATCATCAATCTTATGCTAATGGAGCTTAAAACCTATCACTATTATACTCCTATGCAAAGTATTCTTCCCTATGTGTATTAGATCCTCAAAGGTGTTGAGGTACAAAGAGATCTGAGGAGATGTTTTATTCTTCTGGGGAACCTAATCATTATTCTATTTGATTTCTTTCACACCAGAATTTCACCAAAAATTTACTGTGGTATCAATAATTAAAAAAAACCTATTAATTCAGCTTCTATTTAAAATGAAGCAGTTGCGACACCACAAAAGGATCATCTGTTGCATAATTAAGTCATGGTTTCTTCATTCATTGTTCGCGTCGCGGCCATTTTTTTATGCGAAAAGTACTGGTTTCGCTTTTTTGCGCGTCTGGCGAATGTCTGCCAATGGCGTCTCCTGTCAATGACCCTCCTTGAACTACTTATATAACGTAGATCTTGGCGCTGCGTTGGTATATAGATAGGCCGCCTAGTGCGGGCCCCTCGGTGATGATCGGAATACTGAGCCTAGGACACAGAATACATTACAAATACAAAAAAGTTTATTGTCATGGAATACAATACTAGATAGGTACTCGGCAATATAGAATACCTACTCGTACAATTTTGCGCAACGCACTGTTCGCTAAAATGTTACCAAAGTTAAACTAACTAAAGTCTATGAAATTAGTTCTGGATTTGGTACACTTCAAACTTTTCACTTGCGTACACCTCGCTACTTTGAAATTAAACCACGTTGCTTCTTTCGAAATCCCTACTATGCGAAAGTAACTCTGTCTGTCTGTCTGTCTGTCTGTTACGCTTTCCCGCTTAAACCTCTCAACCGATTTTGATGAAATTTGGCACAGACAATCTTTAGACCCTGAGAAAGGACATAGGCTACTTTTTATTGCGAAAAAAAGGGATGAAGGGGTTGAAATAGAGGTTGAAAGTTTGTATGGGATTTCTTAATTTTAAAAGATAAAACCATGAAACTTTATATTTAAGCACTTGATAAGAAATAATTAAACATTTGTTCTAGCATTTTGAAATTTTTACCAGTGTGGGGGTGAAATAGGGGTTGAAAGTTTGTATGGGTGTTCGTCATTTTTGAAGATAAAACCATGAAACTTGGTAGGTACGTAGGTCTCTTAGGATGTGCAGAGTTTTTCTACAAACGGAATTCCCGAAATTCGAACGGAACGGAACGGATTCGGAACGGGAACTACGAAGCCAAACTTTTTGTATACAAAATCTTAACCACTGAACCTAAGAACATGATAATGACAGGAATAGCTAAAGATGAAGAAGTTTTGATTCCCCGCATACCCATGATCCCTACAGATTTACCTTTTCAGTTTAAAAGAATCCAGTTTCCCCTCAAACCAGCCTTCGCAAGGGCAAACACTTAAAGTAGCAGGTGTCCATTCAGAGAAAAACTGTTTTTCGCATTGCCAACTGTACGTGGCCTGCTCGCGAATGTCGAGTCCAAACAATCTCCACATTTTACAAATAATAACAAAACAGTGTACAAAAATGTTTTAAATTAGGTAATTTTAAAATGTTTTTGTACACAACGTGACGCTGGCCCCTGTAAGTGTCTCTTAGACATAAGGGACCAATAAATTTTCCTAGGTACTTTCTGCCACTCAATGGAATACATAGGTACCTTATACCTACTGTAAACAGATATTTTTTAATTTTTTTAAATATACCAACTCTCTTTTAACCAAATGCTATACCCAAATCTATACCGTTCTTTTAATATAATCCATAATATTTAAATTAAAAGTACGCAGACGAAGTCGCGGGTACCAGCTAGTTTATTATTAAAAAGAAACATACAAAAAACGGTAAGAACAAAAATTTTACAAGTTTTTTGCCTGTTGCCCTGACCGCAAGACCGGCCCTAGGGCCATCCATTGGTTACGTATGTTGAGGAGCGGGGGGAGGGGGTGCAGTTAAACCTCATCTTATCCCCCCCCCCCAAGTTAGATTGGGTGGGGGGTCTCGGCAAATATGACGTAATTTTTTCCGCAAGAAACGATGTAAAAGTGCGAAAACACTGGGTTGCTCAATTTATGTAAAAAATCATCAAGCGCAAGTCGGACACGCGCACAAAAGGTTCCGTACCTATAGTAAAAACGTCAAAAAAATCACGTGTTTAGTATGAGAGCCCCCTTAAATATTATTTCTTTCTGTTTGTTAGTATTATGTTGTAATAGCGGCAACAGAAATACACCATCTGGTGAAAAATTCAATTCAAATATCATTGCTCATGAGATACAGCCTGGTGACAGACGAGATACAGACAGCGGAGTCTTAGTAATAGAGCCCTGTTTTACCCTATTGGTACGGATCCCTGAAAATAACTCTAGGTTCACCAAACTACTAAATCATAAAACATATTATTTATCGCGGTTATGCGAACGGCTACGTTCTTCAATAAAAAATAAAAAGGATTTAGCAAATTATGTTTTTATTTAGTAATTCTAACGTAATCAAGCATTGATTAAAAATTAACATTTTACATTAAAAATACGCATTTTGAAAAACCTCACGTGAGATTAGCTGCGGGGGGAGGGGGTCTAGTTTAATCTCATGGCATATCACCAAGGAGAGAGGAGGAGGGGGGGGGGGGTCAAAATATGCAAAAATCCTCTCACATAAGAAATGGATGCCCTCGACTTGAATGGATGCCCTTGACTTTTATTGATGCAATTTTTTTGCGAAATCGGACTGTGAACAGCTTAGTGCTTAGTTCTGATTCTCACTCAACATCACGCCAATTTGGTGCTCTATTGATGCTTTTAGTTTCTTAATATGGTTTTGTTTAGTAATTCAGGAAAAATTTCGCGGCTTGCTCCTCTCATCGGTAGGTAGGTACGGTTGCTTCCTGTCTTCGCTTGGGTTACAAATGTTTATTTATAATGCTTCTGGTAAATAACACTATATTTTGGTTTGTTATTTGAATTTTCACCAGGTAGGTACATTCGCACTGCTATTTTGAAGTTGCCATATTTACAATCTTTGAGGGTTTGATACTTTTTATTTCTTGGCATTGGTGGCCAAGTTTTGGCGTAAAATTGTCAAGGTATCTTATCACGTGCGGTGATAATCGTCCGATTAAACCTATCTACCAGTTAGTCTCTTGCCATCACACAGACCTCGTAACGGCTGGCCTGATTTCTCCGTGGCCTATAAAGTCATCAATTCTTATCCGAAAAATATAATGCGAATTGGTAAATCAAGAAGAAATTTGTAGAGTTTTGGTTTCATCCACAGTACTCTTCCATTTTTTCATGCGTTACGTTTAAATTTATTCAAAATCAGGCAGATCTGGTTCTTTCTTGCTCTCAGTCTCATGATACCGCAACCTAATACCTAACTTGAAGTACCATGACGTCACAAACAAATTAATTTCTTGTTCTTGAAAATAATCCGAAACCACATTCGGTTACACACATTTATAATTCAGAAAATTATTCAGAATTATAAAGGAAAAACAAATGATAAAATAAAATTACCTCCAGAAGTTCCCTAAAGGAATTACCACAAGCGTTTGTTCAGTAACACCCGATTTCAGTTTGAATATTACTTGTATCTAAAACTCACCTACATTGAGTTCGTCGACCTCTATCAGCCCAAAAGTCCGATTTATAGGAATCGCCGGTACCATGCCAATATGACGTCACGCATTCTCGTGCTCGTTTGCTATGTTGGCAATTAATCACATTTATCTGGCCTATAAGAGGATATGAGCTTGGACATTTTTGATAACAAAGAGATTTTCACTTCACTAGATGTTATTTCTCGGCCTCACAGATCAGGATGCATCATTGGTTCACAAACTATGCTAATGTGTAGATACTTACCTCTTACCAAAACGTGCTACAGAACTAAAAAAAAATATAATTTATACGACTATAAATTTACGTATTATAATATGAGTTTAATCCCCAGAACCGGTAGATATCCCCTCGGATCTCATAATACCAAGTAGGTACCGAGATTCTTCGAGGTACCTCTGACTACCCCCCTTAGACTTCTAAGGGGGGTAGTCAGAGGTACGTCCAGATATTACATTTGGTACATACCCACATTTTTCAGTATTTCATACGTGACGGGTGCCAAGCTCATCGCTACTGCTAAAATACTAACTGGTTTCTTCACAATATTAAAAACTAAGTTTTTATTCAACTAGCAGAGAATCTTTTAATCCAATTTCATCAGAAAACTCTGAAATGTTTTGCAAGCTCATATTTAAACTTTTCAGCAAAGAAAATTGTATTACTGAAGTACGTTTGACGCATAGAGCTGGCCAATTCGAGCATGTCCAGGCAATTAATAATACAATTTGGCTCTAATTTAGCAGCATTCATTCGTAGTCTATCGCAACAGTTATGTACTACTAGCGGCCGCTCGCAGCTTCGGCCGCGTGGCAGTTTTTTCCCGTTCCGGTTATTTTTTCGGGAAAAAAAGTAGCCTATATGTTAATATATATATATAGACAACGCACAGCCTAATCCACTGGTAGAGACTTGAAATTTTCATATAGTTTTCACTTCAAATTGTTTTAAAACACCTGAGCAAACTTGTATAACTACTATTTTCATTACTCGTACTTAATTAAAACCTTTGTAATTATTTTGAAGTAATGTTTCAAACAGAGTTACACAGTTAACGAGTTAGATCTTTTAAATCGCCTTGACTTCAGTTTGTCGGATTTATCTTAAATAAACTATGCTGAAACGTCTGAAACAAAGTTATCTTGGGTATAACTGTTCTACCCTTATATCCAGAAATTGTTCAAAGAGATACAAAACACTAGTTTACGAATGATTATAATAGAACTCATAAATATGAATACTCATAATTTTATGGGTTCTACACCAGGGTGAACTAGATCGGTGTCGCATCGTGTCTTACAAGTTTTGCGATTTCTTCCAGACAACCTTAGGATGGACAAGAAACTAAATAAGCTTTACATGGCGGTGTCATAAATAAATACAAAGCATTACATAAGTATAAACAAAGTATAACAAAAATATAACAATTTATTGTTTTTAGTTCTAGCGGCAAATGAGAATTTTACTCTATTATAACGGTTTATAAGATACAGCCTGGTGACAGACAGACAGCGGAGTCTTAGTTATAGGGTCCCGTTTTACCCTTTGGTTACGGAACCCTAAAAAAAGCTAGGTGACCCTCAACCTCGCACACAAACACACCCCCATTCTCACTTTATACCCTTACCTCACACAATAACTCTTTTAAATACATTATTAAACTTAAATAAACCTAAGTAGTCCTAACCTAACGTATTTTATCTCTTAAAATTTGTATACTCTGTATGTTGGGTACTTTCTCTGTGATTGTTATTCACAGAAGTGTAAAACTCTCTTAACAAAGGTATCGATATACCTAAGAGATCTCGAACGCATAATAAAACGTTACAAAATTATGCTGCTGAAAACAACGTTTAAATTTGAATAAATAAAATAAATAATGCTGGACAATCCACACAGCATCATCTAGCCCCAAGCTAAGCAGAGCTTGTGTTATGGGTACTAGATAACTGATATACTTAATACAATACTATATTACATACATAGATATTTTTTTATTATACATAGAAAATACCCAGAACACCCGGAATAAATATTTGCAGATCGTACAAACATTTATCCCAAGGCGGGAATCGAACCCGCAACCTCCTGCGTCGCAGGCGGACAATCGCCCGATCGATAGATAGCTTAGACTAGATTTGAATGGTGTGGGTGCCGGTGATTACAGGCACATGAGACATAACACCTGTATGCCTCAGATTGGTGGACGCTGAGCAGTGCATCGTAGATCACGTTTATAACCCGCGTGAGCTACAAGGCATTACTTTGTTATAGGCGATGGTAACCCCTTATTATCAGGTAGGCCATCTACAAGTTCGTTTAGAAAGTTGTATAAAAAAAAAGTTAAAACGCCACTCGGTTTTCTTTTGTACCATTTTGTCCGTTAGTTTTAGAATAAACTTGATTGAAACACCTTTCAATACTTTTACGAATGATTAAAAAGCAACGTGTCTCAAACAAAAATATAAAATGGTGAGCTGTTACAGGTGCAATGCAACCTGCAAGTATCGGTCGCTAATCAGTGCACATTTAGCACTCGCGTGTCGTGCTTGGCCAATCGGTGTCGATGTCCTGCGTGTAACACTAGCTGGACCTGCCGACCTCTTGTCCGCTGGACTATGACAATCAAATGTGGAGCACATGGCTTAATTCTGATAAAAACTAGGCGATAAAATGCTTGAAGTTGTCTCTGAAAATGTTGAATACTTGTTAACAAAACAAGTATAATGGTCCACCTGATGTTTGTCACCATCACCTATAACAAAGCATTACCTCGCAGGTCATGATACACTAAGCCATTATTTAACGGAAAAGCTCCGACTTAGCACAATAATTCCTTCAGGTGTTACAAAGGCGTAGCGGTCACTGACCTGACGTTAAATATATTGTCAAGCAAAGCACCACCTACCACGGGATTCAAACTAGTAGATATCATACAGTTTTCAAACAAGGATCCTCAATTTATTTTTCTGTTAGTTTCTAATATATCTTTGATCCATTAGTACATAGCCTTACTACACGTTACCATGCCAACATCAATTTCTTTAAGGAAAACGCTGTTGCTATGGTAGAATATCATCCTATATCAAATCAAAAACGACGGCTACTGGATGGAGCATTGTGCGTACCCTACTATTTCGTCACCCTCGACTTTGGGTTTATGAGTAGCCTTGAAGAGGCTTGGTGATGGTTGGTGCCCTTGAAGGCATCCATTGAAATCACCTATGGCTTGTTGCTATACGAGGTCTTCTTATTAGAAGACCTCGCTATTGCGCGACCGAGATCTCCAAGGCGACTAGGGCCTCTCGGCACGACTGGTGTGATGCATTATGTTCAAATCATTTTACTTTCCTTACAAACACAAGGATCATTATTGATCAACTTATTTAAACTGTGTTAAAGTAGGATAATATTATAATAGCTAGAATCGGTAATTTTTTTGTGGAAATTGAAGTAGGTTTTGATTTCTCATCACAAATGATCTCAGCTGGACTATCTTCTGCTCGATATATCAACGAGGTTGCGCAGATTACTGCCAAATTGTGTAAATGAAGATCAGGGATCGAGCGCTTTTCACATGGAATTATTTACACCTATTCGCCCTATCAGGCGACGTCGCCGTTATATTAAATCTGGCCCAATTTGCATGTCTAGCGCGGTATAAAATGGCGTAATTTATTCGCAATGGGGACGTATTCAATGGGGACCCGTCACAGTTTTTTCTATGAATGCAGTTTTATAGGCCTTGAGAAACTAAAACATAAAATGCAAAATTTTTTTTTCTACGGCCAAAACTGACTAAGTTATGGGCAAAATACCGAACGAGATTCACTGACCGCGCGAACGGAAGCGATGACGTCACAATGGCCCAGCGCTAGCCGCCAAACCACTGCGCGCCCCGCGTTTCTGTTCGCGATACTCGTCCGACACGGAGCGTAACGTCACCAAGTGATTTGATTAGGTTTTTATTAGAAGGTTGTTATTTTAATATAACAAATGAGTATTAGAAATAAGGTAGATATCGGTTTTGAGCAAGCGCAATCCGATAATCTACCTAAAGTTGATACCTTCATGTTATTTGATTATCTTGTAATCATTTAAATTACACAAGCGCTGAAATTCATGGTTGGAAACTTCAGAGGTAAACAAATCTCATTATCAACCTAATCAGAATAACAGGATAATATGTAGGTAGGTACACATACTTGGACTAGCCTATAAAATACCTAAAAGTTTTAAGTTAGTCAGCCAGGGAAGTTGTGTTTGTTGTTGTAACTACCTACGCTGTTATTTTCAACATTGGTATGTAGATAAGTATGTAGAAACTTAAAGGTTTAAAGAAAAATATTATGTAGGTATAAAATAAATAAAATTAGACTTAAATACTTAATTTGACAGTAATGTACCTACCTAAGTTCTTTGGACACGTAATTTAGAGCTATGAATAAACGAAAGCGTTAGGTATGTTAAGTTTAAAATAAGCCCTAAGAATTTAAATTATATTTTGTCGTAGGTTATACCCAGATTTATTTAAAAATTATACAATAAATTCAAGGTCAGGAATACAATACAGGAATGCAATACTTCCTTCTTCAATCTAAGCATTCCTCCCACAAGCCTATACTTGACGTAGTTCTCCATATGACGACCGATGTGGCGCGGCTGGCGAATGTCCGCCTGCGACGCGGAGGTTGCGGGTTCGATTCCCGCCTTGGGATAAATGTTTGTACGGTCTGCTAATATTTATTCCGGGTGTTCTGGGTGTTTTCTATGTATAATAAAAAATATGTATGCATGTAATGTATTGTATTAAGTATATCAGTCATCTAGTACCCATAACACAAGCTCTGCTTAGCTTGGGGCTAGATGATGCTGTGTGGATTGTTCAGCATTATTATTATTATTATCAGCTTCCACCTAAAAATATAATAAATTCAGGTATATATTTTTTTCTTTTTTATTATATATCACTTTTGCCCGCAACTTCGTTCACGCTTCGTCCCGAAAAGGCTTCAGTACCATAGACCACATTCATACGCTCCGGCAGGTTATACAGAAGACCGAAGAGTATATAACCAGCCACTTTGTTTAGCGTTTGTGGACTATGAAAAAGCCTTCGATTCAGTCGAAACCTGGGCAGTGTTACGGTCACTCCAGCGGTGTCAAAAAGACTATCGGTACATCGAAGTGTTGAAAGGCCTATATAGTAATGCCACCATGACTATCCGACTCCAGGACCAGAGTACAACTCCTATCCAGTTGCAAAAAGGAGTGAGACAGGGAGATGTAATTTCTCCGAAACTGTTCACGTCTGCACTGGAGGATATTTTCAAGCTCGTGTCCTGGAATAGGTATGGCATCAATATCAATGGCGAACACTTAAGTCACCTTCGATTTGCCGACGATATAGTCATAATGGCGGAATCGCTGGAAGACCTAGAAACAATGCTTAGAGACCTCAATATTGTCCTATTATTGCCCAACAGGTGGGTCTTAAAATGAACATGAGTAAGACGAAACTTATGTCAAATGCTCATGTCGCACCCGTACCGGTATATGTTGGAGGTCAGCCGACGAATCCAACTCGGATGGGCAGCGTTCGGGAAATTACGGCACATCTTCTCGTCACAGTTACCGCAAAGCCTCAAGACGAAAGTCTATAATCAGTGTGTGTTACCAGTGATGACTTATGGCACTGAGACGTGGACGCTAACTATTGGTCTCATACACAAGCTTAAAGTCGCACAACGAGCTATGGAGAGAGCGATGCTGGGAGTTTCACTGCGAGGTAGAATCAGAAATGAGGAAATCCGTAGAAGAACCAAGGTCACCGACAGCTCTCAGAATCAGCAAGTTAAAGTGGCAGTGGGCAGGCCATAAAGCTCGTAGAACCGGCAACCGTTGGGGAATAAAGGTTCTCGAATGGCGACCACAAACCGGAAGACGAAGCGTAAGACGTCCTCCTACCCGATGGACTGACGACATTGTTAGGACCGCGGGAAATCGATGGATGGAAAGGGCTCAAAATCGTTCTTCCTGGAAACGTGTGGGGGAGGCCTATGTCCAGCAGTGGACTTCTACAGGCTGATGATGATGATGATGAGATAGATATAGGTATATTCCCCAAGACGGAAATATTCCTCTATATTCCCAAAATGATCCCCGATATCCCGGGAAACTTGTGGGATATTCCCGCATTGGGGAATATTACCGGGAACGGCACATTTTATTGTAGTTAGACCTGAGTACGACCCTGGTTTTAACCCGACTACCGAGGAAGGGTTATTAGAAACTTCACTACTTACATTTTTTATCATTTACTTACTCATTGAAATATACCTAGTAGGTACGACCCTGTATTTTTCTTTAACATTCGTAAACAAGCTTTACTAAGCTACCTACGCACCTGTTTACCATACGAGTAATGATTGAGGATCATTTTGATGTAAGTAGGTACCTCCATAATATACCAACTATGTCATAGTTGGTATATTATGGAGGTACCTACCTACTTACATCAAAATGATCCTCGCGACAAAATCTTGAAGTTTGGCACGAAAGCGGAATTTTGTCATCCCTCTTCATGATAGTGCACCATTTTTTGCGCACTTTCGGGACCTTTGGCACATTGAAAAATAGTTTTTTAGGTGTACTAACTGAAGTATTAGTACACTTCGGTACTATACAGTACTTAAAGTTCGGTATATTCACGTAAAAACCACAACACGACCCGCGCAGATCGAGTGAACTCTAATAAATGAATTGCGGAGAGCGCGCCCGCGGGCGGAAAAGATTTCGTGACGTCACATGAGCTATTCGGCCGCCCCGCGGTTGACTGGTACAAAATGTGTAATATCTTCGCAACCAATGGAACGATTTCAAAAATTTAAAAAGTATCGTACCTAAACGAGTAAAAGGAACACCATTACATAGATAATATATGCATTTTCCGACTTGGTACGGGAGCTCATTGAACCTGAAATGAGCAGCTGGGTCACTATTGATCTCTCTTTGTGCTCTCATGATCTATACAATCTCGGAAACTTTATGTCCTACTGTGCAGGAAAGATTGTATCCGGTCGGATCCGTTTTGTTTAGACTAGACATCAGCTTTACTTATAAAAATTATCCTGAACCTGAACCACTGACCTTCAAATCTATATTAGTATAATTCCTTAGTAAACGATACTACATCATTGTGTCCGCACAGCCCAATTGGCTAGAATAGGGGGTGTGCTCGCGTAAACTAAACAATGACGTGACGCAAACGCCAGCGTAAACAGCCTTACCGCTTGTAGCGTATCTGCGATACACAAAGCAATTGGTTCATGTGAAAAATTATGGCAGCAGAAAAAATACATAGTCATGGCTGGCAACATGTGAAAGCCAAGGCGGAATTCTGACGAGTGTGACACAACACTTAACCCCATCACACCAAAGATTGCTGGTGTGCGTCGTATTCATTTAAATAGCTTGTACTCGTAGCAGTATCAGCCCAAGGGCATACCTATTTATTTACGAAAATTTTATTCGTTTGAGTAACTCGGTCAATTTATATATTTTGTAATTAGAAAACTAGAGCTTCTGAACGGAGTATTCCTCCCTACTATGCCAACACAGTCGTTCGTTCTATAAAAATGAACGTATCATTGCAGATTAAAGAAGTGGGCTGGGCTGCCACTCCCCCACGCAAGTTTTTATGAATCATCACCGTCTACTGTCATGACTTAGCGTAGTAAAACTTGCACTCAGTAGGCGGATTCTGAGTTTTTTTCGAAAAAAAAAACGTAGATTCCGCCTACAGTAGTATCTTGTGATACTGTGTTGATACACAGTATACAGACACTGAGCGAAATGACGTTCAATAAAAAACATACCTATGCTATGTAGGCTCAATGTATGTACCCAGCTGCATATTTCAAGGGTTTATGACGTGTGTGTTTGACAAACTAGTAATTTCGCTGACTTTTAATTGTGCTCCGTAAATGAATACCGCATGGTGCATGCATATTGCAGTGAAATTACTTTTCACGTGCCGCGCTGATTCCTTTTACCAAAGGTAGGCAAGCATAACATTTTGGTATGACTTTGAATGGACCAGACACATGTGTTTAACATGAATGACCTCCATACTGGGTTCAATTACCCCATAAGTGTACCAAATGATCTGCAAATATTTGTTACATGTCTGGTTTAAACAGCTGCTATTAGTCATGTTGCCGTGGTTTTTGACTGTTAGGCTAACCGCCTTACTTATAAAAATCTGTCAAAAGATAAACCTACGGCCCCTCTTATCAATGAATAATGACGAACGAGGACAGGACTCGTTTTAAGCAGTATTTAAATAACTTTTATATAAGTATGAAAGTATCACTCGCCAGTCTTAACAGACATTTGCAAACGTCTATTGAAATTTATATGGCTTGACAAATTTCTTAAATTTTTGTTATGTTCCTTGACGGTAGGTCATCTACTTATGTATACTTCTTAATATTCTATCATCTATCTACTTGACACTTCTTGTACGCTTGAAACAGAAATTATAATCTACCTCTGTTACTTATAAACTCTGGGAGTAACGTTGAAATAGTTATACCATGCTTGTCTCTTTCGATTTTATTCGAATATTTGTGTCCATGCCGAAGACAAAACACGGTAACTATGATAAAGTTGCGCCCAGTTTATCAGTAATAGGATAAGGATTTGAATATTATTTTCACTGTGAAAGTGTTTGTACGGTTTTACCATACCGCGATAAAAGTTATTGTGATAAATATTACATGGGGTTCGAGCCACCGGGTAAATACATATTTTTACAAATAACTCTTCTGCGGCCGTGGACGCAGCCTTCAAGTTTATTCTCCATTGTGCTAACTGGATTGCCGATCGTTTATCTTGTTACGAGTGGCGTGCGTTGTCTTACACATTTCACAGAAATGAACTTTTGACTGTTTTCTTTTTTCTTTCTTGTTTGTTGCTTGCAGTATTTTGTTTTCTTTTCGAGCATGGCTGTCGGTGGTCCGAGTATCCGAGTACCGTTAAATCAAATTACGTTTAGAAACGAGTCGGATCCTATGACTGACTTCTTTTTATGTTTTACACAAAATGTTCGTAGGAGTTCTGTCATACTCATTTATGTTAGTCGAGGGTTAAAGGATGCAGCACCATTGATTATCGTGTCCAATGCCGCATGCAATTGTTGTAAGGTGTGGGGGGTTGGGGGGTCTGCGGCCCGTACGTGCCATGGCCCAGTTTTATCCAGGGCAGAATGGATACCATGCATTCTTTATGGAATAAGACACGAGAAATATAATTTCAAATTTTCAGCTTTCAAACTTCTTTCAGCTGATTTTGGCTGTTCGCCCAATCCTTTGAACACGTAAACATTTTTTTATAATAAGTAGGTACTACATTAAATTGAAATAGGTTTACAGTACTGGCTATCTAAGGTTACATTCGGTTTCCTTATTTTTTTGCTTCGCGAATTGTACTGAGTGAAGTAAGACCACTTCCGAATACTGCGGAACGTGTAAAGTTACCTACAACAAGGTCTTATAAAATACCACTTAGCTGACAGTCAAATAGATTTACAATAAATCGATTATTTTGCTAAAATTCCTATTTATTAATAATGGACAAACAGTTGAAACTTTTTTTTGGGTGTTTTTAAATCATGGTCTGAATGAGCAGTTTCAGTTTTCGGAAGTATTTTTATTACTCCCGGTATAGATATAATGTCTTTTGTGAATCGGTGTAAATTGTATAATTTTAATTTGAGTAAGATGGCAAAAGGATTCCTTTTAATATACTTGTTCTTTAATTTAAATAACTGCCACATTTTTGAAATCATTAATATTTTCCTGTTTCTAATCAATTACCATTTTGACGCTCATACCAGTTTAACCCTTTTTTAGGCTACATTATCAGAATACGTCTGTCACACGGTCCTTAAACACATACATTTTGTACGAGTACTACATCCCGCAGATTGTAATAAAAGGGTCGGAGCGAACGTTTACTTTGTCTGGTGCGGATCAGACAGAAATTTGACGGATCAGAATGTCGGGACGTACGCTCCTCATACATTTTGTTTTAGACTCCGCACACTATCCAAAATTTCCTTTCGAAAAGTTTAGTATTTTCTAACAGACGTTAAATTGATGATGTGTTCCCAGCCTTACACGATTCGAACCCATAATTTACAGATTCTTCGCAAAATTGCCTTTACTATCGTGGCATAAAACATTTGTCAAACCTTTATTTCAACGCACTTTATTCTGTCTCTTTATTCACTTGTATGCTAAATATGATTGCCTTAACATGTTTTCTTTCTTGCATTCACCTTGTTAAGTTAGATTAGATTAGATTAGATTAGATTAGTTAGATTGGCCGACCACACTGGAGCTTTATTATTTACATCATTATTATTTTGTAAAAGGATCATACAAAAAAACGGAACCAAGCCGTAAGTTTCTTGTCGGTTCTTCTAGGCTTGGTCGCGAGGAACTGGCGCTTAGATTCACCTAGATTTAAAACGTTTCAAGGTGATTGGCTTTGACTTCTTATGTATAATTTCTTATGTATCAGCCTAAATAAGTTAAGCGTCATTTGGGGGATTTTACCGTAGTCACCACGCTTCTCAGGCGGAGTGTCGGTATATGTTACATAGAAGAAGCTGTTGCCTGTCTTCTGGTACACTCCCTTAGTCGCCCATACGACATCCATGGAAGACAAAGAGGCGTCTTTTTACCGGCACCACTCTACCATTCGTTATAACGTGTTTAGTTCGTAATAACTACTTGAATGTGTAAAATAATATGTTAGAGGTATACAAATAAAGTTATATTCAAAACATTTGCTGTTTAATTTTGTTGTTTATGGTGATTATTACCATAGCGGTAGGACTCTCCCTCCCTCTCCCCCTACTACCTCAAACGGTTGGGACGGGTCACTGACCTCGCTATGTTAATGAACAATTATAAATTATTTTGGAATTCGTTAAGCTGGTTCATGTTATTTTATGATATCTTTGATGGCTCGAAACATCTAAGATTTGAAAGAAAGATTTAACTCTCAACTTACTTGCAAACACTTGTCTCTTGCAGCAGTAGACATCGAAACGATATAAAATTGTTATGATCGACTACATAAAGTATTAACTTCGTGTCTTTAATGTTTTCAGGATATCATGGTCAGAATATGGACGCAGGGGGAAATAATTTTGACTCCGGTAAGTTTCAACTTTACTTATAGTACGTAACCCAACACTTAAATAGAACTGATAAATTTCATGATAGTAAAAAAAATATGCTAGCGTAGAAAATGAGCCTTTTTTTATACAATTTTCTGATGAAACAAGCATAAATGGCCCACCAGATGTTAAGTGGTTACCATCGCTTATAACAAAGCATTGCCTTATAGGTCACGTTCGTTAAGAACGTAACCTTCAATACACTGCTCTGCATTCATCAACCTGAGGCATACAGGTGTTAAGACTCATGTGCCTGTCATTTCGCCGGCACCCACACCTTTCAAACCGGAACATAGCAAGCTGCTTGGCGGCAAAAATTGGCATGGGTACTTCCCCGGGCGAGCCCTTCACTAAGAGCTCTTCTACTACTACTACTAAAAATAGTATTAATATTACACCTTGGGTAACGTCTATGTAATTGTTTGATTCCAAATTACTTGAATTATTCAACGTAGTTATGTAAATAAATCAAAGTAGGTTACTATTTAAACAATGTACCTACCAAGTAAATTTAACTTTTATTATGTTTAATCGACCGTGTCGCACGCCTGTTGCTATAGGAAAAAAAGTACTAGAAGATACCATTAACCAGTTTTAATGTTATGCATGTTGATCCAGCAATTGTTTCTGAATTACCGGTATAATCGAGCGACGTACTAACTCCATAATGGACTGTGAACGCGCGATGGTGCGTGAAATTACGAGACGCCGACCGTCGTTTACGCGGTCTAATTCAGCATTTTAATTACTTAAAATTTTTGAATAATTAAGCCTTAGGTTTGGATTGCAAAATGAAGTGTATATGCTTATTATAATCTATGGACTTACCTTTAATTGCCCTAACTCCTCAGTGAACTGAGTAGGTACACTGTAATCGACCGTGCTAGACCGTCGACCGCATCATCACTGAGATGTGATTCATCATCAGGTGAGATTGCGGTCAAACATTTACCTATAAACTCAAAATCAAAGTATAATAATGCTAGAGAGAGAAAATAATGTTTATTGCATTTGTGTGTATTGGTGTATACTGTGTGTTAAAAAAAACTTTATTCTATTCTATAGAATGTAATTGTATCGTGTCGTGTTGATGGTGCAGGTCAGCAGTTGGCGCAGGAGCAGGAGTTGGCGACCAAGATGCTGCAGATCCAGTCCAAGAGGTTCTACCTCGACGTGAAGCAGAACCGCCGCGGGAGGTTCATCAAAGTAGCAGAGGTCAGTCTTAATTCATTGCACAACTCATCATCATCATCAACAGCCTGTAGAAGTCCACTGCTGGACATAAGCGTCCCCATACGTTTCCAAGAAGAACGATTTTGAGCCCTTTTCATCCATCGCAACGACGATCAGACGATCTTAACAATGTGATTAGTCCATCGGGTAGAAGAACGTCCTACGCTTCGTCATCCGGTTCGTGGTCGACGTTCGAGAACCTTTATTCCCCAGCGGTTGTCAGTTCTACGAGCTATATGGCTAGCCCATTGCCACTTCAACTTGCTGATTGTACGACACACGTACACGATTAACCGCCTGTTACGCAGGAAGATGCTAACCTGTCACAAATTATGTAATAAAGCGGTGCTATTACCGTGACAAGTCAAAATGTCAATCTTTTAAAATTACTTGTCTCATTTTTTTGCAAACTGAAAAATTGTTAGGCTACCAGTTTCGAATCTACCTTCGAATTAGAAGGTGAAATCACCACTAAACCAACTGGTTTCCTCACGATTTTGACTCTTATTTACCGAGGCGGATTTTTTGCGCCGACCCTATATCTAGGGGTATCATTGATCATAGGCTCTTATCAATATTAACGACATTTGTGATGTAATAATGTTTATAAACATACAACACGCGCTGTTATGTAATTGGCATCGTTGCATAACTTAGTTTTTTCTATATGAATATTTTGCACATTCGATGAGTGTAGATAGAACAGTAATAACTAGTTTTAAATGGGCAATCCCACTGTGACAACGTACAGTTATGTTTTTTTTGTTTACCTTTTTTTCGCAAATTGAAATTATGTGACATTGAAAGTAGTAACTAATAATAATAAAGCATAATCAGGTTAAATACATGTAATATATACCATTTGATTGTGGCGTGTAGCTGGCAAACACTGGCTGAATGAGAAGAGCCAAACACCGGGTTCAGTGGCGCGTCTTGGGAGAGACCTATGTCCAGCAGTGGACTAATGTAGGTTGATGTTGATGATGATGAATCAGGTTAATCTGAATGTAATTTATTGACCTTATTTATTTTTTCGTAACAGAATGAGACGGCGGGATGACCTTGGTCTTTAGAGTGCACTATAAAGACGATTTGGTAGGTTTCTTCTGTAAGGTAGAGTTTCACAACTCTTGTCCCAACTCCCACGTCTCGTGTCGTGAAACTTATCGGTCCCATACATCTTGTATAGAAGTACACTAGAGCAGACTAAACAAAACTAAACCAAAATATATAAAAATTTCCAGATCGGCGCAGATGGTCGGCGGAGTCAGATCTTCCTCGCTATGTCAACGGCCGCTGAGTTCCGCGACCACCTGTCAAGTTTCAGCGACTACTACTCTTCACTCGGCCCGCCTAACCCCGAGAATGTGCCAGAAGATGGCAAGCTCAAATCCGAGATGATGCTCAAGGTATACAGACGTACTTTCATTGCGAAGTCAATGGGTATTTTCTTTGTGGACATTTCGAACTGAGTATGAGTACTGGATAAAATTACATTGTGGTCATTACACTACTTAAAAAAGAAAGTAAAGACGTCTAAAAAAGTGGGAAGGCTTGGTAATGATAATGGTTGCCACTTAATATCGGTTGGGTCATCTGCTTGGTCAATCAGCAAGAGTAGAGCATCCTTTGCAATCGCCTGATGATTATTGACCATGTGACTATATTATAGAAGACCTATTCAGATAGTAGTGGTCAGGAGAAACAGGCGACGGTAATAACACTTTTTAACGCTTCACAGAAGATAAAATCTAAATGTGTTCATTGTGCGAGAAATTTCTAATGATGTCTTGTATTTTTCTAGGACAACCGTCGCTACTACCTAGACCTGAAGGAGAATTCCCGAGGTCGGTTCCTGCGCGTGTCTCAAACGCTGTCCCGCGGCGGTCCTCGCTCGCAAGTGGCGCTGCCCGCGCAAGGCATGATCGAGTTCCGTGACGCGCTCACTGACCTGCTGGACGATTTTGGAGCTGATGATGCACAGTATGACTCTCTATTTTAATTTAAAATGGGATATTTATTAACTTTTAATCCCACTGGGCCCCTTTAGGAGAATTGAATTTCAGGAATTCCTTTCTTAGTATACCCCCTACGCACAAGACAAACATGTACATCTTTATATTTTTACCCCCACAATAAGATTATCTGTCGTGGATACAATTGCTTAGGTACTGTTACTTAGGTACTATTAAAGTACATATTCGCGAAATAGGTTGAGTTCGATCCCAACTGAGAATAAAAATTTGTACGATAGATGTTTGTTCTCTGTATGGGTGTTAAATTGTATTCTAAGTATGTATTTACCAAAACAATGTATACGTATTTTTATTATCTTAGATGTTCCTTATTTGGTTGTTTGTTATATATAACATTTCACACAGTATCATCTTACCCCAAAGCATATCATATTTAAGCACAGCTTGTACTATGGGAACCAGATGACTGATAGAATACTTATATAAATAAAGCATAAATAAAAAACTATATTATAACTGATAGAACATCAATTCTACCAGATATCTTGTTCGAATAATATAAGCTTGCTTAGTTTGGAACTAGATGGCGTTGTGCAAAATGCAAGAGAGTGAGAGAGAGAGAGACTGAAGGCGCTATTAGAGTTGAGTTAGTGAATATGTGGTGCAGGTACAAGGGTGATCTTCCCGAGGGGCGACATCTACGCGTCGACAACAAGAACTTCTACTTCGACATAGGACAGAACAACCGCGGGATCTACATGAAGGTCTCAGAGGTAATTAAAATAAATTAGAAGGCTCACAAATAAATTCACAGGCACGGTAAACAGTAGCGGATTCAGGAGAGGGGGGATCAGGACTTCGTACTCAAACCGGTCGCTGTAGAGAGAACCTCTGCAAATGGGGCATGAGAGATCCTTCCATGACTAGTTGTGACTGCGAAGCTCCTATTCAGTCAATGGCTCACTTACTTATCTGTCCCTTGTGCCCCGCCACCTGCACAAGGGACGAGCTTAACAACGCCACAGACACCGCAATAGTAGTGGCTAAATACTATTCTAAGAACATCTGAATGTTCCATTGATACGAAAGAAGAAGAAGAAGAGGGTTAAGAAATTTCTGTGATGTGTATTATAAATTCTGTGTGTGTATTATAAAATTGTAATTGGTTTTGAGTAAATCAAAAATTATAACTCAAAGGTGACTGACTGACTGACATAGTGATCTATCAACGCACAGCCCAAACCACTGGACGGATCGGGCTGAAATTTGGCATGCAGGTAGATGTTATGACGTAGGCATCCGCTAAGAAAGGATTTTGATTAATTCTACCCCCAAGGGGATAAAATAGGGGATGAAAGTTTGTATGACACTTTGTCAATTTTAAACCGATCGGGCTGAGACTTTGCATGCATAAAGCTACTATGATTTTATCCCGAAAAAATTACGGGAACGGGAAAAAACTGCCACGCAGGCGAAGCTGCGAGCGGCCGCTAGTTCTTAATAATCTTGGGTACACAAGATATCTCAGAGAATGTCTACCGTGCCTGAGAATTAATTCGTGAGCACCTCATTTCTCTTTCTGATTATATATTATCGGAGCCCGGTTGTTCACCAATAGGTTTACCATTCCATGAAGTCTGAATTTCAGGTGAAGAGTAACTTTCGCACCGCTATCACGGTTCCGGAGAAGTGCTGGGGGCGTTTCCGCGACATCCTGGCGGAGTACTGCGACAAGATGATGCGTGTGCAGGCCGGTCCACATCCTGGACCACACTTGCCGCCACTGCACGATGACACACAGGCACGTATACATTAAGTTCTTAGTATAATAATAATAATGCTGGACAATCCACACAGCATCATCTAGCCCCAAGCTAAGCAAAGCTTGTGTTATGGGTACACTGAGAAAAATGAAAAGCGGGAAGTGCCGTTATTACGGCCGATTTTGTTCGTATGAAGGCAAAAAACCGACCAAACGTAACAACGAACAGAAACGCCTTATAAAGTTGTTCCGGTCTTTCTGTGTAAGTGTAATAGACGGTATCATTTTGACGTATTCACTTTGAAAGGTAAAAACTAGCGTAAGCGTTACAAACTCGCCCAGCGTAATTACAATTCAACGGTGTAAGACTTTTTTAAACCTTAGGCTCGAAATCCATTTTTCTCAGTGTACTAGATGACTGCTATACTTAATACATTACATGCATAGATATTTTTTTTATACATAGAAAATACCCAGAACACCCGGATAAATATTTGCAGTTCGTTCAAACATTTATTGGGGATACGGAAATGGAACCCGCGACCTCCTGCGTCGCAGGCGGACATTCGCCCGCTGCGCCACATCGGTCGTCAAAGTAGATGTTTTCTGTCTTGCATTTACCCTACTAAGTTAGATTGGCAACACACTGCAGCTTCTTTATTTTTAATATATATAGTTCGTGTTCTACGTGGAATAAAATATTATAGGCGTTATGCAAATAAATTATAAACTTATTTTATTACACATTGTTTGTTCCAGGACACATTCACGGGCAGCGCGCCAAATCGGATTTGATTCGCGCCCCTCTCCCGCCCACTCCGACACGCAACTCCGCACCCATCAGCGTCTGTCTGCATGTCATCGCAAAAAAAACCAACAACAAGTACTCTTGGTAAGACCTATCCGTGTCACGCAGCTGTCAGTGTCAATGTCAAAATAACAGCTGTGGACATAGGTCGAAGAGATATTCTTATTTCAAAACTGGGAATGGAATTTACGACTTTTTGTAATTAATTCGGGTAGCTGTCGTTGTCAACGTCAAAATGACAGCTCTTAAATACGATTGTATTGTATTGTAGCTATGGTGAACTCTAAATTTAAAATAATAAAAATGTTCACTTCAGTATTGTAAATTACAGAAAGCATGCGACAGAACGTTGGTTGAAAGGCTTGTATATATTAGAGTTAATAGGTTATATATTCGACGCTACGAAGATCAGGACATTCCTTTGGATTTATTTTTCAAAATTACTGTAGCGAGCGCTGCACTGAATCATAGGGTCGGGACACACCGAACGCGAGCGATATCGCATCATATAGCGAGCTGGTTTCACACAGCGACCTGCGCGCGCTTTCTCTGTCTTCCGACGGCATAGTTGTTAAGGTATTGTGATAAAAAATATTTGAGCTTTATTTTATTTCTCTCGTAATCAAGTATTATAAGTAGCGTCGGGGGAGTACCGCAGTCGTCGAACCGTTTCTCTATGGTACTAATGTTTGCACATTTTAACAGATTTATTTGTTGTTGATTAATTAATTGTGATAGGAACGCAGCGGAGAGTCGGCGTTTCAAGTCGGAGTGAAATTACATTACAGACAATCATGATACCGGCTGGGTCGCGTCGATATTACGTCACCTACATGTGACGTTGGGGTACAACAACTGTGTCGTGACGTCACAAGTATTTTGACGCACTCGATGCATCCCGGCCGTTAACGCGCATGAAATAAAATTTCAAAATTGATTCACAATTATTTGTGGCCTTTCAAGAAACGCACCTCCAAGGGGTCGATCGAACTAACTTTAAGCTTCGAGCTTAATTTTTTTTTAATTAAATTTTTTTGGCTAATTCTTGTTTTTAGGGTTTCTTTGGCACATGGTTTAAAGTTTCATCAATGTGGAAAGATGAAGTATAGTGGAATCGAGATTCCTATTAAGTCATGTTTTCTTTGTTAAATTATATTGCCAGGTTTTTGACGTTTGACATTATAAAAATCAAAATCTAAAGAGTACACTGGCGTTACATTAACGAACATAATAAAGAAACCACTTAAGTATCTAGTTTGTAGGTGTATGTGTTTTTTTAATATGAATTATTATTTTAATATTAGTTTTTTTGTCTGTTTACACTTGATGTACGGCACGGGTGTGTGCGGGGGCGGGTTCCGTTGGTAAAACTTACCTTATTTTCTAATGCACACAGCTTAATATTGTTTGACAAGTAATGAAATAACTGCTTACGCTGCCTAACACCACCGTTTAAACACATTATTTTAATTACATTTAAAATTACTAAGTTATATATTTCTATATTATTTAAAGGTGAAGTCACTTCCAATGACATGTTAGTTAGTTTGACATGGCACTTTAAATGTTTAATTTGATTAAATATCAACTTATTGTAATTAATTTATTTTGCTATGCATGTTTTTATGTGACATTTCAGTAGGTTAAACATAACGGAACCCGCTTTGAACTATAGAGCACCGGGTGTTTACAGGGGTCGTTTCATAACCACTGTAATTTTACCTTCTTCACTATAAAATTGTTAATACACTAGTGGGTTTCGCCCGCGTGGAGCTATTTTCATACTAACTTCAGCGTTCGCTGTACCTTTATACGGGGATGAATTTCCAAAATCCCTTTTTTAGTACTCAGACAAATCTACCCTGAAAAATTCAAGTTACGACTAGCCGTTTAGGTTATGCGTTGTCTATATGTCAATCAGTCAGGACAAAGATTATATTTTATAGGTGGTATAGATTTGAAAATTAACCTTACCGCTGCTATAAAATTGAGACGAACTTAACAACCAGCATTGTTAGTAAATGCAATCAAAAAAATATTGATTAAATATGACATAAAAATTAGCATGTTGTAGATTTTTATAAATACACAACTTATCATCTAAATTCATGTCAAAGTCATAATGATTTATGAAAATCATAGGGCTTATGATTTACTTACAATGTTGGTTTAAAATTAAAGGGCCTATGATTTACATAAATTTTTAGACTGACACGAAGTTAAAATAGTAGGTGAATTAGAGTCAGTTTCATTCAACCAATATTTAGACTCTAGAAATTGATCATTTGAAAAGTTTGTTTTGAACTACAAAATGAAAGTTTAAAAAGTTTTCGCACTTTGGAATTCTTTGTGACTCTATGTAAAGACCGGTAGAGGCTAGTTTACCCAGAAAAACCTTTTTGCAAAAACTCTGTGTGGTGATAGAATTATAGTGCAGGAAGTAAACGTACAGTGGTGATACTCGAATGATTTAGGTAAGACGCGCTGCTGTGATATTCTCGTAGGCGAGCGATTTTAAACGTTTACAAATTGTATTGCGATGGACGCGGCCGCTGCTCTATTCGGTAGGGTTATCTAAATTAGGGAGACCAACATTTTTGGTAGGGTTATATCAAAATTTGATAAACCGTTTTTTATTATAATTGATTAGGGTTATATCTTAAAAATTCAAGAAAGGCAAGCTCGGTATTTTGTAAAATTATAAAAACAATTATGTTTAAGAGTTTTTTTGGATTTAGGGTAAAAAAATGCTTTGAAAAATTCTATCACGAAACACGCATAAATGAGGAAGTATTCTAGTCTCCGTACAAAACAATTGATCGCATTTTATTAGAAAACCTCTTTAGAAAGTATCATAAAATCCAAATAGAAATATTTAAAACTATCGCTTGCCTTGTCTAAATTCGTGTCCGCCTATAATTGCGAGAGAGATCGCACCAGCCGCGGTTGCGTCCATGTGGGTAAGTTAAGTGTGGTTTTGTAAGCACCCCGTGTATGTCTTGTGGAGAATTGTTTAGTCGAATCAAAATTCATTGTTTTAAATAATACCAGGAGTACAGAACAGTGAAAGACATCTGGTACTTTGACAATAGTACTAGAACGACAGAAAGTTATCTTCAAAACTATTTAGAGAGAAAAAAATAAGATGACAATGACGATTGACAAATGATTCTCCGCAGGACGATGTGTAATACGTGCTAGTGTGCATGTATTATGTATGTGTGAATGAGTGCGCGGGACGCAGTAGTCTTAAGTTCAGAACTACAACAGGCGTCAGACGTGCCTTCGATAATTTACTAATGTATTTATGCATTTTTTTTGGAAGCCCACTATTATATTTTGTATGCAGCTTGGCAGGAATATTCCCATGACTACAACCAAGTCAGGTAAACTACTGAGACAAGAGTTTACTTTTCTTTATCTTAGAAAAATCTTTTCAGTGCAGTGGTTATCTAACCGAAGGTGTACTAAGTGGGTGTCCGTTTTTTTTTTCATTATTTTTATTTGTATCATGAATGACTATAGTAGCATCACTCTGGGAGTGTTTCATCCTTTATTGGTAGCTTTTTGACCGGCGCCGGCGCAGGCTGCGTCCAGTTTGCCGTCCGCAGTTGCTTTATCTTAGGGCTGTTATACACGACGACTTTATAGCGACTATTTCGCATCAGATAGACCTTGAAATGAATCGTCGAGTTGCGGCATAAAGTCGTTGAGTGTAATAGCGCTTATTGTTGTCTGTGTTCGTTTTCACTATGTTTTTTTTATGTTAAAATAATCGGTTGACAGAAAAAAATCATAATGAATATGAACAACATAAATGTTACGAAAATACTTATTTAGCTAAAGAATCGCAAAGCGATGCTTGAGTTCCATAATTCCTATTTTTGAGTCACTGTAGTTGTATCTCGATGTAAGCAATATTATACCGCTCGAAGAGTTGCACCATACTTCGATGTTTAATTTTTGTAAGTTTAATGCAAGTTGTATATGTTTTTTTGTTAGTTTATCGCTTTGTATCGCTTTGAGGCCGATAGCCGCATCTTGTCACTGGTCGACCGGCCTCTGGCGAGCGGACACAATGTGTTTGTTTCCTGCTTCATTTATTACGTGGATGATATTGCGATCAGTGCGGAGAACTTGCGCGATTATAATAACTTTGCTTGTCGACAATCCTGCGCTGTATGTAAAGTTAGTTCGTCATATCCTCCTTGAATATTGTGAACTAGTTAGAAAGCAGGAAACCGGTATCGAACACCGTGCGACCGTTCAATAGTTTAACTTTAGAAAACTTACTCACTTTCAATGTAAGCGTGTCGCTCGCCGTGGGCTGTAATTTAAAGTCTTGAGATCTGCAGTGAACGCATTACATTTATATTAAATAGTTTATCTTTCACCTATAAGAAATAAAAATAGTCGGATGTCTTAGATTGCATAGACACAAGGTAAGTACTTGACAAGATGCATTCTAACACGATCCTTATGTAGGATAATTTACAGTAAATTTTCCTGTGACCATAAGTCTTAAATATAGAAAAAAAACAAAAGTTGTGACGTCCGAAAAAAATACAAATATAAAAAAAATATTTAAAGATTCACTTCTACATTTACGAATAAATATAGAAATATATAAGACGTGGGGCGGCGTGGACTCATCTATGTGTAAGTTAGGTTAAATTCGTTCAACGGGAGTTGGCAAGATGGAGTTAATGCTAGCTATATAGGTATAGATATACGTATATAGGTGTAACAGAATCTAGGTGTTAGCGTAAGTTTCCGTCGGCTCCCGTCGACTGTAGCTTTGGTTTATCGTGTCGAGAGGAGCGGTGTGTGTTGTGTCTCAGCGTGGTGCGGGTTCCGAGTCTCAGTGTGTTCCGAAAGATCGCGAGGGGGCGTCCCCTCCCCTCTTTTTCTTCTTATATTTAGTGGGCGCCCCCCGCTACACAATAATGGCTTAATTTTAAAACAACTTTATGGTACAAAATGTAATTTTAGTTCCATAGATGTTTAAGATCCAGAGTCTATATTTAGAAGATTTTAAAATATTGAATCCTCCCGCCGGTTTCCGGTCTAGAAATCTGTCAATAAATACAAATTATTATATTTAAAGAGATATATAACATGAAATGTTTAATATTAATGTTGTGAAGCTAGAGTGAATTAAATTGATCGGCAATAATCTAGTGACTAGTGTTGTAGGGTTCTCTTCTGTCGGTCGGAATCTCTCGTTTGAACGGATCAGCGGCTCGCGCTGTTCTCTTTTTCTCTTCTTTCTCTTTCCTATTTCTCTAAGAAAGTTATTCAAATTAAGAATGCAATTTCTCATCTTCTTTAGACACTTAAAGTATCGCCTAAGGTTTATTAGTCTTTGGTAGAATATCTGCCGGTCCTTGACAGTTGACCTGCAACTGTGACCTCGCCTCCCCTCTCTGGCATCCTGTCATCCCCATAATCATAATCGTGTCCCCTTATACCGTCTTAGTTGTAGAAGTTGTCTTTTATATGGATAAGTAAGTGTCGATAATAATCGTTATTCATTCGGTCATATTTTCATAATTTTAAATACCTACCTTTCTAACTTACCCCTTTCTTTCACCTTTTAACTTTGCTTTTCGAGCGACAATAAAATTGATATCATCGCAATTATAATATCTCGAGTGACGTCATAGATGACGTCATTACATCCGCCATCTTGCAAATACTGATGATGAGTTTACTTATCACAAGTGTCATGACAAAACAAAGAGACGGCCATTCGTTTTCTATAATCCTTGGAAGAGACATTCTCACTTCAATGGTTTTCCTAGTGTTATTTTAAGTTCTGTTGTGTAATTTCGGTGGCAATATAGCCAACATTGCTTGAGGTCTTGGCACAAAGTGTGAGCATTTAAAAAGAGTATGTGGCCTTCAGATTTGAATTAAAACCTATTTTTATCCACTTGACACTGACAAAATTGTCTGAAATGACAGACAAGTGCCATTAAAAACAAAAGAATAGCACTTTTTTCCAATGTGAGTGTAGCGTTGATAACAGTATTTATTGTCACTCGAAAGCAAGGTACACCAGTGCTTTCTAGTCCCATCTTTGACATTATCTGTCCCCATCTAATAATATTCTAATAATACTCGTGTTTAGGTCCTGTTTTTGGGAAGACGTGTTCACTTTGCGGTTTGGTGTGTTAGTCAATTACTACAATTATTCATGTTGACTCATTGTAATAGTTACGTCGTTGTCACACTCCCTTCGAATCTAAGTGTTGTTGTATTGTCTCGATTCTAAGCTTTTCATCCACTGTCAATGGTTATTTTACCAATATCGGCTTGGTCCACATTTAGCCAAACGAAAGCAAGGTCTAACCATGTAGTTATCGGCCTTGGGATATATTTTCTTAGTTCTCAAATACCTCAACAACTCGCTCATTGTTGATTTTTCGATAGTCTATCTGACAGTGGAGTCCTATAGATCCTAGTTTTCGTCCAATTGCTTGTTCTTCAAATACCTCATATTATTCCTAAAATACGTAGTTATGTTACACTTGATGATATTTTATGTATACCTCTTTATTGTTGAGTGACCTCAAGCATGGGAGTGTGACAGGCGTCGCCGCGCCGCCCCCGCCCCACTAAGAGTTAAACACATAGATACGGATCGAATCAACTACGAAAAATAAAATAATAAAAAATATTAAAAAATAATTCAGAGTTATAGTACGTTAGTTTATAATTATATTTCTGATATTAAATTGATGTTTTGCTGAAAGATATTTTATCTGTGCGTTACGTTTTAACAGCGTGGATTAGGGTTGCATCCGTCGCACCACACAACACAGTTTATACCTACACTAACACTATTCTAATGTTTATGTTCACCGTTACGCTACACCATTTGTTTTTGAACTGCTCCAAAATACTACTTATGCATCTTACTGGTACAATGCCTAGTCACATTTGTATTATGATAATGGTGGCTGGCTTTGACCGTCTTTAAATTTGACAGCTCGGCTTTATATAATTTTCCAGTAAGATGTGACACACCAATTAACCGCCGTAATCTAAACCTTATAATAATACTTACGAATTACCCCTAAAAATCATATATTTTTTACAAATAAGCAATACCACAGTACCTGAAATTATATAAAAAAATATACATAATATAGAAAGATGATGTGGTAATAGAATGAAAAAAAAAATACGGTTTCGATGCCTTGGTCGTCTTAGCGACGGCGGTAGCGGCAGCGGCTCTTTATTACGGACGCGAAACTATGGTAAGCTTGATTACATCCGTGTTATACGATAAAAATCGTACGGTTTCGAAAAATTGAGCCCGTTTTTCTGTGGCCGTCGTCGCTACGGCAACTCAGAGCTTAAGCAGATATACCTTCAGGCAGTTGGAATGCACAGATTGGTTTATGTTTATTTATGTATGTAATTTGAATTAAAAGATTGTTGGCTTCAGGTTCGGGAAATGGGGTTCGACGTCGACAAACTAACTTTCTTTTTATAAGATGATGATGACTGAAAATCTGTTTGTTTCCTCTTTAATTTCTTCGGAAATGTTCGGTCATCGGTCGCGTACGTCGGCGGTTGACAGGTTACGGGCCCAGAACTGAACGATGAAACATGAATGTAAGATGGCGGTCGCGACGTTCTGAGTCCGCTAGGATAAGGAACGGTTGAAGGGATCACATGCGGAGTGATAGGAGTAGATAGGTATCTCGATGTAACCGACACGCGCACATTCCGATGCAAACGCGTGCTAAGTGTTGACAAGACTGATGTCTTTTTAGTGACGTCTTTTGACGTCTTCCCAAGATGTCTACCAGAGCGTGGCCTCCGGAATGTGCTCGCGACGGACTGAACGAATTGTAAAGGACGTGCCATACACGTTAGCCGGCGGTTGACGGCCCTGAGCGCTTGTGTGGCAAACAGGGTTGCCAACTGCACAACACTGAGGTTAGGACAGTGTCTTTTAATTTTTTCTCACATTGGCCATTGGGTGTAAGTTGGTGTGTAGCCACTGTTAGGAAAAGTTGGAATTGTAAGATAGGGTACCCTTGTACGTCCAAAAGGAAGGAGAATTTCGGTTTTGTGTCATTTTAACCTGTATAGGTAACTTTTTTTCAAGTATGGGATAAGCGCGCTCGCCGAGTGGACGAATGTTCGGTCGTGTACGTTCGTCCGGTCGGCGGCGGCGAACGGTATGTAAGTAGGCTAGCGCTCGACAGGCCATAGCGTTGATACGAGGTGAATTTGAAGAGTAATATCACGAGACGGTGCGAGGTGAACTAATACTGCCAATTGATTGTAGTTTATAATAATGGATAATGATTTGTAGAATAACGATTTTTGATTATTATGTCCTATTACATTATAATATGTATACTTAGTATCGGAATGCGGTGGCTTATTGTTGTTCAAAGATTCCTTCAGCTACGGAACCGGTGTGTACGACGGAGCGACGTTTGGTTTGGTTCGTGCCTTCTCTTTTCTTACAAAAGATTTCTTCGATTCGTTTAGATATTAGGGTGTTTGGACATAATCGGCCACCTGTAAATGTTTTCCTTAGGAGAGGCGATGGATACATACAACTGTGTTCTGTAGTGTACCGAAGCGAAAGGGTGTTGTCTAGATAGGTTTGCAGGCGTGCCGGCGGCTCGTTCCCGGCCGACGCCATCTTGTGCTCGGCGTGGTGACAAAATGGCGGCCGCGATGCAATTTTGAACGCGAACGATCGTTCGTGGAAGGAGCTAAGTTGTAAAAACTAGATTGCAATATAAATGTTGGTTGTTAGGCTTAGCAGTGACGGCATATTGAGTGTTGTGTATGGAGAGAGTGAGCTGGACTTGCAGGGCGGTCTATTCAACGAAACTTTGATTCTAATTTTGACGATCGTGAACCTTCTAGGTTCCCCAGAATTGTTTAGACTCCCTATCGCAATGGGTTAGATGGTAGTTTTGATATCGTGTAGAACTGTGGGACTGACATGGCTCATGTGATGAGGATAAATTCATTTTGGATTTTATTTCATTTTAAAATTCGAAATTTCTCAATTCGTGTATGACACGGCTCGCATCTTGAGACTGGTTTGGTGGGGTCTGCCTCCTGGTGGTGCGAGTGAGAACTAACACCATGCCTCCGGCGCTGTCAGGGGGCTGGCTTCCGGTGCTTCGCTGCGTAATATACAATGTACTTTGGTACACTGCACTGTAATTAAATTGAGAAAAAAGTTTTGTAATGGAAACAATAAGTTTTTGTACATTACGCAGTAAAGGCACCAGGTGAGATTTGTATCCAAAGATTGTATAGTGTGATGTATTAACTTCCTATAGGTTTATTATTATTATACTTACTAGTATTTTATAAACAATAATTATGTTATTTAACTATTATTTTGGACTAGTTGGTTAGCAAAAAGTAATGTCAAAGATCTCTCGGATCGAATTTCGATTGTAAAATTATAAATCAGATTGCAGTCACCTGAACACCACGGAAAGAAAATACTCGAAATTGAAGGTTAAAATAGTATCGGTAGAGTTGTTTCGGTATGTAATAATGATTTGGAATGTTTGTTAAGGAAATCTGCACCCGCCGAATGAGAAGAAAATGTTTGCTAAGCAATTCTCGACTGTAAGCGCGGGTGTAGACGGTTTAAAATCGGTATGGTTAGGGTGGCAGTCAAACTGCAGCTAGGAGATGGTGCTTGTGTGTACTTACGATGGATATCACTATATTATTTTCTATTAAAAAGTAATCTGTGTAAAATGTCTTTATTTGTATCTCTTATTTGTCGATTTTTACATTGTAAGCACAACACGTTCGCGGTTTCAGTCTGTGATAGCGCCATCTGTTAGCGCGTGACGGTACTATGCTGCGGACGTGTTGCGCATGAGCCGCGCGAGTGATAGGGATGTGTGTTTGTGACGCCAGAGGGCGTTAGCGGGCCGGACGTTCGCTCGACATACACAAGGCGGAATATTGGTGCGCGGCGACGCAGTCGCGCTGTATGTAGCGAAAAGTTTTAATGAATAAATGGTGAAAAAATTAAGAAATTACAAAAAATGTTTTTTGTTTTATTGAATTTTTCCAGTCCTAAGATATTATAAGAAACGGATAATTTCCCGAGCCGAAAACCGTGTGTAAGACTGTGGTTAGACTATGCTTTTGCATGCAGCACAAAAATATAATGTAGGTAAAACTATCTAGACGTAGTTTTGTAATACACTACCTACCTAATTTAAAAGAAATTCAGCTGCGCTTCACGAAGTTCTGAAGTGTCGATTTGTTTAGAATTACTTACCAACATCTACACGGGTTGTTCATAGTCATCATTATATTGTTAAACTGACCAAACATTTTAAAGTACTTCATGGCATTATACAAATTTTACTGATTTAAGAGTTCTAAACAAATTAACAAACTCATCCTATCGCGTGATTTTAGTGCCTTAGCAAGTAGCGACATCTATCTTTCAGTGGCAACTGTCGGAAATCGATAGATGTCGCTACTTGCTCCAAACTAAAAACCGTCGCGTCGCACGAACTAGACTAGGTACCCTATATACCATGGTACCTAGGTATTTCCACACTTTACAAATTACAATTAATGAATTGGGTTCATGAATGCCCGATTATCATCTCGTTCATCCATTAAATCTGATGATCTCGATCCGATTACTTTATTCCGCATAGTCGAGGATCTATCTCGGTAACTACCTACTTCAAGGGCGGCGTTGATTGCTGATATGGGGTGCCCTGGTTCTTATCTATTGAGGGCACAAAGGAAGTCGCGTTGAACTTTATCACTGAATCTGAATCTCATATTTTACTGCTAGAATAGTTATTTATTTATTGGAAAACCAACAGCTCATACTTACCTACTAACTTATTAGGTAAATAAATAAATAATTTAATATTTGTGGACATTTTTACACAATATCTAGCCCCAAACTAACTTTTTGAAGACTTTGAAGTAATACTTCTGATGCGACTTCCAACAACGTTTAACGCTACCATGGAGGGGGTATGAAAGCACTGTTCTTTCTCTGATAGCCAGTTACGTTAGAAGTTTTACTTCAGTCGTGTGGTTTTTTTTAGTTGATATTTAAGTAGGTAGGTACCTAATTAAAAGTGTTTAGTAGGTATTACGTAGGTACCTACCTACTTCATGCTACTGAAGACTAATTGCTACATATATTATTAGGTACCTACGCAGGAAGTTTATTCATTAGTTTATTTCACCGGCCCACATCCTTAATAATAAAAACCCCAAATAATGTCTATTTTATACGCTTAGCGATATAAAATAGGCATTATTTAAAGTAGAGCAGTGACAACCCCTACCGTACCCCTACACCCAAGGGTCTTCAAGAGCCATCAACTAGACTTTGATCCACCTATTTGGTTATTACAACACCGCATTTGTCTAATTAAATGCCGAGAGTGGTTATTTTTATTCGAATCAAAGCGTTCGCATCAATACAACGAAAACTCAATAAAACGAAAGTTCATAACCTAACCACCTAGCGAAACGTGCGTAACTTTGCCTGCGTGAAGTTATTTTCATACAAACACTAGCTGACCCGTGCCCACTTCGTTGGGCGGTAAACATTTTTACTTACAAATCTTAACTGAAGTAGTACTCGATGTCGCCAACAGATGGCGTTATCATCATCTTTCTGCCCTTATCCCACTTTATGTTGGGTCGGCACAACATGTTCTTTTCTTCCACTCCCCTCTATCAGCCGTCATATCTGTACTCACTCCTTTCTTATCCATGTCATCTTTCACACAATTCATCCATCTTTTCTTTGGTCTACCTCTACCCACATATCCATCAACATTCATGTTCATCGCTCTCCTGGTTACATGACTTTCATCCCTCCTCATGACATGCCCATACCACGCTAGCCTATTGCTCCTCAATTTTTCCGTCACTGGCGCAACTTTCAAACTACCCCTGATATACTCATTTCGTATCTGGTCCATTCTAGTAACTCCACATATCCATCTCAACATTCGCATCTCTGCCGCATGTACCCTTCTTTCATTAGTCTCTTTAGTTGTCCAACACTCAGATCCATACAATACGACAGGTCTAAGGATCGTTTTGTAAACTTTCCCCTTAAGTTTAAGGGGCATTTTCGGATCACACGTGGTTCCTAAGACCTGTCGCCATTTCATCCATCCCGCATTTATTCTATTCTTCACGTCTCGGTCAATATCGCCGTCGTTCTGTATCAATGAGCCGAGGTACCGGAAATCGGAACAAACTGGTAGGGATACACCATCTAAGGCTATTGGGATAAAATTCGATAGACCACCGAAGTCACAAAACAGATGCTCTGTTTTGGTTCTACTGATCTTCAGTCCGACACGCTCCGATTTATCCCGCCATTTTCCCAGTCTGCTCTGGACCTCAAGCGCATCTTCTCCAACCAGAACAATGTCATCGGCAAACAGCATGCACCAGGGTGCTTCTTCCTGTATGTCTGATGTCAGAGCATCCATCACCAGGAGAAACAAATAAGGGCTCAAAGCCTACACCCACATTGAACTTGTCGGTAACTCAGACCGGACGTGAGTACTCGCTCGATCGTACATAGCTCGAATGAGCTGAATGTACTTCTCAGGCACTCCCTTAACTTTCATACTCCACCACAGAACCTCTCGGGGTACTCTATCATACGCCTTCTCAAGATCTATGAACACTATATGCAAATTTTTGTATACTCGTCTTGTGTTTCTCACAAAGTTGACAAAGCGCAAAGATGGCATCCATAGTCCCGCGCCCAGGCATGAATCCAAACTGGTTCTGTGATACCTCGCTTTCTTCTCTCATCCGTCGCGCTACAACCTTTTCCCAAATTTTCATACTGTGTGACATGAGCTTTATTCCTCTATAGTTGTTACAATCCTGTACATCACCCTTGTTTTTGAAGATCACCAGCGAGCTGTTGCACCATTCATCCGGGATCGCCTCTTCTCGTAACAACTTGTTAAAGAATAAAGCTAGCCGCTTCCATCCATCCGCCAACAGATAGCGTTATTACGGCATAAAATAGCGGCCGTTCGCAGTTTCGCCCGCGTGTTAGTTTTTTCCCGTTCCCGTTATTTTTTCGGGATAAAAAGTAGCCTAAGTTACTCCTTGTTACATCAGCTATCTGCCAGTGAAAGTCCCGTTGAAATCGGTCCAGCCGTTCCAGAGATTACCCGGAACAAACAGACAGACAGACAGACAAAAATTTAAAAAAATGCTATTTTGGTATATGTATCGCATATACATTCATATGCGGTTATTTTAATATTACAAACAGACACTTCAATTTTATTTATTTGTATAGCTTATTTTGTCACAATAAACACTGCACAAAACACTATATAGTTATGAATTTGTTTCGTGTATCAGTTGACAAAAGCAAACTCATTAAAGTAGGTAACCGAAAATCCAAGAAAAAAAAAACACTGACATTGACAGTTTGTTGTTGTTTCAACTTTTTTTAAATTTGATATGACTTGGAGTTAAATCCTTCAAGCCGTATTTAAAATAAGGATATGAAATAATAAAAACTTAAAATAATAAAACACTTTTGGTAACGCTGGTTTTGTTTGACTATTGTAATGACTTGAAAACTAATGCATTTTAAAGTAAAACAAATGAAATAATATCGCGAAGCCGACCAAATTGAACTATTCGATTTCGTTTTCTTTTTTTTTGTTTATCTGTGCTCCAACGCACACTGTTTTGATAGATATGATTGAATTTGAACTTTGTGCAGAGGTAATAAAGTGCAAATTGACTCTTTGACGTTAGGAACATACCTACATTGTTTAAACAACAGTGGGTGCTTGTAATTCAATATGAACTTTATGTTATAGCAATAAAGCTCGTTTTAGTTAGAAAACGTTTGTATGGGAAAAAGAAAAGGGCTGTTTTTAGGGGTTTTCCGGCAATTATTCGAATTTTTCTCGCCGTAAAAACCATCTTTGAACTTCAACAAACATTTTAAAAAAAGAATTGGCCAAATTGGTCCAGGCGTTGTTGAGTTATGCGCTCACGAACATTTTGCGATTCATTTTTATATTATAGATAAGCTTCCGCTGTACCTACCCGTTCAAGGGTTGAATTTCGGGAATCCTTTTCTTAGTAGGTACCTAACCCTTTTTACTGAGTCTTCATAAATTCTTACTTTCTCGATCGAATGTGTTCAAACGGAATGATCATAGAATAATGACCTAAGTGTAGGTGTTCTTCTTTCTTCTCTATGGCATTTGTCCGTCATTCGACAGAAAATATTATCATTGTCATGTGCTAGTGTGTTAGTGAATAAATAGTTTTAGTCGAGTCTGTAAAAAATAAACAAAACTTGTTAGGAAAATATTGTTCTAAATATTCTTTGCCAACTTCTTCAGATGATAAAAGTATGTAGGTAAGTACTTTATCTGGTTTAGTCTATTTTCATTCATTCACTCATTCATATCGATTCATGGATACCGATAGGTACGAAAAACAGTTAATACAAACTTCTTGGTAGGTGATACGAAACGACTCTATAATTTATATTCGTATTTGCATAAAAACTGTAGAGCACGTTTATGCAAAACACAAATAAAATAAAAGCGTCCGTGGCTGAAGGGTTCCTTTGGCATGCAGATGAGCGCTGGCTGCGACTCCTGGTTGGTGCCTCATTAACATGCCTTTGATACCGACGTCCAGGGTCTGTTAAATTCTGTTTAAATAAACATAATTTTAAGGGTACTTCTTGTAAGAGGAGCAATATCATTAGTACCTAGGTACCTGTCTACCTACCTATTGTTATAAGATTTCATGATGTTGTTTCTGGAGGATGTGTTAAGATGACAGAAGCAAGTCTTAACTCATTAGGTTACTTTCTAAGGGCCAAGCACAACCAGTCATTCGTCACGTAAACTTATTGCATTGGTATCCGAGTTTCATTGCGCGGTAGGTACTATACTAGGTAGGTAAGTATTAGTGTTATTAGTTTGACTAGGTTACAACGTAGGTATTGTCGTTTTGAGTTACCTACATGAGTTTTGAGGTTAATGAGATACAGCCTGGTGACAGACGGACAGACAGACAGCAGTCTTAGTAATAGGGTCTCGTTTTACCCTTTGGGTAGGTACGGAACACTAAAAATGTTGACAACCTGTTTTTTAAAACTAAAACGATAAAAGCGGATCCATTAGGCACGCTATAGGTACCTATACCTACCTAATAAAATAGTAGGAGAATTCATACCAATATTTGGCTTCTTAAGTTCTTTTTATAATTATTATTTTCAACTTGCCTCTTATGTTTTACCCACTAAGGATCAAGCAAACAGTAGAAACGACCTTTGATCACAAGGCCCATCCACAGCCACTCGCCCTCGGAGTGATTCAAAGGAAGGGCTCCGCGAAGCGTGACTAATCGAACCTATGGGACATTGAAATCATTGGATTCATGGGTTAAGTAAGATATGATTGACGTGGTGTGTTTGTTTGTGATAGGTACTTCATTATCCTACTGCTCTAGGTACCTACTTAGACCTAAGTTAACTCTTTCTCATGACGAAATATCATTAAATTCAAGTTTCGATCGTTTCAATTTCCAAATGGTATTCTTCGAAACTGACATTTTAGACATCCCCAATTATGTCAACCAAATTTTAGTTCCAATCTCGTCTCAACTCAAAAATATACGAAAATTGGGCCTCTGATTATCTATATAAATAAATAATATTGTAAATACATAATAATGTATGTGGATGAATGTTGATAGGTTAAATTGTTGGCTTACTAATGAAATGCTGTGTTCCGGTTTGAAGTTTGCCGATGAAATTACAGGCTTAAGATGCTTATCCTCGTATGCCTCAGGTTCATGGACGCAAAGCAGTGCATTATAGAGCAAATTGTAGATATAGTAACCACTTAACATCAGGGAGGCCATTCGCTTTGTTCTATCAGACGTACCTAGTATCAAAAATGAATAGGTAGCTAGGTGGTAGATAAATACGTTTCAATGAATAGTTCGTTAAAATAAAACACATGTTCGTTATTATAATGAGTACATGATCGGATAGTGAGAGCGAAGGGTCCTCGATCACCCTACCATCTCCTGTCTGTGCCCTACCAGGCGCACTTGAGGCCTAGAGCTCGCTTTGATATCGCCGATATTCATTAGTGCGCACTTGCGCAGCGCATTGACCTAAGCTATATCTAGATCTACCTATACGTATTTTCTATACTATACCTACTATACTTACTGTTTATCTATCTTCTATCTACCTTTTTTTATGTGATTGCTAATGGAACAAGCAGATGGCCCACCTGATGTTAAGTGATTACCATCGCCTATAACAAAGCATTGCCTTGCACGATCGTTACGAACGGGCCCTACAATGCACTGCTCTGCGTCCATTAACCTGAGGCATAGGTGTTAAGCCTCATGTTCCTGCGATTTCACCGGCACCCACACCCTTCAAACCGGAACACAGATAGCTGTTGGCGGCAGAAATAGAAATGCTACAAGCTATGCTTAGTTTTGGGCTAGATGATGTTGTGTAAAAATGTCCTGAAATATCCTGAAATATTTATTACCTCATTAACTAAATATCATAATATGCATGCAGACACAAAACACAAAAACCTCGATGGATATCGGGGCACAGACACAATTCTACGCAGTGGCCGTATGTTAGGCGTATCCAGTGCCCCAGCGTGGGACTCTCCGAATTCCATCTATGCGTCAGTGTGTTCAGAAGAATGGCGTTGGGCCTGCTACGTAGGCGACTCAACAGTGATGCATTTCCTCATTATCACACGGAAGCCATCCGTATAAGCATCGCAGAACATACCCACCCGAGGCATTGCAATTTCGCGGTAGCCTCATCACCACTAAACCCGTTGTCTAAAACTTTTTATGTTGACTGTACTAGGTAGGTACCTACTTTCCTCTATGAAATTGTAGAGACTTGAAATTTTCAGAGTATATTCGACTTGTGTAAAGGAAGATACTAAGAAAGGAATTCCCGAAAATCAACCCCTAAACGGGTACAGCCGGGCAGCGGCGGCCTTACCCATTGCAAGGCTCTGGGCGGCGGCAGGTCTTTGCGAGGCCCTTTGTTTTATGTCAAAAAATATGTGATCAAAATTAAAAGTTTTATATAAAGTACATATTTAAAAAAATCTATGGTTTTTTAAATTTGCTTGGGTTGTTGCGCGAGGCCCCTGCAAGAGCGAGGCCCCGGGCGGTTGCCCCGTTCGCCACCCCCTAAGGCCGCCACTGCAGCCGGGCTTGAAGTTTGTCAAAATAACTTTACGCGGACGAAGCCGCGCGCGTTTTGTTAGTCTTTTATAAAGACCTCGAAGTCCTAGACACCTACTGGATTGGTATATTATACGTACCTAGGCCTATGTCTAGGTAGGTTAGGTACTAACCTATAACCTTTTTAATTCGTTTCTCTCTAGTTGCGAGGATATCACTCCTCTCGAACCACCCCGTACCCCATAAAATAGATGAAATACCGCGAATGACACCTGACTATATAACTAAAGATAAATACATACCTAGGTAAATCTACATCTACCTATATTACAACACAAGATAGCTACAATATAAGAGCAAAGCAAAATCGATGTGTACCATCCTAAAAGGTCGCCAAAGGGCGGTCGCACTGCTAAATTATTAACCAAGGCACCCTGAGTACCTACACCTTTCTCACTCGCGCTCGCTAACTTTACACGAGTCTGTTTCGTCTGAATTTTGTATGGGTGGAGTTGCGCTTTGCCCGCCGCATATAGTCGTCTCGGTCTGCACTTTGGCGGTAAGATATGTGCGTCTCGCTTCCTCTCATTAGGTTAGTCCACTGGGGCATGTTTGTTCGACGCTTGCCAGTCGCATTTTGTATGTAGGAGTGTAGAGTAGACGGGATCTAGAGAAAACAGGTTTTAGTTCCATGGTTTTTTTGTCTCTGCCTACGAATTAAGTATAATTATTCTAACATCGTCTTCTAAAAAAGGTTTCTTATTTATTTATTTATTTATTTAATTCTTTATTGCACTAAAATAAATTTGTACAAAAGGTGAGCTTAAGGAGGTGGTATCCGCCAACGAGAGGTTTTCTCCGTGTTATTTCTCTTTGATGAGTGAGTATAAATGTCCAAAAAAAATATATATTGCTTATTAAAGACTAAATTTTAATTTGAACAATTGAAATAATTCTAACTATATTATTACTATATGAAAAAAATATCCAAAGTGAAGCAATTTTTATTTTAAATTTGGTTATTTCTTCTAAACGGTATTGATTTTTAGTATTTTTTTTCACACAAATATTTGTCTAAGTATTTATCGCAAAGTGAACAATTGGCAGTTCGAACTAATAATTCATTAGGCTACAAATAATTATTTCTTGAATGCGATATGAAATGGAATGCGCGCGGGTCCCTGTGCGGGCGACGGGCGGCAGTGCAACTCAGTATGGACAGACTCCTCAAGGTCGTTGGCGAGTACCACCGCCTTGATGCTCGATGGCATTTTCTACCAGCCAACCTTGACAGGTAAGAATCAGTGGTTGGCGTGCTAAAACTAAACATTAAAAGGTATATAACATATTATCTACTTACTATAACCTAATTATACATACCTACATAACAATTTATCTAATTATAACACAACATAAATACATATACCTATATATATATTATAAAACAAGTACAAAATACATATATACAATGTACATAAATACTAAACATAATAGTTTACCTATATCAAATATTACATTATTTTACTACCTTATATATTAAAATAAATAATAAATATTATAAGGAAGAACTAAAATAAAAATCATGCACAAGGCATTTAAAAGCTGGCTTAGACGATGCCTTTTTAATATGGAGGGGTAGGGCATTCCACAGACCTACCGCTACCACCTCGAAGGAGTTTCCCCGATAGCCCGAGGAATGTAAGGGAGTTGATAGGCACAATGTGTCAGTGGATCTTAAATTACGATCGTGAGCGTCGGAAAGGTAAGAAAATTTAGACTTTAGATACTGAGGAGAATTTGGATCTTTTAAAATAGAGAAAAGGAGACACAAAATCCTCATATTTCTTCTCGCTCTGATTGGAAGCCATTTAAGTTTCCGACGATAGGTGGACACGTGATCATATTTGCGAAGCCCGTAAACAAATCTGATGCAAGAGTTAAGCAAGCGATCCAACTTGTTGAGATAATCGGCTGAAAGATCGAGGTAAGCAACATCTGCATAGTCGATGATAGGAACTAGGAGGGTATTAACTAACGATATTTTGGTTTTCTCAGGAAGAAAGTTTTTTAAACGTAAAATAGAATGGAGAGACGCAAAAAATTTTCGGGACACCTCTTTTACTTGTGCCGACCAACTCAAGTTTTCATCCAGCAGAATACCAAGGTCTTTAACTACAGGTGAAAAAGGGATAGGGATAGAGTTAAAATGCAGAATAGAAAGATTTGAGTGATTCACTTTAGCTAATTGACGGGAGCTTCCGATGATAATGGCTTGACATTTGTTGGGATTAACCTGAATCCCATAGTTAGCTGACCAGGATAGAAGTTGGAGAAGATCTTCATTGAGAGCTGCAATGGAATCGTTCAGGCGATCGACTTCAACGTGATGGTAAAGTTGAAAGTCGTCCGCATAAAAATGATAGTGACATTGTAGTTTAGGAGAAAGCATGTTAATAAATAATGAAAATAATAAGGGGGGTAGTATACCACCTTGCGGTGTTTATTTCTTTGTTTTTTTTATATGGGGACTGGTGATGTCTAAGGTTTAAAGAAATATATAATAAATATTGTGTTAAATAAGGGTATATTTCTATATATTTTTTACCGCTCGCCCTTCACATTTTTCTTGTAAGGGAAAATTACTTTGTCTGTAGAAAATCCGGGACCGCAGAATTTGGTAGACATTACTTACCCCCTTAGACATCCTTTAAGAATCTCGGGTAGGTACTTGGTACTAAGAGATCGGAGGGGATATCTACCGTGCTGGGGGATTAAAGTCGTGATCCCATTTATTTTTAAGGTTCCGTACCCAAAGGGTAAAGCGAGACCCTTTTACTAAGACTTCGCTGTCTGTCTGTCTGTCCGTCTGCCACCAGGCTGTATCTCATTAACCGTGAGAGTTAGAGTTGAAATTTTCACAGATGATGTACAGTCAGCTGCACTAGACTGTATACAAACCTAAGCTTTTAAAACCATGTTAAAGTGTTCCAGTAAATATTTACATAGCAAATTATCAAAACCTAGTAGACTCACCAATTGACTACATGATTTTTGAGGTCTTGTTGTGTAAGATTTTTTAGTAATGCTGTGATACCATTTTGAAAGTTACGAACTGTATAGATTCTAGTGCAGCTGACTGTACCTATTGCTGTTGCCGCTATAACGTTAAATACTACACACTCATGCAACAAACGTGACGTTTTTATTATAGATAATGGTACGGAACCCTTCGTGCGCAAATCCGACTCGCACTTGGCCGGTATTTTCTATTTTTATTTTCTATTTGGAAAGCACTTCCACAGCTCATCCTATGCGGGTGCGTCGTAGGTTTGATTCCCATATTCCCAAAACGATTACCCACTTCAAATATTTGCGGCATCGTCGTCACCCGTCTGCCTACCCCGCCTGTGCTTATTGACATTCTGTCACGGTACAGTCGACTGCATAAATCACTGTAACGAGTAAATGTACACTTATAATTATAATGTATGAATACTGAATTAAATAAATGAATAAATAATGCTGGACAATCCACACAGCATCGTCTAGCCCCAAGCTAAGCAGAGCTTGTGTTATAGGTACTAGATGACTGATATACTTAATACAATACTTTACATACATAGATATTTTTTATTATACATAGAACACACCCAGAACACCCGGAATACAGATCGTATAAACATTTATACCAAGGCGGGAATCAAACCCGCAACCTCCTGCGTCGTAGGCGGACATTCGCCCGCGGGGCGCCACATCGGTCATCGATGTGAAATAGATGAGTATTAGAATGACCACTCTAATCTATATCTACTTTTACAACTCGCATGTTAGGTAGGTACCTACGTGGCCTACAATAAACTACCCTGCGGTAAGATAAGACAATATTCGATTTTTGGGATTCAAAAAATGTAGGGAAACTTCAGCCTATTTATATTTTGTTCTTAGAAAATGGTTAAATTAGGGGTGTCGAAAACTGCACTGATGTTCATGAAATTTTCTCACTGTCTGTACCAACGGGCTAACAATGATGGTAGTTAGGTGGGGTGCATATCGGCCCTGAATTGATTTGTTAGCTAGAGTTATGGAAACTAGGGTAACAATATATGAAATAAGGAAGAAATAAGAGTACCAACCTATTACCTAGAGCCTGTATTATATTGAAGTAATACTTCTAATGCGTCTTCCAACAAGGTTGCCATGAAGGGGGTATGAAAGCACTATTCTTTCTCTCTTTCTCTCATAGTTACGTTTCGTATATTAAAGAAGTTTTACTTCAGTCGTGTGGTCTAGAGCTCTAGAGCACACTCGTTTTTTTATATTATCTGTCGTTTCTAATAACATACACCAAGTTCCACCTATCTGCAGATAAATTAACATTCAATTAGTGATTTCCGTGCCGCATCGTGCCGGACACGTGCCGGACACGTGACCGAAGAGTTGAGTCGTGACGTGTTGTGATGGCTCCGAGCTACCAAATCGTTTCAAGATTATTTATGATAGGTTTATTGGATATTGACATGGAAACACTACTGAGGTATTGAGGTACAGTCAGCTGCACTAGAATGTATACAATTCGTAACTTACAGTATGGTTTTACAGCGCTACAATTCATATTTACAGGGTAAAAACTCAAAATATAAGTGAACTTATTAGCTAATTTCATGATTTTTGAGTTTTTACTGTTTAAGAGTTTACTATAAGGTTTTGATACCGTTTTGAAAGCTACGAATTGTATACATTCTAGTGCAGCTGACTGTACTACCTACTTACCTAGGTGGCCTAGTTGGGGTTTATTCGTAAACTAAGTATTTACTTTAGTAGTAGAGCTCATTGTAAAGGGCTCGTCCGGGGAAGTGTCTATTGCTGCCGCCAAGCAACTTGCTGTGTTCCGGTTTGAAGCGTGTGGGTGCCGGTGAAATTACAGGCACATGAAGCTTAACACCTGTATGCCTCAGGTCACTCGCGAGCGATCATTAGTTAATACATTAACCACTTAGCATCAGGTGGGCCATCTCGTTCCATAATCAAGTTGCATAAAAAAAACTAAAATCAGTCGTCCACAGTTTTATAGGAACGACTTGCTGATAGAACAGCCACCCGATGTTAACTGGTTACCATAGCGAATTGCTTGTAGATCGCATTGGTTAGGAACATGCCCTACAATTCACTTTGCGCTCATCAACCTGAGGCATACATGTAACATTTTTATAGGCACTATACTGTGGTGAAAATATATGGTACTTTCCCTCCAAAGCCCTCCCAGATTTTTTTAATCGGCTCCCAGTAATCTAAAATAGTGAACTGGATGATGATGACGCAAGACAGGACATCCACACTCCAACTGCTTTAACTAACTGCCCGCATACTCCATCGTGGTCGATGGATTCCGACAGGATATTAACTGATTTGATTGGGTTAAGTCAATTGATTGCTTGTGGTGACAAGATTATTCAGTAAGTGTTTTGATTATAGGCATCAAAACGGCATTTGAGGAAGACAGGTCCTACCCTACTTTTAATTAGCGGTCGAACGTAAGTTTGATTATAGGCTTCAAAACGGTATTTGAGGAAGACAGAACCTATCCTAATTTTAATTAGCGGTCGTACGGTGTTGAAAAACATTGTAAATTTATTTTTACGTCGCTCAAGTGGGAAAAATGACCAAAGATGAAGAAAACCACGTCAGCTAAAGATAAATAAATAAATAAAGTGAGTTTCGCTTTGTAGTGCCCCTATAATGTAAGGATTGGCACAAAAAAAAAACGGGTGCCAGCTAAAAACTTAGAATAACCCTGTTTGGCCAGCTTATTCACATCTACGACTCTAAGTACTTAGGGACATGTCGTATGTAGGTATGCTATGCAGCAGTATGTAAGTCTACGTTTCACTCATAGGTACCACCCCTATTTACTGGACGCTATAGTACCTACTCAGACACTACTGGGGAAGGTTGAGTGAACTTCCATAGGCAGATGATGATGATGATGGCTGGGACATGAATTTAGATTAAATAGGCATCACATACTTGCATAAAGGGCATACAGATAAAAGTGTCGGTGTCATAGTGTGAAATATTATAAATAAGTACTTAAGTTAATTTATCTGAAATAAAGGTTTAAATAAATAATAATATACTTGCAATACTCACAAATTAGTCGCCCCCCACCTGGAAGACTAGATGGTGGTTGCAGAAGGCTCAAAATCGTAACTCCTGGAAACTTAGGAAGCCGAAAAAGCCTATGCCAAGCTTTTTTTGTCAAGTGAACTTTTCTTGGTGGGTGATAATTTATTTATTTACGTAGTACCTACCTTCTTGAAAAGTAAGAATATAATTCATAATTCTGCCGACTTGTATATTATAATAACAAGCTGTCACGAACGATTATAACATCAACCGATGTGATTGGATGAGTTTTCAGGGGTTAAATGGTTGTTTTCCTGCAAAACCACCACCGCTATTATTAATTATATGCCACCGTAATACGCCACTGTATAATGGGAAAAATCGGTGAAATCTTATTCCGATTCATTTCGGGATAAAAAAGGGATTAAGTAGATAATTAATTAGCAATTCTATACCAGTCTTTACCAATTATAAGAATCTTTGACTGACTGACTGACTGTAGGGCACGTTAGTGATCGTGACCGGCATGGCAATGTTTTGTTATAAGTACCTAATCACTTAACATCAGGTGGTCCGTAAATAAAAAATTGACGGCCACCGTTTTTTAGAGACCAATGCCGCTTTAACCCGATGCCCTGTTGATTACAGATAACCAGTTGATTGGTAACCGGCCGTTATTGCCAGGTTATTACTTGCGCACGTGACCGGAATCACTTGTTTTGTAGGTACTTTAGAAGAAATTGTGGGAAAATAATGCTTTATTGCAAAAAGTAATATTTGAAAATAATAAGTTCTGGATAATAACGTCATCGGTTAGATTGAGGACGTGTCAAATGAAAAACGTGTTTTTTGTCTATGTAGGTATTTTTATCAGTTAGGGGTATGTGCGGTTAGTGGCCGCAGGGTGTGCATGCCTCCTTAAGAAAATGCAAATTTTGAAAATGACAATATTTAATGCATATTTAGTAGGTGCCATCATAGATTAATTTAGGTGCCAAATAAACAACGACGCTACAAGCCTTTGAAGATGTGTTAGCTGAAGTAACATGCCACCAGCTTCCTCATTCAGTGTGTTGGTGGTGTGTGGGTGTCTTAGATCTTGCCGCGTCACGCCTAGCGAGTGGACTATATAAACCTTACTACCGTAGTTTGTAAGCTCAAAATTGAATGGTGAATTTAAGGGGTGTCCTATCTGGTACTTCTTAATCTGTCCCTAGGCCTCACACTAAGATTCCCTGTGTTGTGATATCTAGGTAGTCCTAAGTCCTAATAAATTTTAAAGTTAAAAAACAATAAATTTTAAAGTTAGACACAGTCGTACTAAAGTGATATTGTTTACCTAGCCTATACCTACTTATAAACCATTCGTATTCAAGGTACCTGCATTATTTATAATTAATTTTATTTTTATACTACGTCTAAATTCCTGACTCCAGACCAAACTATTATAAAACCATGCAAAAATAATTAATATATTATATTTTGCCGCGGGAGTAAAACCCACACCTCTTGCATCTTAGTCGTTCATGCTGAGGTTTTGAATAGCGGCATATGCACTACTCTCACGGGAGAAGTGTATGTTTATTTGTTTGTACGTTTAATTCGTACAAATATTAGTAAGCTTCTAATCGGAATCTGCTATATGAGGTGCTTGACATTTGTAACAAGCTCTGCATAAGTACAGTTAGCGTTATAAGCGTTAGTAAATTTGTTTTTAAATAACATATTCATTTCGTTCTTAAAAACAATATAACCCGGGGCATTGATGTTTATATCTATCTAATCTAATCTATGTCTAATTGTGTAACTGTGGGAGTATGTAACCTTTAAATGGTGCTAAATAGCTATTTTAAGATAGCGGTATATGTATTTTGGCATATCTTTGAAATATTGGTGCTATTACCAAAATACCTAGTTTAATTCAGTTTGATTTTTATTCAGCTTCTAGACAGAGCCGAGAGTAAGATAAGACAGTTAAAGTTATATCAGAGATATTTTTTCTTAGTTATTTATTGCATACATAGGAAAAACACAAACAAAGGACATGTAAAAAGCTGAGCTTAACCCTGAAAAGAGTTTTCTTTCAGCAAACCTTTGAGACTAAAGAGAACATTAGGTACGTAAAATCAAAATTAGAATTAATTATTACTAACTCACAAATTCAACTGAATTTAACGTGAAATAAACATATTTACATACATAATTGTATCAAATCCAATATTTTCACAGGAAGAAACAAAAAATCTGGGGTAGATATGATCGCTTTAGCCGCATTTTGTAAGTAAAATTTTTCAGTATAATTATAGAAATGACAACAATGTTTGTTCCTCTCTGTACTATATCCGTGGCCAATAAGGGTGGAATGTTCTACCCCATTACGTCGAGCGGCAGATTGATACATTAATTGCTTAGTTTAGCCGATACATGCACTCCCTTGCGGAGTGCCGCAGGGCATGATGTTAGGGTTACTACTGTTTAACCTCTTTAACGTTATGAATAACTTTCATTGAGGGGTTGTGATGGAATTTTATGATGTATAAATTTGATAACATCGTGTTTATTGCTTATTATTTGCATGCTTCTTCTTGTACCTATCTTTTTAGATACAAAACAATTCGTGAGATCATAAATTGATAGTCATTCAGAAACAAAATATGCAAATGATGATTAACAAAAGTAAGTTAATCATTTTAGTTGTATAATTCTATTTTTCTCTTAGTATCTTTACTTTGCAGATAATAATAATTAGTTATGCATAATTGTTGATCATACGCTTGTCCAATCAACAATCTATTAAAAACCCTTAGGTACTACAAATTCACTTTCTGACGAGATTACAACTTTCCAACTTTGATAAAAAGTGTAGGTACTTGTTCAAATATTTGACCTTTCAGAACCAGAAATACTTTTGTCTAGAAATCTTTTCCGGCTTTGCAAGCTCAAAACGGATCTTTCAACTTTGTTTGAAGCTTATTGAAGAATAAACTAATATGTTCCTCTTTTCCGGGAAGTATCATCCATGGACTACGCAATCCTTTGTTGCCGGCAGTATTACCGGATCAAGGTGTGGTCGCATTGACAGCGATACCTACGCAAATTTAGTCTAGTCGAGACACAGGTAATATCTAGTTACAGAAGCCATTTAAAAAAAAGAAAGAAGATGGGGTCTAGCTTTGACAGTTTCGGGGTTTATACAGTCAGTCAGTTCAGTAAATCAGGGCACTTTCTTTTATATTAGGATAACCAACCTTTGCAAAACATCTAAAAATCTAAATACATCCGGTTTTTCATTTTTATTTCCTTTCAAAGGCGTAAAATATACCTTTACCTATATATGTATTTCCAAACCAACTATCACTATTAGGTTCAGTTCTTACGAGTACCTACGGACAGTAACCGCTCCAAAACTCGTTGACTAACGCACCGTACCCTCTTCTGCATCACTGTCATATTTCCTCAGCATTCAAACAAATAGTCTAAATCCGTCCAAGGCTGAGTAGCCTCTATTGCCCAGATTAACATTAACACCTCATACAAACTCCCATACGCAACACAAATGCCACCTTACTAACCCAGCATACGATACAAAATCGTAAAAATATATCCAGTTGTAGAACTATCTGGGATGAAGATATTAAAAGCTTTCATAGGATGAAGTTAAGGTTCGTTTTAGTTTGTGGTGGGGTGTAAAGATTGCACAATGACATCCGTGCATTAAGCTAATCATTGTGTCACGCCCTTGTGGGTTTGTTACAGTATTGCACCTAACTGCTTAGGGGACACGACGAGGCAAGTATAGGAAGGCGATAAAAAACAGCTTCAAAATAATATTTTGAAGTAAAAAAAATAAAAAAATAATACACTACTTAAACTTAAGTACATAAAAATATCACTTCAGCCTTTCTGAAAGAGGGTTTTCCTGTTAAGTGTCCGCAGAAAAAAAAACAAAGTATATTTAATGTGGTGTATTTAAAGCTAACGTTAAATATCGAATAAAATATAAGTTAAGATTTATTTTGATTTCTAAAACTAGGCATGCTTACGAGCAAGTAGGTACTTAGAACCACACTCATAAATAGATCTCCGCTGCTACGTCGTAGCGCGCTACGAACCGACGTCATAAAGCTTTCGCTAGTGGAAAAAACTTCGCATTTCTGGAATAAATACCTACTTATCTAAATTACAACACATTTTACTTCACAATTACGTCACAATTTACCGACGCCTCTCCAACAATAAGCAAAAATTGCTTAAAATCAAAGATGTCGCCGCCGCAAACGCTTGCTTCTTTCAAAAAGTATTACGAAACTATATGAATGCAAAGGCCAAATCCGAGTGAGGCAGTGTTCCATGCCACAATACGCAATACTACGTAGAAAAAAATATATTATTTGGCTAGAAGTATGGTACCATATTCTATGTCTAATTAATTCAAGGTGAAAAGTAAGCATGCAAAAAAAAAACTTTTGACTTACTTGTTTTCATTGGTGGACAAGCTTATGCTATGCTATGCTATGGGAACCAGATCACTGACAGAAGTTTAAAACAAGTTTAAAATAAATTATCACACTACTTGTGCCTGGGACACAGAAGATTCTATGTTCCTCACATTAATTTGTTTATTCCTAGTTTATTTGTTTTTATAGTGCTTACCTGCACTTAAGGAAATCACAAAGATTTTTATATTATCCCAAAAATTATTTTCCTCGAGTAGGATTTGAACCCACGACCTTCCCCTATACCACCGATTAGAAACATTCCAAATCTTATTTTCGTCGAGGTATTTGAATCCTTGGTAGCGAAGTTGGTATCGCATCCCCGTATCAAGGGGAAGGTCGTGTGTTCAAATCCTACTCGAGGAAAATAATTTTTGGGATAATATAAAAATCTTTGTTTATTCCTGGTTGGGGATCTAACCCAGAAGGCAGAGCTGACTACCAACCTACCAACTGAGCTATAAGGCCAGTCATTACAGCTACCTAAAGAGAAGAGGCCCTCACTATTTTGTAAAAAGTTAAATTGACTGATTTTTACTATTACAGATAGAGTCCGACTAACAGACAGACAGGCGGCGGCGTAGGCTCTTGGCACTTTTTGACTACGGAATCCTAATGCCGGGGTCAAAAAAATACAAGCTAAATCCGATTCAAAGAAGTTCGATGTAGTTCCGACATTCTTAATCTGTAATCCGTTTGCTTCCTGGTTTGAAGGATGTGTAACTATCCTTTGTTTTTTTTTAAATTTTTTATTGATAGGCGGGCGCGGGCGGATCTTGCGTCAATTATTGTCACCATCTTGAAAGAGATATTGTTATACGTTGTGGAGTTTTTGTGGTTTCAATTATAATAGCTCGTCATGTATTAAGGTGTTCGATGAATTAAAGCATCGTTTAGGAGTATTTGAAAAACTTTTTTTACCAAAATTACCAATGACTTTAAAGTGTACATTGTATTCTGTACACTTTATAATATTTTGTCTTTTTGAGCCTGAGGTATAATCTGAGGTTAAAGATAGCAAATATTTCTTTTCTCTAACTATTTTTTCTGTAAATAAATATATATTTAGAAAAAAAAAATTGAACGGAGTTATGTGTGAGATGAGTCAGTAACTAAATAAGTAGGAACCTAATATAAACTACTGAGAGATAACCGTGAGCTCGATAGATCAAATCAAACCAAATGTATTTATTGAAACAGAAACTTTTTACAAAAAACATGAAAAACGTTGACAACTGCAAAAGTTAAAAACTGAGTAATAGATTGTTTGATAGTTTGTCATGCCATTATGCGATCCGTCAGCCAGCAAATAACGGAATCCGTTACTGAAAGTTCATGTTATGAATTGGTTGTCTAGTACAAAAAAATTATAACAATGATATCTGTCAAGCACGATAGCAATGGCAATTTTGGCGACGTGTTTGACAGTTTGCAATTGTTCTATATAAGAACAAGAATATGGACTATAAAGCAAAGAACTCGCGGTTTTTCTTTCATAGTTCCTTTTCGCGTATAGCTTACAGAAGATATGTTCTATTTCATATACAATTTACGACTGTTAAAATAAAGTCCAAACAAACCGACCACCGTCTGCACAAATCCGGTTACTCCATAGTTTTCACGCTAATAGGCTTACCGTCTGTCCATTGTATGTAAGCAGCTGTAACACCATTGTAATGGTTTCGGGAAACTCAGATTTTGCACAATTTTGCGATGTTGTCTGCCGAGGGGACAGACTTATTCTAAAAAGTGAATAAATGTGTTTGGGCTCTTATGTAATTTTAGAAGCTACATTTTTATTCCGTTTTCTTTATAGCTGCTTAGGTGGGTACCTACTATCTACATTTCTACATTGTCTTCTCTACCGGTTTCAGTTTTTAGTAGGTTCCTAAAAATAAAAAATCCTATTAAAAATCTACCCACATATTCATACTAGGCTAATGTAATGCTTGTTATAGGCGATGGTAACGACTTAACATCAGGTGGGCCATAGGCTTGTTCCATCAGCAATTACATAAAAATAAACATACTCATATCTCTGAAGCGGATCATTCGGAAGCAAAATCATAATACGCTCTTGCATATTAATTTGTGGTAGCCAAAATGGATGTTGAATTCTGTAAAGCTTTCAGGATCGCAGTTAGAATAAAGAGTGTGTTGATTTACAAAGTTATTACAGCTAATACAGGTATTTATAATTGGTATGTATAAAATACATATAAAACAGTTGATCTATCTAGCTATCTACAGACCGTTGCAAAACTTGCAAACGATCTAAAGGTAGCTTAACTGATCCAGCTCAGTGCTAATCGGAAGCGTTTCCAAAACACTGGCTGCATTGTCAGGAGAGTGTAATATAGGCACCTATATGCTATATGATAGTACTTCCTTGGATGAGCCCTTTCATAAAGAGCCTTTACTACTACAAATAAACTTAGATAGGTAGGTAGGTAACAAGAAGTTTATTAATAAAATAAACAGTTCAACAGGCTGCAAATACCCGAATTACAATAATCCACCCTCATACCATACGACATCCCTCACATCTCTACGACATCGATTAACCGTATTCTGTAAACAATGTTGGCGATCAAGTGGAAACAACGCGAGAGGGCGGGAGGTCGGTTATGAGGAGCATATTGCAAAGGTTTTTTATTCATTCACCCTTGAAGACTAGGGGTGAGAGCACAATGCAATTTGAGTTGAAATGTTTCATCAAGTTACTCAAGATTCGAGTTATTAATACACGTAAATACATTAGGTACCCATCAATTAAACGAAATCTGTGAATTTAACTTTTCAATAGTTTTATCTTTAACTAGCGGTCCGTCCCGGCTTCGCAAGGGTTTTAAGGATAACCTTTAGATCGTTTGCAACGGTCTGTAGATAGCTCAACTGTTTCATATGTATTTTACATACCAACTACAAATATTTTACATCTAATATTTAAACTATCTACCTTATATCTACATATTTTATCATTACTATAGTATAGTACCTACTTAAATTCTGTTTTCTATAGAAAACAGAATTTAAGTCACTGACCGCAGGAAGTGTATAAGTGTATATCAATTATAAATACCTGTATTAGCTATAATTGTCTTTGTAAATAAATGTACACATTTATATTCTTTAAAAATATAATATAGCCTATGTCACCCGGGGATAGTGTAGCAAATTGGTCCAGTAGCTTCGGAGCCCATTCAATGCAAACAAACAAATGAGGGCGCCAATGGTCTAGTTTGGGCAACCCCGTCTTCTGATTCTAGGGTCATGGGTTTGTATCCGGTTCTGTACCGTTGGATTTTTTATATTCGAAGAGTTTATATACGTAATGCCAGTGCTCTGAAAACATCCTGAGAAACCCCGTGTATGGCAAGCGTGCTCAATTTGAAATCCTGTCACGAAGGAAGCACGATTGAAAAAATCACCTCTGTAATTTCGTCCGCGTGAAGTCATTTTCATACATATTTCAACCCCTACTGTACCCGTTTAGGGATTGAATTCAGAGAATTCCTTTCTTAGATCACCTCTACATACCAACAAAAATATACCCTGAAAATTTCAAGTCTCCGTGACCAGTTTAGACTGTGCGTTGTCAGTCAGTCAGTCAGGTTCTTCTAAGTCTTATAATTGGTATATAATTTCTTTTTTTTTCATTAACTTGATGTGTAGGCACTATACGCTCCCTACTGTCTCTTCTGTTTTAACTACTAGGGCAAACTACTCTGTGGCAGTTTATTATGATTTTCCATCGTGAGTTTCGACTTTCGAGTGGACCATATTTGTTTTGGAGTGCATTTAACAATGTTTGTTGGTTCATTATTAACTAGTTATTGCAAGCGTTCAATTAATTATTACAAAGTTCCTGCTGTATTCATTACACAATATTAAATCAGAACAAAGCTTATTTGATAATTGATTTATGAAAGTTCATTTGTAACACAACACACCATGTTGTTGAACCTATATTAGTATTTTGGGGTATTTTGTATAGGTGCTTTTTAATAGGTACTCATAAGGTAGAAAACTATTTTTTCTTGGTAACGAGTTATTTGTAAAAGTTTTTATGTAAGTCAGTGAAATTCTGTCAAGTCGGGCGGTCATTGGTAACATAATATTTATTTATTTTCCTCGTAAACTTTACGGAGTAAACTAAAACATACCTTTAAATTATTTACAAGGGTTCCTTTGTAACCAACCCTGTAGAAAGGCAAATAAGTGCTCGTTAAGCTAACTATAACAGTAACTATATTCGTTATATAGTTAAGCTAAGCTACTTACCGCGGTTGAGTCGCCGCTACTGGCGTCTACATCTAAACGGTCTGGTGCTTCGAAGGAAACGTTAAGCTGCCTGTCCTGACTTTATCAGTCGTTAGGTAAGTTAGCAAACCAACAATGAGCAGATTTGACAATCGTACTTGAAAAGAGGACCATAAGATGAAACAGGGCTATTGGTAGTACATTAACAGTATTCCCATTTTCTAAATTGGCTTCTCACACCTCATACCGCGACGTCACCGGGGTGTCTATGACGTCACCACCACCCGTGGCGGCAAGGGAGAACCTTTGTCGTAATGACGTATCTTTTGTATGGAGATATTCTGAGCGGTTCTGTATTTGACAGCCGTTGTCAAAATAACTCAATTGTCCGAAAGTAAATTATGTGGTAGTTATGTTTTTTAAGTTATTGACGGTAAAGCAGATGTCCCATCTGATGTTAAGAGGTAACCTAACCATCAACAACAAATGCATTACCTCGCAGGTCACGTACGTTAGGAACGTGCCCTACGTTCTGCTATGCGTTTGTTAGTTAGTGTCACATGTCAGTGACAAGAGTCTGTCAGACGTTTCTAAGTTGTTGTAAGTACTTTAACAATTTAACACCGGTGGTGGTCAAGTAGGAGTGATCCCGCCTTCTAATTCTAAGGTCGTGGGTTCGAATTCGGTCAGTGGGCGCAATGTCAGTGCACAAAAACTAGGAAAACATAGTGAGGAAACCAGTTAGTGTTTTAGCAGCGCCGATGGGCTTGCAATCTGTCACAACGTATGGAACTACAGCAAAATGTGGGTATTTACTAATTGTAGTACTTGGATGTACCTCTGACTAACCCTATTAGATATCCTCAAAGAATCTCGTGTATGTCTAAGAGATCTGAAAGGATATCTTACGTGCCTGGGGATCAAAAGTCGTGACGCTCACAATTTGTATATCAAAATAAAAAAAAAGCACTTTTAAAATCTTCTCTGGTTGTTGTAATACGGTCATCGGTTAGCGATAAACTATTTGCCCATTCCTGGTTCTTACAAAACCAAATATTTTAGATTTTTGATCAAAGCATAGAATTCGACTTCTTCCTTCGCCTCGCGTCCTAGTCAAAGTCAAAATCAAAGCAAGTACCTTTGTGAATCTAAGCGCCACTTCCTCGTGACCAAGCCTAAAAGAAGCCTTTAAAGTATTCATACCTGTGTTGCCATTTAAACCCAGAGCAAAATGAAAATGAGAAGCTGAGTAACTGAAATTGTGTTTTTATTTAGTTTTATTTTTTCGTGGTGTGTAATCCCGAGTAAAAATAAAAGTCACAAAATGTTCCCAGCGAAACAATATGGCGACCGTTGGCGCACGCACTTCCGGCCCGTGAATGCGCGTGCGCACAAAAGCGCAGCGCGATTCCGTATTATTTCCTCTAAATAACACACGATAATTACGATCGTGATTGCTCTCAAGTTACTTGCCGTTGACTTCTCGCCATGAGGTGGGGTCAGTAACATTTTTCAATTTCGTTTATTTTTATTAGCCAGGTAGGTACATACTTACGAAATCTTTATTTTTGTTTTATTACTTTTAAACATATTGGAATGTTTTTAATGATCAAATGAAAAATTTAGCAAATATTTTTTTTTAAATATCTAAGTCTTGAGTTTGCCTGTGACAATGCGTGGTTTTCGTGTAATATTTTAATTTAAATCTCACGTAACAGCGTTTTTTTTGGTTCTACAGAAAAACATAGAAGTAATCCAAAGGTTGCCAACCCCTGCCTTCACTACGACTACTCATCGGGCAGGTCAAGGCTATAATTTTGACTGTTCAATTCAGCAGAATGAAATGCGCGCGCGCAGGGCGTCGCAGTCTCAAATATAATACCTCGCATTAACTTTAAAATAATTGTCATGAACTGTTCTTTTGATTGACGGTTGACAGTTGACGGTTCAGTATCGTGGTGAAATGGCAGGGAAACCGTGGGTTTCGTGTTCAACCCCATTCAACCTTCTCACTGCGTAAGAAAATTAAAATATATAGAGCTGATTTTTTCTGAGACATAGCGTGCAAAAACTGGCTTAAAACAAAAGATAGGAACTAATAATAGTTATTCTACATTCAACTAGTATTAGCAGTAGAGCTTTTATTGAAAGGCTCGGCCGGGGAAGTACTACCATCCATTTTGTCGCCAAGCAGTTTGCTGTGTCCCAGTTTGGAGGCTGTGGGTTCCCGTCAAATTACAGGCACATGTGGCTTAACACCAGCATACCTCAGGTTGGTGGACGCACGGTAGTGCATCGTAGGGCACGTACCTAACGTGCATGACCTACAACACATGCTTTGTTATAGGATAGTTCTTCGAGGCTTGGTCGCGAGAAACTGGCTCTTAGATTCACCTAGATTTAAGACGTTTCAAGATGATCCCTGCGGATTTTACTGAATAAATGCTTTTTAACTTTGAGTTACACATGGGCCATATGCCTGTTTCACTAGCAGTAACACAAAAAAAGAAAATATATTCATTTCATCTGAATAAAATAAACTGATATCTGATTACTTGATAATGTTGTCAGTTATCAGACGTTAGCTAGCTCCAGCTAAATAAAACAAATATTTAGACATTTAAATTCAATATAATATAATACAGATCACCAATATTGCATTTGACTATACGTTATAATCTACATCACAATTAGCTACCAATTAGAATATCTAGTTTACATAAAATACAAATAGATATTTTGAATAATTCAAGATATTTACAAATTCTTTCGGGTAAATGGGTACAGTTGCCGGCAGTAAGATGGTTTAGCTCCAAAATAACGTTTTGAATTCCGTAAGTTAAATAACTAACGGCCGAATACTCAAATGCAAGGTAACTTTGATCACGTCTCAAGTGACGAATGTTCGACAGACTTTCATTGCAAACTGACAAAAAATATCGACTTGAGACGTAATAAAATTTAAGTTGCGTTTTAGAATCCGCTAAGAATATGGACTATAATCTATGAGTATCCAAGGTTGTAAGATTATTGACGTTAGATAACTAACGAAAGATTCTGTCATTGCTTAGATACACGTCTGGTATATATATATCTATGTAAACAGATCTAATAAATAAATATTATCAATCATTCACACAATGCCCTCTAACCACAAACTAAGCAAAGCTACTAATGAGAACCAGAAAGCTGATATAATACGTATAAACTTTTTATGTACTTTTTTCTTAGAATACATAAGATGTGAAAACGATACCAATAATGTTGAAAATTATAGCGCAACCATCTTAGTTCAGACGACTGTACTCAAATACAAAATAGGTACTACGATTGAATATTATTATAATACACAGAGAAAATACTTACATTTTTGAAGTGGTAATCATATTTACAAGATATTACGAGTAATTAAGCTTGTAGGTATCGTGAAGCTTTCTGTATTTACTCTACTCTCAACTCTGTTTTCTAAGTACACTATTTACACATTTAATTACAAAAAAACGACATCACTAGATCGCTACTATAAAACCGACCATTGTCTTTTCATATTTCAACTGTGTTATTATTTTCCTAATGGTCTATGTACAATACATAGTATAGTTACTATACTAAACACAGTATATTCTGTATAATGGGTCTAGTGTGGCGATCCTGATGATGTGCCTTTGAATCTAGTCGTATTGACCATGTTATAGGATTAGTTAGGTACTTTGTTATAATGTAATCATTAGAATAAAGCAATATATGGTTATCGTCACTGTTCTCACCGATGTTCGAGTCCTCACACAAGGCCCTGTCTGGAAACCAGAGCAGCATTGCACACCTGATCAATGCTGCATACAACTGAGACAGGGACCCCAAGCAACACAAACATTACTGTTAGATAGGTAGTTTAGGTGTAGGCACTTTAATAAAGGGACACTTTAAATTTTAATTTATCGTGTATCTTAGTTTAAACGCCCTGCCGTTTATATGTGCAATTTGTGTTGTTTGGTAATTTTTTCCTTTGGCCACCTTACTAAGCTGTGAAGCTGCACCATCATAACACATTCTACATTAATCAAATCCATTTCAAATCCACTGAGTCATTCATTCACTAATTATCCACAATGTTTACTTCATTTCACTATCCCCATAGGTGAAATACCCCGGAGGTCACAAAAGCTTCGAAAAGAAGTTATTCGGAGCCGTCATCCTGGCTGGATCCAGGATTCTGGGGTAGGTAGACCCTAAGAAAGGTCTGAATGCCACCCTACTGTCATCTACCGGGCTTGTGGGGGCGTCCTGGGTGGAGTCATCCTGGGTATCCATTGAAGACTCGTTGTGAGTAGAGCTGCCTACTCCGACATGGAGCTTCCTCGTGTGTTTCTTCAGGTCGAAATTCCTGCAGAAGCCTTTAGCGCATATACTGCACGTAAAGGGTTTCCTCTCGTTGTGTGTGTGCATGTGAAAGGTCAGGTTGTAGACCTGGTGGAAAGCCTTGTTGCATATAGTACATTTGTAAGCTTTCTCTCCGCTGTGGGTCAGACGATGGTTCTTATAGTTGCCTTTCTGGTGGAAGCCTTTACCGCAGAACTCGCAAACGAAGGGCTTATACCCTGCGTGGATCCTGGCGTGAGTGTTGAGGGTTGACGAGCGGTTGAAAGCTTTTCCACATGTCAAACACTTGTGTGGCTTCTCTGACGTGTGGATGATCTTATGACGACATAGTGTAGACGCTTGTCTAAAACCTTTTCCACATATTTTACATACGAACGGTCTAGCTCCGGTGTGGACCGGCATGTGCCTGGTCAAGTTGTAATGGGCGTTGAAGACTTTTCCGCAGTCTCCACACGCGAAACTCTTATTTTTTGCTGGGGAAGTAGACGGGCCCGTTGTAGATGACACTGCCTGGTCTGCAGGTGGTCTGGGACTCGGTGGACGTGGAGACGGAACTGGTGGAGGTCTAGGTAGGTGCAGCTGATGAGCGTACGTTAAGGATACTAAATCCGGCCCGTAGTACAACAAAGGATAGTGTAACTGCCGCCTTGCTGCGGGTATATATTGCTTGAACGCTGAGTCTAGTAAGTGTGCTCCATATGATAGAAAGGGGGGAGGGATAGGTTCAGGGGAGAGACGTTTCCGGTCGGGTTCCATCAGACGCGCGATAGAGAAGTTGAGGACCGGAGCAGTGGGCGTGTCTGGAGACTTGGCGCGCTCGGGAGAAGACTCGCGAGGACCCTCCCGCACGGAGGACTGGAACGGCTGCATGGTGGCTCTGTGGACAAAGAAATTGTGTTAGACAGACTGGTTGTTATTAGTTGTGCTTTGATGATTATCTTTCTCTTTTAAAGCTAGAGAAAAACAAGCGAATTAGGGGATAATTTGAACAATGCAATGACCAACACGTAAACCCATCACCACTAGACATAGGTCTCTCTCATAGGATCCATCGATTTCCATTGGTCTTCAAAATATAGTCGGATAGGTAACTACATAACATCGGGCCACCTGCTAAAAAAGAAACATCAATCGGTTAGTAACCAAAGTGGTTTGAGAGCGAATTCAATCAAGAACCGTACCTATAAAACTAAAATAAATTCAACTCCACCCGTCACCCGTACGAAAGTAGAAAGCGGGAGTTGGCGTAAGTGTTCCGCATTGTGTGGCGCGCCGCTCATTGTGCTTGTTTTAAGTAAATTGGAAGTCGACTGCTGCTGTGCGCCACACACGGTGCGGTGCGTTTGCATTTTTGCAGCCTCGTTCAGTGTCAACTAATCATGTAACCATAACTTCACCTGTTTTGGAGCCGAGGCGAGAGTGAAACTAGAATTTGATCGTCAATATTGGACCTACCTGAAATGTCAGTTTCGAAGAATACCATTTGGAGATTGACACAAGATTAAGGATTGGATGAACATCATCCAATCCTAACGTAACGAACGTTACGAGAATTGGGCCTCCGACCATTACCCATTAGGCATTGGAAGAACTCCATTTGGACGAACACTTACACAAACAACAGGAAGGGTCACGAAACTCTGTTGGCCAGTTATAGGTAAGGGAGGATAACTTGTAGATTCGGATCGTGTTCTACTTTTCTGAGCTAGCTCGTATACGAGTAGAAAAACAAAATGGCGTCTGATACTTTTTCGCACCGAGTACAGTGAAAACCAGAAAACGTTTCTCTTGTTTTATTTTTTTGTTTTGTCGTACCGTGCCGTGTGTCACCGCACAATTGTAGAAATGACTGCATTTGACGCTACCCCCGACAATGGTAGATTTCTGCATTGTAGTGAAATCGTTTGCAAACATTCACGTATGCCAAACACCGTGAATTGGTGGGTTGGGCTGTGACTGGGACTCGGTCGGCTCGTGAATGGGATAGGTGGTGATGGCACGCCTATAGTTTCTTTGCTTGATGTTTATGGTTCGTAGATTTTAAAAAGATATCGGTTTGATTAATTTTTATCATTATCATCATCAAAAGCCTGTAGAAGTCCACTGCTGGGCATATATATAAATAATAATAATAAATCTATAAGCGTCACGACACAACACCTCAGTAACCTAAATAAGTCCACTGATGGGCACAGATTTCCCCCTTATCTGGGAAAGCTGCGGTCACCGATCCCCTGCCGAGCGTGGTGACTATGGCAATACTCCCAAATATGGAGGCCTAAGTCCAGCAATGGAATTATTTAGGCTGATGACTTACGTCAACAACTTTTACAACAATATTTTTTTATGCTACATTTCGCCCTCCTGATGTTAAGTCATCTTTAACAATGCATTGCCTTGTAGGTCACGCACGTTCGGTACGTGCCCTTCGATGCATAACCTTCCGTCCACCAACCTGAGGCAGCCTCACGTGCCTGTAATTTCATGTATTTAGAACAACACCATAAACAATTTTAAAACAATTTAATTAAAATCTGCATCGAAGACTACATGCAAATCCAATGGGGTCGTTGAGTACCCCGCACTGGGACCACGGCAATTAACACGAGCGGGTTAAGAATATGCTCGGTATTAATTGGACCCACTGCGTGTATTGTTCTGTTTAACGCCAGCGGCTGTTAAGGGTTAAAAGTATATCTGACATTTACAAGTATTTAAAAGAGCTCTTGAATTTAGTTTTTATTTCCTCTCACCACACTGACGTGACTTAACTTTCCTTAATGATGCACTAGCGGCCGATCGTAGCTTCGCCCGCGCGGCAGTTTTTTTCCCGTTCCCATTATTTTTGCGGATAAAAAGTAGCCTATATGTTAATCCAAGTTATAATCTATATTTATTTCAAATTTCATCCAAATCGGTTTACTGGTTAGAGCGTGAAAGAGGAACAAACATCCATCCATACTTACAAACTTTCGCGTTTATTAGTAGGATGTCTTTGAGCGTTCTGAAGACGACGACACTTACAGGCTTATGAGGTCCAAATGTATGCCTCAGGTTGATGGACGCAGAGCTGTGCATCAGGCGTTCAAAACAAATGAGATCTATGTGGCAAAATTTTGCTACAGGTAATGGTTACCACTTAACATCAGGTAATCTGCTTATTTCATCAGCAAGTCGTATAAAAAAACTCACAACAGCTTATTTACAAGCTTTATCAAAAAGTTTTTGCCGTTTTTTCAGCAGACGGGCAGGCAGAAAATATTGGCGTTTCTCTTTTAAACAAAAACTTTCGATCAAATCAGGATGCAACATATTATACTTTCATTTCAACTGCTTTTTACTTGTACTAAGGCCTCAAATAATGTTCGGTAGTGTTTATACCGAAATTACACGTCAGAACTTAGAAACCATTAGAAACACTAGAAAAACAATTAAAAAGAAAAAGCAGCGTTGTTTCCACAGATCCAATCAGCTGTTTAAGCCTAAGAATATTTAAGCTGTAGGTACGTTGTCTGACAGTCTGAACAGAGATTCTTATACTTGTAATAGATTATAGATTAAAAAATAAAAAACGAGTGTGCTTTAGACCAGACGATTGAAGTAAAACTTCTTTAATATACGAAACGTAACTGGCTATGAGAGAAAGAGAGAAAGAACAGTGCTTTCATACCGCCTCCGTGGTAGTGTTAAACGCTTAACGCAACCTTGTTGGAAGTCGCATAAGAAGTATTACTTCAAAAACATATCACATACCATTACACATTTTGACTTATAGCAACTTCAGAATGAATGTTCTATAGAAAAGATATAAACGAGACCGTCTCGTAGTTCGTAGACTTCGTAGCAAGTGCTACGCATAAACAAACAGGTATCATTCCAAATTCCATCCAAATTGGTTAAGCCGCGGTAGACTAGTAATTGTTTTACAAAAAGTTATACGTCTAAACATTCACATTTACAGATAATATTTATGGAATTCGAAAATTATTATTTATTTATTTATTTCTTGGAAACATGATGAAAAATTGCCGGTGTTACCTACTAATAAATATACATATACACCTATTATGGGTTCACCTTTAAAAAAACTCTGTATTCTCTTTCAAAAACAAAGGAAAGCACTTCATCATTGAACAAAAACACGAAAAATCCCGCCTAGCAATTAAAACAAGTGAGTACTACCGTGTGTTATTTGAAAAATATGGTTGTGGTAGTAATTGGACCCGCGAACTTATTGTTCTGTTGTCGCGCAAGGGAGGGTTAAAATATGTGGAACTAACTACAATTGAAGGGATTTTTTGCGTTCAAAGACATTTTTGAAGTTCATACAAATGGATGCTTGAGCCGTGGTGGCTTAGAATAGGTCTCACCCATTACCTTACATGGATGTCGTAAGAGGTATCTAAGGAACCAAGAGATGTGCCAGCAGCTTTTAGTACAAAACACTGACACATGCGGGCACCATTCTGCCTGTCAATGTGACAATGACGTGCAACGCGACAAAGTTTTGTCTACCGTTATCTTATGTAAAATAGAGATATTCATGTACATCTATACCAATATTATGAAGATGTAAAGTTTGTGGGTTTGTAAGGTGGTAATTCTTTTACCAATTGAAAGCCACGTTATTTTTACCCGAAAAATGAAAAGTAAAAATATTTACCGCTCAACGAAGTGGGCACGGGTCAGCTAATCCTACTAATATTATAAACGCGAAAGCTTGTAAGTATGGATGGATGGATGTTTGTTACTCTTTCACGCTCTAACCAATGAACCGATTTGGAGGAAATTTGGAATAATTATAGATTACAACCTGGATTAACATATAGACTACTATTTATCCCGAAAGAATAACGGAAACGGGAAAAAACTGCCACGCGGGTGAAGCTGCGAGCGGCCGCTAGTCTAATATAAAATAGTAAAATAAAAATAAATAGAAATAACAGCTCAACATCAGGTGGGATATCTGTTTGTAGCGTAATTTTTACTTATAAAAAAAGTTCGTGGTCCCATCAAGCGTCCAGGTGCAATATGTTCCACAGTACCTACACACTTCAGCTCCTTAGCACAATGGCTCCAACCAACAATTGTTTTCAAACAAACATAATGCTCTTTCGATCGACCGTTATTTTGAAGTTAATTTTTATTTTAACTTCCGGTTGCGATTGTACCTTTTGTTCATGTTAAAAGTGTGCAAATAAAGAGCTTTGAATTTAACATACGCAAGTAATATCATGAGCTTATGCTCATGATCCAATCCAATAAAAGAATTAAGTTTGTGTGTATGAAGTAGGAGATAACTATATAGGTAGATGAAGCTAGGCATCTATATGCCCCAAGTTGATGGATGCAGAGCACATACGTATCCTGCAAGGCTACGTACTGTTCATCTATTGACAGAGGCATAAGGACGCCCGAAAAACGCTATCTTGTTGTTCAAAACCAATAACAGCCGACTTTATTTTTTTTTACTGACTACTTGATTATAAAATATTTATTCAATCCACTTGACATTGGCGAAATTGGCTGTTGAATGATGAACATTGTGATGAACCGGTACCATAGAGAAGAGAAAATTACTCTGGTGACAGAGTTCATAAGCACGGAGTTCCGATTTCGTTTTATGGAGCCCCAAGGCATCCGTAATGGCTTAGCAACAGCTATAGCCCGGACCGATAGTTTATCGTGCACCTCAAGCCGCTGAAACGCTCAGAGTAAAAGTCACAAGCGGTCACCTATCCGAATGGTGACTACGCAGAACGATACTTACCTTCGATCGATAAGGAATTACCAAGCAAGATACTCAAGCACTTCAAATTATCAAATAAAAAAGTCATTTGCTAATGAAAATCAGCAAAATGAAAACCCTCGAACCGATTTTTAGATAAAACCAATCTATCCCTCAAATCAAAGATTCACCCCTTTTGTCACACCAGTCAATATCATAATACCCTCTCAACGTATCGGTCTGCGCCTTATCATTCCGAATCGCATCAAATCTGATCCAGCCTCCTCAGCTCTTTAGATAATTAACTGATTAGGCACATCTTTCGATGCTGGTGAAAGATGTATCTTTTTCTTTAGCAAATAGTGTTTCTTTTTAATTAAACTTACTGGAAATAGCGATACTTTTATTTTTGTTCAGAATGCAAGTTTTAATTTTCTTTAGGCAACTATATTTTTGACTCTACAATTTTTGCTTGTAGGTATTTATCGCTTGCGTGGAGAAGAGCGTGTTATGAGAAGCTGAGATATGCCCGTTTTAGACTTAGAAGGATTTCTTTTCTGTCATCTTTGGTGCTTCCAAAGATGATTTACATTGTACATTTACATTGTATTTTCATTTTAATAGTTTTGCAAGTAGGTAAATATTTTTTATTTTAAGTTTCATATTTAGGTATACACAAAAAAATACGCTCATCTTCTATGCTCTAAATTTTTTGCATACAATACATGTTTTATTTCCAAACAGTAGTAATTTTCGCATTATTTACTAGTTCATACCTAGGTAACACGATTTCCGATTTAAATAATCTCAGACTAAATAATCGAGAGGACAATCGAAGTCTCTCGACGTCTGTCACGTTGACATCTGTCAGCTCAAGACGCCATTACCGTCCCATTTGGCGGGAAAACGGGAATCAAATCATTAATGTTCCCGACACTCGTCACCGTAATCCTACGAATAATCGGAATCACTGTTCCTTCTCGCATGTGGAAATGTGTATGTTTGTCCCTTTCTCAATCTGAGGTCATTAGAACCGACCAGCAAATTTCGAGCCCTCGATGTTTATGTTCGTTCGCTGATTTGCTTTGGCGTGAAAGGTCGGGGTATTTTGGTGGTTCATGGTAATTCTAAGGGGTGTTTGGGGTAGTAATCGCTTGTTTTGCAAGATTGGATGGTTTATGGTGCGATTTGTGGTGTTGTAATTGGAAATCTATTATAGGAATGAGAAATTGTTTATATTCGGATAGGGTATACCTACCTACCCCTCATTTTTGGTATTGACAGAAACAGTTAGTGACTACTTACCTACGGCGTCGGTAGTTAATATTTTTATTCATATCTTGATAGGTAAGTTGACTGAGGACGCTCTATCCACCGTGCACGTAAGTATAGTAGGTTTTTTACATAAGTACTTAGGAAAGTAAGTACTTATATAAAATGTTGATGAAACAAGCAGATGGCCCACATGATGTTAAGTGGTTACCATGACCTGTAAGGTCACATTCGTTAGAAATATGCCGTACGATGCACTGCTCTGTGTCCATTAACCTGAGGCATACAGGTGTTAAGCCTCATGTACTTATAACTTTTTAAATATACAAAGATAACTTTTAAAATAGCATCTCATAATTATACCTACCTACCTAGGACTTATCTAATCTAAAGGTACATGATAGCATTACAATAAACTCTAACTCAGCAATAACTCAAAATTTTAATCAGTTAGCGAGACTTATTTCAAAACTTTACACGACCAGTGGTTTAGGCTGTGCATTATCTATTTGTCAGTCAGTCAGTCAGTCAGGACAATGATTCTTATAATTGGTATAGATAATCCAATGTTACCTGAAATTTCTGTACCTACATTTGGACTAAACTTCATACTTAAATCGTTTTGTGTTCTTAAGTTTCGCCTAGGTGATACAAATTATAGAGTAAATTTTCACTAGTAATATATCGAACTAAAAATCTTACGAGATATTGCAACATACAAATGGCATAAACCTAAATAATTTTGACAGGTTTTCACTTCAGTGGCTTGCATTCATATCGCTATAATAATAGACGGCCTACCTATCTAAGATTTTAAGAAAAATCTGTTGTGACGTGAAGTGGGCGAGGGCAAAAAATTGACGAGATTATTTGATATTATTTTGACGTTTGTCGTTTCAGATTAAAAGGGGTTGCAAAAACATTAGAGAGGGTAGCAAGGTTGTAAAAACTGTTGTGGTGTCATTTCTTAATATTTTACTTATTATTTATTCAACATTACAATAATATAGTTTTTTGATAACCGCAGCGTCCGTGCTATGCATTCATGAAGTGTTGCGGCCCAATGACGATTGTAAGTAGGTATCTAATGTTCGTATAGTGTTAGGTTTCGCATTCAACTTCAAACAATATCCTATCATCAATTAGTATGTATTCTAGCAGCGGTGATGGGCTTGTAACCTGTCTCATATACTCGTAGAATACCAACTACCGCATACCCACATGTCTGTGGTATGTACCGAATGTAATATTTGAACGTACCTCTGACTACCTCCCTTAGAAGTCTTCAAAGAATCTTGAGTAGGTACTTAATTAGTACTAAGAGATTTGAGGGGATATCTACCGTGCCAGGCACGGAGGTTTAAGTCGTGACGGTTTTTATTTTTCTTTCTTTTGAGGAATAGAATAGAATAGAAAATGGTTTATTTGAGACATTAGCACTGGATACACAACACAGATACACCAAAATAGAAAAAGAAAGAAATAAGACTAGACAGATGGGCACAGTAAGTATAACACATAAACGTAAAAAGAACAAATACAACAAGTTACCTAATTAAGTAGGTACCTACTTACCCAATTTAAAGAAACTGTACCTAGACGTTGTGGAAGCAGTTGGGGAACCGCCAACAGGCGTATTTGATGACGCTTGAGCTTTTGGATAGTTACTAATACTACGCATCTTTCTGTCCCTTAAATTTTACCTTGAATCTATACACCAGTGGCACTTTTTACATTATACTAAATCCTCAAATCGATCCTGCAAATAGCCAGATAATCCGTCAAAGACTACCGACCACAGTTCCGGCCTCCAACGAAACTCATGATCTATGGTTCCGTCGGAAGCTCACACCTTATTGTCCAAAATTTCATTATAAAACAAGACGGCGACAAAAAATGCAATCTTCGACGTGTGTCACTTTCACACTGTGCACTGGATTACGAGTAATTTGGAAGCATTTACTTTTGTGGTTTGCGTTGAATGGAGCGCAAAATGTTTTGAAGGAAAGAGATCATAGGAAATGAAATTCTAAAGAATATTTCAATTACTAATTGCGTTTCTTGCAAATAGATCTTTTTGTGAAAATTGCCCAAATGCGTGCTTGTTAGTTCATACCTATAAGCAAGGTTTCATCGCCTAACGATACAAATCTGAGGTATTTTAACTAGAAGTCAACAAGAGTTAATAAGATTTCAATTTCAATTTATTCACATAAAATAGCATTAGGTACAGTGTTAGTTTAGTACTCAATTTTCACTTTCATTTTATTTTCTGCTTGAATTACAGTTCTGAGCCACATTACAGTCCTTTTTAAGAAGCCATTAAGTTGTAATTTAATTATATTAAATACAGCAAATCGTTCACACAATTTCACAGAATTATTATTATTTTATTTCAAAGAAAGAAAGACAAAGAAATAACATCACAAATTTAATCCCCAGGCACGGTAAGTATCCCCTCCGATCTCTTAGTACCATAAGTACCTACTCGAAATTCTTCGAGGATGTCTAAGGGTAGTCAGAGGTACGTCCAGATAGTACATTTGGCACATACCCACATATTGCAATAATTGGTATTCCATACAAGCCCATCGCCGCTGCTAGAATACTAACTGGTTTCCTCACGATGTTTTCCTTCACCGTTTGAGAGCCCTGGCATTGCGCACATAAATTTTTTGACCGTAAAATTATTATTCCATTGGTGTATTTGTATTTTGACTGGATTTGAACCTACGACCAGAAGACAGGGTCGCTTCCACTAGAATGCCGGTGCTATTACGCTTGTTCTTACCTGCTTGAATGTAAGACCATGCATAGAAACGTAATTAGTAATTTCAACCGAAGAACAACCTTTCTAATCATTCAAAAAAATGAATTTACGAATGTAATGTCCTTTCTTAGGCATTCTCATTGCCGTGAGTTGAAAAGAGCACAAACTAGTAAGTATAATATAATATATATTTGACGACCGATGTGGTGCGGCGGGCGAATGTCCGCCTGCGACGCAGGAGGTTGCGGGTTCGATTCCCGCCTTGGGATAAATATTTATACGATCTGCAAATATTTATTTCGGGTGTTCTGGGTGTTTTCTATGTATAATAAAAAAAAAATCTATGTATTTAATGTATTGTATTAAGTATATCAGTCATCTAGTACCCATAACACAAGCTCTGCTTAGCTTGGGGCTAGATGATGCTGTGTGGATTGTCCAACATTATTATTATTATTATTATTATATTTGGTTGCTATTATTGTACCTACAATCTTTCATTCATGTTTATTAAAAAAAAAATCTAAGGCCATCTCTTATCTCTTATCTTAGATAGGTAATCTCTTATCTTAACAAACAGTATCATGACTTATTTTAAACCAGAGGTGTAACTAAGAAAGGAGTTTCCGAAATTCAACTTCTAAACGTGTGTAAGGGTGTAATAAGTTTGTGTAAAAATCCGCTTCGCTTCGCGGATTAAATCGTACGCGCTTTACTAGTTTTAAATAATTTGTGACCATAAATTAGTAGAAAGCAATTGAGGGTAGGTAGGACGAGAAAGGAAATCATAATAAATTTGCAATTAAATCGTTTTCACCTTATAACTTCCGCGTCGACGCCTCCTCACAATCCCTGATCCCTGTGAGGGTGTGATAATCCCGAACCCTTCCACGTGTCATAATTAGCGGACAATAGCCAGGGTGCCAGGATCACCTGGTGTCACCCTCATTCAGTAAGGGGGTTATTAAATTGGCGCACTCGACCCGAAGAGTTTGTCCTCTGAAAGGCCTAACCATGTGTTATAAATGGTTTTAGGTACCATAGATAGACTAAAGAGATACATTAGACAAACATATATTGCCTGAAAGACAAGGTTGCCTGGAAGGAATCGCTTTTAGCGATAAGGCCGCCCATTGTACTTTGTTAACTTGGTCTGTTTTTAACAAATTATCCTTGTGTACAATAAAGTGTTACATATCTATCTATCTAATGCATTGAATTTAAAACAATACAAAAGCTAAGTTAAAAATCTAATCTGCACGGGAAATTGATGTAAAGAAAAATAACAACGTACAAAGCAAACCGCTGGTCGTAGAGATTTGAAATTTTAAGGTCCATTTCCTACTGTGCCTAGAAGAGGAACTACAGTTTTTCTCAGTAGGAAAATGCCTTACGCATTCCTTCTTCTCGGAGAGAGTAGAAGGGAATGTCGGGCTCTCCGTCGGCTGCAAACACAACCGACAGCATAGGTACCGACTAAAAACCCACCATGTTCCTGCACTCACCTCAGTGTCAACGCATCATCGAACCATTCATCGCCTGACAGATGATTCGAAACTGCGTCGGCACTACACTGAGTCACGGGGTCCCGATTGGATTCTACCGCGGAAGTAGAGGAACTCCAGTAATTCAACTCTTGCAGTGCAGCGGGGTTGAAGTCTGTATGAGAAAAAGCTCCACGCAGACGGAGTCAACTCTATTATTTGTTGTCTAGTCAAACGCGGGCAGTTATTTTCGTAACAACTTCAACCCTCGCTGTATACGTTTAGAAGTTGAATTTCGGAAATTCCTTTCTTAGTTACCTCTACGTATCAAGACGAATATAGGTACTCTAAAAATTATTCTACTCATTACAACCAGTGGTTTAGGTTGTGCGTTGTCTATATGACAGTCAGTCAGTCAGGACCAAGATTCTTATAATTGTTATAGGTACCTATAGATTGACTATAAATTTTATTCATAGTAAAGCGACTAAAGATCTCGTGGTAACTTGGGCGGTCTTGTTTTGTGTTTATGTACCAGTTATAATTTTTCAGTCAAATTTAAAAAATATATAAATTAATGTTAGTATTCATGTTGGGCAAGCTTATTTCGACGATTTTACGCTTCGATGTTTGTCTATTTGTCGCCCGAGGGTTCCACACCTAAACCAGAGTTTCAATCAGTCTTGTGTCAACATCGTTACGGTGCCGCCCCGGGATTCGAACCCCGTCTCATCACAATGTGCCAATATTTGCGGTTTATAATTCAAGTGGTGGTCTATTTTACAGGCATTTGTTTGTTTTCACAAATCCGTCCGGGTACGTTTCCTTGGGAATACAAGTAGGTATATTATATAAGTATTCAAAGTAGTTCTGGCGAAAGTGAAGTTAAATATAAGTTTTTTTTTCAATTTACCTTATTACATATTAATCTCTTCTTCAACCTAAACCACCCAATGCTGAGTAAAGGTCTCTTCTAATGCACGCCATTCTCTTCGTTGTTGGGCTTTCCGCATCCAGCTCCTTCCTGCAACTTTGACCAGGTCGTCGGTCCATCTCATTTGAGGTCTGCCCACCTTTCTGTGGCCAGTCCTTGGTCTCCACTCCAGGACCTTTCTGCCCCATCTCTCATCTGGTCTTCGGCATATGTGACCTGCCCATTTCCACTTCTTCCTCGCTACCACCAGGGCTATGTCAGTTAGCCGGGTTCGTCTCCTTATCTCTGTATTTTGTATATGGTCAAGGAGAGAAACACCCAACATAGCCCTCTCCATAGCCCTTTGCGTAGTTTGCAGTGTGTTCATCATCTGCTTGGTGAGTGCCCAGGTCTCGGCTCCATACACCATAACGGGGAGGACACACTGTTCAAAAGCGCGACGTTTGAGGTTAAGTGGTATGTTTCCTTTGAGCACGTCCGATAACTTTCCAAAAGCCCCCCAACCCAGTTGAATTCGGCGTTTTATTTCCCGCTTTTGTCCGTCATTTATCAGGCTCAAAGTCTGACCTAAATAGACATACTCATCAACTTTGTCTACGCGATGCCCATGTACCATAATGTGGTCAGTGCTGGTTTTGATGCACATAAATTTAGTTTTTGACATGTTCATTTTTAACCCGACTTCAAGGGAAACCACGTATAACTCCTCACCTCCCTGCGAACGATTATCGTCGTATCCCTTGTAGTAGAACAGTTGGCCCGATGAAAGTTTGACAAGTTTCTCTCCTCGACGTCTTGTCTCACTTAATCCTATGATGTCCCATTTCATTTTGTTTAATACCTCGGTTTCAAGTTCCTGATATCTTTCTTCTGTAAGTAGAGTCTTTACGTTATACGTTGCCAAGTAAATGTTATTTAAGCAGCCGGATCTTTTCCCCCAGTGATTCTTCGCACCCTCCGTACTGCCGGGGTTCTGACCGCTGCTGTAGCCAGACCCAGCAGCACTGCTGGGGACTGAGGGCCATCTTTTATTGTGTCTGTGCATGAAGGTTATTGGCCAGTAATGTACCACGCTGGCCGTTGCGGGTTGGCACATCGATGCTTTTGGAGCTATTTATACTCCCAGGCTTTCGGAGCCTCTTCCATTGGTTGCCCATCTGGGTGTATGGATATACCGCCATGATCGGTCGTCATTGCCCCGTTCGTTGTCTAGCAGGAGGAACCGCGACAAGAAATTTTGTCGCTGCGTGCAGGTGGGGTTGACATTTGGGCCGGTAGATGTTGTTAACCGTTCTCCCCTTTCCTCCCCATACATACATATTAATATTTACAACAAATATGAATCTGTTAGTAACAAACAACTCCTACACAACCACCCCTCAATCACTTCTCATAAAAAAACATGTATAGATTCAAATATAGAAAATACTTATTTGAAAAAGGAATTTATTACCTAATACATATTTCGTTAGCCAGCAATCTATGGCCAAAACAAAAAGTCTGGTTGGCAACACTAGCCAAACTGGATTTTTAACAAAAAGTTTGAATTCATAAGTACAGTCAGCTGCACTAGAATGTCTACAATTCTTTACTTTTAAAATGGTGTAACATCGTAATAATCAATATTTACATGGCAAATACTCAATTAAGGCGGTGGTACTCGCCAACGACCTTGAGGAGTCTGTCCATACTGAGTTGCACTGCCACCCGTCGCCCGCACAGGGACCCGCGCGCATTCCATTTCATATCGCATTCAAGAAATGATTATTTGTAGCCTAATGAATTATTAGTTCGAACTGCCAATTGTTCACTTTGTGATAAATACTTTGACAAATATTTGTGTGAAAAAAAAATACTAAAAATCAATACCGTTTAGAAGAAATAACCAAATTTAAAATAAAAATTGCTTCACGTTGGATATTTTTTTCATATAGTAATAATATAGTTAGAATTATTTCAATTGTTCAAATTAAAATTTAGTCTTTAATAAGCAATATATATTTTTTTTGGACATTTATACTCACTCATCAAAGAGAAATAACACGGAAAAAACCTCTCGTTGGCGGATACCACCTCCTTAAGCTATCTGTAAGCGTTTGAACGGTGTGCGATCCCGAAAAAACACGATCTTCGCATATAATCGAAGCTAGAAACGTCATTTTATGTAGTTTAGGCTGTGCGTTTGTCTATATTTTAGACAAACAAGACAAAGATTCATAAAATTGGTTTCAAATGAGATTTTGATATAGTTTAATGGTAATAAAACTATGGCGTTGACAAGTAATCAATCGATAGAGTTGTTCGAAAATGTTGGATAGGTACAGTCAGCTGCACTAGAATGTATACAATTCGTAACTTTCAAAATAGTATCACAATATTACAATATGTAAACTTTAGCATATAAGCGACGAAAATCATGAAATCTGCGGATGAGTGCACTTATTTTAGATGTATTTGTGAAGTAAAAGATTGTTGCAACGCTGTGACTTCATTATTAAAGTTACGAATTGTATACGTTCTAGTGCAGCTGACTGTACATACTCCAGTATAAGATTACAGTTAGTAGGGTCTTCAAAGGTTTTTCAAATTCAATACACCGCACCGCACTTCCTGTTTGCAAACATCCTGCAAAACCTTTGTCTGTAGCCGACAATACTCAAGTGACTAGAGGTGACGAAAGGATTACATGACAATTGATGAAGAGATCATCCTAGGATTATAAGCATTTGAATATTTGGAGGCCGTTAAAAATTATTTAAAAGGACGAATTAAAAATAATGTTCAACTCTTTGATATCTTGATCACCAATTTTGATTTTTCTTATCCTGACTGATACTGATATCCTACTAATATTATAAATAAGTACCTACTAAGTACTCTTTTTATAAATTTATAATCTTTTTGATCTAAATTTGGAACTATATTGGACGATCCGCCTTAAGGTTAAACAAGTCGGTACCTACGTTGTCCATACAAACGCTGTAAGCGTTTAATGTCTACTATTTATTAATGAGCGTCCGAAGTTTGATACTGAATTTATCTTGTCGTTATCTAGGCTCGTAACCTATATGCTACAGCATATCAGATTAGGTACCTACCTTAAAAGTTACAAGCGTCGAAAGACTTAGTACTAAATCTAGACTTGTTTAACCTTAAGCGCTGTAACTCAAAACACCGATGTTGCCATTTCTTTAATAAATCTACAGTTTAACGGTCATCAAATAAATAACTGACATCATTAATTTACTTTTTACCTACCTAGATCATCTAAAATTTATTTGAAATCGTTTAGTAAGTATGTACCTACAAAATCATAAAATCAATACCCACAGGACACTATCTATAAATAAAATAAAGTGATAGTAATTGGCCAGTAACCACCAACCTTGAATCATCCAATCACGCACAAAAGCACATCACTGCACTAAAACTGAACCGAAAACGGGCGAGGCAAAGATGGCGCGGCGTTCGAAATTGGTGTGACGGAGGAAAGGCTCACGGCAAACACCCCCTCATCCCCCCAACCCCTCCGCAACCCCTTAGGCCTACCATTCGCAGCCAAGCGGGAAAGGGCGGTCGGGTTTAATAATTTAGGATGGACCAACAGGAGACCTCGCCTTAGTATTGCCAGCTGAGGAGATTTATTGGCCGCAACCACTTCGAAGAGAATATTTTGAATTGTGTCTGACAAAACAAAAAGAGCCTCGGGTTTTAATTCCTCAGGCACAGTGGATTTCCTCTCGGATGTTTTATTACTTATTATTATCCACTCTCAGTATTTCTACAATGTGTATATTCACATTGTTTTAATTTACCGTTTGAGAATACTAAGAAAATACTTTAAAATTTAATTACGGACAAAAAGTATTTAAAAAAATATTTATTGGCTGATGAATGACCTAATTCTCTTACGAATTTATATAGTCATATTGTGGATGAATTATTTATTTATTTAAAAATAAAATAATAAGTGTTATCATTCCATCTGCATCAAAAACTCGCCTGGTCTATCCAAAAACTTGCCACGACGGTAACACCATTATGCCCCTCCCTGCATGCAGTATACCGCTATCCCTTTCAGTTCCGTTGCGCATTTGGTTTCGTCCCTCTTTCTCTTGCTTAGTGAGTGTAAATGCGTCTTGCTCACACTCATTAGGCGGGCCTTATACGTGCATAATGCAGCATGTTTGCGAACATTTTACGACGTTTGCGCGGTCTGGCTAGAGTAGTAAAAGAACAGAGACTACCTAAAATTGAGGGTCTCAATATTGACGGACCTTTGAATTTTAGTTAAATATTACCTAATAACAATTTTTTAAATAAAATATGGTAGGTATTAAAGGATTAAGAAATTTGGTTTGTACCGAATTGGTTGAAACCTACATATAAGTAAGGTTTTGATCTAAATTTGAAACTTTATTTGAATATATAATATCCATATTTAGAACTAAGTAATAACATCGAGCTAGCAGCCTGACGTATTGTTGCGAGGTGTAAGTGAAGCAGCGATCAATAATACAAGTAAATCAAACGCCATTTCGTCCAAGGTGAGATCCTTGGTCAGAACGGAGCGGAGGCGGAATCTCAATGCAATTTCGGACAGCGCCATCTTTTGAATAACAATAAGAACTGGCATTTTGAGGTGCCTCTTTCCGCCGTTACAGAACCTTCTTTAAAAGTTATCTTTTGTTTGCTAAACCCAGAGACAGGGGGCTCTGAAATCGTTAATCTACTTTTGACACTGACTGTTCACACCGAACTAGCAGTTTGACGTATCGTGGTGCGGTGTGAGTGAAGCAGCGATCAAAAATGCAATTAATTTGGCTTAGAAACAAATTTAGATAAACACCAAATTTTGTATATTCGATCGAAAAATATACAATTGTTTATATTCCAAATAAGCGTGTACTTGCCAAGTTAACACACCCTCTGTCTCCTGTTTTAGTTAGAAAGAAAACTGTGTTACAGGATACAGTGCATTCTTCTTCAGTTCATTCATCTTGTGTAACCAACTTCATAAATAAAAAACTTACTAATTTTAGGGATTAGATTAGAATAAAACACAATATTATTTTAAACCAACTTTATTTTTAGCTAAAATATAATAATTCATACATCAAAGAAGTTCTAGTAATATAATGGGTAATAATTACCACACATAATAAAAAGAAAAAATAAGGTTACAGTAGTAAAAGACAAAAGTAGCTACCACAATAATACTTTAAAATAATGTTCTTTTGTTTCAAGATGCCTGCATTTGTGCTTTTTTGAGCTATTTGTTCAAAAAGATCAGATCTTATAAAAAATGTTTGGAGAAACAGGGGAAATGGACGTTGGACGGTAGTCGAGTGAAAGGGATAACATAAGAATGAGACAACAGTAAACTTAACATTGGAATAGGGTCATTGCAAAATGGCAGTGTCTTTCTCAAGAAAGCGGTTTGTAAATCTCTTAAACAAATTTCTAGTGTTAATTATATAAAAAAGTTAGTTTTGTCAATTTAAATCGTCAACTACATAGTTTAATACTTATTTAGTTTAAAATAATTATTGAACCATAATTTCAAACTAATTATAATAAGCCTTAATAGGTCTGTTGTCACGAAGTAAAAAGTTAAAAACAATACACAAACACAACTGTCAGTAACTAACATTTAAATAGAAAACAACTACAAGATACACCAATGATTATGTAGGGATTGCTTAAACATTTTTATTTTTACAGTCGATCTTATTCTGACATTACTCTATGCTAATATGGCAAACTATTTGATATGACAGAGACGGAACGATGCCGCCTGTGCGTATGAGTGGGACAGCAACACCCAAGCATTAACAGATTAATGAAAACGAAGAGAATACCTAACACTTACGACTATTGGCCGATTCACAGATCATTTTATTTCTACAAAAACACACTTTTATTTATATACAAAGATGTTTTTACTGATGTGAATTGTATTGTATACGTTCATTATGTAATATTTTGCTATAAGTCATGATTATTGAGTTTCAAAGCGGCTTGTGAATCGAGCCACGGGGACGCGTCTTATCGCCATTTCCCAAAAAGTCGCGCGTCTGATAAACAGCCTTTATTCTAAATTGTTAGTAAAAATCCCTTAACGAATTCCAAATATATATAATAGTTACATACAACTGATTCTAAGAAATCTGTATAATATGTGTATATTTACCGTACATCTAGATATCTGTGTCTAATATACATTTAAGCCGATAGAGAAGCTCTTAAAGGGTGACTGGACAATTTATGTTTTTGAAGCTTTGTACTGAACTTTAAATAAATGCGACTGTTGCGATGTTGTACTTGGATAAATGCGGGTTTTAAATGGACTTGATAATATTCAAAATGGCGTCTTATTCAAGATGGCGATTAAGAATAAAAATCTTTGTGTCACATATTAAGATGGTCCTTTTTATACTTTTTTATTCATAAAAACACTTTAATTGATAAAAAATGTACTTATTTTCTTTATATATATTTGTCCCTCACTACGCGAAGCACTATCGACGCCATTTTGCATACCTATCTAACCTTTCAGCAAAATAACGTACCGGGGGATTATAAAGCATAAATCTTATCTTGATAATTTACACCGCCACCATAATCGCTTCATAACGTCGTATAAGTAATCAGATGTTTCGTTTTCCTCGTTCTAACTTGAGATACAAAGGAAAGTAGCATACGTCTTAAACATTGCATTATTAAACGATTATGAGTAAAACGGATGGTTTCGACTCTTATTCTAACTTAGTACCGACCATAATACATCAACTACATACATTACTTATCTTATTTATAGAAATAAGTAGAAATTTCAAGAGCTCTATAGAACGATCTAGAAAAGCAAGCGAGGACCAAAATCATAGTACGGTTACGTATAAATTTTGATATGATCATTTTTTGAATCTTATTATGTAACAAACTACAAATAAAATAGGGCTTTGAGTCGGGATTTACACGTTTACAAATGGATACATTGATTATCATCATAGCAGTTTCTCACGAACAATTAAAATACTACTTAGTAGTAGAATAAAAAATCTAAATACTTGAAGTGGTAGAATAATTAACCACAAGTAGCTGACGCCAGCCTTCTGTGCCTCCACACAAACGATTTTAAAACCCCCAATATACTTCTAAACGTGCAAATCACGACCTAAAAAGGATTTTTGTGCCACGCGTGTTTGTGCCGTAAGCATTTATTACTACAAATAACAGACAGATCATAAAATCAATTCCGTTAAACTATTCATTTATGTCTCGCTTAAATCGTATATTTGTGACGCTGTAACGTCTATGAATTCTAAACTTCATTCTTAATTATGTCACTGTGAACGAAATAGTATATACCCACTCGAAACATTTACCACAATAATATCCTTAATCTCATATATTCATTTAAATTTATTATAAAACAAATTAAAAAGTTTATATTTGAGTTGATAGTTTCTGTCATGACAAACAGTACCGTAGTTAACATTTTTTGTAGTAAATTTTTAGAAAACGCGCTAGAATCATCCACTCTACACACACCACCATAGTCGGGCGGTGCAGGTAAGAATCTAACTTCGCGATAATGTAAACGCGGCATTTGTTTATTTTGACAGTGACAGTGACATTGACATAAGAATTCTATTAGACGTTACAACGCGACGCGCCAGCGAATCAGGACGGGGCGCGGGTGCGACAGACGGGTAAGTACGGGCCGCGCGCGCGAGTGAGTTACATAGTACTGTTGTCCCACTCTAGCTGGCTGATGTTTCTATATTTATGCTGCTTGCTTGGAATCACTGAAAAGTAAAGAAAACGGAACATTAGGTTTTCTGTGATGTGGTAGGTATTATCTGAAGGAACCAGGCCGTAAGTTTCTTGCCTGTTCTTCTAAGCTTGGTCATAAACAACTGGCGCTTAGATTCATCTATCTTTAAGATGATCCCTGGATATTACTGAATAAATGCTTTTCTACTTTTACTTTAACTTATAATAGCAATTACCTAACATGGCACTTTTGTGTCTCTTTAAACAATCAATAACAAATTTATTTTCCTCTTTACAATGTCTATTTCACGTATTTAGGTATAGTAGCGATACAGGCTATTGATATAACTAAGGTAGTACAATATACCTTTATATAGGTTTGTAGGTATACCACTTTGCAAGGGAGCTTAAAATAAGTTCTTTAGAACAATATAATTGTCGTTTGGAACTGCTTTAAATGCACCTAGTTTTTTTTAATAATTCAATGTGAATTTCTCTTGTGATTTTGGCTTTGGTTACCTTCATCCTCATCGTCTGAAGAATCGTGGTGGTCGGAATCGGAGTCAGAGCCCGACTCACCATCTGAAGAGTCACGCGCCGCACCGCTACCACCCGCCTGTAAACACCAAATCAGTTGATAACAGCGCCATCTAACAACGGTTTTTTTAAACTAGGTGCCGCTGAAACAAAAATATGGTCCACCTGATGTTAAGTTACCATCGCCTATAACAAAGTATTGCCTCATAGGTCACACTCGTTAGGAACGTGCCCTACGATTCAATCCTCAGCGTCCCATCAACCTAAGGCATATTGGTGTTAAGCCTCATGTGTCTGTAATTTCACCGGCACCCGCTCCCTTCAAACCGGAACATAGCAAGCTACTTGACGGTAGGAATAGGTATGGTATCAGTACTTCCCCGGACGAGCCCTTTCACAAAGAGCTCTACTATTACTAAATATCTGTCAGTGGTTGAGAATATCTGTCAAAATATCTATTTAAATAGCTTCATTTGACAGATCTAAGTGCCCTGCCATTCAGTGTCCAATACGTTAGCGTTACAAAAGGTATAATGTCCTCATTGGCATCTCGCGTTTAAGGTAACTCAATCAGAAGGGGTAATTTTTCGTGCCCTCAGTAGTCGTTAAGACTAATTATTACTAGATGGTAAATAACTTACCTCCTCCATGGGATTGACAGTGATAGTGAGTGCAGAATCATCCCACGCCATCTCGCCATCATTCGGGGGTACACGCGTGGGTACACCCCCCCGCGCGCCTCCGATACTACCCCCCACCCCACGAGACCCACGCAGTCGCGCGACACCCACGCCCACCGCTGCGACTACCATTCCCACGCATACAACGCCGATTAGGAGGGCCACGTGGTCTGGAAAAGCAAGGTTTATTAGATGAAAAACTGAACATACAGACTTTTTAACTTTTCAATACTTTGGTCAACTTAGTATGTTTTCGGAGATTCAGTAATTAGATAAGTACGGTAAAAACGTTATCACACCGCGGGGATCGCACCCAAACCTCTCGCACTAAAACGTCTGCGTCACAGATGTTGTCAAATTGTTTAAAAAATTAAATTTACAACTATTATATTATAACTATAACAAAAACAATGAAAAATATTCTTATAATTATAATATGACTGGTTTATAAACTAACTAAACCACTGGTTGTCTGTATAATTTGAAATTTTTAGGATATATTTGTCTTGGTGCATAAAGATGTACAAAGGAAGGAATTCCTGATATTAACCCCTTATAGGTGTACAGGGGAGATACGCGGACCAGCCGTTTGGGGCCGTCCATTGATCACGTGATGCTTTTTTATAATTTTTTAACGTTAATAATGAGGATACTTACTGGCGTTGTGATCTCTTGGTATATCAGTGAGTCGTGCGGTGGGTACGTCAGCCGAGTGCACGTCACGCTGCGCGTGCGCCGCGTACACGCGCGGAGGCACGTGCGCGTGACCACGCAGCCCGTGCTCAGACTGGAAACCATAGCAAACACATTATTATCATCATTTTATAATAATGTAGGTATGCATTTTAATATGTATTTATTTAATAATTTGTATGTAAGTAAATATTTTTATGTATGTGTGTTTAAGTTTTATTTATTTCTTTTTACTACTTATTGCTATTTTAAGTGCACCCCAGCCAACCCTCTTATTTTTAAATTCTCTCCATCCAAAGGTTGTCTGGAAGAGATCGCTCTTTAGCGATAAGACCGCCCATTGTACATTATCTATTATTAAATACTATTGTTTCTTTGTTTTATTCTCTAGCTTGTAAGGTGTACAATAAAGAATTTTCATTCATTCATTCATTCATTTTATCTTTTGAAATAATACCTGGTGTAATAAGACCACTTCCACTCAAAAAACGTGTCCTACAATAAGGTCTTATATAATCCCACTTGGCTGGCAGGCAAATAATTTTAGAGAAATACGATTTTTTTTGGTAAAGTTTTGCGTAGTATTTTCGAGCCGTGTTTCATTTGGATTGCTGTTTTTGGTGTTTCGTGTTTACTCTATTTTAAGTCAAATAATTAAGCACATGTTTATTTTACGATGCACTGTCGATGTTGATGCCGCAAAACGAAAAAAAAACGGGCTAAAAGTATCAATTACTTTATATATTTTATAATCAGAATGAGACTGAATGAGAAGTTTCAGTTTTCTGAAGTAGTCTTATTACACACTGTATAATTTGTAATTTATGTCTTCATATTTTTATTTTATATATTAGGTATAACATTTATGTTCAATAATAACTGACCTGTTTGTCCCTGGCTACTGCGTCTACCTTGTCAGCCATTCCACTGGGGTGCAGTTCCCTTGACAGACCAGCTTCTGACATGTGCGGGTGGACCACGGTCAACTGTCAAAGAGAAAAATTATTACTCTTAGATCAACTATTTTTTTTTATTTTACTTATCGATGAAAGAAGCATGGCTCACCAGATGATAAGTAGTAACTATCAACTATAATATTATAAACGCGAAAGTTTGTAAGAATGGATGGATGTTTGTAACTCTTTCACGCTCTAACCAGTGGACCGATTTATTATTACTGTAATTTTTGTGTACGCGCACGTAAAGCTAGCTGGTAGCCCGAAAAATGCGTGTAATCCACAAGTAAACACTTACAGTTTGAACATATTCGTTGCTGGTGAACCGTCCGTTCAGCTCTGAACAGGTGAGTTTGAACACGCGGTTCAGATAGTAAGCCGGTTTCTTGTTGCTGTATTCAATCTCACGGAGAACCTGTAAAATATAGATAATAATATATACATAGGTAGTAGTAAATCTATTAGTAGTAGTAATATCTTTGTAGTATCGGTGGTGGAACTGGGCGTTGGAGTCCATTTGCTCAAAACAAGACAAAAAAACTTAAAACGTTTTATTACCTTCTGATAGTTGCTATGCGTATCGGCGCCGGTAAGTATAACACCGTCGCGGGTAACCGCCGCACGGATGTCGTACCGCAGCGGGAGCTCTGCCGCGCGGCGGAGAGAGAGCGCCTCGTGGTCGGGGTTCAGTGCTGGGTATACTGACACCACGCACGAGTCTAGCTTCTGACTACCCTCTGGAAGTTTAAAAGTTTTTAAAATTCCAATAATACATGAAATATATTTAATGTATTTGCTATACATTGTAATAAGTATATTAACAAACGAATCACTATTAATAAGTCAAAGCCAGCCTTTAGCCAATCATGAGTCAGTTTAGAACCAGCCCATAGCCAATCATGAGTTGCCTTCGTGAGTTTACCTGGCAGCGTGTTGGCCCCATTAGCAAGTACCCTGACTGATAAATCAGGGAAGACAGTAAGTCCCGCGCGGAAGTGCGCGTAGTCTCTCGCCAGGTCCGCGCTGCCGTTGAGTAGGATGCTAGGAGTCTGCGGTGTCAGCACCATTATGTAGGATTCGGCTGGACGGGCCTTTATCTGCCGCCCGTTATCACAGCTGTAGGAGAAAACTCAAATGTATTTATTTATAAAACATAAAAGGACCCAAAGCGTCATTGTCACCAATTATAATTATAATAATCTTTGTCCTGACTGACCGACTGACTGACATATAGACAACGCATAGCCTAAAAAACCGCTGGTTGAAATAACTTTAAATTTTCTGGGCACCTATATTCGTCTTGGTTCGTAGTTGGTGTACTGAAAAAGTTGTCTAACAATTAACAGTTTCCTGCAGTGACAGCGATTACCCCAACAAAACAAGTTGTGCACTTTGTTTCGTGCAAACTTAATAACAATAACCCAATTCCCGCAAATATCGTCAAATTCAAGTTTCGATTGTGTCAAACTCCAAATGGCATTCTTTAAAACTGACATTCAGACAGACCATATTTTGACAGTCAAATTCTTGTCTCAAACTCATTCCAACTCAAAGAATTTACGAGAATTGAGCCTCTGTTTGTCACCAAGCATGTGTGACTATTGATGACGGACTTACGTAATGGTGGTATCCACGTGAACGTTCCGTCGTCCAGGCGTGGGGAAAGCTCGTGCATCTCCGTACGCCACCCGACGTAGCAACGTCTCCACGTCAGCCACACCATCGCCTTCCACCGACACTGACTTCAGATCTGTAATTAAGGAGTAGTCAGTGACTAGTACATGCACATTTCCGGTACACCGGTTCACAAGTAATTTTTAGAGCAGTTTTAAATGATATTTATTATTATTATATATTATTATTATTTGTTTGGCACAAGGGTTGACCAGACTTGACATCCAACGCAATAGAATATAACTGCAATAAGCACCTATCAGACTGTTGGGCTTGAACTACATACTTTGAAGACTCCCATAAATAAACTTTGCAAATCGAAGTTCCCATATCTCTGCCAATCTTAAGAAAAAGGGCACTGAAGAATTAGATCGTAAGTTTTATTGCCTGTTTTCTAGGCTTGGTCGCTTAGTCGCGAGGAACTGGCTTTTACCTGGGCCCAATTCTCGTAACGAAATTAAATTCAAGTTTCGATCGTGTCAATCCCCAAATGGAATTCTTTGAAACTGATATTTCAGATAAGCCCAATTTTGACAAACAAAATTTTATTGTAATCTCGTCGCCGCTCAAAAAAATTACAAGGTTTAAGATTCTGGCTGTAAGAGGATTCGAAGTGATCTTTGATTTCCTGGGATAAATGCCCAAACTTTGATAAACAGTGATGATCAACAGTCTCCAAGTTGATGCTTAGTACAAGCTAAATACGAGTATGTACCTTTTAAATTTGAAATAAATTTTATTTTATTTATGTTTATGATGGTTAGTTTAATGAATCTAACTAAGAGGTGATGCTTACATAGATCTGGAGCCAGGCTCAGTCCCTCTCGGCAGCGGGATAGGCAGGCGAGTGCGGACTTGGGCTGTACGTCTCCGTCAGCCACGCCCAACCCCGCTAGCCAGCCGTGCAGGTGATGCTTCATATCACCTTCTGTTCCTAAGGATAAAACATACATACTTTAAACACCGCCTTGTAATGTATTGTATTAAGTATATCAGTCATCTAGTGCCCATAACACAAGCTCTGCTTAGCTTGGGGCTAAATGATGCTGTGTGGATTGTCCAGCATTATTATTATTATTATTAAACACCTAGTTTTGATATCTAACAATGTAATGTTTGTTCACTATATAACACTGTCTGAGTGTTATATTCTTAGCTTCTATATCTTGTAATTTGTGACCCCATAAGCTTGGATAATTCTGTGTACCATCACATACCTTGCCAACAAGCGCCAACGACCATGGTGGTATTGACCCCATGAGCAGGGTGGAGAGGCCAGTCGTCGATAACCTCGGGACCCTTGCCGTCAACCGAGTGGAAGGGCTCTCCATCAATGAACAGTTCTACGTTGGGGAAGCGGACGTTTATGGCGTAGTGGTGCCATTCGTCGTCACAAACCTGTGAATTGAATTAGTTTAATGAAAACAGGTTCTGCCCTAAGATATGATTCAGGCGTAACTTTACGGAAGTCCATTGTAAAAGTATAAAATAGACGTACAAATATATAGGTATATAGCACTATTCTGTCACTTCAAACCCTATTGTTAAAAAAATTGCAAAACGTGCAATTCCTACAGCACTTGCAATAAAGTTTATATCCTAATTAAAACCTGCAAGCGTAATTTTTTACATAAAAGCACAATTAACAAACAATTAAACCTCCGGGATTTGATGGTTGATGTACATTGTATTAAATTCATTGTAATGTGGAAGATCATTAAAATCTTACGATCGTATAAGGCAAAGAGGTTACCTCGGGTATTTTCCAGCGCCACTCTGCGGGGCGGAAGATATTGAGGTCTCCCTCGCCGAAGTCGCGCCGCAGAAGCAAGATCAACCGGCAGTTGCGGACGAACAAGGCGTAGTGGTGCCGGTTCATTTCTGTAATTATACACGTTCATATTAGACAAGAGACAAGAAAATACAAGATACGAAATTAGTACATCAGGGGTAGTTTAAAAGTAGCGCCAGTGACGGAAAAATTGAGGAGCAATAGCAATCTGCACGTTACATACCATTCACTGCTGACTCCATCAATCTGAAGCGTGTGTGAAAATACAACCTCATGTGCTTGTATTTTCACCGGCACCCAGACCATTCTAACCAGTACACAGCAAGCTGTTTGGCGGCAAAAATAGGCATGGTGGTAGTACTTCCCCTAGCTCTACTACTATTGTGTACTTACTGTGATCGTCAGCGAGACACAGCACGTGTTCTTTGCGGTGCGGATCGGCATCAGCGCGCGCCGCGTGACGCATCCACGTGGAGATACCGAACGTGTTGGACAGGTGATGTGGTAAGACCGACTCCGGGACTATAGCCGAGGTGGTCTCTCCATCGAACTCGAACATCTGCTCGCCGTCTCTACCTGTAGAAACGTATAAGATCGTCGTATATTTTGTGGGCTAGATTATTTGCTAAGCTTTGGTTTGACTGTATGACTGATATATAGACAACACACAGCCTCAACCACTGGTTGTAGAGTTAAAAATTTCAGGGTATATTTGTCTTGTATCAGTTCAGTAGTTTGGTTTAAAAATCAAACTGGAAAAAATCCACGAAACATAATGTCACCCAAGTCAGTTTCACAAGTTTTTTAAACTTATACATAGAATTGTATGTTGTTTGTATTTATTTATTTTTATTATTATTAAATTAATCAGAACGGTCGAAACCAATTACTCTAATTAATTATTCTACACAATATTATAAAATTGAATTTCATTACATATAAAGAAAGTGGAAATACGGGTACAAGTAAATAATAATAAGAAATTTAAAAATAATTTAAAACTACAATATCCATTCATTCTCCATCTTCGCAAAATCTCAGGCATACAGATATAAGTTGCTTCCATTCATCCGCCAATAAGTCACATTCCGGGTTAGCTACTAGAAGCTTGTTGAGGGCAGTGAGGGTGCGGGGAAGGGGAGAGTTGAAACGGGCAACAGTACGGCTGGAGGGTACCGAAAAGAGTTTATGTCTCCTGTTCCTGAGGTATCTATTAGGGACATAAAGGCGAAGTGACTCGGTAAGCAGATCGGGTGCGTCTATTGTGTTGCGGATTATTTTGCATACAGTTGCCATCTGATCACACGCTCGCCTGGTTTTGAGGGAGTTATAGCCTAGATATCCCAGGAGGAAATTAGTCGGATACATAAAGGGGTAGTAGCCTGCAATATGTTTGTAAAGGTACCTAAGAAAAGCCTTTTGCACCTTTTCTAAAATAAGAGTGTAAGTCGTCTCATAAGGGTTCCAAACACAGGAGCCAGACTCCAGCTTGCTTCGCACCAGAGCACTGAATAACAGCCGAATGACTTGCTCACTATGGAAATCTCGAGCATTCCTTAGTACAAAGCTTACTACAGTACTTAGTACAGTCGTCTGAATGACTCCTTGGCAACAGTAGCGATATGGTCGTGGAAAGTAAACTTTCGGCCAAATGTGACTCCCAAATCCTTTATTACTACCGATCGAGCTATAGTTGTGCCGATGATAGTATAGTTAAATGATATTGGGAGCCTCCCCCGTCCGAAAGTCATTGCTGAGCATTTGGAGGGATTGAACCCCTTTTTATTATCCACACTCCACTGATAAACTGCATCAATGTCTCGCTGAAGCGCCAAACAGTCATCCAACGACCTAACTACGGTGTAAAGTTTTAAATCATCAGCATAGAGGAGGCACTCTGCACGCCGAAGAACAGCCGGTAGATCGTTTACCATTAATAAAAATAACAATGGCCCAAGAACTGATCCTTGGCTTACGTATGTATGTTTGTATTGAATGTAAAGTTTGTAATATTACCTGAGTCAGGCTTGAGTGACTTCGCCCATTCGTTGCCAGCTGCTGGGCTCGGCAGCAGGTCGATCGTCTTGGGTTCCAGCCCTGGAATAAATAAAAAGTGGCGGTCATTGCAACGAACCCATTCTAACACCAATCTAATAATTCTAACATTCTAATAAATAAGAATAAGAAATTATAGGAACCTACATGAAAGTTTTTCTTAAATACTTATTAATCTTGAATAATTACACTTAAATCCACTAAATTCATAATAACAAGTATATCCACGTTCATAATTTCAACGTATTTTTAAACATTGTTCCTTTTTAAGTCCTTTATCCCATCTTCACGAAAACTTGTTGTTTTATATTTATTTATTATTTATTATGCCTCTTCTGTGTTAATACCACAAATGGTGTACACTTACCACAGATGGTTCTTTGCGAGTGAATGCTGTAGGTATCTCTATCACAGCCGGAGCCAGCGCGAGACGCCTGCAACGTCACAGCAGCCTGGATTCTTGTGACTCCTGGGCAGCGCTCGTCGGAAGAGCAGGTTTCCAGTCTGGCTGCTGGGAACAACGCGAGAGGGCCTGTGCCTGGTGCATAGTCTACACGTTCTGCCACTCCTAGAAAAACACACAAAATTAGGAACTCTAGTTGTAATATATAGATAACTAGAGGCCTCTCGCAGCTTCGCCCGCGTGGCAGTTTTTTCACGTTCCCGTTATTTTTTCGAGATAAAAAGTAGCCTATGTCCTATTCCAGATTACAATCTATATTTATTCCAAATTTCATCCAAATCGGTCCACTGGTTAGAGCGTGAAAGAGGAACAAACATCTATCCATCCACCCATCCATCCATCCATTAGTAGGACTAGCTTAACGCACGCAACTTCACGAAGTTATCTTCATACAAATTTCAACCCCCACTGTGCCCGGTAAGGTGATGAACTTCGGGAATTTCTTTCTTAGCACGCACGTAAAGCTAAAATTTCAATGTTAACGGTCGTAGGTACAAAAACAATACCGCGGTATGCTTAGGCATGCCGTGTCGGCAGCCTTCAACTTTATTGCCATACTAGTTATATTTTTATTCGTCGCCTATAAAATACCATGCCATGCCGTGCTGCCAATGGGCGCCGGCCCTAATCCGGATAAACGTCTTGGATAAACCACGCACATACAGCCGAGAGCGTATGCTAGTATGTTTATAAATAAAATCACCCTCCATTTATCCTCTTAATAAGGTTCTATTCTGCACTATGTAATCCCTCAAAGGTCGGATTTTAGAATATTCAGATAGTAATGACGTCATCGGCCGAAATCCGGATAATTCCCATAACGAATTCACGTGTTATTGAGTTCATAGCGATTCTACGTATTATTGTGATGATAGCGATGTACGGATTATTCTACCGTGCCTTGCCTGGGGATTACTGCCGGTACATTATGGATGAATGGTGAAATAATAGAGTTGAGATCAAAGGTGTGTGGAACCTATAAAAAAAAGTAAACTTAAATTTATCTACACAAGCCTACACTCATATTTACATGAATTAATAGAGTTATAAAAATTATATACTTTACTTACTTTAAAAATATGAATACTTAGCATAATAACGATGATAAACACAAAAATATACTTATTATAACCAAATTAATAATAATGTGTATTGGTATATTGTTCATGCTTCTGTCTTTTTTGTAAAAAGGATTAGACAACAAGAAATATAGGAATAAGCTATTTATTGCCTGTTTTTCTAGGTCGCGTCTAGGTAGCTTGAAGATGTTTTTCGTATTTTCCTTTTCTTACCTTTCCACCCCGCCCGGCAGGGTTTGTTGACCTTGATAGTGACCATGACAGGAGCTGATTGCATCATCCCGCAGTCATAAGCCACGACGGAGAGGATGTGGTTGTGAGACTTCTCGTAGTCCAAAGGCTCCGTGTTGCGAATCACTCCTGGGAAATAAAGAGTGTGATTTTAGTGGCCCTAGTGACGAAAATTATCACGTCATCAGCCTAAATGAGTTCACTACTGAACATAGGCCTTCCTCCTCCTGGACCCTCCTCCTTTCCTGGACCCTCCTTCTTTCCTGGACATGGTGTTTAGTACTCAAAATGGTACTGCCTATCTCCTGGTACGTTCCCATAACCGCCTCTTACGATTCCCATGGGGATAATAGAGGGGTCTAACTAAACCGGGACCACCACGATTCGAATCGAAGGCATAAGACGGACGAACTCATATAAAAGTTATCTGGGGTTTAAATGTTAACTTACCCTCGTTATCGATGGCAAAGGGTTGGCTCCTGTCTGTTAGGATCTCATACTTGCAGACGTCACCAAACCGCGGCGTGCAGTCCTTATCCGTGGCCTCCACTCTCAGGATCTCGTCGTAGATCCTGCCTTCGTCCACAGACTTGACATACGCAGCCTGAGTGAAGATTGGCGCGTATTCGTTCACATCTGTCACTGTGATGTGGACGGGGACGCTGGAAGAGAGAATAAACTCATTATCATTGAACTTTTGATACCTACGGCAAGAAATGCAATAAATTATAATGTATGATTTCATGACGTGATACAGTATTTGATCCATAGAATATTGCTTTATAGTCCATATTCTTAGATTTGATCAAACTCAACGCCAGAAAAAGTCGTCACGTTAACAATCAAAGACAAAGTAAATAATAATACAACAAGTAAATTCACGAGATTGAAACTAGAATTTAGATGTCAAAATTGGACCTGTCGGAAATGTCAGTTTCGGAGAATACCATTTGGAGATTAATACGATCAAAACTTGAATTTAATAATATTTAGTTGCGAGAATTGGACCTCAGAGCATGCTCCTCTTTCAACACTTTGGCAAAGGCAAATATTGATATGGACTTGTTCAACTCATCGATAAGCAAGCTATACTTGGCTAACTTAGTGATAAGTTCTTTTGATCAGCCAAGCCAAAAAAAGTACTACTACTTACTTATACTATTTATGTTTTTCGTCATTATTTAAAATTATTTTGCATTGTTTTTTTTAAGAAAAGTGTGTCTCTAAGATGAAATATATGCTTTGCATGCATTGTGCATATTAGCTAAGTTTTTCGAAAACAAAAAAAACATTATAAACCCTTGCTATGTTTTTATAGTTAAGTAAAAAGAAATACGCATTAGTCCATTTACTCTTTGACTACATATACAGAACTGCATGGTTCAGATTGGATTCTACTTAGGATTTGACTTGGCGGTGTTACCTGTCGGGCATAACCGTATTATTCGTAATACTTGCTCGGTTTGGAGGATAGCCCGACAGCCAACCTGAACACTGAATTTTAATCAGCTAAATGAAATACTGCAGGGCTTCGGAAACTTTTGGGTCTTTTGATCTGAAATCGAATGTACCAGGTACCTAAGTTCTGAGTTGTATTAACTATGCAGGTAGGAAAAACTTTCTTTGTATTTGGCAACCGGCCATTTTATTTCAGCCTTACATTTTGTTTATTACTTTCAACGCAACTTTAGCAATTTTGCAAAATAGAGTTTCTTTTTGCATCAAACATATTTTTGTTGTTGTTTTGGCCTTGGTAGTCCCATCCTAGAACCGGAAGACGAAGCGTGGGATGTCCTCCTACCCGACGGACTGACGACATTGTTAGGATCGCGGGAAGTCGCTGCATGGAAAGGGCTCAAAATCGTTCTTCCCTTGATATGTTATCTCAGTCGACTCATATATTAATGATACTTACGAGAGGCTATGGAGTAGTAGCAGATATGTGATAGTAAGTTATTAGTAGTATAACTGAGACATGGATACTGAGAAGAACTACGGATACCTACATGGACATATAATCTCAACCACTACCGTGAGCTTTTATAGCTCGGGTGCAAACTGTCAAAAACGATACCGAAATTGCCGTAGATATCGTGACTCCAGATTTGTACGAAGATGCCCTCGTATCCCTTGTTTGGGTCTGTTCGGGCCTGTTTGGACTGAGCTCACGGTACAGATAAATAGGCAAACAAACTATAGAACTCATGGTTACCCCACTGATGACAAATGTCTTACGTGTTAGAGGAGGAACCCTGGCAGCCGACGGCGGCGATGTCAAACTTGTAATTGCGCCGCTTTTCACAGTTGAGCGGGTAGCGCACGCGCAGCCGCGCCTCGTTCTCGTCAATCACCATTATCTGAAAGGGAAAAATACGTTAATCGTTAGAAAACCAGTTATTATTCTAGCAGCGGCGATGGAGCTTGTAAACTGCCACCTGGTATTCCATAGGTCAGACCCACAGGTCTGTGCCAAATACGTACTGACTGATAATGGGGGTCCATTAGACAGACATCCTCTAAAAAAATTGATTCAGTATTAGGTACTCATTAAATAAACAATAAATAAAAATGCATGCTATAAATTGTCATGCTTGTTGATTGTATATTTGTTACGCAGAATAGTGCTGAGCCTACTCCGATTGTCTGTACGTAGGCAATCTATTGTACCCATGTATGTGTATCCTTTTCTTTGACAATCAATATTTTGTATTTGTACTTTTCGTTCAAGTCCCTATTCACGAGACGCTTCTAGCTCTTGAAGCCCAGCACCATCCTTCCATTGAGTTTGAGGACACTGACAGATTTATCTATTTATTCATTGATTTTAATTAATTTCATATTTTTACGAGCTTGTTTGTCGTGATAACTATTGATTATTGTGCGTTTGATTCCACGAGTGACGTCAGTTTAATAGCTATAGTATAGTAGTATAGCTCTTAGTGAAGAGCTCGTCTGGGAAAGTAATACCAGCATAAGTGCCTATTTCTGCCGCCAAGCAGCTTGATGTGTTTAAAAGGTGCGGGTAAGTGCTGTTGAAATTACAGGCACGTGAGGTTCAACACCTATATACCTCAGGTTAATAAACGTTAAGCAGTGCATCGTAGGTCACATTCCTAACGAGTGTGACCTACGATGCAATGCTTTGTTATACGCGATGGTAACCACAACATCAGGTGGGTCATCTACTTGTTCCATCAGTGCTATGTATAAAAAAAAAACAAATTATTATTTTACACAACCATATTTAAAACGGTAGTGACAATAATCGTGTCTTAGAGCAATAAAAATACAAGATTTCCTATATGTAAATGTATCTAGTCGCATAATCTCAACGACATCGTTGTGTTTGAGTAAACATTAACTCTGTAACCAAAAACCAATTTTAGTTAAGTCACCCTATCACAGCGAACAAATAACGAACACCTACCCCCTCTACCCTAACCCCACAGACCAGACAATAGTTCTACATCCGACCCCGAAACATCTCTAGTTTAACTATTATGTCTTCTGTGCCCAAAACGGAGGCATGAAGCCTATTCGAACAAATAAAATGTAAATACATTTCTTCCACTCGCCCGAACATGTGCGTAGCTACGAAGTATACAGTGTTTAAGCTGAGCGATGAGCGTAGCGATAAAGGACTAGTCGCGCACTCAAACTATTTGGTTAATTTTCCACCTTGCTGCCATAGAGCTCGTGACGGTTAATTCTCTACATCAATCGAAATATTTCCCATAAAACCCTTTTTCAGTCGCTAAAGTCAAAAAGCATTCAAACACCAGTTCCTCGCGTCCAAGCCGAACAAGAACAGGCAAGAAACATATGGCTTGGTTCCTACCGTTTTTTTGTATGATTCTTTTACAAATTAATAATACTGTAAATAATAAAGCTTCAGTGCGGAGCTAATCAAACAATAAAAAACATGTACAACAACAATAAAAACAACAACATAAAAAACATGTACTACTTTCAGATAGCCATTGAAACACGGCAGTGACTAGAACCAAGGTTCCTCGATCGGTTCGACCAAAAACATCAAATAAAGTCGTTTAATTTTCGAATATAACGTTTTTTTTTTTATCTTACGCTCATCACTACAAGCTCGCTCACTAGGAATCGCTCTGCTCATGTGTAAACAACCAAAACTTAAATTCAGTGGTTTTCGCGAATCCAAAAAACATTTTATTCCAATAGGTTAAGTAGCAATTTTATAAATGCTTCGTCGGAAAATAATATAAGTTATCGTAATGTAATCCGAATTCAATTTCAGAGGGAAACACGGTTATTTATTGCATGGTAAGGATACACAAATCAAATTATATTGGATAATATATTATACTAGCGAAACGCGCGCGACTTCGTCTGTGTAAAGTAATTTTATTTCAACTCCCGCTGTACCCGTTTAAGGGTTGAATTTTGGGAATTCCTTTCTTAGTACACTTCCACGCGTCAAGATCTGTATCTTTAAAATTTCAAGTCTTTACGACCAGTGGTTTAGGCTGTGCGTTGTCAATATGTCACGCTGTCATATAAACTTAGTTTAGGATAATGCAAACAATGCATGCTTGCCTGCGTATTAAACACCAACACGGTCATCGATCCGCAAGTCGAGCTTGGTGACTATGGAAAACCCCGCAAATATAGAGGTCTATATCCAGCATGATTATTTAAGCTGATAATGGACCTAGATGCATTGAAATTTCGCACCTTTTACTTTAATATATCCATAGTTTTTTACCACACTAAGCAAGGATAAAACTGTTAAAACGTCATATAAATCGTGGTAACGCAATAAACTTGAAACAAAACGCTTGTGGTAAGCCTAAAAATCGTTCTAGAACGTTCGAAATCAATAAAAGGAAACGACCCAAGTTAGGTTTTGAAACGATCGCAACAAGGAATGGAAGTTAAGTCTTTACCTACCTAACCTACATGTGTATTGTATATGCATCTAGGTATCTGTCAGGTCTGAAACGATAGGCTTCCAACCTGTCGCGTACCAACTACTAACGACTGCAAAATAAAGGGAATGTGCCAAATGTAATATCTGACTACCCTCTAAGACATCCACGAAGAATCTCGAGCAGGTACTTGGTACTAAAAAGAAAAAATAAATAAATAATATGGGAACTTTTTACGAGATAGCTATTTTCGATGGGATTGGTTACTTACAATCACAATTAGATGTAAGTACCCAATATAAACCGCGCTAACCGTCGCTAAACTCGCTAAGAAAAGTCGTGTGGTTAGGAAAAGGTAAGCTAAAATAAAATTAACACGTGTAGTTATACAAACTGATCATAAACAAACTAGCAAAGACTCTTAAACACAATAAAGTTCTTTTCAACATTTACTACAAAACACAATTTATCTGGTTGCTCATTTCCGCGTCAGTCGCAGCTGGCAACAGCTCGGAACCCGCGCAGTGAAGCTGTACAAGTACAAAACATACAAAACCGAAGTACTAAGGCAAAGTTATAGCTTCAATCTTGTAACATTTTCTCAATATTGACAATTACAGCACGAGTGTTTAGTTGGCGCTTGTGATTGAGGATAGATAGATAGACAGAAAACTCTTTATTGTACACCACAACGACATAACAAATTACGAACAACTTAGTAGCTACAGCGATGTACAATACATCCGAAGCTGCAGTTATATTTTGTTTTCATCGTAAACTTTCAGAGCGTGTTCTTTAAATATGTTTGAAGAATCTCAGTGAAATTATATTAAACAGACCAATTTAATTATACCTTGTTTGCTAAAGAAAATATAATAATGTTCAGTATCTAAACATAATTTTGGAGAAAGAACAGGAAATGAGATTGCTACTTGTTACAACAAATATTTTTAATATCTGTCAGCCCGCCTACCGTGAGCTCTTATAGCATAGTTTCAAACTGTCAAATACGAAGCAAAAATTTCCGCTGCTAATTGTTATTGTGCATGACAGATAGCATTGTTTTCCATTTTTTGTACTAAGTAACGGATTCCGGATTTGCTCGGTACAGATAATTAGGCAAACAAACTTTCAAACTCACGGTTACTCCTCAGAATTACCCGAACCAAAACCATAATAAAAACAAAAGAGCACAACGTCATCGTGCAATACTGTGGCCTGAAGCGAACTTTACACGCATCACGCATTGAAGCACTCTTGTAAAATGGTGCCAGTTTTTACGATGTTGTTTTCAGTGTAGAGTTTAGTTGGATTTTCTTGATTTTCTGAAACCATAATAAAATTTACGTGACGACGTATATGAAGTGCGCTTTTAAATATTAAATCTTAACAGGTCGCTATGAAAACTTCTGTGATAAAAGGCACTCATAAAGCATTATTCTTGGAATTGCTTGTGGCTTGCGTTTGTTCTAGAACTTGAAAATGAGCAAATGGCTAAGGAAAAGTTATGGGCGCTAGCAGCCAAAACATAAGTTTAAAGATCAAAAAACCAAGTACCTAAATTACCTCACCTACGGTCATTTAACAGTATTTAATATTTTTTCATTCTTAGGTACGGTAACGTATTTCTTTCAAATCTAAATAGCGTAAGTTATTAAACTGTTAAGTCTGGAAACGAGTTGATAAACCGATTGCGGTCCAACTTACTTCATTAGTTCTTTATTGGAAAGCTTTTCGATTGAGTTTTAAACTTGTAAAATGTGACCGTTTTCTCTTGAAACTTTAAGACACTTAATAGCTACGATTAAACTACGAGATTGGTACATAAAAAAGTAAGTTAAACACAAGTATATTCAAGTAAAAGTGCCCCGAAGCGTTTATGTGTCTGACTATAAAACTGAATGTTGTAGCTAATTTTGTGATTCTGAAGATCTCAATCTATCAGCATTCGAACTAAAAAAGAAAACGAACACAGAATAAAACCAACCAAGCACTAAACTGTTCACAAAAGCAGTAATCTACTGTGTAGTTAATACATTTTTACGGCTGCCGAATGAAATGTACTACTTGCAATGCAATGCATTCCCGGGTTTATAGCGGGCTGTAAAGTTTATTTCTCATTGTGTCAGATACATTGTGATTACAGCCTACTCTGATAGAGCTAGGTTACTATTTACTTGTACTTCCCTTTCTAAGTTCGGTCAATAGTAAATGGTTACCTATTGGAAAATAGAAAAAAAATTCCACTATGGTATAATACATTAAGTATATAAAAAAAGTACTTACTAGAAAAAAATTCTAATAATATGTAAGAAAATGCCCTCGTAAAATAACAAACTGCTAACCTTTCCATTCTTACAAGAATTTAACAGCAATTCTGACAAAGTAATTTTTCATCTCCTATCATAAGAAAACAGCCGTTGGTTGTGAGAAGTGCAACAGCTATTACCATAATTCTGTGCCAGGGAGTGGCTGATGCAAATTGTCGTTGTTTACGAGCTGTACTATGTTTCACTTGATTTATTGGCGGTACCTACCTGGTTTGGAACAGGTGTCGGTTTCTTGCGTCGATTTAAAAGTTTTCGAGTCACTCTATTTTGTAAGCATGCGATTGAATTTCGAGTCAGTCTATTTTGTATGCATGCGATTGATATTGTATGTTTTCAGTTTGTTTGACTTGAACTATTTTGCCAGCGCGCGGCGGATATTTTGTGGTTCAGTTACTTTACTCCAGCTAAAAGCAATATGCTTGGAATATTGTTCAGCATTTTACAACTAAAATGCTGTTCGTGTTTTCATCGTTGTACCTATTGTTTGAAGCAATATGCGAACAGGTTAATAAACATGGAACCAGTTAGTAATTAATAAGTTTATAATTAAGTATGTTTTGGGTTAATATTCTTATTTTATGTACCTAGTTTATGAGATACTTGTATAAGTTACGAACCATGTTCTTTTTAAGTTTTGTGACATAAAAAAAAATATTTTCTTGAACATAGGCACACATACAATATTCCTAGTGTTAGGGTTTACATTAGATATTCCATTATGTCCTACTATAAAAAGTGTGTAAATGTCAAACAATAATTAAATCTAATCTAACAAAATACCTACCTACAATGTCAATTAATATCTAAGTGAAATTATATTAGCCTACTGAATACATAAGCCTAAGTCAATAAAGTATTCTCTATAAATTACAGCATTCACATGAAAACTATTAGATTGATAAATGTTTAATGTGGAATTGATGATTATGAACCTAAGTTTACCTACTTGCTGTTTGATAAATAAACAAAGAAAGAGACTAGCACACACACTCTAATCTTCCTTAGAAATATTTTCCAATTTAGCGGTATTTCCTGAAACGGGTAGTGTTTCTACGTCATTTCGTAAATTGTGCTAGTCCGGGGACCATTTTTCAGCCACGTCTGCGACACTTTTATTAATTTGTAGTTAGAGCAAAAGAGACACAAGATATCGATCAGTCTTGTGAATTCTTGATGGGGCGTGTATACTGTTTGGCCCACGTCAAGCTCATAATAGCAAAGAATAGAATTATACTACACCTTGCATCCTCGAGATTTATAATAGAAAATAGGTATTTATTCACTTCGTAGTCCACTCTTTAATGTACTGGGCACAAAGCACAACTTCAGAGCCAAAAAATAATAATAAAACAATTGACTCGTTAGTACCACATCCGGCCATAGGTGGCGCTCTGCCGCGCCGACGATGTCACTTCATTTCGCTTTTTTTGTGCGGGCATCGAAGCATCGAAATATTTTTTTATTATCCAAAGTTTAAAAAAAATTGTGTAAACCTACGGTTTATTACGTGTTTTGTGCAATGGGCAAAAGAAAACGAAGCATGTCTAAGAATCGTATCAGAAAAAAGTTACGTAAACTGGAAAGATGTTTACGTCGATACGAAAGTTCGGATAGCAACGACGACATCGGTAAGTGTTAATTTTTTTTTACGGATTTCGTTTGTGCATTACACTATATTTTTATATGATAATTGTACAACGAGTACTTCACGTTTTATCACAAGGTCACACCTTTTTTGCTTATATGTTTTACAACTACCCTCAACTTTTATTTTTGTGATTTTAATGCAAAATTAATATGATTGATCTTTTGAATGTTTCTGACACTAAGAAATATGCATTTTAATATTATATACATAAGTGCCTTGGTACTATGATGCGATCATAGTCATGCATAAGTACTACAATGCGATTGTAGTCATGTTTTTTTCTGGTACCGTGACGCGATTACGGTCTCGTAATGAATTTTTTTTAGCAGTCCCGTGTCATGATGCGATCATGACCTTTGCTTTGCATTGTCTACAGACAGCAACAATGGCTACAGAGATAGAAGCCCCTCATACACGCGCGTGGAGAGGCCTGATCCGGTGGTGGAATTAATGGACTCAGATAGTGCGAGCACACACCGTAGTATTCGCTCCACTATACATGTAGTTGATGTTCACCATGATGCAACACATGCAGTGGAGGTGGCAACTCCACCAACCCAACTTGATGCGACCGTTCCGTCTGTATCAGCTGTTGACCCTGTACTTTCAACCAGCCAGGTAGCTGAAAATAATCCCATCCTTGAACCCGTTACTTTACCGAGCGACATTCTTGATGTATTAGGTGAATCTAAGGATAAACCAGAGACTTTTGGTCCCAATATCCCAGAGGAAATCTCTAAACGTTGGGGGCGTATTCTGTGCGAAGGGTTAAATAAAGATCAAAAGAAGGCTCTTAGCGAAAAGATTTGTGTACCTGAAAACTTTCAATTAGTTAAAGCACCAAAATTAAATCCCGAAATATCGGCAGTTCTGGTCGAGTCCACCAGAAATCGAGATAAACGCCTAGAAACAGCTCAAAACTACCTAGGATTGGGAATTTCAGCTGTGACGGCTTTGACATGTTCTCTTATTGAGAGGGATATGGATAAAATGGATATTATAAAACGGTTATCCGAAGCAAACCAAATCCTACTAGATTTACATTTTGAAAACACGCTCAATCGAAGAAAACTAATAACATACACACTAGATAAGAAATTTCAAGATATGGTTCAAGATGTTAAGAGAGATAAGATGCTCTTCGGTGAAAATCTATCAGACAAAATTAAAGCTTCCAAGTCGGCCGAAAAATCAGGACTCCAGATGAAGAAATCAAGTACGACTGAAGCTTCAACGTTAAAAAAACAGCCGTATCGGCAGGGAAACTGGAGAGGCCCACCCCGCCATGCTCAGCGCGGGAACAGACAGGGTGGGACCAAGAACCAACCAGCGTACCGCTCCACGACCTGGAAAAGACCTACAACTGCGTCTCATCAATACCAGGACCGAACGAAGGAGCAGCGACCGAAGTTTCAGCCGCCACCCAAGACACAATAGAGGTACCTGTTCACTCTGGTAGATTAACGAACTTTCTTCATAACTGGCAAACAATTACTACCGATTCAGCAATTTTAGATGTGATTAGAGGTTATAAAATACCTCTCCTTCAACCAGTTTTTCAAGCGCAGGAACCTTCTAATCCTAAGTTTTCTGAATCAGAAAAGCTCAATTTACGTTTCGAAATAGAAAAATTACAGCGCATTGGAGCTGTATCACCATGCAAAGATATTTCGGGTCAATTTATATCTAATATATTTTTGATTCCTAAGACAGATGACAAGTTTAGATTCATTCTTAATCTTAAATCTTTTAACAAAATTGTCGACACGCGTCACTTTAAGATGGAGGATTACCGTACAGCCACTAGGCTACTATCCCCGTTATGTTACATGGCCAGCATTGACTTGAAAGATGCATACTTTCTTGTTGGTATTCACGAAGCGTCTAAGAAATATCTTAGATTTAAATTTGAGCGTCAAACGCTAGAATTTCAGTGCCTCCCGTTCGGGCTTTCTTCAGCTCCGTACATCTTTACCAAATTACTTAAACCGGTTGTGTCCTTCCTTAGAAGTAAAGGTTTATTCATAGTCAATTATTTAGATGATTTTTTATGCCTAGGGAATTCTTATGATGATTGTCTCAATTGCATGTCTGAAACTTTAAAGTTACTAATTTTTTTGGGGTTTGTGATAAATAACAAGAAAAGTAAACTTGTTCCAAGTCAGTGTCGCAAGTTTCTTGGCTTTGAATTTAATTCGGTAGATATGACACTAGGCCTCCCTATCGAAAAACGTGTTAAGATAAAACATTTTGTTCAAGATATTTCCAGGAAAAAATCTATAGTGATTCGAGAGTTTGCTAAGTTCTTAGGCGTACTTACATCAGCCAGTCCAGCTATACCATATGGTTGGATGTATACTAAAACTTTTGAAAGGGCAAAATTTTTGGCTTTGAGGGAATGTAATGGAAATTACGACTGCAAAATGGTCTTAAATAAAAACTTAGGAAAAGATTTTTTTTGGTGGGAAAAACACATACTGACTTCTAGAAATCCAATACGCAGCGGCCGGTACTCATTAGAGATTTTTACAGACGCTTCCTTGTCTGGCTGGGGTGTGATGTGTAACGGTGAACGATCACGCGGCTTCTGGGATGCAACAGAATCCCAATGCCACATTAATTTATTAGAATTAAAGGCAGCCCTTTTTGGTCTTAAATGTTTTGCTACGGCTATGCAGGATTCTGAAATCCTGTTACGTATCGATAACACTGTGGCTATTTCATACATTAACAGAATGGGTGGTATTCAATACAAACATTTGAATGACATCACACGTGATATTTGGGAATGGTGCGAGGAAAGGCGGCTATTCATTTTTGCATCTTATATAAAGTCCAAAGAAAATGTAGAAGCTGACGAAGAATCGCGACATACAAACATAGATACGGAGTGGGATTTGTCTCCTTCCGCGTTTAGTAAGATCGTAGTTTATTTTGGACAACCGGAGGTTGATCTTTTTGCCTCCCGCTTAAATACTAAATGTAATAATTATGTATCGTGGAAGAGAGATCCATCGGCGTTCAATGTAGATGCATTTACAATAGACTGGAGCTCTTCTTTATTTTATGCCTTTCCACCTTTTTCGTTGATTTTAAAAAGCCTACGAAAAATTATTAACGACGGTGCTACTGGTATAATGGTAGTTCCATACTGGAAAAGTCAGCCTTGGTATCCTTGGTTTATCTCTCTGGCATGTCAAGATCCAGTATATTTTTATCCTAACGAATATCTATTACTATCTCCTTCCAGAGAACCTCATCCAAGATGGAGGACGCTTACCCTGGTATCATGCCGATTATCAGGTCGGCCTTCGCGCAACAAGACCTCCAATCAGAAACTATTCACATTATGATATCATCACTGTCAAAAAACACCCTTAAACAATATAATGTAGCATTGAGAAAGTGGTGGTTGTTTTGTAAATCTAGGGGAAGAGATATGTTTCTCATGAACATACCTTTTTTACTAGAGTTTATGACTCACGAATACAATGGCGGGGCAAGTTATTCTAACCTAAACTCATGCCGCTCAGCTTTGGCTTTAATTTTTGGTAAAAAATTTAGTGAAAATTACATGGTTACTCGTTTTTTAAAGGGAGTTTTTAGATCTAGACCCAGTTTCCCTAGATACCAAACCACTTGGGATCCTAACATAGTTTTCAATTATATTACCACGTTTTTTCCCAATGAAGAATTATCATTACCTCGAATCACGAAGAAAACGGCAGTTCTACTCGCATTGTCGACAGGACAACGAGTTCAGACACTGTCGCTAATAAGATTGTCGAATGTGATAGTTTCGGAGTCTAGCATAGGTATTGTCGTTAATGACGTAATCAAGACGTCGGGGCCTAATGGCTCAATGCCTCATTTGTCAATTCCTTTTTTTCCTAATCAAATAGAAGTTTGTCCTGCAAGGGCACTCTCATCATATCTGGAGGCTACAAACAGCTTTCGGACAGCGGTTAATACCGAGCGCCTGTTTCTTACCACTAGGAAACCTTTTCATACCGCGAGTTCCTCGACTATCAGTAGGTGGATCAAGGACGTCATGGGTGCAAGCGGGGTGAATACAGATATTTTTTCTGCACACAGTACCCGTCATGCGTCTACCTCGGCGGCTCATCGGCAAGGTTTGTCGATGGATCTTTTAAAGAAATCCGCCGGCTGGTCGGGCAATAGTTTAGTGTTTGCTAAATATTACAATAGACCCTTGCCCTCCAGTTTTGATGAGAGAACCTTTGCAGAATCTGTTTTTGATTATTCTCTCAACTCTTAGATATAGGTATTAGCTATTAAACTAATTGATAAATAAGCAATTAAACAATATTATGATTATTCAATAATTATTTTTTACTTTTCTTATACAAATAACGCACATATTTCGCAATGGGCTCTAAACATCCTACGAAGTGAATAAATACCTATTTTCTATTATAAATCTCGAGGATGCAAGGTGTAGTATAATTAATGGTTAAACAAACTTACCTTGTGACGTTTGACCATAATTATACAAACCTTGCATCCGAAGAGATTTATAACCCTCCCATACCCAATGTTTGCTACAGGTACTTCTTACCTACATCAAAATTATACCCCGGATATAGGTAACTGCATTGCGAAATATTAAATTTTTGCTCTAAAGAAATGAAGTGACATCGTCGGCGCGGCAGAGCGCCACCTATGGCCGGATGTGGTACTAACGAGTCAATTGTTTTATTATTATTTTTTGGCTCTGAAGTTGTGCTTTGTGCCCAGTACATTAAAGAGTGGACTACGAAGTGAATAAATACCTATTTTCTATTATAAATCTCTTCGGATGCAAGGTTTGTATAATTATGGTCAAACGTCACAAGGTAAGTTTGTTTAACCATTAAATATTTAACGTACCTACTTTAATTGTAATAGTACTGACCTCATTATAAAGGGGCCTAGCTTGAATAAATTAGATATATCTTTTGGAGTAAACGTATCGTACAGAGGTTTAATTCTTGTAACGAATATCGTCAAATTCAAGATTCAATCGTGCCAATCTCCAAATGGTATTCTTCGAAACTGATATTTCTAAATATGATAATTCTGGCCTGATTTTAATTGTTTTTTTATCTATAGAACAGGTACTGGAAAGGTGCTGACCTCGAAAGGAGCCTCTCCATGGTGCTTGTTGTTTAGGATGAGAAAGGAGCACAGCGGACCGCGCGCTCTGATGGGCGGTGTCACCTCCACCAGGGTCTCGTTCTCGCGGATCAGGCCGTGGTAGCCTTCCTCTGGCTCCGACAACACCAGGTATGGAATATCTGGAAAAGAAAATATAGTTATAGTAGGTATTCTTATAATTGGTATATATATAGATGGACGCTTATGGTAACTTTCCCACTTGTTCTATTGACATGAAAGTGACGGTGAAAGTATCTGGCAAGATGGGTACTATAATGAATGTAGAAATAGAACGGCTTCGAAATTTCAACAAGAAATAAATATACAATATAAGAAAATATACTTTACTATACATCTAAATAGTGTTACTGTCTATAAATTAGGATGAAGAACACATCGCTATAAGTTACATCACAAGACAAGACAGAGATTGGATGTAATCCCCAGGCGCGGTAGGCATGACATCTCTTCAAAGGTTTGAATAGGTCTTGGTATTCAATATCTATGAAGATTCATGTCTATTTCTGCCGCCAATCAGCTTGCGATACTTGAGATACGACTTGAAGAGTGAAATAGGTAGGTAGGTGTCGGTAAAATGACAGGTCAAATTCGCGTGATGTATGTAGTTAAATTCATGTTTCAATCGTTGTAATTTCCAAATTCTATGAAATTTACATTTCAGACAGGCCCAATTTTGACAATTAAATTCTAGTTTCAATCACGTCTTAGCTCTAAAAAATACGAGGATTGGGCAGAGGATTATTCAAAGTATACTATTATTATAGTAATTAAAAACTATACTGAGAATACAAATATCGCAAAGTAATAAGTGTTGTGGGCTTTAAACTGACCCAAAGCTGACCATGTCACAGCAAAACAGATAATTTATACTGGTATGTTGTATCACTACACTATATACTAGTAAAAAAACTGAATACCAATGTAAAATTCCCTTTGAACAACTATTACTAGGCCCATGGTTTAAAGGGAGTTTTATGATTAATCATTCAGAGTTTGTCACCACTCTTCCATGCGCCATCTTTTTTATCATTTTGACGAATGCAAATGAACGCATTCAAAGTTAATGCATTTATTCTCCAATGGACGGATGCAACTACATATCAATGAAGCAGAAACTATTTAATTGCGTCATATAAGATACACAGAAGCTTATTCATGGTTCAAATCCTTCCACTTACAACGTTGCTACTGTCAGCAAACCTGTAGAGAAACGCAATGAAATTTTACGAACCCCGTAAAACTATTAACCCTTTAGACAATTCAACCCAACCTAATCACACCCTGCATTCATGGCCCCTGATTATGTATAATGGCAGTGTGTCCTCGGCATAATATTAGCTTAAGTATTAGTGGAACCTCAAGGTAACTAGGGACGGGAATTTTAAACACAGTAACAAGTTCTGCGTGGAAGTAGTGAAGTAGTACCCGAGTTGCCCCCGGAGTGTAACTAAAACAATACAAAACTACATCCTAACTAATCCTATCACCATCAATAATTCATAAGATAAATGGGTTTGATAAAAGGTTATCAAGTTATACCCAAAAATCATTTACTATGATTTTTAGGTATGGAAGTTTCTAACAAAAATGTTTCCAATTGAGTTACCTTGATACTTTGGTAAGGTACTTATTTACATTTTACTTACTACAATTTAGATTATAATGCCTTGGGTAATATTAATTCAGTAACTTTAGGGGCAAGAGAGTCCGTTGAGACTATTCAAGAACTAGGTCCAACAACCACCTATAGCCTCAGTTTATGAGCGGATTATTTAACTTAAACCACTTTAGTTTGCAATTTAAATAACGTGATGTGACCAAGCCTAATTCTGGTAACGAAATATCATCAAATTCAAGTTTCATACGTGTCAAACTTCAAATGATACTCTTTGAAACTCACATTTCAGACAGACCTCATTTTGATAATCAAGTTTTAGTTTCAATCTCGTCTCAGCTCCAAAAATAACGAGAAATGAGGCTCTATATCTTTCTAACAACTCTTTTTTGTTTAAGTTACATAAACCTGCTCAATATTCTGGCCCACGTTGAGCGGTACCTATATGAATTGCATTATCTCAAAGACCATGCCCACCGTGGACTAGGAAACTTTAAATTGTTTTAAAAACTAGATAAATCGTTAAAACTTAGGTTCATTACTAGTTTACGACAAGTTAATAAACAGCTACTACGCTGTCTCCAGCACAGTATAACCAATAGTTATCTACACTAACTTTGTCCGCAGACTAATCATGCAATTTAATAGCTGAACTCGTACTTCAAACATGTTCAAACATGGTGTTAGTTTAGTAACCGACTTGGTCTAATCCTAATTAAATCTGTTATTTTAGAATTTAACACGCGCTCGAGGCGTATAGTTTGCTTGACTAGGCCCAGATTCACTACCAGTGTAGCTTGGTTGCCGTGGGTCTTCTACTTGCGTGTCAAGGGTACATCGATCGTAAAGAATATTGCCCGCCGCCTTCACTCTATCGTCTGTGGTCTTTATAAGGTCATTTGTGCTGGTGGTGGTGAACCGTAGATATTGGTTGTGATGCAGGGAATATAGATATAGTGAAAGTAGTTTACAATTCACGCGTGCGTCGCCCGTGCGGCCTCAACTTTACAGTGTCTTTATTATAATAATATACTGTCACCAAGCGTGGGTCTGAATTTCCTCAACATATTTTCACTCACACTATCTTTTGTTTCAATCAGTATCATTACTCTAGTCCTACCTAATAATCCCTCAAAATCAATCCCAAAGGCAATAATCAAACACATCATACAACAACAGTGAACGATTACGTATTCTTTACGCGCCCTGCGGCCTAATAATCCCTGATCTACCAAAGCCCTCGTTAGTACCTCCCAGGACTGCGAAGCTTCCGGTGAAGGGTGGGATTATTCAATGGCTACAGGGTAGTCATCGCTTGTAAGCCGCGTTACAGCCTACTGGTTATTTTTTAACCTGCAGCTCTCACTCGATGTTACACTTTCTGTAAGTTTGGTGCCTCGTGATACGCTTGATGGCTGTCTATGAATCTCTCACCCTATCATAGCTTCTTGTGTAAGCGTGCATGTCTTGACAAAAAAAAGCGGTCCCAGCCCAGTTTACAGTAATCCTGCCTTCTGCGCTATAGGTGGTGGGTTCTATTCCCACAGAGAACAAACAATTGTGTGATGAACATAGTTTTTTTTTCTGGATGTTATATTGTATTCTATTTATAAAAACAGCATATAAGTATTCTATCAGTCATTTGGTTCCCATAGTACAAGCTATGCTTAGTTTGGGGCTAGATGATGGTACGTAAAAATGTCCACTTTTTTTTTTATTAGATTTTAAGTCCAAACGTCAAAGGTTACTTTACTCATCTTTCGTGAGAGAACTGTTCAAACCGTTACGCAAACATAATAACAGGAATCGGGCTGTTTGTTTGATCGCACGCAAATCGTTTAAAGGGTGCGATGTTGTTTGTGGCGGGAGATTTGTGTAGAGGGAGGCTTTAGGAACTGATTGCACTTTTGCTTATGTAGTGTTTGTTATTTGTCGGTTTATTACCTGTTATGTTATGACAGGTATGTTCCCTGATACTTTGATATACAAAATTTGAATCTTTACTTTACTTATGGTCTGGGTTGAGTGGTATGTGGGTACACTAGATACAAACATACCCCTTTATCAAATACAATTTTACCTAAATCATCCACATAAATCTTACACGCGTTGTGTTGATGTATGTGAAAACGTAATTTTTCTGCTTACGTGTTCCGTCCAGTCCAGTAACGAAGTGCTCAAAAGGCCGTAAATAGCCCGCGGGTTTTTCTTTGTAAATGTTATCGAAGAAATATGCCATTCTTTAGCTAAAAAGATTTGTAAGAACCACGGTGGGCGCCAATTTTTGCTTATGTGGACTTGCTTTGAAGAGATCTTTGTTTGTTAGTTATAAATAAAGCAGACTAAATCCTTTTATTACCTACTAAAAACTCTTTCAAATTAAAATAAATGGTGTATCCGATAAAAAATTAATAAATAAATCAATTCCATTGACAACTGACACCGTAATTTGTAAGAATTACTCACGAGGCGGATTACTTTATAAAAACCCTTTGGAGTTTCGCGATCGAAAATACCATTAATCTTCTATAAATATTGCCAGTATCAGTTACAGAATTTAAATGAAAATCTGCTATAAAATAGACAGAGTAAAACATTGCCTGGGGACAGAAAAAGTCTAACAATAAAAATATACGAGATTTAGTTGAGTACATGAAGATTATGTAAGGTGCAAAAACATCAAAAGATTTACGTCTCAAAGAGCTTGACTCGGCCGGTCCATTTGAGCTTTTGAAAGCTATAAATGCAGATGAACCGATGGACGATCAAATCCGATAAATTATTGAAAAGGTTCGATGAGGCGAGGCTCTAGAGCGGTCTCGTAGGGATGTAACAATGAACGGATGTCTCCAAAAACAACGGATGTTCGGACACGACCGAACTATTTATAACGTTCTTTTTTTTGCTTCTTGGTTGTATTACAAAAAGCAATTAAGATTGTACAAATGATTAATGAAGATGATAGAGACAGAGTAGCTTCTATTCCATGTTCCACGATAAAGGAATGCATCCTGTTCTACCACTAAGCTACAAGCCTCAAGACCACCGCTTCCCAATCTCACCTGATGTTAAGTGATGATGCGGTCGACGACGGGACTTACTCTTTCAAAAGTATGTGTTAGTAACAATGGCTAATAAATGTCCTAAACAAAAAATTTCTAGTAAAACTTGCATCGTTAGGCTAAAATAGACCTTTATCCCACCTGACAAGCCATCCCAGGAGTCCTCAGGGATGCATTATTCATGAAAGTACTACACAAGCTCTTTACATGTGTCCCTGCTCCCTGATCAAAGTGCTGGCAAAAATCGAAGACAAACTTTTTCCAGCCAACTTTACTCTCTGACAATGAGGTTTTATTCGAGTAAAACTTTTAGGGTAAGTGTAGATCAAACTGGTAGGAAAAGTTCGTGAAGTGATATGCGCGTGGATATTTTTCTGAGATAAAATCAGAAGGAGAATTATGAAACTTAAGATTGAAATTCTAACTAAGACTATATCATAACGTAGGAACGTAGGATAATAAAAATATCGATAACACCCTAGCTACGGAGGTCCACTTCATGCCCACGAGGATGGTATGACAGTTAGCGATATAGTGCGGATTCAACCTCCTTGATACGCAACTCGATACCGGTCCGCGTCGGCTACTTTTTCAGTATCTAGCTATTAGAAGTGCTGTAATATAGATTTGACCTTGTACTGGAAAGGCCTGTACCAAAGATCTACATGTAAAGTGTTTATGACTATAATTATATAATAACATAGTTCATGTTTTTATCTATATACCAATCTATCTATACAGGTAGGTACCCATTACTATAATTTTTTTATCCTAACTGACTGACATAATTAAGACAACACACAGCATAAGCCATTTGTCGTAGTGACTTGAAATTCAGGGTGAAATCAAGGTGTGTTCGTCTTGATGCGTGGAGGTACAGAGGACAGAAAGGAATTCTTGAATTTTAACTCCTAAAATGGTGCTTTTTATTAATATTTAATAAAAGAGCACCATTTTTATTATTATTTAAACTATTCTAGCCCTTTTATTTATCTATTATGGCTACAAAAATCTACAAATACCAATTATAAGAATCTTTGTCCTGACTGACTGACTGGGATATAGACAACGCGCAGCCAAGGCGCAGCCTAAATCACTGGTCGTAAAGACTTAAAATTTTCAGAGTATATTTGTCTTGGTGCGTAGAGGTGTACTAAGAAAGGAATTCCCGAAATTCAACACCTAAAAGTGTTCAGCAGGGGTTGAAGTTTGTATGAAAATAGCTTCACGCGGACGAAGTCGCGCGCGTTTCGCTAGTCATCATATAATGCAGCAAGCGCAAACAAACGAACCGTTCAACAAGTTAATTAGTCTGGTAATTGGCTCGCATTGCAGTGCATTATTACATAGCACTAATTAGCTCCTATTGGTAGTAGCTAAGCTAGGATCCAATATTTACATAAAATTAACTTGCTGCATTTATAAACACAGACCTACTTCATTATAAACGTATTATAGATAGAGTACGTTTCATCTTATAGTTCCTATGCCGTCATGTTGGTAGTAGTGCAAATAAGTGTTGTCATTATTACCCATTCTGTGCTAGCATAAAATCAGGAAAATCATGTATCTATGTAGTAGGTACCCGCGACTTCGTACGCGCCTTAGGTAATGACTTTTACGATCTCCTCTTTCGAACATTTAGCTATAAATATATTAATGTAAATTATAAACTTGTCCGTTTTCAAAATTTTATCCACATTACAACTTATAATAAGATACCATTCATAGTCATAATCGTCGTAAAAGTCATGTACCTACATTTATGAAAGTCCTATTACAAGACGACGTATGAAGTCGCGGGAACAGCTATAGTTCATATCATTAATATATTTGAAAGAAAGCAGGAAATTTAAAATTATAGGACCAGTGAGAAATAAAATGGAATTTTATTTTTATTCAAAGTCAAAGTAAAAAATCATTTATTCAGTAATAACTCCTTTCTTACGGTATAAAATTCATGTATTTTATGTCTTGTAGTAGCACACCGTTCGAAGTCATCCAGTTCGTGAATTTTTCTTCGAGGACCACTTTTGCGCGGTGTTGTAATTTTTTTCGAAGTTGAAGCTGCCACCTCACCTTCTTTGGTGATTTTCGATACTGTTTTTTCAGATATTCCTAAAACAAAATTTGATGTTTATTATTTACTTATTTTTTTCGTTGGTTTGACATCAGTCAAGCGCTTAAATTCGTTTCAGTAGTGTCATTATAGGCAAACCCTTGATTTTTATATCATTAATGTATAGGAAAGCGCACCAGAAAACCTCTATAAAAATATATTAACTAGGTAAATGTAAATTCAGGTAGTGTTTCTATTTTATTTCTATTTGGGGTGATAACTCTAGAGAACGCTGTAGGAACATGTATCATCTATATGGGTATTTCTGACTCTGACTATTGTTAGTACTTTTACTTACCGTATTTAAAACATCGGGAAGAGATAGTATAACAGTAAATACAAAAAATCTATTTAAGTGTAGTATAGATGAAGGGCCTAACTAAACTGATGCTGGTAACCCTTTTTACTAACCTGTATTGGCGGCAACCCGAGCTTGTACACATCTTAATAGAATAAGTGGGCCTCGCTACGTTTTTCTCTTTCACAAAAGTCCTTCACCTTCAACACCATCACTCTTTCACCACTATTTAATGTTTTAGGCATAATTTTTTCACGAAATTCTACTAAAACCTTGAAAAACCTGGAAATACATCTTAACGTGTTGATATTGTTGACAGGCAGGGGTGCCAACATTATGGCATAGGAACTATCCGATGAAACGCACTATAACGCAAGTAAGAGCATCCAACCTGTCACATGCCTATGATAGACTTCCTATGTGACCCGCATGCAAATCAAAGAATATGGACTAAAAGCGGTAGAAATGCAGCTATAATAGCAACCTAATACACTAGTTTATGCTCTTTTCGCTTACGACAACGTCAAGATGTAAGAAAATAGCGCATATAAATTCATTAATTCAACTTTTAGAGTTATTCAGTACATTGTCCATCGTTTGAAATGACGGAAGTGCCATTTTACACTTTTCGAAAAATATCATACTTGTAAATTAAAAACTCATGAACGACCTTATTGCTTTCAGATAGGTAAGAACTATCATAATAATGTCGCGTTGACATTTCTGTGAAAGTTCCCGGACGATTTATTGTATTTTTTATAATATATTTGAAAATAATGCATTAGATCACTCAAAAACAACGTAATATATGCAAAAAAAGGAGCGTAATGTGTGTATAAAATGCCATGTGTAGTTGAAGATTGTGATTCAAGTAGAAAACGATGCGAAAATGAGGATGTGTCGCTATCTTTCCATTTGTGAGTTTTACTGGAAAATTTGTGTTATTTATAGAACCAAATGCTCAGAATATCTTTTTAAATTATGTTGACTCCAGTTTTCACATACATTTCCACCTGTTTTATTAAGTTTTCATACGATAATTACAAACAAAATAATTTAATCATAGTGATGTAGTAAATTGTATCGATGAGTAAAAATGTCGATGATTTACCACCCATAATCATGGTCTTAGATTTCCCAAAGAAGAAAAGATGAAAAATGTATGGTTACAACTAATACAAAGAAGCGATAATTGGACACCGAATAAAGTCATTCACGTCTGTTCCAATCATTTCACAACATATTCATTTTAACCTAATGATCAAGTAAAATATCGGCGGCTAAAGCCATCTGCAATACCAACATTATATATAACGCACGAATAAAAACATTACAATAGTAGGACCAGGTGGTGCAGGTTTGCACTATCAATCACTTGATCTTCATTGTAAGTTAAGATTTTTACCAGTCGCCTAGCCAAACTGTTGTGCTAGTTTTTTTGAAATAACTGCTAGAATGCTAAGTGTTTTAATTTGAGCAGTCTGGAGACGAGCTGCTTTATGCTCACCCTTGCTGTGGAAAGTTCATCGCAACGAGGTTCATTTCGAGCTTGCCTCTACCCGATTCATTCGCTAAAAACCTACTTAGTTTTACAGTAGCCATGGACGACGTACATATGTTAAGTTTGCAGAGAGCGCCCGACTCACAGTGAAGTGCTTTTGTTACTGACCGACATCGAATGGCTCGTTTATTTTTTCTTTATTGTTTTAATTAATAATAACTAAGCATTTGGCTGCAGTGTAACTGAAATCGATAATACGAAACTTCGTTCATCGTTTCTAAGAGTTGGTAGTTAGCCCTACAGACATACTTTATTTATCGATATCGAAGTCGACATAGTTACAACACTAACATCACAGAATACTACGCAATATTCATAAATGTTAGTGATATCTGTTCAAAAGACGGATTAAGAGTTTGTATGCATCTCTTTCTTGTACCATTTCAATATCGTAAGTGAAAATAGTACAAATTTTGTGTAATTGGTTGCTATTTTATCATGTCTTCTATTAGTTTATTATTCTATGATGCAAATAGCCCCGAAGTCTTCTTCTTTCTTTTATATGTCACCTGTCCGTCATTCGACAGTTTCGCCAGTGTTTAGTAAATAAAAAGTTTCTAGTTAAGTCCAGTCAGTAAAAAAAACCAAAGGCACCTGTTAGTAATAAAAAAAAGATGGCGTTTCATTTCAAAAGCTCAGGGAAACATTTTCGCTGAAATCAGAATGTCACCTAAAACACATTTGAATTGATTTCACTTATGCTAATACCTCAAGTAATGTTGGATTAAATGACACCGAAATTACACAGCAGAACGTTAAATAACACTAGAGAATTTTTTTTAATGAAAATGCTATGTTGATATAACTTTTTAAACTGTTGGTTTTGATCAATATTTTGGATATCTGAGTTTGACCCGTGATTCGGCGCATGCAACTCTGCTGAGATATCGGAAAACAATAAAAAATCATGGTACATATCCAGTTTCTATCCAAAATAAAGCTATGTTGCTTCCAAAGATCAAAGACAACAAAACCTAACGTAAGTTTTTTTTTTCCTCGGAACTGATCTACAAAATGTCATTGGCCGGATGACGTCAAAATGTGACATCATCTTTCTCAATGTCAACATTAGGCCCAGGGACAATCTCCTGAGACCAACCTAATTCCATGTTACCTATATGACACATCCAACAGCGACAGTTATTTTTGGCACAATACTTTGGAAATAATTCTCTACCACAGATAAAAATAACATGACATCTACTTGACGGGTAATTGCACTACCGAATATCAACTGTCAATGTCACCGAGCGTTCGTATGGATATTACATTGAAAATTCAGCGCTCACGTACGCCAATATTCGAAATACATTTTAAATTCATAACCTTTGTGTGTAGGGCAGACCTCAAATATTAAGGCACTTTGGATGAAAACGGAAATGAGAAATGTCCTCATATTTGCCGACACGACGAACGTAACAATATTGTTTAGCAAACACAGCTAGAATGTTTTATTTAGAGGAATACTCTCATCGTATTTGATGTTTGTACATGGGCAACCTGTCTTTTCTTTAGTTTACTTGTCTGAAACTCTTAGCTAAGAACACTGTACCTACTGCAATAAAGTCAAAGCCTACGTTGACATTATCTTATTGATCTTTATTCTGTACATACGCGGTTACTTACGACGTCGTCCGCATAAGCTTTTTCATCATTATCATACAGGAGACATGACTTCGACGGTTTGAGGTGCCGGGCTGTAACCTTGGTAGACACTTACTCATGATACTATATCCACGAATTACTAAGTAGACCAATTCCAATCAGTTCATGCAAAATAAATCCCTGAGATTCAGTATAAATATTTCTTCTAAGCTCGGCAGCGTGAATCTCGCTTGGATTCATCTGGTTTTTAAGTCGCTTCAAATTATCATTGTAAAATTTAATAAAGCTACTTACTTTGATTTAGATTTTGGCAAAAACATTATTTTAGTCCCACGTACGTCGGTAAAGTTAAGTAGAAGATGGACGCTAAATAAAGAAAGAAAGTATTCGACCTTTTGCACCTAGTTATGTTGGTACATTTGATACACAATGATAAATAATGTAAAAGATGTGTAAAGCGTTGAGTCAAGGAGTAAAGATGCCAGGGGTCCACAATAGTGTGGGCGCAATTTGCGAGATGAAGACTGTCATGACCTTCCGGAACCATCAAGGGGAGTTTTGAGCACGTTTTCCTTAAACTTTCTTATTTTCGTGAGGGGAGTGATATTCACCTTTTTGAAATGGTTTGTGTGCTTTCGGGGACTTAATAAGGATGGGTATAAATATAACCGTTATCATGCTTGAAATTTTTCACTGTGAACACTCCAGATAAAGTGGCTCGGGACAAATCTATGACAAAGCCGATTAGAAACAAGAAATTCTAAGACAAGCATCTACATCAGTGATAGATAAGAAGTAAAAGATGCAGCTTTTATGTTGGTGAAACTCAGTCAACAGACAATTAAAAACTCTCTTACTCAGCTAGAAGATATTAAGTCGAGCAATTAAGCTGTAGTAGAAACAAACACTTCAGAGAAGAGTAACAACAATGTTTTTTTCTGTCAACGATTCATGTTTACTCAACCAGGTTATGAACAGCTGTGACTTTTCATAGCTCGCCGCTTTCGTTGAGGCATTCCTATCTGGGCCAGTATCTGTCAAGCAATGCTGATCGAACAAAGGCCGTGTTATGAGGACTTACGCGGATGTCAAGAGCCGTTGAATCGAAACCTATTCGGTTGACGTCTAGCTTTCCTAAAACACAGGTCAACCATTTTGTTTTACCTTTTCGTAACAAATCTCGTCGACATTGGCAAAATTGTGGAATGAAATTGGATCCACAAAAGCCCGAAGAAGTCTAGATTTAACAAGTTTTTTTGTAGTTTGTAACTATTACAAATAGTGACTTCTATTTTTAATTTAATTGGTAAGAATATAATAACATTTTCGGGTTTCTTTATTGCTCAGCGTAAGGCCTTATTATACCTAAATATAAAAAATAAAGTATTTAAATTTGTACAGAAACAGTAAAATTGAATTCACTACATGAAAGATTTTCCGATCTGAGTTATTTTATACCTTTTCCATACTCTTTCCAGGAAAAGTTTCCATGAACAATGATTACACAGAACAGAACTAAGACCCATGGGCCCGTCACTGTCGAATTGATATCCCAGTTTAAAACTTAACCGGAGAGTTCCTTAGTTGGACAAGCAGCTGGAATCAAACTTACCCGTAACTTTTTCCTGCAACCGACATCTCATAACTTTGTGATAGCTGCATTTGGCCACGGAGAGTAAAAGATCCATAAATATGTAGAAACTTACTTATACAAGCCTCACTCCAAAATGTAAACCGAGTATGTATTTTCCGTTTTTTTGTTGTCAATTCTGGAGTACCAACACACCAAAATCGAGGAAAAGAACCCAAATCAGTTGTTAAATTATATGAATTACCGTGACCCGTCTTTTTATTTGCTTCCATTTTTTTGTTGACCAAAATTATTTTCATTTGCTGCATCAAAAAAATTTTGCTAAATAACCGGATACGAAAAACTTAATAGCATTAAATTGGGGCAAATAATTGCAAAAATTGCACGTGATTGAAAGAAAGAAATTATTTATTTGTGACACAAAACATAAGGACACTAAGTAAGACTAAATTCAACTGAGCACATTACACTCACTTGAAGAGTAAATAGTGACACGCAGACTTTCAACCTGTCAGTGCCTAGCTATGCTTTTGTCTAAGATGTGAGTTCATCTCTACCAATATAACTTATCGAAGGTTTCGTATGATCTCAAAATTATACGAATAATATCCACGGCCATATTAAGTGATAAACCACAAAGAAGTTAAGTTTACACGAAAGCTGTCTTGAAGTGACAGGCGCTCTAGCTTCAGAAATGGATATGAATTATTTCCAGACTGTAGTGGATTTATTTGAGAAAGATAGCAAGACGGAATTCCGTTTGTATTGTGGGTTAAATTGTATTGGCATCAAAGGCAATCTTGAAAAATGGCAATATTATATTCGTATTTTGTAAAGCAATTTGTACTATCCTATGTGTGAAGTGTACAAGACGATCATAAGACCTGTCGTACTGTTTGCATGCATCTGACTGTTGAGCTACCAAAAGGAGTGAGTGAGAGAAGAATCGACACAGTAGAAATGCGAATGTTGAGATGGATGTGTTGTGGAGTGACGTGAATTAACAAAACAGGAATTGAGTGTATCAGATAAGAAGTTAGACAGTGGCGCCTGTGATGGAGAAGTTGAGGAGTAATAAGTTAGCGTGCTATGAGCATGTTATGTGGAAAAACAGAAGCCATAACGAGTAGAGTGATAGGTATGGATGTGGATGGTTATAGAAGTAGAGATAGACCAAATAAAAGATGGACGGACTGTGAGAAAAATTACATGGGTAAAGAGAGAGCACCGAGATGATGAATAATAGAAGAGAATGGAAGAAGAAACCCTGCTATGCCAACCCCACTTAACGTAGGATAAGGAGAGTAAGATAATTAATTATAATACTATACATTATATTTATATATTTTAGTATGTAAAATTAATTATACAACATGATAATTTGGATCACCGCCGTGAAGAAAGGACCAGGCACTTGCAAATAGCTCAAAATTTTTCTAACTAAAAATTTAAATTTCAGGACAGAATAAAAAAAATCACAAATAATATAATTTCCGTATGGTGTCCTCTGCAGAGATTACTTGATTATAGGCGAGACGAGTGCGTTTATTAAACTAATTAACTTCGGGATTAAAACCAACTACGGAACGCGGATACTCTGTTCAAATCCCGTTGCCAAGGGTCTCGCAACAGAAATTATTTACTACACTATTACATGTGCCATTAGGCGGCCATTACGCGAGCCCAGACGCCATTTTGTTGTGGAATTACGTTTTACTCGATTTAGTCTAATATCATGGGTTGTTGCTTGGTGCTTTGACTCTTAATGGACGTTTCAAGACGAGCACAAACATTCTTAAGCGCGATTAAGTTTAAATGCTTGCCCCGTGTTGTTCGCCAATGAAAGCGGTACAACGCTGGGTCTCCAGTAATCATCGCGAAGGGTCGATGACTTCAGTCGTAAGTATCATTGTTATTATTACAAAATAAGTTTCCAAAAAAAATCTGCTATTTTTCTCAAGCTTTGTGTAAATCTAACTTAGGTTTTGTTTTTTGAGTAGCATTGCACTCAGATTTTTCGAATAGTAAGATCTAGAAGTAGGCTTACTACCTGAATTATTTTCTTAGCACACCCTTAGACCACCAAGATAAATATACTTTGAAAATAAAAATGTTAAGTCTACAACCAGCTGTTTAGGCTATGCGTACTAATCTAACTTCTATTGGCCATAGAGAGTCGAAACAAAGGTTTATAATATTAACGAAGTAGATTTGATCATTTATGATATTCTAGCGACCTAGGGTCTCTTCCTGGGCCAAATATACGACATACATTAAACGATACAATGAACAAGCTATATGTAGCATGACATTAAGGTTTAACATTTCAGCTTAGTTATTTACGCTTAGTAATTGTGAGTGGGTTAGCCTTAAAAATGTCTTGATAGTTAAAGCGTGGGATGAGCACTTTCAGTTATATAATTAAGCATGCCGGTTATTCTAATACATTAATAGCAACTTTGAAATAAATTGAAACCTGTCTGAACACAGCCTCAAATACAGATATCGCCTTTAATGTCACTTGTTTCATTTTAGATCTCATTCATAAATCGTTTCTCATTGGCTGACTATAGTCAGGCTCTATTAAAAGGTTGCATAATTAAAACCAAGTACATTTAATTAAATTATTTCATTCCGCGGCTACAATGGTCGCTGTATCAGAAATTGGTCGTCCAATTACTACACCAGAGGGACTTTTCCCAGTGTAGTGATAAGATAAGACGGGCAACTTTCAAATGTGTTGCCAGAAGTCAATGAAACAAAACGCCAGACTGTAAAATTGATAGAAATAAAACTATCGTAGTATTGCCAGCGAGTAGCGCTATAGCCGTAGTTATTTTGCTCCATCCTAAATAAAAGACACGTCTCACTGATCCTCCTATATTCAATTTGCCTCAACTAACGTCGTTTGCCTTCGAAAGGCTGAACCATGCAAAAAGTACAATGTAATCAATTGCCTCCTGAACTCGGATCCAAGGCTGTGTGCCAATCTGAGGCAATCTCCGTGCGCATGTTCCGAGTTTTTGCGTATAAGCGGGGCTAGCGTGGAATAACGCAAAAAAATATAACGTGTCATTCTTTTGTCAGTCTGCTTGCACTATCGTATGGTGATGCTCCCTTTGGAATACAAGCGTTTTGAAACTTCAAATTAGGCACGAGCTATGCAAGATAAGAGCCTCTTTGTAGAAAGCAATTTTCTTTTTGAGTAACTGGTTTTTTAGCTATAAGGCCTTTTCTCAGTTACTCTCTCAACTTTTAATAACTATAGCACTTGTAGAACGTTTTTGTAAATTTGATTCCAGTGAATATGTTCTTGATGACGAATGTGAATGAAGAGCCGACACGAGCGATCACGTGATCGCTGTTCTGTAGTGCGTAAATTTCGCAAGTAATCTATTAAAAAATATTTTCGACGTCGATGTGATTTCTATAGTACCATGTTCTCAGGTTCCGAAGTAAGAAAAACCTTACAATAAATTCACCCTCACGCCCCACAGGATCAAATATAACCATGTGTTCTACACTACCCTTCAGATTAGCGCGTCTTATTGGGGTTGCAAGATTTTATTAGTTGCAAAAGGGGTAGTTCGAAGGGCTACGTTATACGATTTAGTCTAGACGCTTACAAGCACTTTTTGTTTTTGAAACTTAAAGGTCTGCATTATTACTGTTTTGGAACTTACTTTACGTTAAACCTTTCAAAAAGAACACATTGCGGTCTAGTGATAGCGACTACAAAATGGTCGCTAAGTGGTCCTAAACTAATGGTAGTGGCGCTAGAAAAAACAAAAGTGTAAACCACAGAGTCTACCACCATGTTCTTGTCGGTACTGCATGATTTTATGTATTAGAACGTATTAGAACGAAGAACCTGGTAAGAAAAACGCACAGTAAATAAATTTTAAAATTTTACTTAAGAATAGGTACTTAAACTAAGCCAAGGTGAAACAGTTATTAAATTATTAATACAGAATCTCGTATTGTACAGTTGGCAACACACGTAATTTAATGTTTGAGAAGTTCAGGTCGTTTCCTTACTTGAGTATTGTGGCGTGACAATGGGCCATTGTGCCAGTTATGGCCCGGGGGACCAAGTTTAGATATAGCCTTATAACACTCCATATCTTCTGATTATTAGTTTAACTAGGTGAGTGTACGGGAAACCCAAGGTTGAAGTCGACCAAGAACGTCTATTGAAATATATCTTCTGAGACACAGTCTGAACTATTTATTCTCATCTCTCTCTCTCTCTCTCAGGGCTCTCATACAACAAACGTGATTTTATTGCCGTTTTTATAATAATCGTACGGAACCCTTGGTGCGCAAGTCTGACTCGTAAATGGCCGGTTTTTTTAGCTGTGAAATAACACAGTGGGTTCTTTTACCCCCATGATTATTAACCTTTGCTTTATCACAACAAAAACAATAGAAAATCTACTATCAGGAACCTCAATGTAGGCTCAGTAAGTAAACAGGCCCCTGCATTGTGATTTATACAGCGTCAAGGGTGAACTTTAGTTGGGCAAACCTGTTTACGGGACGCTGTAGTGTCTGGGACAGAATTTTAGACGGAATAGGCTTGCTCAAAACGAATGTATAGCTACCATCCATGTATGTTGGCCTAATTCAGAACAAAGATACGGTCAACATGTGTGGAGCTGCCTAAGCTCACGATTTTTAGGGCTCCGTACCCAAAGGGTAAAACTGGACCCTATTACTAAGACGCCACTGTCCGTCTGTCCGCCTGTCACCAGGCTGTATCTCATGAACCGTGATAGTTAGAGAGTTAAAATTTGGGAATCAGATAATTGATAGAAAACTTATACACTATTTTTGATACATACTTGGAATACTTTTTACCACCCACAAAACAAAGAACATCTATACACACATATTACACACAAACACACAAATATTACACAAATATTTGATCTTGGTTGGAATCGAACCCACAACCTACAGAAGGCTACTACCAATAGTGCCAACTGAGCACTAAGGCCGTCTAAACTTCATGCTAGTTCTAGCTGTCATGTTTTGAGGCACCTATTCATATATTGCCTGACATATTTCAACCGCTATATAAAATACTCCTGTCACTTTTGTGTTGACGACCGATGTGGCGCGGTGGGCGAGTGTCCGCCTGCGACGCATGAGGTTGCGGGTTCGATTCCCGCCTCGGGATAAATGTTTGTACGATCTGCAAATATTTATTTCGGGTGTTCTGGGTATTTTCTATGTATAATAAAAAATATCTATGTACGTAATATATTATATTAAGTATATCAGTCATCTAGTACCCATAACACAAGCTCTGCTTAGCTTGGGGCTAGATGATGCTGTGTGGATTGTCCAGCATGTTGTTGACCGTCGCATTTCTCGTATCAAAAGCAAGGTCGTGGGTTCATATCCCGCTCGAGGAAATAATTTTTGTAAAAACAGACTTATCGGCCATTTTAGGTAGGGGAGCCTTAAGCGACCAAAATAAATTAGACCCCTAGTGTGGGTCCAGTAAATTTTACTTTGTATTTTAGTTGGTACAATATTGAGTTGAATTTTGTTGGCTTAATTGAACATTCAACAAAATTGATACCTAAACGATCCCATTTCATACTCCACAAAACTTCATCACAACTCTATAGAACTGAAATCACCACACAAATGAAGGACACAGTATAGCGAACGACAGTAATGAAAGTGTACGAACTTTAAATTAACCCACAGGATTGCTCGTCATTGTGCCACAGCGTAAGATAATACAGTACAACTATTTCAAAGTTCTACAGAATATTTACAAATGCGAGTAAACTTGGAGTTTTTGAATAGCAATTGCGAATTTACATTAGAATCCCTTTGTACTTTCGTCATTATTTACAAAGGGGCTGAAAAGGTTTCCGACTCAAAACAACATTTTGACAGTTACAGTAGTTTTGTTTTATTTAACTTTTAATCTTATTTAAGAAAAGGTTCAGTCCATAAAAACAGGTAATTATATCAGCTTTGGTGCACTTTGCGTGGCTAAAGATCTAATTCGAGCATAAACAAGTAGAATAAGAACAAGGATAAGAAAGTTTTTTTTATAGCACTATTTAAATTGAAACTATAAGTGCGCTCATTTCGGTATAAGTATATGAACACGTAGGTTAACAACTGATGCAACTTACTACCGTACTTATTCTTCTCCATATGTACCTGCCACACTGTGGCTACTAATATCAGGTTACGGACTTTGTAGAATCAGCAACGGGCTCTAATTACTTTTTGTTTATCCCTTCGTTCTCAACACGTTGGGTGTTGGTAGAGGTTAATTTCCTATGCTAGTTCATCTACTCTTTAACTACGATTGTGTACTACATAACCTGTTTAGATACACCGAAATAAACGTTTTGGAATATTAATTAAGTGGGTAATCTACTAGTTAAGGTTAAACAAGTCGGTACGTTGTCCATACAAACGCTGTAAGTGTTTAATGTCTACTATTTATTAACGTGTGTCCGAAGTTAAGTTTCGATACTGAATTATCTTGCCATTATCTAGGTACGTTACCCTATATGCTACAGTAAAATCAGATTACCTTGAAAGTTACAAGCGTCGAAAGATTAAGTACTAAATTTTGTAACGCTTGTAACTTTCAAGGTAATCTGATTTTACCGTAGCATATAGGGTAACGTACCTAGATAATGGCAAGATAATTCAGTATCAAACTTAACTTCGGACACACGTTAATAAATAGTAGACATTAAACACTTACAGCGTTTGTATGGACAACGTACCGACTTGTTTAACCTTAAGGGAGGAGCGTGGTGGTCCTGACTCAGAATAGAACCCTCTATTACCTTCCATGGATTACTAGAAGGCAACTAAGGGAAAACACTAAGAGATGGGTAGCAACATCTCCTGTCTAAACTCAGACACCAATCTGCCAGCTAAACGTGATGATAATGGCAAGCCCCCTAACTAAAAATTATAATAAATTTAAAATTGACTATGGGAGAGGTCTAAGTTCTAAATTGCATTTATTAAGGCTGATGACGAGGTTTTTAAATACGTTTTGCGATTGCATATCAATTGATAATACGAACTGTTGATTTGACATGATGTATTTTACTATTATACTGATCCTGCAGACTGCGCCAGAAAATAAATTGGTCTATGGCGTGTGTACCTGAAACAAATAAAAATAGGTTAGACATGTATTATTAGAATCAGATTTGTTTGACAACCTTGCTTAGACTTTGAATTTAGACTTTAGAGGTGATGGTTAGTTTTTTTTAGCAGCGTTTGCTTCGCCAATGACGTCACTATTGACTATATAGTTAATATCAGTTCACCTTTTCATAGATAAGAATAAAATATATTTTAGGTTTAACAAACAGGTTAAACCGATTGGTCAACAACTTGAGTGAGTCCATTGTTGGATATAGGCCTTCTTCATATTTGGTAGGCGGATTGATGACCGCAGTATTGGTGTACAAGGAGATGCTGCACCAGAGGGATGGGATGGGCCCATCCTTCTGGTGCCACCTTTAGTCACCTGATAACACCCACGGGAAGTAACCATGAGGGGTCTTACTCTAAGCTGAGACCACCACGACCCGATTAACAGTTAAACGACACTAACCGAAAAAACGCCAGTGAGACGAAAAAACGTCTTTCACTGGAAAAGGAAAAAAAACCGAAACATTTTCGCAACTTCGCAATCTTTTATAACTTTTTCTAGTTTAATTACAAAGTGATCCGGACATCTGGTTGTAATCCGCACCGAGAAAGCCGAGACAATTGGAACCGCAGGTAATTACGTTGCCGTACCCGTGAAAGGATTTGGTAAACTTCAGCGTCTTTTCACTAACATCCTAAACAAAAGCTTTGATAAAATTATACAACTTTGGGCAAAGTTTGTGTATAGCCTTTGTATGGAAGAAACATGTTTCGCTGGAATATATTATTTTACTAGTTTCAGCGCTCGGTTTCACACGCGTACGGTAAGTTAGATTGAACTGATAGGTAATTTTCCCCAACGAGTAAAAATATCCGTTTGGTATACGAATGATTTTCTTCGATTACTATATTACCTAATTTAAAGCTTTATGATTAAGTAAAAACTAATATGTATCTGAAATAACAAGTAAATTCTAAATGTAAAATATAATACATTTAGACAGCCATCACAGCTCAGTTTGTAGTAGCCCTGCCCTCTGTGCTGTAGGTGGTGGGTTCGATCCCCACCGAGAACAAACATTTGTGTGATGAACATAGATGTTTGTTCTGTATCTGGGTGTTGTATTGTATTCTATGTATGTATTTACAAAAAAAAAGTATATAAGTATTCTTACAGTCATCTGGTTCCCATAGTACAAGCTATGCTTTGTTTGGGGCTATATGATGTTGTTTAAAAAATGTCCTGACATATTTATTATTTATTTAATAAAACTTGCGAAACGCGCGTGACTTCGTCTGCGTGAAATTGTTTTGATACAAACTTCAACCCCCGCTGTACCAGTTTAGAGGTTAAATTTGGGAAATTCTTTTTTTGGTACACTTATGCATCAAGACGAAAATAACCTGAAAATTTCAAGCCTCTAGGACTAGTCGTTTAGACTGTGCGTTGTCTATATGTCAGTCAGTTAGTCAGTCAAACAGTCAGGACAAATATTCTTATAATTGGTATAGATATATAAGAAAGAAGATATGTACTTAAATTGACTCTGTCACCGATAACATACAAGACTTATAAAATATATACCATACACGTAGAAAATACACACAAAATGTCTCCCTAAACCCTTTACATGCTAATTCACACCAGCCCAACTTTTTCCATTTAAAACATACTTTGTTGAAACATTGTTTATCGATATTGGTGTTTCTACCCTACGGCACACCTTCCTCCCCTTGTGGGGTCAAGGGCGCCCTGACAAACCCCTTGGATATGTGGCATTCGAGAAAATGAAAACTAAAATATATAATATGATGTATCATACATAATATCATTCTATTCATGTATGACACTGGTCTTTTTTTATACAACTTGATAATAGAACAAGCAGATCGCCCACCTGATGTTAAGTGGTTACCATCGCCTATGACTGAGTATTGCCTCGTAGATTACGCTCGTTAGGAAGGTGCCCTACGATGCTACCCAGCCTTCATAAACCTCAGGCATACATATGCCTGTAATTTCACGGGCACTCACACCCTTCAAACCGGAACACAGCAGGCTCAGACATGTATGGTGGTAGTACTTCCCCGGACAAGCCTTTCACAAAGAGCTCTACTACTACTAGAAACTGACTTCTGATCGCAAATAATCAGATAATACATATTACAATGGCCTATCAGAAGGAATGTAAACAAAACTTAAAATAGTAAAATTTTTTACTAATTGGTAATGACAAACACTATTAAGGCTAATTTAAGGCAACATGAACTTGTAGGTAAGTGGAGGAATGACGACGAGACGCTATTATAATCATTGATTTATTTACAATTTGCTTTACAAGTATGTACTTACATCTTATTATGTTCATCCCTGTTTGACCTACCTACCTATTCTTGTCATATAGTATACTATACCTAGATAATAAGTTACCTTTTGTTGAGAGAAAAATAAATAAACATTTGATTTGATTGATTTAATGTTTAAACAATTCACAAGGATTTAAATAAGCATGATATTGAATTGGTACCTTTATTTAGCTCGGTGGGTTGGGTACCAATAATCCATAATCCCGCTAACCCAACGAGGGTTAGCGGGGTATACTTGCATTGAACCCGGACAGATCTTCGTTAGCGATTCGTTCAGAGCACTTGTCTAAGGCATGTTATGTAAACACCTTGTCAAAGATACCGTGTATTTACGATACCCTTTGTCATGAAAAGAATTGTCGGCGCTCACGTTATTTATTTGGAGATTAGGACTGAAGACAGAAGGGAATGGTTCACAAACATTTGGAGAAGAATTTAGACTTAGTAGTAAGATGTTTCGGTACAGGTGCGTGATACTTCTGCCTGGTGCACAATGTTATTACATTGTTTATTAATAACAAAGTCTATTTTGTATAAATTCGAAAACGTGTTGAAGAACTAAACAAAAAACTAGGCTTGGTCGCGAGAAACTGGCGCTTAGATTCACCTAGATTTAAGACGTTTCAAGATGATCCTTGCGGATATTACTGAATAAATGATTTTTGACTTTGACTAAACGAGGATTTTTCCACTTTATTCATCTAAGGCTTTACTTCGAGTGATAATCATATGTGGTAAACATCACCTATAAAAACGCATTGCCTTGTAGGTCACGCACGTAAGGTACCTACGTCCCTACCCTGCGTCTACCAACTAGTGATAAATTTCATGTGCCTGTAATTTCAGCTAATCTGTATCTGCCAGTATTAAGTGAGTCATATCCAAAAAATATGTGCGTCGTGAAATGTCCTGAAATGGTAAAAATAAACATACATCATAATATTTTATTTATTTTTAAAGAGCATACATATCTGCTTATAAATATGTAGGTAATAATAATAATATGTTAAAAAACCATACTGTGTCTCGCATTAGCTTGTAGTTCGTGAGTCAATACGTAAATTCGACTGTTCGATTTGTTTGTAAGTAAATTACGGGGAACATTATTATACACATTCCAACTACCAACACTTTGTGAGGCTTCAAGTAACGTTGATTGATAAGTAAAAAAACAGGCCTTGGATTCTATCGTGGATGATTTATATGACGTCAGAGGCGACATTTTCAATTGTACTTGTTATTGATTTTTATTATTATGATTGATAAGTAGACCTTAAAATAACTCATTTAGCGGACAATCTTACCAGTACAGTGTCATCGGTCAAGGTCAATGTTTAGAAAATACTTTTTTACTCTGTGATTGGTCTGATCTGTGTTTATAATAATAATGCCTGCCATACATTTGCGTAGGTAGTTCTCTTTTTTCAAGTTATCTAAACTCAGTTAATAAATAATGCTGGACAATCCACACAGCATCATCTAGCCCCAAGCTAAGCAGAGCTTGTGTTATCGAATTGGAAGAATAAATTCAGTATCAATTCCAATACACCTACCTACTCATAGCAAGCGCTATGACCGCGATAGCCAATATAATATAAGAAAAGGTTTCAGTCAGATATTTTATAAGTTCAACGACCACAAACCGTCTAGCAAAATGTCGCATAAACCATTTCTAGGGTATAATAGCATTCCTAGCGTAGAAACGGAAAACACAACACTAAATAAAGCAAACCGCAAAATGATGACGTCATAAAACTGTATAGTACAGCACCATACGTTTGTGTTTGAAAGTACGCCAGTAGAGTAATAGCTTTTAAATAATGTTAGAGGAAACATTTGAAATAACTGGGAAACTGGAGTTAGATTTATGCAAGTGTTGAATTTGCGCTGGATTTATTTTGGCGCCCAACGTGGTGCCCACTATGTAAAATAGAAATTATGTTTATCTTTATTATGACATAGCTTTTTAGACTTACCTGCAATGACTTGATGAACGTTTTTTTTAAATAAACTGTCATTTTGTAACGCGTAATTTATACTTTTTTGTATGTACCTACTGTTCCACGAGTTTCATTTTTATTATGAACTGCCGCTCATGCGGTCCCCGCATATTTTTCACTTATATAAACAGCATACGTCCTTTCAACCCCGCTGACTCAAGTCGAAGTAAATAAACGTTCTATATTCCTTATTTACGTTGCAGCCCCAACGTGGGACCCATTTCAAACAAAATGGATCTTGATATTTTTGAGAGGGTAAATAAAAGTTCTCTTAAAAACTCGTATCAGGTTTCAATAAGCCAAGATATTGTGTTTCGAGTTTAAGGTAAGTGCGGTACGAGAGTCATAGAATTGAATTTGTTTTCGATATCTCTGCTCGCTCTGAAGTTTATTTTCTATTGTATGAAAATGATCTTATAAATTATTAACTCAGCAAGAAGTATAATATTTACTATCTACGACTTCAAAGACTTAATAAGTGCTCCAGGCTTATTTCGTAGTAATTCTCAGCAAATCAACTAGTCAAGCAACGTTTGCACTTTTGACATTCAAATAGGTGACCGTTATTGACATTCATGTACTACGCCTGTACTATCATAAGGCAAGTTTATACATTCTTCAGTACTACGCAAATAATAAATATAGAACCAAATAAGTGAGAGCAGGACTCGTGGCCTAAAAGTTTCGTTCCGTATAAACTGGATAAATGGTCTTGATAGACCATTTATCCGTAGGTACAACAATCTTCATAAGCCTCAAACCTATCATATTTCCGCTTTTAACGAGGCACAAAACCCTAAAAACGAATTCAAAACTAATATTGCCAAACAAATCACGCATCACGAGTATGTAACGTCCAACCTGTAATTAATACCACCCTTACAGCAGTCAGATAACTCCAAGAAAATTACAAAAATATAACATACCAAAAATGTCTAATGTATTTTAATGCAAACACATGTTTAATGATAACCTTCCTAAAAACATGGATAAGAAGTTTAGCTGTAGTAATTATGTATGAACGTAAGTAACATGAAGCCACTTGAATAGTTAATATCCCACACTAAGGTATCAGTAATTACGAGTACTGTGACATATTGCACGAACTCAGATATACAAGGACACAACAGAGGTCGTCAAGTATTACTGTCCCAAAAATATATTCATACCGATTTATAAAAGCGAAAGTGGGTCAGACTGTTTGTCTATATACTAAACCATAGAACCGATAGGGATGAAATTTGGCATAAAGATTTATGTAGAGAGTTTGCACTTTTGAGGCAGTCATAGGTTGCTTTTTATTTCTAACTATGTATAGTCCAAAAACATCATCTCCATAGACAGTGCCAGTGTTTAAAAAGCACGTAGTTGAGGTGGATACACTAGAAAATTATTATATTTTTGCTTCAGACCAACCTGCTAGGCTCACCAACCTGAACGCGGCGGATGAAACCACGCAGGATGAACTAGTATCAAATGAATTCATATAAGCTACATGAAGTGAACGATTTAGAACTCTGCTGAATACCACAGCACGTCTGTCTTGCGGATGTAACACAAGCTTTTCTCGGCTGAACTCTGCGCGTAATCCCTGTTCGGAGTGGACGGCGACACTAACCCCTTCACGTAGCTAACTGCCGTATTACCACGGGGTAAAGTTCAAATTCAAACGATGTCGCTAAGCTCTGCCGTGTGACATACTGACTTGGCTGGATTAAAGCAGTTTGATATAGGTACTTTTAAGTGGATGAATCGAGCAGCGGGGGTTTCAACTTTTGGATAAATCTATAGATTGGATACATTAGATTTTTTATGTTATTCTTTGTTTCAAACAAACATCCTTGCACCAAACCAGAGCCAACTTGTTACTTTAATTTAGCAGTAGTAGGGCTCTTTCTCAAGGCCTCATCCATGGGAAGTATTACCGGCAGCATAGTGCTTATTACTACCGCCAAGCACCGTTGTCATGTTTCAGCTTATAGGGTGTGGGTGTCTGTTAACTTGTCTGTTAAATTACAGGCACATGAAGTATGCCTGAGGTTGATGGACGCAGAGCACATAGGGTACGCTTGTAACGTGCGTGACCTACGAGGCAATGCTTTATTACTGTTTACACTTTGCTTATAAATAAATAAACAATGCTGGACAATTCACACAGCATTATCTAGCCCCAAGCTAAGCAGAGCTTGTGTTATGTGTTGTGTTGTCTATTCCATCAGTAAGCTGTATTAAATAAAACTTTTTTTTAGAGACCGACTGATACTATAAACGCAAAACTATAAAATATAAAAGCAATGTATCTTTTTAGCTATTACTAAAGGTAGACTAACATGTGTGTGAATTTAATTCAATATTTCTTAGTCTTAAATTTCAAGTATGTTATTTCAAGCATAATTATCAGGCAATCACAAGCGGGATGATCAAAGAAAGCTCCAAAGGACCAAAAATAATATCCGGTTTAAAAGGGCGATTAACTTGAAAATCGTTGAGAATTCCTGTTCATTGAGCTGAGCCTTGTGATCGAGTCATCTCGTTTGTAGAACCACTCTCTTCGCCCGTCACCGAGAATCAGTTTTCAAAGCAAACTGAGTTTTCTACCGTCAACTCAAGATTAAATATGGTACCACTCCGTTTGAGCCCTGTATTGGACACTCAAACCAGTGTGCAAAGTACAATGAGCTTAATGCCGATGAGAAAAGGTTCAAAACAGCGGTGGCTTCTGCTACTGTAGCCTTACCAAGTCAACAGTAAAGAAATTCTAAAGAATGCTTTTGATTATCTTTAAATTTTTATTTGCATTAACTCTGTTGAAACAATGGAGCGTAAAGTCAACGACTAGATAATGTTCTAAGAAATTACACTTTCTATCAGCTTGACAAAGTAGTCTGAAAAAGGGTGAACATTGGACTCTCCCATACATTTCTACGAAGATGTATTGGAGATTTCCTGCATTATGGAAGAGACCTAAGGTTGTCCCTATTTTTAAAGATGTTGATGACAAGCAAGTATGCAATTACAGGCCTATATCCATACTCTCAACTTTTGCATAGCTTCAGGATTTTTTCAATTATACAGTCCCACTACAAACAAAGAATTACACATCAGTACGTCTTTGTTTCTAACCGGTCTACTTGCACAAACCTGGTCTCTTTCATGGAGATTTTGGGAGTAAATCGATATACACTATCAAGTCGACGTCACATACCTACACAGACTTTTTTTTTTTAATAAAACTGGACAATCCACACAGCATCATCTAGCCCCAAGCTAAGCAGAGCTTGTGTTATGGGTACTAGATGACTGATATACTTAATACAATACATTACATACATAGATATTTTTATTATACATAGAAAACACCCAGAACACCCGGAATAAATATTTGCAGATCGTACAAACATTTATCCCAAGGCGGGAATCGAACCCGCAACCTCCGCGTCGCAGGCGGACATTCGCCCGCCGCGCCACATCGGTCGTCAACTTTAGTAAGGCTTTTGACCGAGTGTCCCATGGTAGGTATCCTAGTGTCCAAGGTATTGAATTACGGTTTCGCAAGGTCATATCTAAGAGTGTATTTTACGTTGTAATGGGTGTTGCTCATGTTTGGTGGGTGTTGGTTCATACTAGGTTGATTACTATGAAATGTTCAAAGAAAATATTCTGGTACGTAATTTTATTATGTCTTATATGACCCATGTCATAGTAGCTTTCATATCATCTCAATGAATAAAGATGATAACAGATTTATCAGCCATTTCCTACTGAAACTACGACTTTTATAAATAAGGCGGACTTCAAACGGATGAAAACTCGTGTGGACACTTCACACGAGTTTTCATTCGTTTGAAGTCCGGTTTGTAGGTTCCGGTGTGGCCATGGCCATTACAGGCACATGACGCTTAACACCTGTAGGCATCAGGTTGATGAACACAGCAGTGCATCGTAGGGCACGTTCATAACGAACATTAATTGCATGGTAATGCTTTGTAATTGTAATATCACTTAACATCAGGTGGGCTATCTGCTTGATGCATCAGCAAGTCACATATAAAAAAAAAACAAGTAAAGCCGTGGCAAAATTCTCGGCCATCATAATTGGTCCACAGTAAGTTTAAAACCTTCCAACGTTAACAAAAGCTTTTGTAAAAAGATATAAAAGAACTCTTCAATAACTCAGTCGTTCCGTAGAATCCTTTCAAGTTTTCATCTTAAGACTCTTACTCCACTATCTACTTAACTATCTACATCTATTGGGTTCGTTTGCTTTCCATCAACTAAAGTGGTCGAAACTTGTGATAAACTAACGGAATCGCGTACGACTTCGTTCGTGTGAGGATATTTTCATACCATCATTTTTATTTTTTAACTTACTATACGCACTACCTAAGACAAATATACCCCCGCCCTACTACTAATAAACCCCGATTAACCCCAAAATAGCTACCTTGTTTTATGATCAATATGTGGGTTTATATAAATATGATAATATCAATGTAAGAAAATACTTCCTGCATTGATTATCCTCAGCTAAGCTGGCTCCTGTCACGGTTATATAAATATTATGTTTCATTCCTGTTTCACTTTTTTCTATTAGCACTGTTGTGTTCCTTTTTATAATGTGAGTTGGAATATTTTTATCGTGAACCTATTAAAGCGAGCCAAGTGCGAGTCGGACTCGCGCACTAGGGGTTCCGTACCATTATCTATAGTAAAAACGGCTAAAAAATCACGTTTGTTGTACGAGAGCCCCCTTAAATATTTATTTTATTCTGTTTATTAGTATTTGTTGTTATAGCGGCAACAGAAATACATAATCTGTGAAAATTTCAACTCTCTAACTATCACAGTTTATGAGATACAGCTTGGTGATAGACGGACAGACAGACAGACAGCGAAGTCTTAGTAATAGGGTCCTGTTTTACCCTTTGGGTACTTTTTTCTATTGTGTAACGCTGATACCCAACTATTAAGAGTCCAACTCTATTCATTTTAAATCGCAAGAGTCGCAAGCTGAAATGGACGTAAACATAACCCTAACCATCCGTCTCCGTCCGGTCGTCGTCGTCCGTCCGGCTGTCGGATGCAAGTGGCTGCTCATGTACCAACTAAGCGTAGTTTGTAGTATTCACTCTCTAGCTACTGAGAGAACTAAGAGTTGTATCTTGGAAAAGGAGTTTATAGACAGTTTAATAAATGAATAATCTGTGGATATTTTTACACAACACCAACAACAGCCAACAGCCCCAAACTAAGCGTAGCTTGTACTATGGGAACCAGATGACGGATAGAATACTTATATACTTTTTTTTGTAAATGCACACTTAGACAAGAATACAATATAACACCCAGACAGAGAACAGTCATCTATGTATGTTAATCACACAACACACGTTTGTTCTCAGTGGGGATACAAACTGAGCTTCTTTCTTTTTGATCATCATATAATCTCATAATATAGGTAGTAGTAGCAGAGCTTAGTGAAGAGCTCGTAGGAAGGCCGGGAAAGTACTACTACCATGCCAATTTCAATACCGCCAAACACGCCGCGGCCGCGTTATTCCGCGGTCACTACACCGTAATCCAGTATCTATATCTTTCAGGGAAAGCTTACTAGTAACAAGGGTATTACCGTGAAGGCAAGGTAGGTCGTAATGGAGAATAATATCTCAATTGACGACCACACACCGGGACGAAGCGTAGGACGCAAGAGGACTCGACTCGTTATTGTAAAGATGTGGAAAGTCGGTGGATGAGATATGGCTCAAAATAGTTCTTCCTCAAAATTTATGGCGGAGGCCATTTTGACCTATAACTACATAGTTACTTACTTTGACGTAGCGTACAAGTACACGTTTTATTGCGCATTGCGGTATTTTAATGAAACTAATCATAAAAACCCCATTTACACACAAATTGTACCTAGTGTAAATACCAACCAATGAAAATGACTGTCGAATCATGTAAAATGACAGTTAATAATCTGATAGTCAATTAAAGCATTTTACAAATAGCTGTACATGAATTAACCAAAAACACAGCTTAAAACAAAACCGATTAAAACGGCCACAGGCGTTCGAACAAATCACCGCGATCTATCAAATAGTTCCTGAGTTGACCCACCGGAAGCGCCGCCATGATGGCCGCCATTAGCGCGGGCCACTTCCGCCGAATACTTCCGATTATTCTGAAAGTTTAGTTGAGTACTTGTAATGAGGGACTATTAAGCGATAGCGGTATGTGTGGGTGTTTTATACAACTAGCCAATATTTTATTACCTGCGTTATTATTTTGAGAAAAACAGACAGACCCACAGGGTAGACTGTACTTAATACCTGGCTTAGTGTTTCCCTTGATTATAAATAGAAAATAGATTGTAACCTAGAAAATTTCCACGAATAGAAATAAACATATTTTTTGTTTTATAACCTTATAACGCTGGTTTTCAGTAGAATAAAGGCAAATGTAAATAAAATATTAGTAAGCTAGTTTGGTGAGGTAGTCAAAAAAATCTGATATCAAATTGGAACCTACTATGTAAGTCTCTTTTAACTGGCATCATAATGCAATCTTCAAATTGCTATACAGATTCATAAGATGTTCACGAAACAAAAGATTCATTCCTATCACGTAATTTCCACGTCTGTTGCTCCCTTCATTAATATTTCATGAAGACATGTACCACGCGGTTTACGGACCCTTGAAGAGCTGTTTATTTATACATGTGGTAAGTACTTCACCGTCGATGGCAGATTTACTGGTCTTGAGAAGTTTGAGCTACTTAGCGTTGGAATAACACCAGAAAGCTCGAACCAGTGTTTTTGTTTGTGACACATTTTGGTAGGTATGAAAGTCTTACACACATTTCAGTAAAAACATTTCCCAGTTAAAAGGGTCACATTTGACACATTTTTTAATTATAACATTTTAGTTACCTATACAAAAAATATATCGCGGCTGTAACTGTATTCAAAAATTAAAAAAACATATAGAAAAACGGTATGAACTAAGCCGTAAATTTTTTATTTTATTATTATTTATAACTTTGCAATAAAAAAAAATTCACACCTAAAAGACCGCTTATTTACCTACTCCCCGCTCCTCATCTATCATCTGAAGAGTTCTCGGACACAGTCCACGTGTTTATGACATAACAACAAAACACTATTTATTTACGTCTCTCTGCCACCTGTTACTGTCACCTGTCAGTGCAAACTTGACACATCATTTCAGGATGCTATTTTATTTCTCGTACGAAAAAGGAATGAATGTTATTTAGGGTAGGTAAGGTACCTATCCCACTCGTAACTAGACAGGTAATAATATGATAATGATGATCATGTTTTGAGCTATACTATAGTTTAGTAACAGAGCTTATTTGATTAATAGTTTTATAAATTCTGCAAACAAGATCACTTACCTAAAATTTGTCTTGTTGCAATACAGTAAATTTTATTGAACGTAACTGAATATAACTATAATAGGACATTTTTTTTACCTGCCTGTTACGTCACCGGTCGCCATACCAGGATGACCTTCGCTCGCATACATATTCTATGAATTTACAAAGGTCACTGACAAGACGCCATCGATCGTAGATGTTAAGTTGAAGGTTGCTTGGAGGCTATCAGGGTAAGGTGGGCCCGTGGGCTTTAAGTAAGTAGTAGCATATAAAACAATAGAAATAAGTTAGTTTATTTTCCATACCGAGCCTATTTAATCTAGTTCTATCCAACCACCACAATGTACCATAATATTATCTGACAATATCGATGATCTGTTTGGTCATGTGAGCCTTGTTCGGTAAAATATAACGTTGGCGCCCAACGTGTGGCAGCTTTTGACTGAAGATAAACTAAAATAAATGTAAATAAATTAGTAACCCAACCGAACTGATGTACCGACAACGTCGTTAAGATCGCGATAAGTCGATGGATGGAGAAAGTCTATCTCCAGTAGAGAACTTCTTCAGATTGATGATGGTGAAACTATCAAACAAAGTAAATACGATTTTAACAGTCACGTCTCGGTTTTCTGTGTCCAACGTGGGGCCAATAAATTAAGTTGTAATATCTCAACTAATAGGACAGAACTTCGTGAAATTTATCGTCGTTTATAAGACGATTATCCACGTTCGCAGAAACTGTTCGAACAAGCTGTACCCAATAGCAGTATCGGTTTGTCCTTTTGTTCGTTTAGCCGACGGACATATGGGATCCAGTGGAAAAGGTTTTTTATATCTCCCCGGGACTAACCGACGGAGATTGAATGAGATTTCAAGACAGATTCAATTGACGTGTAAAAGTGTTTCGGTTGCCTTTTTTGTTGAATAAATTATTATAATACTGTTTGTGTACATCTATATGCTTCTTTCGCATTATGTTTGATAGAAAGCTTTTTTATGAGATAAATAAGTTAGCGTTAGAAGTAAATATACTGGTAAAATGTGGTAATGATTACCTGAATATGCATGGTTTCATGAACGACGACCGATGTGGCGCGGCGGGCGATTGTCCACCTGCGACGCAGGAGGTTGCGGGTTCGATTCCCGCCTTGGGATAAATGTTTGTACGATCTGCAAATATTTATTCCGGGTGTTCTGGGTATTTTCTATGTATAATAAAAAATATCTATGTATGTAATATAGTATTGTATTAAGTATATCAGTCATCTAGTACCCATAACACAAGCGTTGCTTAGCTTGGGGCTAGATGATGCTGTGTGGATTGTCCAGCATTATTTATTATTTATTTATTTATTATCTAAAAATGTGCGTCGGTCCACAGTCCGCATCCGCACACGAGCGACAAACTTGCTGGCGCGGAAAGTGCCGTGATCGACAAAGCGACGACGCGCAAATTGGCAAATATGAATGGTCAGTATTTGTGGACTGCTAACGATATTCGCCGATTGGCTGTACAGATATCTAGGTATTGAGATTTCCTACCTACTCAGATAGAATTGGGCACAAATTCTATTTCATATGCCTAAGCCTAAGCCGCATAATGACCGTAAGGTTTGCTTTTGCCTGATTGTTAATACATGCATATATTGCATGACACTGCCCACTGGCTTGGAAATACTCGAAATACGCTATGATTGTCAAAGCAAAACGCGGAATGGACTCGCAAATTCGTAAATACACCCAGTTTTATATAAAAGGCATGGCCAAATAATTTCTAGAACACACACAGGTAGATACACCGATATTATGAGATAAAAAAAAAGACATCGGGATAGGTAAATAAGTAAATTAAAACTCGAAAGCAACTAATTTCAAATTGTTCCGTCTGGGAATCGGTACGAAAATATAAACATTTTCATACCAAAAACGTTTGATTGTGGTGTAGTTTGTGAACGATAGCTCAGTATAGGACTGGATTTATTATCATAATCTTCCTGCCCTTTTATAAAAGATTTAAATAACCGGAATCCAAATGGGTGAAACGGACAACTTACGTTTGTGCTTGAAAGAGCTTTATGATGTGGGATAAAACACGAATGTTGAGATCGTTGTTTTCTGTAGCAGAGATAAGTACGGAGAACAAGAAAAAAGTAGTTCACTTTCGTAAAATCGGGATTCCAAAACTTTCGTTGTCAAACTTTTTGCTTTTACCTCAGTTTTCCCCATTACTCAGCAAGTTGCCGTCACAAACTGACATTAGTCGTTCCAACACCGTAGTTTCAAACTTTTAAATCTACATTGAATTTCAGCTATCTAACAACTGCTATTAATCTTATCCAACAAATTGTTTATTCAGATCAACTTTATTATTTACCAGTGACCACTGAGAAGCTTGCAGGCGAGTGGAGTCAGAAGATAAGACTAGGTTAATTCCTGGATTACACTCGACGAAGGCGGGGGGATTGGTTTTCACTGTTTGAATTTATTTTAAAATGTGATACTAAGTAAATTGTTGATCATATACAATTTTAAATAAACATTTTGGTTTATCTCAGTCATAAAGATCTGTCCACATGAAAAATAATGCATCTACACAGAAACCTTTGTTTAAGATTTGACTAAACCGTATTTGTCTTTTAGACAAATACGGTCTTTTAGACAAATACCTTAAGCCTACTTACATACGGCGGTACACCACACTTAAATCCGTCTAGTAGAGTTTAGGCATTATCTTAGTACAAATACAGACCTTTTAGCGGTTTATTTTATCAGTTGTTTATAGTGTTCCTTAAGAATCTATCTATCTATCTATCTAAGCCGATATTAACTAAAGATTTTTATTTTTATACGCACGTCTATCATCAAAGTTGCAGACCACTATATTGGCAGAATTGTGGCAACAAGCCACGAAAGATATAAATCAAGAAGTCAAGACCACTATGTACAGTCAGCTGCACAAGAATGTATACAATTCATAACTTTCAAAACGGTATGAAAACCTTATAGTAAACTTTTAAGCAGTAAAAACTTAAAAATCATGAAATTAGCTGATAAGTTCACTTATGTTTTGAGTTTTTGCCCTGTAAATATTAACTGTGACGCTGTAAAACCATGCTGTAAGTTACGAATTGTATACATTCTAGTGCAGCTGACTGTACATTTAGATCAGACGATCCAAACACGTACCTAAGTCAAACTTCGACAGAGGTCAGCCAACGAATCCAACTAGGCATACATCAACATAGGCAGTGTTCGGGAAATTACGGCACATATCGTTACAGATACCGTAAAGCCTCAGGACGAAAGTCTATAATCAATGACTGACTTACTTATGAATTATGGAACTGAGCCAATGATGATGATAATTATGACGGAGCATGATGCTTAAATCAGCATGATGTAGCAAACTGCTTGGCGGCCGAAATGGTCATGGTTTACTTTTGAAAAGAAATGCGTATCTAGCCTTTAAAACAATAATTTAAAAAACTATTTAGAATTTTATATTATGATCGTCTTGGAAATTACTGACTCGTTATTTCGTTGCATACAGAAAAGGGCAGATTGACGTATTGTTTTTCAAACAATGAAGCTATTTCCGAGCAAATGGGAGAAAAGACTTATTTATGCATAAGGCAGCACCAACAGCAAATATTAAAATCCTTAAAAACTAGAATGTGTGTCTAGCGCTAATTACTTACAGTGCAGACACAATTATCGAAAATGTTATACAAATTCCTGAAAAAGCTTTTCCTCATTTTTCCATCCGGAGGGCCTAAAAACCTCCATTTACTCTTGGTTTAGTGATTGATCACAATCCCGAGGGAGCGAGACGAAATGAGTTTTAGCCATCATGTTAAAGCATGACAGACAGTAAGGAACTATTTGTTTTCCACGCATCCCACTTTGTAATTATTTTGCGAAAGTTTTTTATGATGAAAATATTTTGGAACGCCCTTTATGCGCTGAAATTAAAGAGTACTTTAACAGACGTTAATGTTTAAACAGATACTGTCAGCTGCACTGAGATTTATACTATTAGTAAATGTAAATACAATGTTTTTTTTGTTATTGCTGCGTAAGAGTTACTTGTAATGTCGTGATACCATTTTGAAAGTTATGAGTCATATAAGTGCAAACGAACCGTCGAATGTAGGCACCTACCTTACTCAGCATACAGTTTGCTCATATAAATGTTTCCACTTCTATTCTATTCATATAAATTTGTAATGAGTTTAAAACTTAGCGCACTATTTGTTAAAATGTGTTTTTTTAATTGATGTTTTTACTGGTGTGGTTAAAAGTTAAAATATCTGACTCGGAGTGTTTTATGTGTCATATTTCTTTTGTGAAATATACGCATTAATAATCAATAAATATTAACATTTATTGATAATCACGCGACTTTATTATCGACAAGAATCTCGGGGCCAAATTTCATAGTAATCAGCGGTTTGGCCAAACATGCAGATAGTAATACATTCACATTTTTTATATATGATATGTCATTAATAAAATACATATAAGTTCATCCAATATTTAAAATTATATTGTCATCAGTGATTACAGGATTGTCCAAATTCTGTTCACAAGAGGATTATCAAAACCACTGGACTGCCAATATTAATTCTGGTCATATACCCACCAATCACCACGCTACTTTATAACCCTTGATAATCGGGTATTTACCTGAAAACAAACAAAACAACTTCAGGCAAAAAATCCATCTGGCACTGGGGAAAGCATTTTGACATTATTTTTGTTACATATTTTTGATAATAACACTACGTTAAAACGCGGGACTTTCGTTCTATCAAATGAACATACCGAATCGCTTATCTTTATTTAAGAAATAATTAAATTTTCCGTCAAATTTCCGTACATTTGGACTAAAATTCATAAATCGTTTTAATGTTCTCGTGTTTCGTCTAGCTTTAATATAAATATTAATGGATGCCACATTTTCTTTCTCATTCGCAACATCAGCTTTATGGCTCATTTATACTTTTTTAAGTAAAGGTGACAAGTGTTTTTATGAGATGACAGTCAAGTTGTCACTGCTGCACAATGCCTTACAGATGATATGTCACTTTTCACTAATTGAATGCGGTGGTAAGTTCATAATGTTTTATAACAAGGTACTTATTCGTTTGAAAAGCTCTTGCCACACAATCACTCAATCGCTCCAGTCATTTAGGTGCCGTGGCGCTTCAGTTAATCTAAGTTTTAAACTCCACACGAATTCTAAAACGAAATCCTCATACTTTATCCCGATATAATGGAGGAATTTAAAGCCCAATTCTGGGATTTGATTATTCCGATCGTAAAGCAAGACAAATGCTCTTATAAAACAATCTCAGCTCCCATTAGGACGTAACGACTCAGCTTTTGGCGATTTGACGTTTAATGTCATTCATTCTTTACGACTACACCGGTATTTCAATCAATTTCTTTGCTACAGGTACTGACAGTTGCCATTTTAGAAGTTTATGTTGTAATGAGGTGGCTTGGTAAACTAATACACATATTATTTAAATCGATTACATTCCATAAACTAAATTAAACACGCAAAATACCTAGCTTTGGTTTATAAATAGGTACCATACCAAAGTACGCTTAAATTTTAGGTCAAATGATGATTACACGTCCATCAATCAAAATAAAGTCTAAATTGCTGTGTATACCAGTCGGTAACCCATTAAAAAGATGTCGATCAAAATAAGAGGTTTTATAATAGCGCTCGGTCTGTGACAGATGGTTGGGAATTCAATTTAAATCCTTCATTTTACTCAATTTCCATTATTATATTTTAATCGTAACTTGAATTACGTCCAGAAAAACGTTTCATAAATGATGCAAATAGCACGACTCAAATCTCAATTGGATTTTCCTAATAATCAGTAGAAATTGTAAAAACCTTTAGATTCATTTTTATAAGGTAAAATTTGTATCTACTTACCACCTAGGAACAAAGGTAATGTTCCTCTCAGCGTGTGTTGACAATAAGGTACGTACATTTATAACCCCCGTTATAAATGTACGTACCTTCAGCAAAAAACGTCAGCAAAATGGCGACCTCATTAAACAATCTAAATTATGTATCCATTTTAAACGGGCATTTGAATGGCCAACAGTTGGCTAGTTTCGCAGACAAAGCACGCAGGCCGGTGACATGTCCATTATCCGCTCACGAAAATTTAATAACCCTCCACAGATAATTGCCAAAATCACCCCATAAACCTGGAGCCGAATTATGCGCGTTTTGCTAAATACCGAAAATGTACCACAAATACATTGAGCAATGTAATTGTGCAATGACGCGCGCAAATTCGTCAAATTGTGATGTCGCGCGTTTAATCATAGATTTTAATTTTCCGATATATGGCGACGTTACATAAAAAAGGATATTTTTCGGTTTCAGGTATGGGAGACGATGTAGAAGAAATCGCGTGGTGGGTTTGTGCTTCGTGTCATTTCGTTTTAGATATAGCTCGAGTTTCGGCAGTGTGAATAAAGTGGATGTGAAAAAGTTACGATCACAGCATCTGAGTGCTATAAAGATAGCTCATGAGTGCTTCACATTCGCACGCCACTTTATCTTTGTAACGTGAATAACAAACTTTTATAGGTACTCTCATTTATTTTATCAAGATGGCCGAATGTTGAGCACAAGCTTCACTGTTGTAAGTTTTTGGCTTAATCTACTTGCTTCGGATACACCATTCACCTATTTTTTTGGTGCTGAAACGACATAACTTAATGATGTCAAAATGGGCTGTCGGCTATGTCAGTTTCAGAGAATACCATTTGGAGATTGATGTGATCGAAACTAGAATTTGATGATATTTAGTTACGAGCATTGGGCCTCAGAAATAAAAAGTAACCCATCAGAATAACAACCAACTATTACTTACCTATAAATGATTGGAACTACTCTAGGTTCTGTCAAGGTAGAAAATAGAAGTACTTTTTTACATATTTTAATAAAGACGAATATCTTCCAAAACAACCAACCGTATTGGTCCCCAGAGTCTAACTTTGGACTGCCTTCAAGTACGCAACGCCAAACTCCACCACAACACAAGCAACTACGTAAGCCATGTATCTTACTCGAAACTTCCACTGACGTCAAAATATTCATAGCTGTTCTGGGGCTTCGAGAGTAGCGCGTGAACTTGACTGTAAACTTTAAATTAGGTACTTATTTACATCCCAGTTCATTTTGAGACAAAATGGTCTTAAAATGTAATAATATAAAGATCCAGGTCACATTTCAGGAATAGTTAGCTGCGATAATGATTCACCTTAGCTTTAACACCTTCAGTTCTTCAAGTGGGTTGAATATTGCAAGCATTGCAACAAGGACACAAGTAGGCACCTCTCGTGGGCAACCATGCAAGCTGTCTGCTAGATGGCTTCCACACTCGCGCCACTAAGCCGAGCTCTAATTACAGATCCCCAGCGTCGTATTAATCAGAGCTGACTGTGCGTCCCACAGGCACCAGACCGCTTTAGACAGCAAGCTTACTCCATATCTCTGCCACCGACGACCCGCTCTGGACAGTTCGCAATTCAAACAATTTTCACAAATCGGGAACATACTAAACTTCAAAGATACTATGTAGTGCGCAGTGGTCTATGTAGATTTGTTTAAAATTTGTGCGATTAGTCCTCAGAACTTCGAATAAACATCCAAACTCAGAATCATCATTTCATCAAGCCCTTGCCACAGATGAAATAAAATATTTTCACCGACCGTGGTCTAAAAGTGTTAATTTATTACTATGATTTTTGTGGCGCGCAAGGCTTTTGATTAACCAATTAAAACACTCCCGCTAAGGGTCTAATCAAAACACATCTGCTAAAGGTTTAATCCATCCAACCCACAGGAGAGTAACCCTACCAACTCAATGGAAGGGATACTACTAGTTATTTTGTAGGAAAACCGCTGTCGTCTAATTCCCCTGAAACCACGCGAAAATGTGAACGATTAAAATAAATAGAAGATTGTGAAATGGGCGCAAATTTGTAAAACATAAGTGCCATGTGTTTTGACGATCTGAGAACATTGCCCGTACATACACACACTTTTAATGTCTTAGCAAAACATGTAACAAAACCTTATAAACACGTCTTCGAAAATATACAAGCACGCGACTTCGTCCGCGTGAAGTTATTTTCATACAAACTTCAGTTTCGGGAATTCCTTTCTTAGCAAACCTCTACGAACCTAAAAATTTCAAGTCTCTGCGATTAGTGGTTTTGGCTGTGCGTTGCCCATATGTCAGTCAGTCAATCAGTCAGTCAGGACAAAGATTCTTACAAATAGGTAAGACTGTGCAAGCTGTTCTACCTATCCTATGAGCGGCCTTCCAGAGATATCTCCCGTAAAATATCGCGGCAAACACAGCACACTTTGAAATTTCACAACGATATCCTTTGTGGTTTTGGAAATGAATTTGCGAGCTACGAAGGATATCCTCGAGATTAAAAACCCTCGTAATTCAGGGGCTTGGCGAAAACCGAAATGGTTTTGAGATAGTCAAGATAAAATAGTCAGAAAATTAATTGTTTTAGCATCATTGTTTAGATTTTGCAACACCCAACCACACTAACAAAACCATAAGGATTTCGTGATGACGGAATTATAAACCTCAGTAACATGGAAACGCTTTCTTTCTAACTAGGCGGGCAGAATTGCGAACCCGGAAGCTTAAAGACTGAGACGAATGCCTTAATTTTGTATATTACTATCAGCAGCCCGCTACTTCGTCTACGTGGTGGAGGTAACTGTTTTCTATGATAAACTGTATTATGAATAGGTTATATATTCACAATATATAATGTTCTAAGAAATTGGATTCAAAACTTTACCTTGTAAAACTTTATGTCAATAAAAACACTTATTACTATTATTTTATTATTAACTACTGAAATTCAACCTCTAAACCGGTTCAGCGGGGATTGAAGTTTGTATGAAAATAACATTACGCGGGAGTCGCGGACGGAGTCGTATTTAGAAAATTCCTTTAAAACCCGTTTAATACTTTGAGACTTACCGAACCCATTAACTAACATAACACTGACCATAACAGTTTACAATGCTGAAAACATCTAAAATGGGTCAAAGTAATATAACAATTGATACGTACTTCACGAGCGAAACACAGCGAACCCAAAACCTTCAAACACTGGTGATGAGTAACAACCCCACTCACCGCCGACATGGGAAATCGCTTACCATTGCACGTCCAGTCTCGTACTGAATCGCTTTCGTTTGGTTTAGGACAGAAAATGCGTCATGTGCTTTTAGCGAAAATAATGTAGGTTCTGAAACTGAAACGAACACATTCCAAAAACATCACACGGCTAAATAAACGTTGTCGTCAGACAGTAAGTTATTGACCATGTCTTTCCTGCATAGCTATGAAGTCCTCAGCTGTGAGGGTGAAAGGGGTGCTAGGTAAGTCTACTCTACCTAAAATCTTGTCACAGGTTCGTACCTGTATCAGTACGTGTACGCTGTAGTCAGCGTCCCGTAAATAAAAGTACGATTGAAAAAGTCGCCTCTGACGACTGATGAATCCTCTCTATACCAACTATAAGAATCTTTGTCCTGACTGATGGACTGACTGACATATAGACAACGCACGGCCTAAATCACTGGTCGTAGCGACTTCAAATTGCCAGGGTAAGTATATTCGTCTTGGTGCATAGAGGTGTACTATGCAAGGAATACCTGAAATTCAACCTCTAAACGCGTACAGCGGGGGTTGAAATTTGTATGAAAACAACTTCACGCGGACGAAGTCGTTTCGCTAGTCTTCAAGATGCCAGTTAGAAGAAGATGGCTTGTTTATTTTTTTAAAAGTTTTATAACACTTCAATTTGCTCTGTTTAATTAACTAATTTTACGAGGAAAAAGGTCGACCGTAAAAAAGAAGAGACGGACAATTAATTTAAAATGTTCGTGACGTCTTGGAACAAGAAAATTACGTTACCAGATATTTTCTAAAAATAAACAAGACAAGACGAGGCTTTCTTGCGATTATTATTTAATGCTTAAAATTCACTTATTAAATGGTGAGTATCTGGCACAACGAATCAGCATTGCCATTCAGCGTGGCAATGCAGCCAGTGTTTTGGGAACGCTTCCGATTGGCACTGATCTGGATCAGTTGAGCTACCTTTAGATCGTTTGCAACGGTCTGTAGATAGCTCAACTGTTTCACATGTATTTTGTACATACCAATTATAAATACTTGTTTTAGCTATAATTTTCCTTATTAAATTAGGATTTAGGAAATTGATTGTATTTTGTTTTTTTTTTGCTAAAAGCTGTCCGCAGCTTTTAGGTATGATTTTGTATGTGTCCCGTCATCTAGGGGTATCACTGATCGAAGAGTAGGTATAAACTAGTGCGATAATATCCTTTTGAAGTTGCCAGAATATCAAACTAAGCCAATAAATCCTCTTCCATGCAATCTCGGAGGCAATACCGTAATGGCGACCTAATGGATGCCTGACTCCGGATGACATAAATAATTCACGGGATAACCGTCTATAATTGCCGGATATCCGGTCCGGCGACGGCATCCGTGGCTAACGATTTTGATCTGTGGCAACACCTTTGACTTTTGAGTCAGTGATATAAGATATTTGCTCTAGAAAAAATTAAGGCGCTACGAGGCAACAACAGACAGGCCCAGAATGTTTAAATAACCACACATAACCCTATCTAGCCTCAAAGCTTGTACTATGGGAACCAGATAACTAATAGAATACTTATACAGTAGTTTTTCTTTATACATAGATACTTAAAATACAATAGAAAAAACATTTCCCTTTACATTCGCCGGGATCATACAGAAGTGTAGGGGTAAAGTCGTAAAACACTTCATGAATCTTATAAGAATTAAAGTTTAATAGATTTGCGATGAACTCACTCAACAATAATACCTACAAAATGAAATACTTGAACTTTAAGATCAGTTAGGTAAGATCAATCACTTAATACATCGATACTCTTAGATTTACTCAGCTCAAGTTAACCAATAAGTTAACCGCGGACGTTCAATAACCATTTAGGCAGATTCAGTAATGATAATCAAATTATAATTTAAACCGTTATCAATTTTGGATCTATATAAAAGTAAACATCGTGGGAGTAAAAAGTAAAAATGTATATTGAGGGGGCCTATCTCCGGTGGAGTTCTTCAAACTGATGACGATGTTGATAATTATATATTATGATAGCGTCTCAGTGAAAACATATATTATAACATTTATATTTGTACGTTACACACTAACGCAATTAGTAATAATTTTAGTCTGAATTACTGATAAACGGCTGTGTTTTTATGACTGTATTGTAAATTCAATAAACCCCAAAATTAACAAGTTCTCGCGTATCTTATTTAGTACACTGAGGTTGGTCAACATAATTTAATCCCACGTTTATACTTTGGTGAACATTGGTTTTTAATATTGTTCTTGCCTTGAGAACTTGCTTTGAAGCTATAAAGGCTATAAATGTTAATAATACTGACCGCATTTGGAATCAAAGACGTAATCATTGATTCTAAGAATGATAAAGTGATCCAAGTGATTTACCAATTCCAAGAATCTTTGTATTGACTGACTTACATGGATAACGCACAAGCTGAATCGATGGTCATAGTGATTTGAAATTTTCAGAATACTTGTTAAAAAATTGCAAGTTTAGTTTACAAAAGGTTATGGCTCAAGTAATTTTTACGCACTTCAAATAAAGTTCTTAACTTTGACCAACAGCAAACAGGTTACAGAAGTGTGGCGAACACCTTCTCCACCTATAATTAAATATAATTATTAAATTACTTTCCGTACGTCCGCGTCCGTATCAACCAAATTCCACCCTGCCGTAAGTACAGCCCTGTACGTGTGTGACTCGGGAGCGCTCGCGCACCAATCCGCACAGCGTATGATCGGATGACGTCAGCCGACATCGCCCGGCGCGCCGCGGCCGGCCGGCGGCCGTCGACGACAGTGAGAAAGCTATACCCGCGCTGAACGCACGCTCGCGTACTCTAACTCAGTGTTTCGTAATAATATATTTGTATTCTGTGAATCTGGACTTTCATCTTGCGACCTGTGTATCTACCAGGAACTCACTATAAGTAGGTACGTAGCTATATTGGTGACTCCCGCTGAAAAGTGAAACAATGCAAAAGGATGAAGAGCGCGTACCTACTGAGAAGCCGATGGAGTTATTTCGTGTTGGAATTCGGGTGCCGCCATTTTGGCCCGACGAACCCGAAATTTGGTTTGCGCAGATTGAGAGCCAATTTGCGATTTCGACTATCACTTCTGACACTACCAAGTTCAACTACGCTATTGGACAACTTGACCATCAAATCTCCAAGGAAGTCAAGGATATTATCGTGGCCCCACCTGCAACAGAGAAGTACGAGAAATTAAAGTCAGAATTGATAAAAAGGTTAAGTGCATCACATGAAAAGAAAGTTAAACAGCTATTAATGCACGAGGAGTTGGGCGATCGCCGACCATCGCAGTTTCTTCGCCATCTTCAGAACCTTGCTGGACCGAGTGTGCCCGAAGATTTCTTAAAGACCATATGGACCAGCCGGCTACCGCGAAACATTCAAACAATAATAGCTGCCCAGCCCACCGCATCTCTAGAGGTACTCGCTGATTTATCTGACAAAATAAACGATATTACCGTACCTACACCTCAAGTCGCATCAGCTCAGTCTTCCGGACCCGGATCAAGCATGGACGCCATGGCACGGGAAATAGCGGAGTTACGTAAGCAGTTGAAAAATCTTTCATCGCAACTAGACTCGCAACAAAGAAGATCTCGCTCAGTGGATCGGCGCCGTGGACGTAGCAGGTCATTGACCCGGTCTGCATCTAACTACAGGAAGTTCCCCGTATGTTGGTACCATTCTAAACACGGAAATAACGCGAAGTTATGCGTCAAGCCATGTGACTACGGTGGGGAAAACTCGCGTGGCGGATACGGATACGGAACGGAAAATTCTGGTAGCGGATACGGAACGGAAAATTCTCGTGGCGGATACGGTGCGGAAAACTCCAGGGGCAGTCAGTAATGGCGACTGACGACTGCCCCGTCTCGTCTGGTCGCTTGTTCGTCACGGATCGTCGATCTAAGGTACCGTTTCTAGTAGATACAGGAAGCGACGTATGCGTCTATCCGCGATCCGCTCTACCTCAGCGGCGCTCAAAAACGGATTTTCAATTATCCGCAGCTAATGGCACCCCTATATGCACGTATGGATACGCTCATTTAGATTTAGATCTAGGATTACGACGCGACTTTCCTTGGCGATTTATAGTTGGAGATGTCACCAAGGCTATCATTGGAGCCGATTTTTTAAAATACTACGGACTCATCGTTGATATTCGCAACAAGCGCCTAGGTATTCTAGATAGCAACACGACACTCTTCGCCGTTGGTACACCTGTCCACTCGTCAACTTCGATATCATCCATCAAGATACCACTTGGCGAGACCAGATACCATGAAATACTCCGTGAATTTCCCGAAATTACTCACCCATCCGGATGCCATAAAGAGGTAAAACATAATACTGTACATTATATTAGAACGACGCCAGGCCCACCAGTCTCTTCCTCTCCCCGCCGACTTGCACCTGATAAGCTGAAAATAGCGAAAAAAGAGTTCGAATCTATGTTGAAGTCGGGAACAGCTCGACCTTCAGAAAGTCCCTGGGCCTCACCACTCCATCTAGCCCCGAAGAAGGAAAACGAGTGGAGACCCTGCGGAGACTATCGGATGCTGAATGCCAGAACAATCCCCGATAAGTATCCAATAAGGCATGTGCATGATTTTACGCACAGCATAGCAGGATGTAAAGTCTTTTCTACAATAGATTTAGTAAAAGCTTTTAACCAAATACCTATATTTACTGATGACATCCAGAAGAGCGCAATAACGACCCCGTTTGGCCTCTACGAGTTCCCATTTATGACATTTGGCCTTCGGAACGCCTGCCAGACGTTCCAGCGTTTTGTCGACGAGATGACCCGTGGACTCGACTTTATCTACCCATACGTCGACGATTTTCTATGTTTTTCAAAGAACGAACAGGAACACGAAGACCACCTCCGTCAACTATTTAGCAGGATGAAAGACTACGGCGTCATTATTAACACCGCCAAATGCCATTTTGGTGTACCCGAAGTCACGTTCCTAGGTTACTCCATATCAGCTGAAGGAGTCAAACCTCTCGATTCTAAAGTAGAAGCAATTAAGTCATTTCCAGTACCGAAGACCGTAAGAGAGCTACGTCGATTCTTAGGAATGATAAACTTCTACCGAAGATTTATACCTGGTGCTGCAGAATTCCAAACTCCACTTAATGATCTTCTGACGGGTTCAGTAAAAGGTTCTCACCCAGTGCACTTGAATGGTGACACACTGAGAGCTTTTCAAGAATGCAAAGATAGCCTCTGCCGAGCTACACTTCTTGCGCATCCTGACTGCCAAGCCAAACTAGCCTTAGTCACTGACGCATCTGATACCGCAATAGGTGCGGTTTTACAACAGCTGAAAGAAGACGCATGGCAACCACTTGCATTCTTCTCTCGCAAGATTTCTCCAGCTCAAAAGAAATATTCTCCATATGACAGAGAGCTGCTGGCTATTTATGAAGCTGTCAAGTACTTTCGACATATGCTAGAAGCCAAAGATTTTACCATCTTCACGGATCATAAACCCTTGTGCTACGCGTTCAACACTCGCAAAGATAAGTGTTCTCCCAGACAATTCCGCCAGCTTGATCTAATATCTCAATTTACAACAGACATTCAGCATATATCTGGCAGGAATAATGTGGTTGCAGACACGCTCTCACGAGTAGAAGAAGTAGAATTTTCAATAGATTTCCCCAGGCTAGCTCAATCCCAAGAATCAGATCCAGAACTGAAGGTACTGCTGGAAAGTGGAACATCACTTCGCTTGGAAAAAGTTAAGATCCCTGGAACTCGATCAGAACTCTACTGCGACGTTAGTTCCCCAACTCCAAGACCATACGTCACACCTGTCATGCGAAAGCAAGTCTTCGAAAGTCTACATGGACTTAGCCATCCTGGAGCCAACACCACCATAAAACTTTTAACAGAACGGTACATATGGCCAGGAATCAAGAAAGACTGTAGAGAGTGGACCCGTTCCTGCTTAGCATGCCAGCGTTCTAAAGTAAACAGACACGTATCAGCACCTTTAGGAACTTACCAGCTTCCACGCGCACGATTCATGGACGTGCATATTGATCTCATCGGACCACTACCGATATGCAGTGGAATGCGCTACTGCCTCACCGCAATCGATCGGTTCACGAGATGGCCTGAGGTAATGCCTATACCCGATGCGACAGCTGAAACCGTAGCAAAAGCCCTTCTCACTGGATGGATATCAAGATTCGGATGTCCTACCTCTATCGTAACGGACCGTGGACGACAGTTTGAATCTTCTCTATTTCAACATCTTTCCAAATCAGCCGGATTCTTACATAAGAAGACTACTGCATATCATCCCGCATGCAACGGAGCCATAGAGAGATTTCATCGACAGTTGAAGACATCAATTACTTGCCACGGTACAGAAAATTGGATGGAAGTACTACCGCATGTCCTGCTCGGGATACGGAGTGCAGTCAAAGACGATTTAAAAGCTAGTCCAGCTGAACTAGTATACGGAGAGCCACTTCGCTTACCTGGAGAATTCTTCAATCCAACAACAACTGGAACCACTGATGTTACAGACTATACAGCACGCCTTCGTCAATTTGCGAACAACTTGAAGCCAGTACCTGCTTCAAGACACAGCCGACAGTCCATTTTCGTGTACAAAGACCTTGCTACAACAAGCCATGTGTTCTTGAGAGAAGACGCGCTGAGAGCCTCTTTACAACCAGCATACACCGGCCCGCATCCTGTAATAGAAAGGAATGACAAAATATTTAAACTACAGATAAAAGGCAAACCTGTAACTGTATCCGTCGATCGCTTGAAGCCCGCCTACATTCTTCCAGAAAGACGATCAGTCCGATTTCCAGAGCATTATCGAGACTATGAAACTTAATCGCCCTAGACGGTCTCTGGAAGGGGGTGATGTGGCGAACACCTTCTCCACCTATAATTAAATATAATTATTAAATTACTTTCCGTACGTCCGCGTCCGTATCAACCAAATTCCACCCTGCCGTAAGTACAGCCCTGTACGTGTGTGACTCGGGAGCGCTCGCGCACCAATCCGCACAGCGTATGATCGGATGACGTCAGCCGACATCGCCCGGCGCGCCGCGGCCGGCCGGCGGCCGTCGACGACAGTGAGAAAGCTATACCCGCGCTGAACGCACGCTCGCGTACTCTAACTCAGTGTTTCGTAATAATATATTTGTATTCTGTGAATCTGGACTTTCATCTTGCGACCTGTGTATCTACCAGGAACTCACTATAAGTAGGTACGTAGCTATAGAAGTATTAAAACTAAAAATCAGAACTGTTTATATATTTTTATCACTACGATCAGTGATAAAAATATGTCATGTGTGTCATGCTGTAGATAAGATACGCAATCAGTATGTCATGTCTTTGAAGCCGTGGACAGAAGCTGGTAATATTTAATTTGTTATGCACAAGAGCCTTGAAAAGCACATTCTATGAGCGGAATTGGAGCAGCGAGAGCACCTCGTTAGCGGAGACGACACGGAATGCAATATGCAAGATCCTACTACGTGTGTTCCTACTATGTGATCTATACTCCCTAACTATGTGCCTTGAGAATCTATATTTAGTCTTCCTACCTGTCAGTTCGTTTTTATTTTTATTTATTTTTTTAAATTATGTTATTACTAGCGGCCGCTCGCAACTTCGCCCGCGTGGCAGTTTTTTTTCCTGTTCCCGTTATTTTTTCGGGATAAAAAGTAGCCTATATGTTAATAATAATAAATAAAAAAAAAAAAAAAAAAACGTAGATCAGTATAAGTATTCTATTTATATATATCCAGACTATGGGAACAAGATAACCGATAAGATACTAATATTGCGAATAAGGTCAACTATCGGATTCCCTTATAGTCAACCTACTTATGGACATTAATCTTCCACGGCGGCTTCAATAAAGGCATTGTTTCACACAATGCTTTAGGAGGCTTTGTCGAGAGACAAAAGATGCGATTAGTAGTATATCTCTAAACGAGCAGACACATTGAAGTCTAGTCTAGATACGAGAATTTCGAACATTTTAATGTATTTTGAGAAATATCAGAAATTTCATAGACGTTTACGGATCGTAGGACTTTTCCGTTAATATGGAACCGTCATGGTTAAAGTATCGCTCACACTTGTCCATTTTATTATAAGAAAGGCCAAAAGTCATAAGGATTCATGAAATACAGGAAATTCCATGCACGATCCAGTCGACGGGAAAATAAAGGGTGTTCCCTCTCAGGTCAACATTCACTGCGAGATGGATATAGGGTGTGTACGCGTGACTTGAATTTTTACAGACATTATCAGTTAAAACCGTAATAATTTTTGGTTCGATTCGTTCTCTTGAATATGGGAGTTGTCGAAAGGATGAGTGCCTGACATATTTGACATGGCAATGTTCATTAGACTCTGTTCGTTTTAGGAAGACTGAGCGATTAGACCAGTTTGCTTCTAGGAGATTGTATTTCTTCTAAGAGAGAGTTTGTGAGGTTCTAGGGGGTAATCTCTGGATCTACTGAACCGATTTTGAATATTCTTTTACCAATAGAAAAGTTTGGGAGTGTAGGCTATATATTAACCCGAAACTGTACTAGATGAAAGGAAAAATTCAACCTCTAAACGTGTACAACGGGGGTTGAAGTTTGCATGAAAAAAAATTCACGCAGACGAAGTCGCGCGCGTTTCGCTAGTAGGTATGTAGACACTTGTAAGTCTCACAAAAGCTCGAGAACGACTTTGTGACGAACCGATTTGCCATTAAATTAATAAGAAATTATAATATAATAAATTTCACGCGGAAGCGTAAGTTATAATAAATGATACCTAAATAAACGCGTAAGGATAAAATAAGGTACGAACTACTTACACAGAAGGGTTATATTACTATTAGCATTATACATATACAATGAATGCGTGCCTTTGGCTTCCACGGTACGAGTATATGAAGCAAATACTTCATAAAATTGTCTAGATGTTGAGATCCAGAGGGCCCATATATTGCGAGGAAAATTCAATAATATGCCTTATGTAGTGTGCGGAATTCTCCCCAGCATGTTAAATTATATTTTCAGATATTAAAGTGTGACAGTCTGATCATTTTAAGTAAGAAACTGTTTTATCTGTAAGTAGAAGTAAGAAGTATTTTTTGTGTAGAAGTATTAGCCAAGCAAGATGTCTTTGGTGATTGACTAACCCTGAAGAGAAAGGCGGAAGATAATATTTAAAATTGTACGATTAAGAAATACTGAGTTCATTTAAATACCTGTCATTTTCTTGTAAAAATACCTGTCATTTCCTTCACCAATTCTACTAAATTATAACAAACATTTACATTTTCAGGGGTAACAAGCCTGAAATTTGCCAGTTTACGACTGTAGGGCCGGCTATTAAATCAGTATATTAGGACCGGTGGCCCTCGGGCCTGGGGTCGTTATTACGGCCCAGCTAATTACGGCAAGTGCTTTGAACATTTTTAAAATATTTTCGTGAAAGATCGACCAATCGTTTGACAACTTGTCCGCAACTGCGGCACTGTACGTACAGTGCCGCAAGCAAATACAGAGTTGTACGAATTCTTTTCCCGCATGGCAATTGCTTGATCTGCAAATATTTGTTCGACGTTTGATTTGGTACTAATTGTACACGCACAGAGGGGTATAGTTCTATAGTTTGTTTGCCTAATTGTCTGTACCTTGAGCTCAGGCCAAACAGACCCGAACAATGGATACAAGGGTAATTTCGTACATACTTCCGGAATCCGTTACTTTTTTTTTTGTGGCATCTGTCCGTCTTGCGGACAATTTTGCCAATGTCAAGTGGATTGAATAAATTATTTTTAGTCAAGTCGAGTCGGTAAAAAAAGTAAAGTCAGCCGTGAAGAAAAAGATGGCCCAAAACTACCCATCAGAACTTAAAATAACAATTAACAATAGAAAAACAATTAAAATGAAAATACAATGTTGCTTCCAAAGATGACAGAAAACGAATCAATCCGTTACTTAGAACAAAAAAATGGCTACAATTTTGACGTGATTTTTGACAGTTTGCAGAGCTCACGGTAGTGGCCATAGGTAATGGCAGTACATGCATGACTATGCATGAACAGTTTTTGTTTTACGAGTATAATGAAAAAACTTTTATAGTAAATCTTTTAAAAACAGTGTTTACTTTTTAATTTTGATTTTTCTTGTCTAACTTAGTAACTCACCAATTTATCTCAGACAGGGTTCATGAAGAAAATAATGTAAAATTGGTCCCATCTCTCAATTTACCTGGAAGCAAAACAATATAATATTAATATTTTAAAGTAAAGACCTTTTATCTTGGGCAATTTTATAGATAGCTTTGTTACCGTTTTCAAGTTTACTATCTATATATTTTGTTATTTTTATAGTACTTTATTTTTATAGTAGTAGTAGTAGAACTCTTAGTGAAAGGCTCGTTGGGGGAAGTACTACTACCATATTTCTGCCGCCAAGCAGCTTGCTGTGTTATGTTGTGTCTTGCTGTGCATATCTCATGAGCTTATATCACATTAATAGGTAAGTAATTACTGACTTTAAAGCTGTGATAGGATTACAGAAACCATTATTAGTGCTAGAGATTTAAATACATAGGTTATCAGAATCCTAATCAGAATTGAAGCTGTAATAATTAGCTAGCACTCAGTAGATAATATATTAAAGAGATAACCGACTATACAACATTATTAAACACACACTAAAGTCCCTTACTCTTTTAATGATCAGTCGTGTTCATCCAATGATTGCCTGGTAGAGGTCGTTCTTAGTGATAAGGCCGCCCACTGTATAACCATGTTGTTTATTTTTTAGTTTCTAAACTGTGATTGTGTCTTTGACGGTTCGGTGCACGGTTCATAAGATACAGACAGGCGGACAGACAAACAGACAGACAGCAGAGTCTTAGTAATAGGGGTCCGTTTTACCCTTTGCGTACGTCAAAAGCACTTGATACTAGGAAAAAATTCTGTCAAATTATGGACAGGTGTCAAAGAGAAGAAGAACGTTATTTTATTTACTTTCTCTAAAATAAGTGTATCGTAAGTGTTCGAAACCAGTAAAAGTTTTGTGACAATTGTTTGTTCATAGTAGAAATTGCTACTAACTCGCTAAAAATAAACCCGTTTACAAAGGATAACATAAGTAGTTTTCAGCGATCGGGGACTTAAATAGGTACTTTATCAGTAAACAAAATTTTTCTATGGATAATATACATACATCTATCTAACCCCAAATAAAACTTGATAACTATTACAATTATTACTAAAATTACAGGCATAAGAAGCCTTACATATAGCTCTGACGTGATTATTGGTAATAAGTAACCACTTAACATCAGGTGGTATAAATAGAACACTTTAGAACACCTAGACAAAGAATAAATGTTTATGTTTCTGATAAAATGTTCGTAGTAGGCAAAGCTATTACTAACTGTACTGAGGGGCTAGTCAAATCTACTTTTAAAGTCGACTGTACCGAGAGTAACTTTAGTCGGTACCCACAGATACAATACCTAGAGTTAAGTACCTACTCCGTAAGTTATACCACCTTACTTAACTAATGACACCGCAGCGCCATCTACAAAGTACAAGTTACCCGTGTCGGTTTGCACTCGCTACTTGCACTTTGCGATATTTCATAGTGAACTAGGATTCTGCGGCTGGATTCGCTTGCATGCCAGTAAGTAATATTGCTGCTTTGCTGTAATATATATTCTTAACTGTTTACAATGGAATTTTCAGAATTCTAGGACTAATTATTGCAGGTCCTAAAGCATCTTCAAAAATATCTTTGATCCGATATTTTTTCTTCAAAGCTTTTATGATATGGCCCCTGGATAATCATGAATAACAATCTTTTTAAAAACCTTATCAAATACTTTAAGAGTTTACTTACTCCATCTTAAAACCTGGTTTAGAAACCTCATACGAGAAAAAAAGTTGCCTCTGACACTGTATTATATTTATCTAAGAAGTAAATGAATTTTTCTTTTTTTTTCTGAATCTGTCAATTATTTCGTAAACTCAAGTTTAACTACGGGGTTCGTTTTCTGTCATCGTTGAAAGCACCACAGCATTTAATTTTAAATGTTTTTCTGATAGTGTTATTTTAGGATCTGGCGTATAATTTTACGTTAATGTAATCCGTTAACGTGGCATCCGGATTTAAGAAAAATTGTTTTCCGTGGGAAACGTCATCTTTTTCTTCAAAACCAATGACAGCCGACTTGTTTTTTTTTTACTGACTCGACTTGAAAACTTTTTTAACATTCACTAAGAAAATGACTTGACAATGTTTGTTGAATGACATACAGGTGCCATAATAATAAAAAAGGAAAAATACAGCTAGATTTTATACAAAACATTAGATGTTGTAATTTTCTAAAAAAAAAACTATTTTTTTAGAAAATTACATCAACATTCGCTCAGGCTCAATTTGAAAAGTTTACATTTTTAAACGACTCGAATAAAGTTAATTTGCGTAATGCGACCTTTCTACGCCGTTAAAAATAAAACGAGTATCACATACACCGAAAAACGCTAACTTAATAAGTATTATCCAAAAACATTTCTATTTTTTAAACCAAGCTCAATTTTAAAAATACTCTACAAAAGTGCTTGAATTTACATTTCATCCCTGCGGCTTAAGAATTAACGTTGGTAATATTACTTTGGGGATTGCAAAAACTAAAACGAAAATGATGAAAAAAAACCTAAACAGACTAATATTTTTATAATTTTAGAGTTACAGTGTATCGTATACACCAGATATTTTAAACCTAAGCCGGCTTTACAAGGGCCTAACAATACCCGTTACGCGACGTAAGTCTACTAGGTTTCAGTTGGAAATAACTCAAAAGAAGATACTCCAAGTAACTTAAATAGTAGGGAGCGCAAGTCTTTTTGACATGAGAAGCGTTTCAGCCAGATAAATAATTCAACGGTGCTCGACGTATTCGTAATACTTATTTCTTTGGCCCCGCTGCTAAAGTGAAACTGTGGGCGAAACGCATTCTTGAGATATAGACACTTCCTTTTAAACTATCATGGTTTTGATCAATATTTTGGATAGAAACGGGATATTTACATGCGCCATGCGGGTCGACTGTGCCGAAATATCGGGAAACAATCAAACTCAAAAATCATGGTAAATATCCCGTTTCTATCCAAAATATAGGCACTTCTTTATTTGTAAACTGCAATAACAGTCAACCAATTTACCACTGGAGGCGATGTGGTGAATTGAAATTCACCAATTCATGACTGGCCTATTTGCTCAGTAGTAGCCTTCTGTGCTGTATATGTATAGGCTATGGATTCGATCCCCACCGAAGACAAACATCTATGTGATGAACAAGATGTTTGTTCTCTACCTGGGTGTTATATTGTATTCAAAGTCTGTAGTTACGAAAAAAAATCTTATATCAGTATTCGATCAGCCATCTGGTTCCAATATACAAGCTATGCTAACTTTGGGACTAGATAATTTTGTGTAAAAATGACCACGAATATGTATTTATTTATGAAGTAGCTAAGGACAGATTTTTTTCAATAAAGTTATTGTTTCTAGAATGTTTTTTGGCTACAGGCGCGGAAAGCGCTGGCGAGATGATCTTGCCGAATTTGAAAGGTACGCAGGTTCTTTGACCATTCTTTAAATAAAAAGTAAAACAACAAAAATGTAGGAAGTGTACACAGCTCGGCCTCATTGAGAGACCGCGCAAATATTCCTCCGTCGCTCTTGCATGTTGTTGCAGGCTAGCAAGTTACAAAACTAGCCACCTGTGCATTAGGACATGCGTGGGTTTGAACTCGCGAGCTCCGGCGCGCCAGTCATACGATGTACCGCTGAGCCACCAGGCTTAAATAACAAACGACGAATTACGTCATCTCCTGAGTCAGTGGTAAGTGGGTATATACATATTAATATTTATTTTTCGACTTGTGATTATGTAGACAATGAATTAAAAACGATAGGATGCGAGTTCGATTCCCAAAAAATACGACATTATTATGTAAGTACGTAAATCTAGATTGTACATAATAACTAGGAAATATTTTTTTTTCGATAAAGCTTCGTAATAGATACGGTAGGTACGTTACATAACTACGCACGACTCAATTTACTACAAAACATTTGAGATTTAATCCTACTAATATTATAAACGCGAAAGTTTGTAAGAATGGATGGATGGATGGATGTTTGTTACTCTTTCACGCTCTAACCAGTAGACCGATTTGGATGAAATTTAGAAAAAACACAAATTATAACTTGGATTAACATACAGGTTACTTTTTATCCCGAAAAAATAATGGGAACGGGAAAAAAACTGCCACGAGGGCGAAGCTGCGAGCAGCCGCTAGTTTATAAATATAAAAAAGTAGCGAAACGCGCACGACTTCGTCCACGTGAAATTATTTTTATACAAACTTCATACCCCCGCTGTACCTGTTTAGGGATTGAATTACGGGAATTCCTTTCTCAGTACACCTCTAACGTACCAAGACAAACATACCCTGAACATTTCAAGTCTCTACGACCAGTGGTTTAGACTGTGCGTTGCCTATATGCCAGTCAGTCAGTCAATCAGTCAGGACAAAGATTCTTTTAATTGGTATAGATAACATCAGAGGTATGCAATATGTATATATACATATATCCAAAAGCACCGAACAAATTATAGTAAGTACCTGGTCACCTACTACGCTCAAATATTAAATAAATACATAAACCTAAGCCAAATTTATTAAAGTTACTATGAGATTTACCTACTGTAGGTGACATTTAATAAAAGTTTTTTCATTGAGTTTTTTGTTGAAATATTATTTCAAAGAAGTTGTTTGTAAAGATACCGCAAATCACTAACCAACCAAAGACAAAGAAAAGTTATTCTAAGAAACTAAAATAACAATGGTGATTTTTAGCAAACTCCGCGCGGGACCAAATTTTTCCCTTATAAAACTAATTTAGATCCGAAAGAAAAACTAAATTATTTTATTTGTTAGGCCATTAAGCAGAGTATAGCCAGACAAAAGTAAATTTTTAAAAATGTTGAAAATATAACAGAGAATAAAAAAATAAAGAGACGTTCAAAAACATTACATTTGGTTCAACACCTTTATGCATTTAAAAGTAGATAGTATTCCATACATCACAAGGAAGTCTATGATGTTTTTGAATACTAACTGGTTTTCCTGATGATTTCCTTCACTGTTTAACATATCACAGGTATTAATATATGCACATATAATTTTTGTTTGAATAAACAAAACTGTTGTATGTATAGGTACAGTACATTAGATACCAATACATTTTCTTCCATTGATCCTTAGTATTTCAAGCTAAACTTTGGAAGGCAGTACAAGTACCTCTAACCCAGAAATTAATTTGTATACTTTCGAAGTTGGTATCAATTACAAAGATATTAATTACGGGGTCGACGGAAGGTTTAATTACTCAAACGAGACACAGATTAAATTGAAAATAGTAACTTTTCTGGAGAGTTAAAAACTTTTTTTAGAAAACCACTTGAAAGTATTCGCAGGACTTTTTGAAAAGTTTATATTGTTTAACTAATTTATCGTTATCATCTTTAATATATACTAGCTGACCGGTGCCCACTTCGTTGGGCGGTAAACATGTTTACTTACAAATCTTAACTGAAGTAGTACTCGATGTCACCAACAGATGGCGTTAATACGGCATAAAATAGCGGCCGTTCGCAGTTTCGCCAGCGTGGCAGTTTTTATCAGTTCCCGTTATTTTTTCGGGATAAAAAGTAGCCTAAGTTACTCCTTGTTACATTAGCTATCTGCTAGTGAAAGTCCCGTCGAAATCGGTCCAGCCGTTCCAGAGATTACACGGAACAAACAGACAGACAGACAGACAAAAATTAAAAAAAATGCTATTTTGGTATATGTATCGTATATACATTCCTATGCATGTAGTAAAAAGCGTTATTTTAATATTACAAACAGACACTTCAATTTTATTTATTTGTATAGATTTTGTCATAAAACTATATTACATTATGAATTAATGTCCTTTTTATAAAACACCTGCGTAGGGAGCCGACCTCGCGTCGGAGCCGCGCGGGTACCTAACTCATAGATCTAAACTACTCCCCTGCACGCGCACTCCCAACTTGGTGACGCTCACTTCGCAACGGGCCGTGCAGCAGAAAACGTAATATTTTAATTTCGCCATAACTTCAAAACCAAACGTCCAATTCTAATCATTTAAAGACCAAATATTATCTACATGAACTGTACTTAGTGATAAAATAATTTATTTCGATAAGGATTAATAGTATGAGTAAAATAAATGCGTTTAAATGTAGTCCAAAAATATTGAAGATTTTTAAATAAAAAAATGGTTGTGCCTCACTCGACATAGATAGGTATAGTGTGTCGCTGACTTTTTTGTAGATATTTATAAGATCTACAATTATGTAGAACATTTTATGGTTCTATCTTTTATAGTTTAGGCAGCGTACGCAAAATAAGTAACTTTTCTGGTTGATTTTTTACACCTTGTGTCTGAAAAACCCAAATATTTTACGGAACGCTATTTTTTTCCAAAATAAAATATAGCCTATGTTACTCAGTGATAATGTAGCTTTCTAATGAAAAAAGAATTATTAAAATCGGTCCAGTACTTTTTGAGTTTATTCATAACATACAAAAATACAAAGCTTTCCTCTTTATAATATTAGTGTAGAAGTGTAGATAACTCAAAGGTGACTGACTGGCATAGTGATCTATCCACACTGGAGCTTCATTATTTACATTATTATTATTTTGTAACAGGATCATACAAAAAAACGGTAGGAACCAAGCCGTAAGTTTCTTGCCGGTTCTTCTAGGCTTGGTCGCGAGGAACTGGCGCTTAGATTCACCTAGATTTAAGACGTTTCAAGATGATCCCTGCGGATATTACTGAATTGACTTTTGACTTTATCAACGCACAGCCCAAACCACTGGACGGATCGGGCTGAAATTTGGCATGTAGGTAGATGTTATGATGTAGGCATCCGCTAAGAAAGGATTTTGATTAATTCTACTACCTTCTATATTTTTAAATTGATAATTCAAAAATATATCTTTAACTAGCGGCCGCTCGCAGCTTCGCCTGCATGACAGTTTTTTCCCGTTCCCGTTATTTTTTCGGGATACAATCATAGTAGCTTTGTGCATGCAAAGTCTCAGCCCGATCGGTTTAAAATTGACAGTTTCATAAAAACTTTCATCCCCTTACCCCTTGGGGGTAGAATTAATCAAAATCCTTTTTTAGCGGATGCCTACGTCATAACATCTACCTGCATGCCAAATTTCAGCCCGATCCGTCCAGTGGTTTGGACTGTGCGTTGATAGATCACTATGTCAGTCAGTCAGTCAGTCACCTTTGAGTTATATATATTTAGATAATGCTGTATCAAGACAACATTAAATTCATAATCTGATCCCAGGGATGGCTGTCAACAGGAGGATTCACCTTCCTGTAGGAACCTTATTCTGACATCCTTCTAATATCCGGTGGAAACTTCAGCTCTTTGAAACATATCCAATTATCGACTTCTCGCGTTGACAGGAGACTTTTTTATACTTACCGCTAGGTATGTATAAAAACTAACAAAAAAAACTACTGCTTAGTAGAAAAAAAGATTCGTTTTGTGTCATATTTGGAAGTAACATAGCTTTTTTTATTTTAATGATCTTTTTCCAACAACAAGATTTTTTGTTATGATGAGAATCTGGTTGCAAATGTCAAATATATGATAGATTTTCTAAGCATATCTGTAATTATTTGACCTTTGTAACTAGATTTTGATTGCAACAACAAATACACGATCACCCCGCAGGATACAATACAAAAAATATAACATACTTAATGATCATTTCATTTTACTACGAGTAGGTGCATTACAAATATAATTTTGTGGCAGAATTTACCTATATTTATAAAATCCTTGAATTACCTAAATACCTTTATTTTAAATGAACACCGGATAAAATAACTAAGGTAGATAGGCCACGCAGCGTGGAAACGAAACATGATTGGAATAAATTAGACAAGCGCGTGTCGGGCCCCGCACAGGGAAACCGAATTCCATTCGCGACCATCACATCAAAGTTTCATATGTCAAAAAAAAACAAAAAATATTGAACCTCACTATGTTTTTCGAATAAATATTCAACCACACCCCACACAAAAACCAATGACCGTCTGTACTACGAGTATGTAGTTTCAAGACAAGAGTTAATTTTCTAGACAACTCCATCGTCACCATTCCATCAAGTAAAACTGACAGATACAGCAAAAGTACAAGTATCTACCCTATAAGGATTCCTCGTTGGACTACGGAGCCCTGAATATGTAAGCGGGCAGAAAAAACAAATAAATATAATGGTATAACCTGTCGATGTGCTACAAGGGCGGGGCCCGGCACAAAGTATGACTGTTGATTTACATTACGCGGCATCGATAACTCAATGCCTCAATGTTGCCCGTTTGCCGCGCAGTGTAACTGTAACACGGTACGATAAATTTACACAATGTCAATTATTTCTAGGACTCAGTTGCGCCTTTTAAACATTCAACGATAAGTAGGTCGAAATTGTGTGTTGCTCTGTATGGAAGATATGGCTGTAGTTTATCTTTTTAAAGATTCGTAAGCAAGGTCATTAGAATTTATCGGTAAACAGCAACGTAACATTATATACCGACCTGACTTGACTGAATTTAATGTTAATACTATTATTTATACTTACCTTATAGTTTATTTTTGTTTTTACTTACAAATCGTTGAATTTTTCTGCTTTTGTGTACTATAATACGTATGTATTATACATATAAACCTTTCTCTTGAATCTCTCTATCTCTTGCTGAAAACTGCATTAAAATCCGTTGAGTAGTTTTAAAGATCTAAGCGAACACACAGCGGAAGCGATTTCATTTTATACTACATTTTATGTAAAGATGTACTACTACAGAATCTTTCAGTGCTACATATTTAAATGTACATAAAGTAGGTTAGAAAGGCGAACAGTCCACGAGCTAATACATTATGTCAAGGCTTTATTTCATACGAGAGAAGTAGCTTTTATTCATTTATGTGTTATTGCTAACGCTTTCTCGTTTTCGCACATATCGTAGCGTATTCTTTCATTATCAGCTTCTAGGAAAATGCGCTGAATCGAGAGAAACGCCTGGCCTGAGAAAGATGGGTTACTCGTACTACGTGGGTAAAATTAATAAATATTAGACATTTTACCCGGTACTTTCTAACCCCTAACCAAACCACTCAGACTCTTAGTTCGGAAAGGATATTCTAAATTAAATACTTAACTGAATAAAAAAAATTAAACATAGTTATGACTTTCTAGTAAACCTGTTTTTTGTAAATACCTAAGTAATTCGGTAGGGGAGTATTGCTGAGTGCAATTTGGATGACGATGAACATGTCGAGTAAGTAACATCGAACAAGCTCAATTCCTTACAATATCGGTAGAGTAGGATAGAGTAGATAGAACCAATTAATTAGTAAGTAAACTTTTCCTAGTGAATAATATTGTCGGGTTTCGGTCGAAGTCCAGTTCGTTGGTCGTGTCAAGGACATTCGCGAAGCACAATTTATTGGTTAAATTCAGTCCTTCAACCGCACGTAACCTTTCAAATAGCAACTGCTCGCCACTTAGTTAATAAATCAGCAGCTTGTTCCCAATTTCAATAGAAATCGGTAGGACTGTGGACTCGGAACCAAGCCCGTGTTTACAATACCATTTTGAACCTAATAATGAAACGCCTGGCAGAAACGTTATAGCAGCACGGTACGGTACTTACTTACTCGTAGGTACAGCAGGCGCTGCTGTATTGAACCAGGATTGAGTTTGAAACCGGATTGGTAGTTGGTAGGTAAGTATAGGTATATTTGATTTGCCAATGCATGAAGCAGTAACCATTTCCAACGGTCTCTTGAACCCATGTCACACGCCTTATGCGCCATACTTTTAACCGGCACATCACTTGTAAACGTAAAGTTATTTTCTTAGAAATTTCTACCCCCGCTGTATTCGTTTAGGGGTTGAATTCTGGGAATTTCTTTCTTAATAGGATCGAATATACCCTGAAAATTTTTAGTCTTTACAACGCGCAGCCTAGCGTTGACTGCATGTCATTCAGTCAAGACAAACATTCTTATAATTGGTAGGCATAGATATGTCATCTAAATGTTTGTAAATATATCGTTTTTGTTTTTTATATACCAAGCAGTTTGTTTTGATATAAACTAAACAAAATATAACCACATATTTTCAGGTAGAAATGGAATATAGGCATGGTTCAAATGAGAGCCATGCGTTTTGAAGCTGCAAAACAGGGCGCTGGCAAACTTATGTAATGAGTTTCCGAACTACGAAGGTAACCTACCGTTATGACCGTTGAGCGGTCGGGAAATGAAGGTCTAATGAGCAGTCAAGCCTTTAGGGAAAAGATAGTGGGGTTCCCGACATGCATATAAAAAGTTTTTTGAAATCAAAGTTCGGTGAGGTTACCCTTTCGACTGTTAGATAGTGGCATTATCCCCATGTTTCGGACACATGCGGTTGGTTCCTGGGCCATAGCGGATACTTTCGGCGGCGGCGGCCTCAATACTCTAGTCACCTGAGTTGGCTATTAATTCTTATCTGATCTGATTATCCAACTACCGAAAGAGTCGAAAGCAGCGGTGTTTATATGTACGTGTTTCGATTTAATGGATATAGGTGCCGGTGCAATTACATGTATATAAAAGACTAGTGAAAACACAACTGATTTCGTCCGCGTGCCGTTATTTTCAACAGCTGTTCCCATTTAGGGGTTGAGTTACGGGAATACCTCTTTTTTTAAGACCTTTATGCTCCAAGACTTGGCATAAGTACTCGTAGATTGAGAGTAGTAGGTACGAGGGTAGTATGTTTAAAACATCCGGTTAGTTTCCGCTATGCTCGAATTTTAAAATACCTAACAGAAAGTGCCACTATGCTACGAATTTCTCAGTTCTACCTTAAAAGTACAGTTCGTGACTACGTTTAGAAAACGGAACCCACTAAGGACGTTTAGGCATTAAATATCTACTAATTATTATTTTTTAGGTTAAAATTACAATTTTCATCGTGAACTGCGTTGTAATTATAAGAAAACCTATTTTCCGTACTCTATTCAAGATGGATCTCAAAATTTACATTTCAGGCATAATCCGATGCAGTCTACCCAATTAAAACGTACCAAAGACCGGGCAGGGGTGCGCACTAAAGTGTTAATTACAGGGATGAACTCTATAAAATGTTGAGCACACCTTCGTAAAAGTGCTCTCAAGCGCTTACGTGTCACGCGATAATCAACTTACAGTCAAGCGAGTTAGAGCACTTTGTGAAGCGCTTTATATCGCGCGTAGTTGGGATAAGCGAACAAAGGCACGTAGTAAGGACTGTTTGTTTTATGTTAGTGATAAAAATGTAGAGAGCTGCATGCTCATCTAATATTTTTTATAAGTATTGTCAGGTTTTTATTTTCCACTTCTGGAATATACCAACTGTTATTATGTCAACTGTCATTAAGTATTTAAATGAAACAATCAACTTGAGCGTCGAGAAATGCCAAATTATGAGTTAGTATTTCACATCAAACCGCGCCATCTTAGAATTTAAGTTTTCCTGAAATTCAGTATGTAAGGTAGGTACATACTGAATTTCAGGAAAACTTCAATTCCCAACTACATAACAACGCGTAGTGCCCACTGGCTGGGTACCTAACTTACTGAACTTTCAGAAGATGAGTATATCAAAGCTTCATATTTGCGCTATAGAACGCTAAGAAATACCTAGCGTATTCCGAACTCTTCGTAGTAAAATACAAATGCAGAACTCGTAAAATTGATTTCAATCTTTCTTTATAGTCATGAATTCAGAATTTCGCTTTGAAATGGAATAATAAGGGTAGGTACCTATATCGGTTTTACGGTTTGATACTGCCACACACTTTTATGATGGATCTAGCTTCCTCACACAGCTTTTATCTCAAGAAAAAAATCTACGGTTTGTTTGAAATAATAATATTACATATTTACATAAAATAAAGAAGAAATGAACTACAAAGATTGAGACATTTCTAACTTGTATGATAAAGATATTTGGTGCAGGCAGTTTATGATAGGAACATTATGAATAACTGAGACGACCGAATCCTGGTTCGATTCCTGCTAAGGGATACGACTTATTGATGTTACAAACAGATGAACCACCTGATGTTAAGAGGTAAACATTACATTTAACAAAGTTATTGCCTCGCAGGACGCAGTTCAACATTCGGAAAATCAGTACATACCTACATAACCTAAGTACACATAGAAACGATGCCCAAGTACCTACCTGCGCTAATGAAGAAAAACAATTGGAACTAATTGAATAAAAGCAATCCATCTTGTCTTTGGAAGGGTGAGTAGGGGAAAGAGGGTTGAGTTGAGAAGCGTAAGTAATTAACAAAATTTTTTATCGCTGGAGCCCGTGTTTGAAAATGTACGATATGAAGACATTTTGTATAAGTAAGTAATGTGAATGCAGTGAGCACACATTAGGAGGAATTTATTTTTTAATTCATGGACTGGAACAAAAAAAAATTGTTCAGAGGTTTTATTAGGTAAACCTACTTATAGATAATACTTGGAAGGAAATCAAAAGTCATGCCACATTTCGATTGTTTGAAGATCTACATCGATTTGAAGGGTAACCTCCCCACCCACTAGCCACGCAGAACTAGCTTTACAAAAGACTACGTTAGAAACGCAGGACTGTAATATCTTATTGTGATAATAATAATCTTTTTACATAATTTTTATCCAAACACTAGTTTGCCATTTTCCTGTTACAACATTGTCGTAGAAACCGGTTTTCAACAAAAACGCATATTATTTTTTGTTAGTTCACACGTAAACAGAAACATCGTGTTCAAAAATCAAGGTAAAACTTAGTTTTTGTGATACCTATTGGCAAAATTTATTTATTTTTCTAAACGTTTATGTAAAAGCTGCTAAACATCTTATTGTTTTTTTTTGTGGCATCTGTCCGTCTTGCGGACAATTTTGCCAATGTCAAGTGGGTTGAATTTTTAGTCAAGTCGAGTCGGTAAAAAAAGTAAAGTCAGCCGTCATCGGTTTTGAAGAAAAAGATGGCGTTTTTCTTCAAAACCAAAAGGAAACATTTTCGTTCAAATCAGGATGCTACATAACACACTTTCATTTCACAAGTGAATAGCACAAGCAACAAGCACAAGCACAAGTGAGCAGTGGTCTTAGCACAAGTGCTAAGACCTCAAGTAATGATGGTGAAAATACCACCGAAATTACCCATCAGAACTTAAAATAACACCAGAAAACAATTAAAATGAAAATACAATGTTGCTTCCAAAGATGACAGAAAACGAATCCATCTTATTGGTTATAAGCAACTTTATTTTCTCACCTTGCCTTTGACAGTACCACACTGCAGCTTCATAATTTTATTTAAATACAAATATACCTGTATTTTGTAAAAAGGATCATATAGAGAGGGTAGGAATAAAACCAAGTCCTAATTCTATGAATAAACCCTATGATTCTTGCCTGTTGACTCGGTCGCGTGGAAAAGTCAAAGTCAAAAAGGTACCTATTTATTTCAATGAATGTTTTAAGATCATTTCATTTCAGCCTCACGACTAAACCTAGAAGAACAAACAAGTAAAAAACAAAAAGAGCCTAGATTCATTCCGTTTTTAAGAAATTACGGGTACGATATACTAGTGGTTTTACTAAACACGTACCTACATTAATCTGTCGCTCGATATTTATTTCAAAAAATTGAAACAAAAGACAATGAGAATATAAGTTTTGCTACCTACTCAGGCTTTATCATTAAAGACAAGCATGTTTCAGAGCTCCTACCACAAAAATGAACTATGTACTACTACTACTACTACTAACATCAGTATGTGGACTCTAGCCAAAAGCAGCTCGTTTCGTAGAGACGACACGTAACGACTCAACACAATACCTATATGGTATTGAGAATAAGAACAGTAACTCCCAGCTACATTATACAGTAGGTACCTGTGTGGGTTTAGGTACAAAGAGATGAGCGCTGTTGCTTAGGAAATTCAATTCAGATGCCAACACTTACGCTTAAATACGTTCAAGCTACACAATTACTAGTGAAGGTACCTTACTCTAGTTTACTAAACCTTGTTTCGCGTATTTCAATATTCAAAATGAACTCCTTTAATTACGTCGTGTTTCTCGCGCAGTAATTTGATAACGTTGCGACAAAATCGCCGTATTGCTCGAATTTGCATGTCGTCGCTGTAATTGCTTGGAAAGGGCTTAGCTTACAATTTACCAACCTACGTCTATTTTCTAAAAGGGTTTTATAACTTATTCGAACTTACTTGTAAAGAAGATAAAAAAAACAGTAAGTTCCAAGCCGTAGGTTACTTGGCGCTTAGATTTGCCTATAGCTTTTTAACTTTCACTTGTTTCTAGTGGTAGTAGAACTCTATGTGAAAGAGTTCGTTCGGGGAAATAACACACGTCTCAGAGTGATGGATTTAATTTAATTTCATTTCATTTTTCACTTTAGCTAGAGTAGGCGTACGCTATCCTTTCAGCCAAGTCAGTCTCCACAGGTAATACAGACTCTATATAACTTACTTTTATGTAGAGATGATCTGGTGAACACCCTCAATATACGTGTTCACATTTGAGGGTAGTTTACCAGCTTGTTTGAATTCAGAGCATTTCAATACCAACACAAAACAGGGTTGATGAGCTTGCATAACTTTATTAAAGCTTAATTTGTAACCAACTGCTTCAAATTCAACGTGATTCAGTAGTACAGGATCAAAGTATGTTAACTAGGATTTATTTTGTTCATCGTAGCAAAAGTATCTTCACCTTGATATCAAAGATCTGTCTCTGTACCACCCACATCTTGCTATATTTTCTGGGACTTATTTGTTCCTATCGATTAATTCAGTCCTTAGTTTGTAGGTATGTAAAAGTTTGTTCACGTATTAATTACAGTGCCTATGTTTATTGTACACTAGAAGACGCGCGTGACTTCCCCCGCGGGAAGCTGAAGCTGCATCCTTTTAGGGGCTGAATTCCAGAAATTCTTGTTCTCTGGCTAAAATCTCCATGCATTTCTACTATGATAAAGTACAAATACAAAGAAACATTATAAAAAGTCCAGGAGTAGGTAACTCTTATCCTGTTTTCAGACATTCCCAAAGTTCCCAATTTTAAAGATGTCTTCTATATTGCAAAAACTTGAGTTGTGTATGAACGTGTAATGTGATTGTGATACCAACTTGAAATGGTACTTAGTAAGTGACGATGGATCATTTTCCAACTTTTTATCTTAATCCTCTCCATCCTAAGGTTGCCTGTAAGAGATCGCTACTGAGCGATAAGGGCCCCCATTGTACTTCCCATGTATGACTGTTCTTTTTTATTTTTATTTCGTATTACTAGTGTCTGGTGTATGTACAATAAAGTATTTTTCATTCATTTAATTCATTCATGAAGCGAGATGGTCTAGACTAAGAAACACTTATTTATGTACCTACCTACCTATCCTAAATCTTATCTAACTCGAAAGAATGAGCTAATCCTTAACCATACTATTGCGTTGCTAAGAGTACTAAGAAACTAATTACACATTGTGTTCTCCATAACCCTTTTGAAACTAGAATCGCTTAGGCTAAGCCCCCGGGTTACGATTACGAACTAGCGTATTCCTCTTTAAAAATGTAAACTGACTCATTATTACGGATTCTAAAAGGACGGCTCAAACCTGGTGATCCTTTTAATATAATAAAAGAAAAACACGAAATAATTGTGACTCGATCATTTGTAACTTGGACACTATCTACTTTTAATCCAGAAAAATTACAGGAACCCAATAAAAAGATCAAAAATACTTTGGAGGAAATTATGTCTTAGATCTTCATCATTGCTTAAAATTGATGTAAGCAAAATTACCTTCACCACACAGGCAGTTTGTTGCTAATTATCAATAACATTGAAAAACCTATGGTGGTGTTCCTATGGCTTCGCCCGCTCGGCATGGCAAGGTGGCTACCACGATACCTCATCCAGTTTTTTTAATTACTTACCTATTAATATCTAGATACTTAGTCAAAAGATTTTATAAATAGGTACTATACCTAAATATGAATCTAAAGATACTTACCTACTTGTATTATTATAATCATTATTGATACTTGTTTATGTAAATAAATTATCTTGCCCTGCCCTTCATCACATATGATTGTAATAAAAAGAGTCCAAAATGAAAGGAGTTCGTGTATTTTTCGTCGATTTTCCTTTCAGTTGGAGTTCGTAAGATACAAAGCTAACATCCGCCCTGAATATTACATGGTCGACCCAGAAATATGGAATCTTGTAAAATTATCATTTTATCCACACCACCCTTATCTCAGCTACTGTTCTATTACTTATTCTATGTAACTGCAACCTTATTTTATTCAAAGGATTTTATGAACTTACGATTTTAGGTACCTATGTATATAGTAGACGACGTGTGTGAATTGGATATGAATGACTACTAAATAAAGCAGACGATTAGAAAGAGCGACTTTTTAAAAATCTTACGAACCAAATAATACGAAATATTCGATATCTACAACACTATTGTGTGGACCCAATCAATACACGAAAACGAAATTGGGAAAAAACTACACTAAAGAAAAAATTCGTTGAGTTTTTTTATTTTTTTTGGTCTTCAAAAGACAGCGACATTTCGAGGCGGTATGGCCTTTTGACTTCAGCCTGCTCTTTGGACAGAAAAAAAACAGGCATCTCCACCAACTACTATAAAAATATTCAATTGCTATAATACTAAAACCTAGAAGAAAACGCGCTTGATGAATCTCGAACTGAAGAATCGACTCATAAACTGACTTATTTAATAGGGAGACAGTATTACGAAATATAGAAATGAGGACAGTTTATTTTAGTGTATCCGATCTCGCTGTGATTTAAAAACACTTGGAAAGTGGTTTTGTGAGCACCTCAGATAACATTAATTTTTGAAACCTCTCGAAACGAAAGTATATAATGATTATGCATAAGAATATACAGGGTATACGTATTCTATATTCTACACTACTCCCGAAAACTTTACAGGGGGTTGCTGTACTGTACCCATCCAATACGAAAACTTTTTCATGGAATAGGGAATAAACACAGCGATCGCAAAAAGTTAGCAGTTTCATTCCATACCAAAGCTCAATACTTTGGTAACTCGTATGAAACAGCAGATTTTTTCGCTCAGTGTTGGTTCCATTGAAATAGTTATTCTATAAAGAAAGCTTGTAGATTAGGTACCTAGGTACTGAAAAACATAAGCACGTTTTTTGTAAATACATAGTTACCCTTATACTAGTCCGCCATCTATAATTTATCTTGGTAAGCGGTGTTGGTACCACAATTAGTAACTTAGTACCTACTTAGTACGGACGACCGATGTGGCGTGGCGGGCGAATGTCTGCCTGCGACGCAGGAGGTTGCGGGTTCGATTCCCGCCTTGGGATAAATGTTTGTACGATCTGCAAATATTTATTCCGGGTGTTCTGGGTGTTTACTATGTAAAATAAAAAATATCTATGTATGTAATGTATTGGTCATCTAGTACATTGGGACTAGATGATGCTGTGTGGATTGTGGATTGTCCAGCAATATTATATTATTATTATGACTTAAATTACCGATAAGAAGAGACGTTATTGATAGCAAGTACCTACGAAAATCAAAGAAAACCCAGCAAGATTTGAGATAGATCTGACCCGAAACTGGATAGCACTGTGTTATAACGGGATTTTTCTGCGAGTCATCTTTTTATTAATTTGACCGTGGACAAGACCGTTTAACGGGACTGTGGCATATGACTCGGGTATATTGTTGGCTGACACAAACACAATAACCATGTAATCTGGCTTTAGATGAGAATGAATTAAATAAGACTAACGACATTTTAATTAGGTAGTAGATACAGAAATCATCATTATAAATCTGAAGAAGCTGGATATAAATCTCCCCTATAAGTTTCCAGAAAATATACTTTTGAATCTTTTCCATCCACCGGCTTCCGGCTTCTCGCGATTCTAACAATGACGTCGGTCCATCGGGTGGTGCTTCGTCTTCCGGTTCGTGGTTGCCATCCGAGAACCTTTATTCTCCAGCAGTTGTAGGTTGTACGTAGTTCTATGAGTTATTTGGCCTACCCATTGCCACTTTACTTGCTGATTCTAAGAGTTATATAAGTAGGTGACTTTTGGTCAACGACAACAAAAAATGTTGACGGAAAAGTATATACAGTAGGAATATTGTTAACAGTAAACCACCTACGAAACTATGTGGTTGAGGAATCGTTAACATATCATTTGGAAATCTATTAAGGTATCGGAGAGATGTATAAAAAGGTACGCAATTATGAAGGTGCCTTCATTAAATTATTTGATTTCCGTGTCGAGCGTCGTCATGTTGTTTTCGGTAAGTTTAGTATATTGGTTTCACGAATAGTTAAGAACTCGCTTTGGTGATCCTGTCATAAAATACGACCCCTCCTTTACCTTCCGTGGATGTTGTAAAAGGCAACCAAGGGAACTCACCAAGAAATCGACAGAGATCAGAGTCATCTCTGAGTACTTAACATCAAACTGCGGTTACCAAATCGCCTGCCAAACAAAACCATGGCATCATGGTAGACGTTTTCATCCTGAACTCACTACCGTTTTGTGATCGCTACAATGTAGGAATTCTCAATCCATCTGAGCTAAGACTAGCTTGAGAGAGACTTGAAAATAACCAAGCCAGATCTTCACTTTTCTTTAGGTAGGTACCTGAACTCACTACCGTTTTGTGATCGCTACAATGTAGGAATTCTCAATCCATCTGAGCTAAGACTAGCTTGAGAGAGACTTGAAAATAACCAAGCCAGATCTTCACTTTTCTTTAGGTAGGTACCTATCAGCCATATGTGGCAGTCAACCGCTGAGTGCAAAAATTAAATAGTTTACGTATCGAAGATTGAAAGAATTGTCAACTTGTCTTAAATCTATCATAGAGCAAGAAAAGCTAAGTTTATTTATTTTTGTATTCAACAGGTGGTTGCTGTGTCTTGCCTCCTTGCAGTACAAGCTTCGTCTTTTGGTTTCTTAGGCTCAGGAATAGGCAGGGGTGGCGGTTTAGAGGATATTGGTAGGGGGAGCGGTATAGGGGGAATCGATCGGTCTGGAAGCGAGTACGGACATCGGGGAAGCGAAGGTGGCAGCAGTGGATATGGCTCCAGCGGGCACTCGAGAGGAGGTGGCTCCAACTCGTACGATAGGGGACATCTGGATCACGATTTCAAGAAGGTACGTATATTTTTAAAAAATATTATTTGAATTGTTTGTACTTAATTACAAGGTTGATGATGTCTGTTAAATAATTAAGACTATTGGATATCTTGGTTTTACTATGATAATGTCAGACCATATTGAACCAGACTCTGTGTGTTAATATAAAATATAGTAAAAGGAAAATATAGTAAAAGGAAAATATAGTTCCGGCTACGAACAAGCTATTTCCTAAAGAACTGTCTATTTCCAGGTGGTAGAGAGCCACGTTTCCGAAGGCCACGACTCTGGTCACTCTCAGGGGTACGGCAGCAGTGGCCATGAGCTCGGTGAGCATAGCCGCTACGGAGCCAATGAGGGTGGTTACGGCAGAGAGTACTACAACGATTTGAATATTTAGAAATCCTAGAAGAGGCAGGACGGTCAAATGACCACTTACGCCCGGTTCCAATATCTCACAAGTTGTTGCTTGTCGGATAAACCTTCATCTCATTGCTTAATTTTAGAGACAGTTTACGTCCATATTCTTAGGTTTACACTTATCAATGAAGTGAGAGTTTATCTGACAGGCTACGTAGGATATTGGAACTAGTCATTAATGGATATGTTACTATGATATTATCAAAGCCAAGATATTAATATTGGGTGTTCTGGGTATTTTATATGTATAATAAAAAATATGTATGTATGTATTGTATTGTATTAAGTATATCAGTCATCTAGTATCCATAACACAAGCTTTGCTTAGCTTGGGGCTAGATGATGCTGTGTGGATTGTCCAGCATTATTATTATTATTAAGTATAAGTTTTATTCTACTCAGTTTCTTAAAAACAGATACTGGGAAAACCGAAGCACACGGGCCTAAGCCAAGTGTACCTTATTATTATTATAATTTTCGGAAATTACAATTACCCGGGTTATTGCCAATAGTATCTTCTTACTACTAATATCCTTATTATAACTTAGTACGCCAAGTGTAAGTTAATGAAATGCACCGGGAGGTTTCCGGATAAACACAAAATCCGAGAGGTAAGTATAGATGAGCCATCTAATCAAATGACTCACCTGATGTTAAGCTGAATGTTTTTTTTAACTAAAAATGTAATAATTATTCATATAGGTATGCTAACACATTGCATCAAATATACAAAGTATTTTTGTCACTATCACTTCCATATCAAAACTAGTGACCCGTCCCGGCTTCGCACGGCTTTTAGTAAAGATCCCAATTTTTTTTAAAATATAATCCGGGGGATAGTGTAGCTTCCTAACGGTAAAAAAATTTTTCAAATCGGTCCAGTAGTTTCGGAGCCCATCCAATGCAAACAAATAAACAATGAAATCTTTCCTCTTTATAATTATTAGCATAGAAAAGAGATGGTAGCATACTTATTAGTAATTTTAGATAAGAGAGCCTTCAGCGACCTGTATTAGGACCATATAAGTGTTCAGTTACGGCACTTTTGTCCTTGCGAGATTAACTCACAGTTAGCGAATTAATGATACCTACTTATAAAGTGTCACGTCGACTTCGAAGTTGCCCAAAAATGCTTCCACAAGGTCCCATTTTCAACCAATATAGACGTAAATTGGCGCACAAGTTTTTCGAGTTATTTTAGTTTTTTTAGTCCATTTCGATTTTGATTGGGGGGGGGGCAGGGGAGGGTGGAATAGAAGATAAAAAGGGGAGAAGTTTACTGTAGCGTTATTTTTCGACGGATTTCAATCAAATTTGAGACTAAGGACTTAAATCACAGGATGTTAAGAAAAAATTCTTAAGAGGGAGAGTTGAAAGGAAAGAGGACGGATTTCAATTTTGGGAAAGGGGTAAGTGTCAATTATTGCAATAATTTTGATTAAGAATTAAGATTTTTTTTCTTCTGTGAGAACAGCAGACCACTAGTTATAGTTATGGATAGACCACTGTATCATTAATCGGTTTCAGAACATATGCACTAAAATAGTTCAAATCGCAAATCATGCACTAAAATGTATTATAACTTAAAACTTATATCCATAAACCATGCTAAAACTCATTTTCGATTACAAATTGCGTAACTTCCATCCCAACGATCTGTGCATTTTATAGCAATACGTACCTACCTATAAGTATACATATAGGTGTTACACGGTATTATTTTAGGATAAATTTTATCCCAGGAACATCCCCCGGGAAGACAAACACATTCCATGTGGGCACAAGCTTTATGTACTCGTAGTATGCTAGAGTGGTGATTAGTGACCGATAGATTCGGCTTCGGCCATAACTTAAGTTTGAGAATCTGTTATTCCAGCAGTGGAAGTATTTTTGAACGTTTATTGAATCAGGAAAGTTCGGGTTTACTGCTGTTTTAGTAATTTATTTCTTGGTTACTTCCAAGTACACTCAATTGGCCTATTGGTGAGCGTTGCAATGAAACTGGAATATATCAGAATTGATATAAGACGAGTCTCACTAGAAAATAATAGGTAAATATTTCTTTAATACAACCAACCAATAAAAGTTAATGTAAACAAACAAAAAATCCCTCACAGGTCACGCACGCTAAATACTTGCTTCATTCCTGCGTTCATCAACCTGAAGTATACCGAAGTTTCAGATTTGTGTTGATTTTCGGGCAGTTTTGAACGAAACCGAACCTTCGGTCGCACTCTAGGAATCGCACATAGCAATAGCTCTTCCATGATTGAGAGCAGATATTAAACTCAACAAACCGCAGTATTTGCTCACTCTGAAGTGTATTTGCCATTAAATAGAAGGATTTAGTAACTTACAAACCAGAACTGTTCGATTCATCCACTATCTGTGCGTTTGTTATGTTTTTACAGCTACAAGATTTAGATAAAACTGGCGCAATTATGACAGTAAAAGATGACATACAGGAGTGAGCAGAACTGCTTTTAGTCCATATTCTTTGGAGCAGAACACCTAGATGACGCAAAGGGTGACAATAAGGAATGGGAGATGAACTTTTGTTGTGCCGACCTCATTTTGTTTCGGCGTTAACGGCGGGAAGGTTTAAGTATGCGTTTTGAAGGGTCATAGGCAAGTACCACAAAAAGTCAAAAAGTATTTTAGCATTTTAATTTAAAATATTTTTAAATACGAGACACAGGTGCGTTACCAATGTAATGGCATATGCGCAATTTTTGAAGTACTTCTAATGCGACTTTTAACAAGGTTGCGTTAAACGTTTAACACCACGGAGGGGGTATGAAAGCACTGTTCTTTCTCTCTTTCTCTCATAGCCAGTTACGTTTCGTATATTAAAGTGTTACTTCAGTCGTGTGGTCTAAAGCACACTCGTTCTTTTTTTATCTAAATTTAAGCGTAACTTGACGCTTTAAGAACTTAGCATTTAAGTGTTCTTTTTTAATACGTGCGACATCCATGTTTTGACTCTTAAAATAATAATACATCTTCTGGTTAAGTAATTGTTTTTATCTTGTAGAGTTTATTATCTAGTATGCAGGCAGGATTTGGCATAGGATGTAGGACAGGACAAGATGAGGTAATGGAAACTGGAACAAACAATGGAAGAGATAAGACAGAGTAGATCCGACTAACGAAAATATCTTCTAAGAGTCCTCCAATTGTACTTAAATCATACCTGCAACAAAAAAAAAACACTGGTTAGTTACTAAGAACATATTCTCAAGTGACGATGTTCAAAGGCATCTTCAATTTATTGGACAAAGAAAACTGATCAAAAACACAACAATAGATTCGGATTTACGAGTTCAAAGCTGAATTTGTCAATTTAATGTTAAGAAAGCTTAGAGCTACTAATTAACGATAACAAACGACGGGGTCACCCATCGTGGGGTCACCAGAACAAATGAGACCAAAAACACAAATCCTCGAACCTCCCTACAAATTGACGTAAGTCTCAGATAACGCAATTACTTTGTCGGTAAACAAATTGGTCCAATTTCTCGAGAAAAATCTTGATACAAATCAAATTAATGCTGACTCACACAGCTTACTTGTGAATTATAATAATAATGCTGGACAATCCTCAGCTGAGCAGACCTTGGGTTATAGGTACTAGATGACTGATCATTACATATATACGTATTTTTTTATTATACACAGAAAATACCCAGAACACCCGGAATAAATATTCGCAGATCATACAAACATTTATCCCAAGGCGGGAATCGAACTCGCAACCTTCTGCGTCGCAGATAAAAGCATAAGTGTTTTTATTGTCCTGTAATTTAGATTTAAAAAACGAGGCCAAATCCAATAAATTAAAGGAATATATTCATAACCTCTGGGAGAGTAGCATTACCATATTTTATGACTCCGAATTGTTCGTCTTGCAATGGGGGGAGAGCTCTATGTCTAGTGTCTATGGTTTAGTGAACTTTTGAAACAGAGTCTCTGTTGTACCAGAGTTCACAGAAAGTCTATGGATGGATTTCTTTCTTTCTTTCTTTCAACGCTAGTTCCATCGTCTTCGGAGTCAATCCGGCTCCTTTTTAAGGAAAGCTAGTGCTATTACTAGTAGGGCTAAGATCGCTTGTGCAAAATAGAGACCTCTATGTATACCTGTGCTAAAATGACAGCGCAAAAAAGCATCACGTTCTGTCAAATGAAAATGTATCGCTATTAGTAAATTTGAAAGTCTTTTGTTTATAAATTATAACATGTGTACTAATAAAGTGTCAAGCGGGACATATCTTATCCGGTTTGTCATTCTTACGGCAAGAATTGTTTGGCCATTAGACCAGACATGGCATACTTGAAACAATTTTATTAAAAAACATCGTGAATTATATCAATCGATCTAGAATTTCTGAGATGTGAACAATGTGCAATGTGCATATTTTTGAGGTTAAACAAGCACATGAACACGGTCGGTCAGCGCGGTCGCGGTGATGTCATAATTTCCAGTAGGTACGAGTACGAGCTCGAACGAGCCTTGTTGGGATGGTATATCATTCCGTTGCGAAACGACCTATTGTAGTGCGGTCAATTTTGCTTTGCCTTTCACCACATGGATTTCAAATTTGAACAATAGTTTTAAGATATTATTATTACTGCTACATTTATTTTGCTACCTCCTGACATCCTCAAGGAATCTTAAGTGGGTACTTGGCATTAAGAGATCTGAGGGGGTATCTACCGTGCCTGAGGATTGAGTTCGTGAAGCTATTTATTTTATGGTTATAGTAATAGAGCTAAAAGTGCAAGGAAAAACGAGATTGTGTAGAACAAGTTTTCATTAACTAAGTTAAGTTAGTTAGTTAAGTTTTAGTTGACGACCGATGTGGCGCGGCGGGCGAAAGTCCGACTGCGACGCAGGAGGTTGCGGGTTCGATTCCCGCCTTGGGATAAATGTTTGTACGATCTGCAAATATTTATTCCGGGTGTTCTGGGTGTTTTCTATGTATAATAAAAAATATCTATATATGTAATGTATTGTATTAAGTATATCAGTCATCTAGTACCCATAACACAAGCTCTGCTTAGCTTGGGGCTAGATGATGCTGTGTGGATTGTCCAGCATTATTATTATTATTATTAACTAGGTACCTACCTTATATAAGTTAGTGAGCAGTCTTACAAAAACGCACTGAAGTTTCGCTCAAAACGTGCTAAGCTACATACTGGCAGGCACGGCACGTCGTATGCAAATGTCACAGTGGCTTCACGAGTGATTACTAGCCTGGCGTAACTGCACCAGCGACAAACTAGAAACACACAGGCTCACGGCAACCACTCACCACACTCGCTATAGAAGAAATATGAGCTAACAATAAAATGTTTTGTTATGAACTGAAGTATTACCTCGTAGGCCACGCTCGTTAGGAACGTGCCCTATGGTGCACTGCTCAGCGTCCATCAACCTGAGGCATACAGGTGTTAAGCCTATATGCCAAGTGCCTGTAGTTTCTCCGGCACAGAGACCTCTAATTTTGATGACTTCTAAGTAATTAATTATAGCTAAGGACATACGTATTTCTGTGATATTATATTTATATTTATGCTAAGATGGGCAGAAATCTGATATGTAATAATATAGATTTATTAAATAACAAAAGCAGGGTGAATTTTTAAAGCGACAGCAGATTCTAGTCTTTTTTAGAAGTACATTTATTACCTGGTTACATATAGAGACTACATCGTTCACTAGAATGAGCTTAGATAGAATTATAAGTACCATAGCTTAATCATGGTTACTGTTACTGAACTAGATAAATATTTCAAAGATCAAACAGGTACTTAGAATAAATTTTGAACTACATATTTTATATCAAATTGAAGTTCTTTATTAAACTTTATCTGCGTACTCACTGCGAGCTTAAGGGAGCGCGGGGCGTGAATACGTGATAAGGTTTGGAAAATTTAGATTCGATTTAAAAATGTGTTTCAAAAACTGAGTGAAACAGTTGGAAGAAAAACGATACTGAACCCTCAGGGGCGTGGTATTCGCGCTGCTAGTATTTTTACTTTCTTAAAGTTAATAAAAGAAATAAATTGACCAGTTCTCGCAGACAGTTACTAAGCGCTTACAAAATCAGAGGTCGAAAAGACTCCGGGGAGTTGATATACACTTCGATACCTCGAAACTATCGTAAATGATGCTAGTGATGTCGCACGCGACTTCATTTGCGTGAAATTATTTTAATACATACTTAAACTCAAACTCTTTATGGGGTTGAACTTCAAAAACTTCTTTTTTTAGGGTTCCGTACCCAAAGGGTAAACGGGACCCTATTACTAAGACTCCGCTGCCTGTCTGCCTGTCCGTCTGCTCATGAACCGTGATAGTTACAAAGTTGAAATTTACACTAAAACACTAAAAAACATAATAAAATAAATATTTAAAGGGGCTCTCATACAACAAACATTATTTTTTTCGCCATTTTTATTTTAGATAATGGTACGGAACCCTTTCTGTGTGGCCGGTTTTTTTTATTCGAGTTGCTGATGGAACAAGTAATTAGCCCACCTGATCTAAAATGGTCTTAAATCACTTGTAACATAGCAATGCCTCGCAAGTCACGCTCGCTATGAACGAGCTCTACGATGCACTGCTCTGCGTCCAACAACCTGAGCGTGCAGGTGTTAAGCCTCGTGTGGCTGCAATTTCACCGACACGCACCTGCACCATTGAAACCAGAACACAGCAAGCTGCTTGGCGGCAATAATAGGCATTGTTTCTAAGTTAAAGGACGGAATCGAACACCGCTTGGGAACTTCTAAAACTTCATCAGGTTTCTCAAAGTTATATCAGTTACCAACAGCTCAGTTACCAAATTTACTTTATGCTGAGACATTTCTCCGAAGTACAATATCGTAGTTAATTAAACGAATATTTTTTTTTACAAGAACGGACAATAGAGCTTATAAGATAGGTATCTTGATTTAAAATGAATTGTTTCTTTTAACTTTTTTTATGATGATACGTTTTATATTTTGATTCAGCTATCAAAACAGTATCAAACTTGAAAACGCGCTGCTCTATAATCTGGTAACTCTACCGAAGCCCAACTTTTACTAAGATTTTGTTATACTATAGCGTGAATACACGTCACACTTCAGAAAACTGGCTGCAAACCTCAATACTAAGCAACCTTTTTCCTATCGTCGATAAAACTTTTTCTACAGCTAAGTTTACTGGGATAAATAAGCTCCTCTTTTTTAAAGTAAAAGAGTTGGAAGTTTGCTCGATGCAAAATTGACATGCCCACTTTGTACTTCTTGTACGGATTTCAGAATTGGTGCCAACGCTGACGATGTGTTTACGAGCGACTAGTATTAGCACGCTACTGCGCTACTTGCGAGTAAAGTGCCAAATAAACTGTACAATTCATGTTTTCCATGTGTCGTTGCATAAGCAGTGTATCTAGGAGGGCAAGCATACTAACATAACAAATGCGAGATGTGGGCGATGTTTGTGGACTAAACACATGGACCAATCTAAATGAAAAGAAGGTCAGAAGTTCAAGATGGAAGACGCGTTGTATATTCACTAAAACAAGTGGTCCTCCAGTGGTTTCGCTTTTGTAATATTACTTCCTCACAATTTTCAACTGCCCTGCAGAATTTTTAAATACACTAAGACGTTTTTATTCATTTTCAGAGCCCTATTTTTTAATCATAAAATAACACCACCACTTTTACATATTACAAATAAGGTAATAACGAGCCGACAGTGTACGAGCTATGGGAATCCGAAAATAGGCTGGTTAGAACTTGCTCGGAATGACAGACTAAATAAATGAAAAAAGGCTTTTAGCGTGGACGTGGACAAATCGTTGTGCCAGGCAGGTTACCGCATTGCCTTTAACCTTTCTAGACACTGTTGTCGCTATACTTTCAGCAGTCTCATGCAGAGCCGCATCTAGGATGAAAGTTAAGAAGATATCAGCAAATAATTAACAAAAGAGTTACGTTTGCTGACATAAAAATTGTAAAATGAAATGCACGCTGTATGTAATTCTCTGATGTTGTAGGCCTCCTTTAGAAAGTCAAAGGGGAGTAGTCAATGTCACTTTTAAAAAATAAAATAATGTTGCTAATTGAAGTAGATGTTCTGGCCAGCTTTTAACATATTAAATTTATAGGCCACCTAACACTAATGAATGTATATGAAATGGGAGCATATTATAGTGGCCGATCAAAAAAAGGCGTATGTGATAATGCGTATATATCTCTCTCTTGCCGTGAAGAAAACCAGAGTGGTCAGGAAAATAATCCGGCATACATGGTCAGCCCCATAGCGCATTAGATCGTTGCACACAGGTACGTTGCGTATCATTTCTGGCTTTATTGCATCTTCGTAAAATCGTAAAATATGAACAGCCAGAGAGTACAGAGACCACTGAACCTCCGTAGGTCGTTTCGGTCGAGACAGTTTAAATTTGTAATCATTTCAAAAGAGACCCTGTGTTCAGGGACGGAGATAAGAGGTACCGTACGTAAGAGGCTTTACGCCCGTCTGGGGTTCATTATTTGCTGGTAATTTGCAGCAATTAAATCTTGAGAGTTTTTGCATAGAAATTACAAGACATATTTTAGTAGCAATTTAACTTGTACTAGCTAGTTTTTTAATTTTAAGAAATTGCTGTCTAGAGGCAGTAACCCTGCCTTTCAAGGTTGTAAGTTCGAATAGATCTTGCACCAGTGATTTTTTCTTTAGGAAATAAGTATATATTAGTAATAAGTAAGTAGTAAAAGTAGATCATATTTAGGAGAATTGCTGAAACTTAAAACTATGCTCATATTAATTAAGGCTAAATAAGGCTTTACTTATCCGTGTCTAAAGGTAGGTAGAGGTAAGATTACAATCTTAGGTGAGTGTAAGGTATAGATAGATATCTTGTTTCGACTTCTAGATGTATGGTTTATGTGGCTATATCTTGTATGATTGGTAGATGTTATTATTTTCGAAATTGTTTTAGGTATCTTTACATTTATGGTAATTTTTACACAACGTCCTCTAGCCCCAAACTAAGGATAGCTTGTACTATAGGCATCAGATGACTGATAAACTACTTATATACGTCTATCAATACATCTGTAGGTATGTCTATTGTGCATGAGGATTAGATGTTTTTTTTATTTATTTTTGGTCCTCAATAACGTGCATGAGCCCAGCTCGGACAGAATAATCATCTTTGAACTATTTGCAGATTTTTTAGTTCCATGAGCTTTATAATTTACTGTGGAACTAGTGAGTATGATCCTATTATGCAGCTATATATAGAACGGCCTCCTTGCTAAACTTACTACCTTGAAACATTGTAAGTTAGTTCGGTAAGTGTTCCGTAATTATTTCATCAATCAATCCCAGATCAGGTGTTCCATGTCTGGGAGGAGCTTAGTGATGAATTAATCATCTTGTCTCCAACGATCCCGCTCATGCATATTGAAGACTGTACCTATATTGACACACGGTAATGTACACTGATGAGATTCACTTTTAATTTAGCCCATGTCATTTACCGAGATAATGCTCTCAGTTAAGTATTCTGGTTTCCTTTGATTTTTTCTTCTATCAGGGAAGACGGAGGCGACCAGTGCACCTGACAACCTTACTCCAGAACAGAACACTTTGGAAATTAGTGGTTAAAATCAAAATTTAAAGCATATATTCACACAGAATGCGACGCAATAATGAAAGAATCAACGAGCATCACACTCCAGTTATTTCACAGCAATAATGAAGCTCAGTACTACTTGACTTCAAAAGCTTCATAAATATTCCTTGAGATTTACATAAAGCAAAATAATGAAGCTATAGTTGCTTTGATCCCCACGGTACAATTACTTGAATCAATTTACTTCCATTATACACTCCAGTGTTTATTTAGTCGACCCTCCAATTTGTAGTAATGACGGCAACGAAGTCAACGAAGACGTCTTATCTTGTCAACGGCCTAAGCCCTAAATAAACTAAAGGGGGGTCAAGCTTAGAATTTGAATTTCATAGTTCGCTTTTGATATTGGCGTAGGTCATCTGGAATTTGTTCAATTGAAATAACAAATAACCTGAGGTTTAAAATGGAATGGGCGATAGAAAGGCGCAGACCGCATTCTTGATTTTAATGGAATCAGTACTAAGCATAGCTTATATTGGAAAATCCAGTAGGTACTTCAAGCGTGAATTCTGTTGCCATAATCATATTTCAGTTCTCTTATTTTTTATATACGACATGCTGCTGATGGAACAGGCAGATGGCCTACCTGTTGTTAAGTGGTAACCATCACCTATATATAACAAAGCGTTGTCTCGCAGGTCACGTTCATTGAGAACGTTCCTTACGATGCACTGCTCTGCATCCTTCAACCTAAGGTACACAGGTGTTAATCCTGATGCACCTGTAATTTTGTTTCTTTTTAAAAAAAAGACACATCAGTCATCACTCTCTCGCAAATGTCGCAATCAGCGCTTTTAAGTTGAAGCTTGAAACAATCGTGATTTAAATTAGTTTCACAAGTCAAAGAACCCTGAACTTTGACATGTGACAAAGACCTATTAAAGCAGACTTAAGGCTAACGCAAAGTCTAACTTATTCGATTAAGTCCAAGAGGTCAGTTTTGCTTTATAAAAATATCTACCGTAGAAAGTACCAACAACAAAGCAAAATGGTTTCAAAGGAAGCAAATAGGTGAAGGTATTAGTTCGCATATAGCGAGCGGTTTTATGATTATACTATGCAGTTCAAGGCGGTTTAAAAACTGAATAACTAGAACAGCTATTGAGGTGAAGCAGGCCTGAACTCAGAACCGATAGTATGTATTTAAAAGCTTGGTTTTTAGAGAAATGTCATTGTCAGGTCAAGAGTATCTTAAACAATCAACGTGAATAGGAAGAATGTAAGAGCAAACGAAACTTAAAATAATATAATAATTGGCCAAGTACGAGTCGGACTCGCGCACGAAGGGTTCCGTTCCATTATCTATAATAAAAACCGGCCATGGGCTGGTGACAGACAGACGGACAAACAGACAGACAGCGGAGTCTAAGTAATAGGGTCCCGTTCTATCCTTTGGGTACGGAACCCTAAAAACAGGATTGTTTTGAGGACAGGCGAGATCTTATATTATGTATGTGAATTGTGCTACTTGTTTTATTTTGGTCATCTAAACGAGCACGTATTTGTATTTATAACCAAGTGTTGATTAAGCTCTCATCTCGTTACGTGAGTACAAAAACTTTGAGACAAACTATGAACGTCTTCAGCGATTAGTTTTCAATTCCTCAGCTGCAATTAGTCACACATGCCACGTCTTTACGGCTGGATCGTTAACCTAATAACCTAGCAAACGTGAGACAATTTAGTTCATAGATTGATAATAGTCCGGCTCGAAGAACCAATAGCGGATGGAACTAACTTGAATTTATAATTTTTGCTTTCGAAAGAACGCCTATAGGTGCTAAGTTTTTTTTTATACTTGCTGATTGAAAAACAGATGGTCTGATCCTAATTGGTTAATATCACCTATAACAAAGCATTCTTTAGAAATATGACTACGAGTGCACTATGGTGCACTAATGGATATGATATTTCCCCGGGCGAGCTCTTCATTAAGAGATCTACTACAACTAAACTAGCTTATTTCTTGTAAGGGCAGGCAGACTTTACGGATTATCACTTACTACGATCCTGAAATACCCTTCTCCTCCTATATTCCTCTTTTAGTCACTCTCATAACATTTTTTATAAATCCTCGTGGGTATAAGGCTGCTCTATTTCTAGTGACTCTACTATTTATTAATTTTAGTTCCTTAGGAAAACGAGTGATATAAGTAATACCATTCAACCTTTTCGCAGAGTGAAGTTAGATGAGCTTGCTTGTTCGATAAGAAAAATAAACAATGAGAAAGGATAAAACAAAAAAACGTAAAACATAAATGAATTTCAAAAAACAAATAGTCTTAACTAAAAACTAAAGAGAATGATCATCGAACCAGTTTTTGGTTAAAAAACCTTTCAAGATTCGGTGAATTTTAAGCAAAAATGTCTAGTTTAGTTAAGGGATGTTAGAGAAACATGAAAATTAAAGTTTACAAATGTACTTTCTTATTTTAAACAGTTATCTCTTACTTCTATTCGACAAATTTAATACGTGGATCGATAAACTGGTAAACGAGACTAGTTTCTGGATCTCGATTAATCTAAGCGATTCTAGAATAGTCTAGACTAAAGGTAACCTTATCAAGTCGTTCGATATCAAACACGATGGCTTCAACTTCAATAAGTAGGTAGCAGTTTTCTGTTGTTTTGCTATTGACAGGAAAACTTTAATAATAGAATTATTCGAATTTATAGAAGTCTAATAAGTTAACGACTGTAATCCCTAGGCACGGTAAATATCATTTCGGCACTCTTTCATCATCTTTTATCATTTTGGTACGCAAAATCTATAAAAAAGGATGTAACTAAAACTTTCCAAGTCATGATACGGGACCAGTAAGTATATACAAAATTAATTTTGACTTTAATTGTATTCTTTGAAAATATTTATTTTGGCGAAATGACTTAGAAAATTGTATTATTTATTGCAAACTAGCTTCCGCCTTTGGGTTTCTCGTGTTGTAGCCCGATATGCTGTTCTAGGATATCGATTATAACTATTCCAAGTTTCATTCTTGCGCGTGATTGAGTCACAAGCCTCTAAACTTTGGGTCTAATATTAGAAGGATAGAATTAAAAATAAAAGTTTGCAGAAAATAAAAGTTTATGCTGAACATCTCATCTCCAGTCTCAGTTATTCCATAATCCCGCATAACAGTTGGGCTTTATTTACGCGCAGGTAAATAGCAACTTGTTCCTAAACTGCGTTTAAGTCTACACTTGCCTTAATGAGGCTTGTTCCCTACTTTCCACCTGGGTTACCTTGTACAGGTTTGAGATTTATGGTACATACTTGCCCGCAACCTCGTTAGTTTCCATGGTGCTAATATATTTTCCAGGAATAATAAGTATCGTTCGTCTTCATGCAAGCTATCTGACTTTCATAAAATCTTTAAACTGTGAGAACATATATATGTATGTTACGAATATGTACCACATATCTTGTAGGTGGAACATACGGATGACCCACCTGATGTTAAGTGATCAACCATCATAAAATTAGAATTACTTATACAATTTAAATATTCGACGCTACCTGCCTTTAGAGTAGGGTTTACCTAGCTTTTCATCAGCAGAAATAAGTCCACTACTGAACTATAAGCCCCTCCCCCATATTTGGGAGGGTTTGCCGTAGTCACCACGGTTAGCAGGCGGAGTTGAACTCGTAGTATCGGTGGTATACACTCAGGAAATGCTGCTACCCATCTCTTGGTGTGTTCCCTTGGTCGCCTATAACAATACCCATAGTAGTTGATGGAAGGTCTCCATTCCAGGCCGGAACCACCTACCTACCAGGTACCTTGAAGAACATGATCTTAATTAAGTTGTCCCGTTTTATAAAAGTCTCATGTTTCAGTCATTTTATTTAAATAGCTCGAGCTGAGAAAGGCCAAGCTTTTTGTTTACGGCTGCGAATTTTAAGAGCAAAAATATTTTTCTGGAAAGTCTTTAGCATTAATGGTGTTATAAAATAAACACGGACCTCAAATTTGCCATTTTTCTCCAAGCGCCTTACGAATATCTAGATTCAACTTTAAAAAAATCCATTTTATTTATAAAATGTAGTGTTCTAGCAACGACGATAGTCTTGCAACTTGTCATGTATTTCCATACGTGACAAGTTGCAAGCTTATCGTCGCTGCCAACTACTGCAAAAGTGGGTATATACCAAATGTAATATCTGAACGACCACTGACTACCCCTCTTAGACATCCTCGAAGAATCTCGAATAATTGCTAAAAGATCTGAGGAGATATCTATCGTACTTGGGGATTAAAGTCGTGATGCTATTTCTACCTATATCATTACTCTATAAAATGAATGAATGAAAATGTTTATATTCGTCACAAATGCTGGTGATAATTTTAAAGACATGACTTAACGCAGACATTTGATTAAACCTCACATAAACTGGATGGACATTAACGAAACCAGATACAAACAACGTTCAAGCTAGCAGACTATCCAGTCACTAAGTCAAGGTTAAGTAATCAAGAAGACTAAAAGGGCTTGTGTAAACTTTGCCGATGTAAATTTACTACAGGAGGTACATGAGGAAAGGGACCTTTTCTGAAATATCCAAGTACAAATCCTGCGTGAAAATGACCGCAATGCAACATGAAAATGTACTAAAATAACATGTTACTGGCTACTGGGACATTGTATTGGCGAGCCAAGGCCGCTAGCGGGTCAAGTGGCCATAGCCTGCTGGCCGGTGCCCTAACGAGGCGGTTCGACTCACATCCAAGACGCCCTTCCAAGACCATCTGCGGTTTTATGGATCTTAAGATCTGTGGGATACGCAACATCAAGTAACTGCATTGTGTAACTTAAGACATTAACAGTAAGTAGTTCGAACTTATAGATTGTTTGTTTTTTTTAATACAACTTGCTGATTGACCAAAGTTTATTGCCCATCTAATTTTAAGTGGTCACCATCACCAAGCATTGCCTCGCAGGTCATCTTTGTTATGAACGTGCCCTGCGATACACTACTCTGCGTCTATCAACCTGAGGCATACAGGGTTAAGTCTAAAGTGCCCGTAATATCACCGGCATCCCCACCCCTTAAACTGGAACACACAAAGCTTGGCGACAGAAATAAGCATGGTGCTAGTACTTACCCGTACGACCCCTTTACTAAGAGCTCTACTACTACTAAATTAAATACAGATCAAAGACAAGTATTATACTAGATTTTCTTTAGCAGTTTTGAGACAATCCTTAGTCGAATTTAAAGAATCATACATACTATGCACTTTCAAATAAATAATCATCCTTTCAATATTCTCATCCAAGCCTCAGATGCTAATTCTAGGAACTTAACTAATTTCACAATAGATAAGTATAGATTAGATGAAGGCTCATATGACAAGCAACGATTCTTAGTAATACTAACATCGCTTAAGATATAAGAAATAGGATATTAGAACTGGGTATTAGTCAACAACACTTAGGGAACATCAGGAATGACATCATAATAACAGTGTCGTGAGTTGTTTGCCCAAATTATAATGGTTAGCGATATCCAGCCTCGATGTTTGTCGGTAAATGATTGTTTAATGTGTTGATTCAGATGACGAAAGACACTCAATGATCGCTCAATTTATAGTGATGATATAATTTAAAGATTTTTTTGGCAAGCGCTAAAACTTGTTAGTTTGTGTGTGAAATCAATTTTATCTAGTAAGCATTTGTACGCGTGTCCAAATTAACAATGAAAGCCATGAACACTGCAAAACTATTGTTTCTCGAACTTAAGTGTTTCTTTAGTTTGATAACAATACTTATTGACACTTGACGAAGGACTCGCCAGATCAACATTTCTCTTTTCTGATAAATGACCTCATCCAGCAGGTGGTTACGGGGTAATTTATAGAGATCAAAGTGCATTTATATGAAAACGAGCGCTGTGTAAAATGTAGCGGTTTCTGAAAAATATAGAGTTTAAATAGATAGTTTACCTATATCTACGTCACCTACCATGAATATTTGTAAATCCTAAAGCAAAACGCATGAATCTAGGTATCTATGGTTTAGCTTTTTTTGAATTAAAACTGATTCATCGAGAACGCACTTACGTTGTCGTTGGGTTTAGTACAAAGTTGTCACTATTCAACTGTTTCCGACCGACCTATCTCTTTCAATCTTTGCTCCCGTAAATCCGAGACTTCAGAGATTCTATCTCCATCTCCCAATCAGACTTATCAGCGACAAGTCCACGTCTCATAAATCAGTGTCTTGACTAGCGAGAGAAAGGCTAAAACCAGTTGAGCCTGTTTAATCTGATTACCGATAATGTCCTGGCGCGGCCCAGCACGGGATTATCTCTTTAAACCGGCTGGATCACGCCCGCCGGCCTGTTACTGCACTCGGGGGAAATTAGCTGTTCAACTACTGTTAAAGGATATAGATGATGATGTAATGCTTCTGTTTAGTTCTGAAGTGAACTCAACAAACATACATTTAAACGTACGATCTGTTCGGACGAATTATCAAGGTAAAATATTCAGTAGCGGAACTCCTGTTGATGATGATGAATTTGAGTTTAAGTAAAATTATAGATTAAGAAATATTTGCGGTGTTCATCCAAATTGATGTTTTAAAACGCAAATAATATAGTGCAGTGTTTTGTTCGATAACTAAAATTCAACGCTCTGCAACCTATCTTTGCTAAGTTCAAAATCGGCGAGCGAAACACCCTGTAGATAGGAATAGCAGTAATCATTTGCTGCAATGAAACGAGCGAGTCCGCTGTGATTACCGTAGATTGGTATTTTTGTGCTGGGAATATAAGAGCCATTTTATGGAAGTATTTTATCACAATAGAGGTAACTAGTATACAGGTTATTTATCTTTGTAAAATAACATTAATTTTGTTTCTAATAGATGGTTTAAAGTGTTGGTGTTGCAAGCTTTTTAATTTCTTTTTTAGACGATAAAACAAAGATTATTTCGTATTCCTTTTCTTACTGAAGCTTTTGCGAAATTGTTCACTGACGCTTATTATTCGCATATTAAAACAGATAATTTTATTGGGCAGAGGTCTCCTTCTTCTTTTTCTTGACACCAATTCTTCTAGTTTTCTCTACGTTCCTGTACATACATAGCCTTATGAATGTATGATATGCACCTATTCATTATAATAATAAAAATGCTGGACAATTCACACAGCATCATCTAGCCCCAAGTTAAGCATAGCTTGTGTTATAGGTACTTGATGATTCATCATAATAGGGCTCGCACCACAGGTAGATGTACTTATCAAAGCTCAAAATCACCAGGTGTTTTACGGAAATGAAACCTAACCCCACCTCGGCCAGGCTGCCTTGCCAGCTACAGGCTTGAACTACACATCACACACATACACATTAGTACCACCAAATCGAAACACACCTTTTCATAGTTTTTCATAACACATCACTCTCTGATCAAGGAAACATAAAAGCTGTGACAGGTGCAAGCGAAAATGGTCATTAACCTTTCAGAAATAAGTGTTAACCTTAAATGTTTCTAAACGCAGGTTTCAAAAGGTCTGAATATAAGGTTCAGACAGAGGTTCGAGCGAGAATGATCGTTAATCCCTCGAAATAAGCATTGCTTCAACCTTTCGCTTAGCGAGATCCAAAGGCTTGGCAGGCAAATAACATGTTTTTATTCGTATTTTATTGCAGGGCCGTGGTTGAATAAGTCGGACCCTTGCTTTGGCATGAATATGAATGCTTAAGGAGTTGGAGTTGAGTATATTTGGACCGATTTTGTTTAGGTTATTGCTTGACTGCCAAATGAGAGATCCATGCGCTGCTTTACGGACTTTTATTTTCAGTCTAGATTACTTGAACCTTTAAGAGAGTAGCTTACATCATTTTACTGGTTTCTCAATTGCTTTCTTTATGTAACTTTTTTGATTGAAGTAATGTCACCTCAAAATATGTTGAAAGACTCCTCATTAAGCACCAGGCCAGACGAGACTAGCTCCAAATGCCTCAGAGGAAGAAGATGAGATAACAACTGTACCTAGTAAATCATACACCTACAAGTCGTGAGCCTATTTCTTTCATTTTTTATCTTATTGACCTTCTAATCCCACGTGCTAACTCCTCAATTACCTAAAATAAAAAGTAAACACTATAAAAACACAACTCACAAAAGTCCTCCTCCAAAGATTCCTGCAATAAATCATCGAAGCAGTCATCATGCGAACGATATCGAATAAAGATACGCAGCTAAGAATTGCAGCAATAAATATTAAGTTATTGAAGTGTAGAAACTCTGAGTGAAGTTGGCACGGTTTCGTGCTTTCGTGGTCGTACAACATCTGGAGTACATAGATAGGACCTGTACTACTCTTTGTTAATATTATATCTTTGTATGACCTTACTAAAACCTCCCAGACTTAAAAGATTCCTACTACTATGACAGCTATTCATAGCAAAGCCTGTCCGTGTTATAATAACCTTTAGCTTACAAAAACTGCCAAGGGATTCATTAAAGTAACTAATTATCATCCACAGCTGTTTTTTTTATCATCCACTCACTGTTGGATTATTACTCTGCTAAAGTTGTCTCACCATCAACAGATTCATTTATATTTTTATGCAAAACATTTATATCAGGAGCCAAGCAGCATTCAATTTGAGTTTCGATAGTTATCACAAACCAACAAGCTCATTTGCAAGCGATATCGTATACAGATGGCGAAATTCTGCAGTCGGAAATTCGATAGCACTAACTGGTGGAGTTGGCACGTTACATGCGTCCGTGCTGGTACAAGAGCTGGAGTTACCTGTACCTACTCTATTTTTCATATCGAGGGCGCCTGGTTCGAAACCGCATGCCTCTATGCACCGAAGAAAAGCAGAGTTCACTTAGCCGTAGAGTCTATAGACTGAGTGCTAAGGGTAAAAGCTCGATTAAATCTTCATTTATAACTTGATGAAACATCACGTTCCGGGCTTATAAGCTACCTAGTTGAAATTTGACGAAAACTCGACTCCATAATATTTGCATTATTATCTCATCCGGGTACTCGAACGCTTATGTTGATATGAAAGGCTTTTTTCGCTAAAAAATTTTAGATTAGTTGCCTGGAGCCAATTGCCTTACCATGACCTCATCATCACATTATCTGCTTAGTCGATTATCGACGTTCGACATGATACATGCTAGGTAGTAGTATATTCATTCAAAGGTTTTATTACTATATGATAAAACCTCTAATATCCATTATTGCAAAATATGAATCAGAACAGAACGCATTCTACGTGCAAATAAAACGACAGTATAATGTTGATGAAAAAAGCGCTCATTTTGTTCAGTTTGGTACCGAAGCTCGTATTCATTGTCGACCCAATTTTCAGTTCGATCAGAAAGAGATTACTCGTTGCCGTTGTTCAAATACCTAACATACAGTAGGTATAGTAGTATGTACAGAGTCGATTGGATATTCATCGCCATTGAGCTGAAAAATATAAAATGTATATTTTTTTCAATATCCGAGTGGAGTTACGATGAGCAAATTGTTGCAACAAACAAAATGGGTTGAAATATTAACAGGTATATTCACAACATTGTTATATACAGAACATACTAGATTATTCTGTGCCATTATCTAATTGAAAACTGTTGAATTTCAACGATGTTTGAAGGAATAATAATGTTTTGAATAGATAACTAATTATCTATACGACTCGATCTACATAGAAATCCGAAAACGAACACATAAACATGTAATAATTCAAACGTTAAACCTGTTTTCTGTATCTCAGCGATATGTGTACGACTATAATGTTAAATATTCCGATGTTCAAAGTATTAGCAGTATTCTAAATCGATACGATTCCAATCCGAATAAGCTATTAGAAACCCACTGCAATATCCCAAATAGCATCCCTCCCTGCATATGGAAAGCCGAAATTATACTTCCATAAGTAAAATACGGTAAGTCGTTGCTAGGCAACATAATCCTGAAAATTCCCGTTCAAGCCTTGGAATTGGCACTGGAACGGTCGATCGGAGAGTACTATACTATACTAACTAGTATTCGTATGAGCCATGAATATGCATCCTGATTTAATGGCCGTGCTCCGTAAACTTTCGGAAATTTCTGAAACGTCGGGTTGAGCACTGCAAACTGGGAAGTGCGGTGCAGCGAAATTATGCATTATTTTCCACCAAAAGTATCATTTGGAATTGGATGACAATATTCTAAAAGCCCATTATAAGATAATTCATAGAACTGATTGAAAGTAAGTTTAATACTAAGTTTCATTACAAAAGGACTACTTAAGTGGTCTAATCTAATAGATTAGTGGTATGGTAAAAAATTAAAACTTAGAATTTGTAATTAGCAAAGGACGAAATTAAAACTTAATTATGAGAAGCCGACCGTTATCATCACTGGTACGGCACAAAGAGTTTTAGTTTGTTTAGTTTGTGTAAAAATAACTTTACGCGGACGAAGTCGCGCACGTTTTGCTAGCACTGTATAAAACCTAATTCTATCGCCAAGCGTTACTGTTCCGGTTTGGAGGGCGTGTGCCCGTGAAGTTACACATACAGACACATGAGACGTTATACCTGCATGTCTCAAGTTAAGACGCAGTGTGCATCGTAGGGCATGTTTCTAAAATGCGCGACCAGCAGTGACTTTTTATAGTTTATCGTTTAACAAGTTTTTTGTAAAAAGTGCGATTTTCTGTTTATATGATTTCTTCATTGTCTGTTGCGCATACTAAATTAATAACACATGATACTAATTTAACATGCGCAAATAGTAGCACCACCATCCTGTAAGTTAGTCGCCCGTTCCGTGACCGGCATGACTTAAGTTTTAGCATCTAATCTATTCTATGAGCTTATAAAGGCTAGTGTAGAGTTTAAAACTTAGAATTGTGAAATGGTTAAAGTATTGATGGATAAACATTTCGTTTCTGGAATCAGTGGGGAAATTCCAGAACTATTATAGCGTTTTATGCTATGCTATGAATTTACTTGCATAAAAAAAATATAAAGATTACATAATATAAACAGAGGAACTTGGAATAGAACGCATTAGTCATCAAATTGCCAAACGAGAAAAGTGAAGTTTCAAATTTCGCGCAGAAAGTTGGACATTTTGAAGGAGTGGTCTGTCTACCATTGCCTGTCGAGCAGACCCATAGAGAATAACAAATAGGCACTTAGAAACTTTGCTTTAATGAAATTTCCCCGAATTCCGATACCTCTGAATCTCGCCCGAAGATAAAATCCTTCCGCACATCAATTACGAACCCTCCCAAGTACTCCCAGCATGAAGATAGGCCGGTTTCACACTGACGCACCGCTAATGTATAGGAAGCTTTATCCCTGTAGGCTTCATCATATTGAATATGCCTCGAATGCTTCATTAATCTGCACTCTTTGTTCATCGTGCGTGCCATTGGTCCTTATACTATCTGCGTGGTAAGGTCAGTGCTCTGGTAGATTATTTGAAACTAGAACAAGGACCTTGCTATTGAAAGTGGCCCAATATATTATATGGTAAGAGACTGATTGCGGCTCGCGCTCTGCTGACCAGTCTTCCTTATCAGACTAGGAGGAATGAAACAGGTTGGGATGAACGATAGACTTCTTAGATCATTTGTGTTGCTTATGGAAGTTCAATGAATATACGCTTTAATATAGGATCAGCCCACTCAAATACGTTTAATTTGCCGATTAATCTGAGCGGACACGTTCAGGTCTGATTTAGGAGACCTACACGGCCTACAACAGCCGTTACCAATAGTAAATACCGTTGATAACAAAAAAACTAAAGTCACAACCACGACGTAAATTTTTCTACAAAATTTTTCATTGAAACCTGTGTCGTGGATTTTAGAAAGTACGAGTGCCATCAATTTAACCTCGTGCAGTATAATACAACACCCAAACTCGGAATGAATTGTTAGTTATTCCCGGCAAAACTTGCATGTTACAAATGGCACTTTGGCAGGTCATGCAAACATGTCCCGTAACGAGAATTTAACCCAAATTAACTTGTATCGCAAGGCAGCTTAATAAAGCTCATTTTATAATTTGCAGTTTACATTGTACTATTTCTATGTATGTGCATTTTAAATTATCTGAATAATTTACTAGTTATACCTACCTCTTAATTTAAATGAATTATTGGACTACATTGCAGCCGTGTTTTTTGACAACGCTCTCGGCATCATCGAATCAAACCGGCCTGAGTTGATTATTTCAATGAGAACCGTCACCTGTTGCGGTGCGGCCTGATGAGAAGCGGCTTAAATTTCAATTCGCTAGCATTTCACAACTTTGTTTTCTTTAATTTGCAACATTGAATATGAAAACATAATGTCTGTATCTTATCAGTGCCAATTAAACTAAACCGGCTGGATCAAGCGATGGATTTGCTCTTGCCTTAAAGATCTTTAAGAATCAAAAAGGTTTATCTAAATGGGGTCATTTCTAGAAGAATGTAGTGTTTGAATATTACAGTTCTGAAAATTCATGTTTCAAACATGGATTTTCAGTACAACTCCTTTAAGTTTTGCCTTCTCAGTTTGATCAAGGGTCCTCCCCGCGATAGTTTGTCGGGAATTGAGTACTTGTAACAATTTCGTGTTCCTCTGTGGTTTGTAATTGGATAAATTCCCATCAGTAAATTGAGTTTCACGAGGTTCACGTTGATTGATGTTGGAAATTGATGAATCCTCTGGTTACGTAACTTTGCAGCTTGAGCGAATTTGGGTTGCCTTAAGTCTTCATGCAAATATTAGTCAGCTGGCTCTTGGAAAACCAACAGATTCACTCAAACTTACATCGTATATATTCACTATTAAAAGCTTCTGTAAAATGTAATTTTTTTCTGAAAGTACGTAAGTATAAATGAATAAATAACTTTTTCGCAAAGTGTTAATAAAGATTGATTACTCAGACCAAGTCTTGTGTTGCCCAAAAGTTTGAAGCGGAAAATTAAACAATACAGCAAAGTTCCTTTATCTCGAACATTTACAAAACAAAAACTTATTAACGTTTGTAATTTACAAAGAGCTCTTAGGATTCAACCGTAAAGTTTGTGAGTTACATTTTTCCAAGATGGCCATAAAATGTGTTTAAATGCCGAAGTTAATATAGTTAGGAACCGAGAACAACCAGTGATAATGTAACCCCTAAAGATTACATTACTGTTGTGGCTGTTCCAAAGTATGAACAAAATCTATATTGAGCTTAATTACATGCTAAACTTACCGACGATGACGTGCGGAAAATCAACTCTGCGCATTCACTACGAGTATGATCGAAGTCGTTGAGTAAAATAGAGCGAGCCATTTCAGCAATCATCCACTCAGTTGACCACAGAAATTATTTTGGAAGCGGAAAGGGGCTTTGACAGTCGGTTTATTTTGACTGTATACTACTAAACTTATCTCTTGTTTTGGTTATTTTTTGATCACATTGCGTCATTGGTGCATAAAAGCTCTGAAATGGACTTTGTGACTAATAAATAAATATAATAATGACATACATTTGACACAGCGTCATCTAACCCTAAACTATAATAATAATAATAAAAGTTAATAGGGTTCCGTACCATTTTCTATACTGATCTGATTGTAACTGTTGTTGCAATTAGAATCCTGTTGCAAGTGTCAACTTCCTGGTTATACAACTCAAATGAGATAAACTGTATCTGGGTTCTTGGGTGCGTGTCACAATAGTGATTGTTCTCTTCTCTTAGAATGTACATATTGTTTATGGTTCTGCTATTATACTATGTGTTTTTAAATGCGAAGTGATTCAGGAGTGACAGTTTTTTCCCCAACTTTCCGCTACAGAGTGGGAGTTTTTTGTTGACTTGCTACACTCGCTACGACCAACTCCAGTAATGGCGTGCTTGAAATTCTAAATGTTGCTTTTGTGCTTTCGCAGTTTTTCGTGTTTCAAATCGAGGTTTTTCAACTATTCCCCTGGTATTTATGCTGTTGGTTAAAGTTGCTCTTTGTGTAATGAACAAATAGCTTGGGTGACATTATGAGCAACTTAACATGGCTTGTATTGTGGTATTTGCGCAAAAATAATGTTTATTTAGAACTTGGAATGGCTAAAGGTTTAACTTTAATACTGTCACTTCGAAATGTATTTTATTTTTATTTCGAAAGCGCTATCTTTTAGTTTTTTTTATTTTAAGGGTCTCCTCCGACCTACGTTTTCTAATTTCTGCCATGACATGACACTTAAAATGAAATTGCTTCGGCTTTGCCTTGGTGTTTACAACGCCCGGTCTAAAATGTGCAAAAAACGCAAAAAAGAAGAGTTTTATCAAACCAGTTTTTTGCAAATGGGTACAATAGACTATGAAAACGGATCATTACTAAGATTTTCTTGACAATTATAAGTCTACCTGATAAAAAGGAGAAAGCATCCAAATAACAGTGTTTTAATATGCGTCTTTAAGTGCGTAGTTCGAGCTAGTTCATGTTAGTGAACGGTGTTACGAACGTAGAAGTATTATTGTTAGCATATCGATTAAATTTTCGTCGTCAGTCACAGGTCTTTTTAAAAACAATACATCACAAAAATATTGACAAGCACCAGTGTAACGTGATCACGTTCGATCAGGGTATCAAGTTGTTGTCCAAACATTTGGTGCTATTTACCGCAGTTGTTTGTTACATGATATTATTTCACCCTCTCCTATTAGAAGAGTTGTTTACGCAGAGATATTCAACCGAGTTTTGCGGTTAACTAATGGACGGTCCGCATGCAATGGTGTACCGCACTCCACAAATTAAATCCGCGTCGTGTCGTGGCCATATATTGTTTATTACGTTGTTTACGTACGGTAATCGGAAATAGTTTCGACCCATCGCACTGACATGACATTCAGGGCTAACATGTGCCACGCGACTAAATGCTATCTACTCATATGACGTGCCAAATAGAGAAAAAAAATAGCTTCAAGACTTTAATCCGGTACGGAAGATATCCCCTCAGATATCTTAGTACCAAGTACCTACTCAAGATTATTTAACGATGTCTAGATACATCCAATTTTGTAGGCACATAAGTACTCACATTTTGCAGCAGTTGATATCCTATAAGTGACAAGCCCATCGCCGCTGCTGGAATACTAACTGGTTTTCTCACGATGTTTTTCATTCACCGTTTGAGAGCACTGTGAGTATTGTGCACATACATTTTTTGATATTTTAATTCGCTCACGACCGGATTTGAACCCACGACCTCAGATCAGCAGGTAGGGTTATGCCCACTAGACTACAGGTGCCAAATAGAGGATATTTGTTTATCTACCTGTGCTTAAATACCTCTGTGAAGGCAGACCCAAAAACCCTTCTAACTCTGTCAAGTGAAGACTTATCGCTGATGTTGTCAATATACATAAAATCTCTATTCAAGCGCGACATATTGCACATTTTAGCCCGACAGTCATACCATGCACACATCGATTTTGATATTGGGATTTAGGTTTCGAGTAGCAAACTACATTTTTATTGCTTACCACATAAATACTTGTTAAATACGTAGATTTCTTCTCAGAGATTTCATTTCAAAACGTTGTTCAAAATAGATTTTAAACAGAAAAGCGTCTTTGTAAAAACAGATGTCTTTACAGTTCACACACGTCTTAATGACTTCCATAACCTACCGTACGGTTAACCATGATGTTAATGTTTTATTTAGGGTGTGATTGATACTCCGCAGAACCCACAGGATAGAATCAATGAAATAAATATTGTGAACCATACTGTTGTTTCAAAACCAGCAATGATTTTTTATTACACGATTTATTTGACGACCAATGTGGCGCAGCAGGCGACTGTCCGCCTGCGACGCAGGTTGCGGGTACGATTCCCGCCTTAAGATAAATGTTTGTACGATCTGCAAATATTTATTCCAGGTGTTCTGGGTATTTTCTATGTATAGTAAAAAAATTCTGTGTATGTAATGTATTGTATTAATTATATCAGTCATCTAGCACCCATAACACAAGCTCTGCTTAGCCTGGGGCTAGATGATGCTGTGTGGATTGTCTAGGATTATTATTATTACTATTTTGTAACTTTGGATTTAGTAACGGCGCGCGGCGTTTGATTTCATTTACGATATATTATGGAAAGAGGTAATTTGTACAAAATATTGATTGGAGTTGGAATTTACTTTTGCAATTTCGTTAGCCACATGAGAGAGCATCAGAGGGCATCGAAGCCCTCACACAGTATTATCGAGTTGAAATGCCTGTTCATTCGTAGCCGAAATCGGTTAGGACGTAATAATAATAATAAAGTAAGTTAGATTAAGTTAGGGCCCCAATTTCGTGCTTCGCCTTAAATCGTTTTAATTGATTAATCGATGTATTATAATTAATATATACATTATACTACTAGCTAGTTAGGATAATTTCTGGTTCGCATTCTTTTTTTGTTTTCCAGTGTCATAAAAGATTCATTTCGCGATAGCTCTTCGTACGTTCTGTGCAAGTGTCAATTAACATCTTGTCGATATCGCCATAAGGTGTAGTTTACCAGGTGACCCGTCTTTCATGAAGTTAACCTCGAAGCTTCAAACCCGTTGGCATCGCTCCAGTAACGTATCGATAGCTATTTCAGAAGACAGTTACTGCAGTGCGATGTTAAATAGTTTAAGTTTCCGACTGTACCTTTCAGATGTTTAATAGTACAATTTACAGATAAGATGTTTAATAGTACAATTTAAAGATAAATATTTTCTACTGTCATATTATTTTTAGTACTTTGGAGTGAGTAGCGTTGAAGTTGCTTTAGTCGAATCAGCTGTTTGAGTTTCAATCTAAACCTTAAAACGCAATTTCAAGAAAAGAAAGGCATTAAATATTTTCACAGAGGCTGATAAAGGTGGGGCAATAAAGCTTCGTAATAAGTCGTAAACGTTGAGATTTCAATCAGGTAAAGCTTACAAAGGACATAAAATTTACTTCATCTGGAGAAGCAATAACTGTGATTGATTTGTCTGAAATTACATTCAATTGTAAATGTTCTATACTTATTATATTACATTAACGGAGTTCAGTTGGTTTAAACTAAATGAATACATCATTTATAACATTTGACGACCGATGTGGCGCGGCGGGCGAATGTCCGCCTGCGACGCAGAGGTTGCGGGTTCGATTCCCGCCTTGGAATAAATGTTTGTACGATCTGCAAATATTTATTCCGGGTGTTCTGGGTATTTTCTATGTATAATAAAAAAATATCTATGCATGTAATATAATATTGTATTAAGTATATCAGTCATCTAGTACCCATAACACAAGCTCTGCTTAGCTTAGGGCTAGATGATGCTGTGTGGATCGTCCGGCATTATTTATTATTTATTTATATCAGTTAATTTAGGTGAAGAATAGTGCGGTATATATGCGGATGCCCAAAGTGGCATCTGGAAATATTTCACTCGACTGGTTTTAAAGCTCAGTGGGTTCGATTCCCACCAAAGATAAACATTTGTGCTATGAACATGGAAGCAATAACTAATAGCCCCTAATCACGTCCACAAATGGTCTAAAACTACATACCCGTTGCCCATCCCTGGAGGATTATGCTAAGTGGTTTATTTAAATTTCATTCCTGCGTCATGGCTCTACTTTATGATAATTCTGTGATAACTTTACAACAACTCGTTGTAAACTGCATCTGTTGGACACTTCTTACACAGTCTGAGTTTGTAGTTGTTTACCTGGAACAAGAACAACAGAAATTTAGAACCTTTTTAGTGAAACATTATAAGATGAATATTATGATTTGCTTGTAAGATTTAAATAGTTATATAAAGAAATGGGAAAAATAATTGGGAACTACGAACGAACCCACCGATTAGAAGACAGAAAAAAATACCAAAACGATTTATTGATAACAATGGATTCGATTAGACGAAATCGACGACGAAAATTCGGCAAATGTCTGAATCCATTATTTCTTCAACTTCTCGTCTGCTTTGTCACACAACACAATAGCCAGGCTATTATGCCTGAAATCTCGACCGACTAGGAGCTAAAAGACGTAACACCACTCTAATTCAAAATATATCTATGATTTCTCAACGTCAATAAACTAGAGACAATAGGACGCTAAACTAGTTCTTTATATAGCTCGATAAACATCAAGGCATGCCTAACATAGGTAGGTAAAGACGTATAGAGTCACAATGTAGGGCGCGGTAGGTAAACTAGGCTATCGAGTCACTTGATACTGCACCTAGGGTTGACAAAATGATAAATACTTAGATAATAACATCAATAATGCTATGGACAAGTGATTACAAGCCTAACGGTAACGGCCTAAATGATAATGTATTTTTTCTAAGCACTTGAAAATGATTCACGTAACTCAGTCTTTATTCCTTGTATTATATCGGAGCCAATCAGAAACAACAAATACTATGGTATCACTAAACTCGAAACCGGAATGTTATTTGCAGTTCATCCAAACATTTGTCAACAAGTGTCATCACAGGGAGATTTATAAAATCTTAGTACATATGAATATGGTTAACTCTATTTTACTTTAAAAGGCTTCTTTGATTCACAGATTCTATGACAGCCCTAACGTCACCAGACAAGGCGCCTTGCGGAATGCAACCGGCACACAGCTTTTGTATAATTGTCTTCCTGCTCGGTGCTCTGCATAAATGTAAATACGAGAAACTGGAGATTAAGTAATGAATACTCTAAGTAGACATTAAATACTTTCATCTTCTTAAACCATTCTTATGAACGAACTCAATTCCATTTTGAAAATTTGAAAATCTTAAGTGGAATTGACTACAAACTGTCATTGAAAACTTCTTTTTTGTTCAAATGGTTTTGGTTTACTGACCGAGCGAGCCAAGCATCTGGCAAAATTGGCTTTCTTCTGTAAGTTTGTAGGTATTCATCTTCAGGTCGCATTTTACAACCGATCTTGATGTACAGGTTTTATGATTTTATAATTTTTCCCCTTCAAAAATGGGCAAAAAGGACAAGAAGGGGGCTACCGAATATTCCTTTATGAGTCTTATAAGATTCGATTTCGATGGTTATTTTTTATATGAATAGCTTTAAATTGGTTTATTAAAGAATGGTGAATGATGAGGATAGTAGTGTGATGAGCTAAATAGTTCCTTGAAATTGAAATGCATTAGATTGTTCACTTTTAGATTTTTACTAGTGGAAGCTTGTACTCGCGAGGTTTTTTAACAGGATTATAACAGTTGTTTAGGTATTTCATCCATTGGTAAATGAAAAAACCAGCAAGACCTTCTTTTAACTTTTTATCCTGAACTGGCATAAGTGATCTAGAAGACAAAGCTGGCAGGCTCAAATGGGATTAGGCGGGGCATATTAGCTGGATGCCTGCCGGCAGGTTGATGAACACCAGCATACCTTGGATTCCTGACGGACGGCGGCCTCGGGGATGCCTGAGAATGCGTTGGCGAGACGATCTGGACGCCTTTGAAAGGAGGTGGTGGGAGAAGGCTCGGTGAAGAGAGAACTAGAAATCTTTGGGGGAGGACTTTGCCCAGCAGTGGGACGAGATATGCCCGAAAAAAATATACTATGACTATGACTAAATTAAATACAGATGAAGACATATTGGTTAACAGAGGCTTCAAACCAAACCTAAATTGAATTTCCAAATGAAACGGTTTGTGGGATTATCGTCAACAATCACAGTAATATTGGCGTTAATGTTAATTAATTCTACCGGAATGGCGGTCGGGCTGCAATAGGAAGTATTATCGTTGACAGTGGCAGTTTACTGGATTCCGTTAGACTTCTAAATAGTTTGTCATGAACACAAAATTTAATGTGATAGATATAATAACCACCAGCAGTCATAAACCAGGAGATTTCATCAGTTTTTAAACCACGAAGACTACTCTAAAACTTCGCTGCACCCCTTCCACTACAACTTGTTAAATTTAAAGATATTTAGAAAACAAATGGATTAGAAATCACATGCAAAAAGTCATTAGGTAGCTCTTACTTCACATACCTAATAGATAGTAGAACCTTACATTCCCTTCACATTAATCTCCATGGCGGACGGTCACAACGCAACGTAGTCCACGTTGCGTTGTGACCGTCCGCCATGGAGACTAACATAATTGTGCCTAACCTGACCGTAACTTATATCATGCTGTCCAGCCAGTTTCATGGCAACCAAACACGTTTGTCTACGTCACTACCGCTGTGCTATTTGACAATAACTCCTTCAAAATAATATGTACTGAGAATAAATGGGTACCATTCGCAAAATAGATAAGTAGTACAAAAGGTAGTACTGAATCGTGCCTCTGACTACTTCTCAAGGATCTTAAGCACTTACAACTACACCTATATCTGAGGAAATATCTACGTTCCGCTGCCATTTTTTTATTTAAATATCTATTGTTCTATGACTCTGTGCTGTGTGTCGTGCCTACAGACTCCCTAACAGAATGAAATTATAATAGATAACGCGTAACCTAATCCGTTAGTCATACAGACTTGATTTTCAGGGTAGGTATATTTGTCTTAGAGCGTAGGATGGTACTAAGCAAGGCAGTTTGAATTTTTTTTTATGCTATAGCTGATGGAACAAGCATATGGCCAACCTAATGTTAAGTGGTTACTGACTACTTATAATAAAGCATTGCCTTGCAGATCACGATCGTTAACGTGCCCTACAATGCGCTGCTCTGCGTCCATCAACCTAAGCCGAAGTGTTAAGCCTCAAGTAACACAACAAGCTGGCGGCAGAATAGGAAGTTGTGAAATTAAACCCCTAAAGGAGTGCGAGCGAGGGTTTAAGATTGTATTAAAATAGGTTCACGCAAACGAAGTCGTCTTAATTTAGCTCAATTGTCCAGATTCCAGATATAACTGGTTTAAATTGTTTTATGGACAGATACTTCTTATTATTCTTAATGGCCTCTGAACGCTCCTTTAGCTAGTAAACAGATTTTATAAAGCCAGCAGGATTATTAATAAGACTTCACAAATGTATAAATATACTTCACAAATCACACTATTTTTTGTGTTTTATTTCATTTGTTTGTTTTCATTTTTGACATAATTAAACAGGTAAAAACTATCTCACATGTTTTTCTATTTTAAATATACTTTTATTCAAAGAGCATCGATCTAGAGAAGAGTCCAAAACAGAACTATTGACACGACGAACAAAATCCACCTTATTCACAATTCTGCAAACTTCCTAGATTCAGCAAGCATTCAGTGGTATTTTGTTTATTCATTCAAATCATGTAGTCGGTCTGCAACGGGTAGTACATAAATTTAAAAGTACAAAATGTAATGTAAGCAGAACGAACTGCGTTTCATATTTCGTAGTATATCGCCAGAGCACAATAGATATTTACGACCAAGTAGAATAGGTAAAACTTGTGATAAAATCATTACTCAAAATGAACATTACGAAGACCGGACGAAGGAGAACAGACATCCTCTCTAAATATTGACTTTGTGTATCCAGCGCGTTAAAACATCTTTACGTTAAAAACTAATTAAATACTAAGTAGGTCAGTTCACTTTTAAGCTGCTATATGTATAAAGTCATCAACAGATACAATAGGAACTTGATATCCTCTTCCTCCTCCTCGCGTCATACTCATCACTGCTGAGGATCGTGGCCCTCTCTATGGACGACTATTACTTTGACGATTTTGCGTTATCTAGATTTGTCACCGGCGACCTGTAGTGCTTCATAGACTTTCAGGTCGAACGTAGCGCGGATCAACATAATGGGCTCCGGCCTCGTGGCTTTTTGCCTTCGATTCCGAGTTTTCGGTTTCAAGCCCTAGATATTCAATTCAACTGCAAATACAGGTATGGTTAACTGAGCTTATCAGAATCTGATACGGAAAAGCGAAGATACTCAGTTATTGTTAACTGTATCATAACTAATTTCTATACGTGAAAACCTGTAATTGGCTTTCCAGTTCTATCCCAATGCTATTTAGCTAGTATAAGCTGTTGGTTTCCCAATAAATAAATAATTAAATAAATTATAATTTCGATGCTTTCACTACCAGGTAGCTTAAATATTTTCCAATGTATACATTTTTGTTAAAAAAAGCCGAGGAAAAATATTGCTTTGTCAAGACTTTCAAGGAAGAATAATTTATTATGCGCCTAACGTTCAACATTTGAAAATGATAATAGAAAAGTTTACACCAGATGGTTTTGCAGTTTGCAAATGTGGAAGTTAGGAGACGTTACCGTTGATAGAAGGAAACATAAAACGGTAAACAACCTCGTAGATCTTTTAGAAGTCGATGTCCTTGAGGATTTCAAAGGCATATTTAAATAAGATATTTGAAACATTATATTTTGCAGTGATGGGTTTTGCGATTGCAACTTGACTCGTCGCTGTGACTGTGTAAAGAGCGTTGGATGCGCTACTAGAGGTTTAAATCTAAGTGCTCGCAGCTTAGGTTTGAGTCCAGAACTCAAACTGAACCAATCGAAAATTATCATAGAGCTTTCAAGCTTGATTCGATTAAGTTTGAGTTCATTCGATAGTGGATCTTCGTATTCGTATACTTACTTCGGATTCTGATTGTAGAAGTCCAGGTCAAGAAGAGTATATCTTAGAATATTGAGTGAGCATGCATGAAGAAAAGTATAAGAACTCTCGTATCTCTCTTTCTCTCTCTAGTCAACTGAATCTGAGTGAAGCAAAAAAAAAAAGTTTTGTAGCAAGTCGTCCTAAGTTCAAAGGCCATGAATCAAAATCTGCCCGTTTATTTTGACCATGGGAATTAGGCTTGATTATCTGCACATATTTACCATCAAAAATATCGAATTTAAATCTAATTATTTGTTGCATGTTGCATTAGATTAGTAAATTTCGATTAAAAAATTGTGCGAATCGGACTCACAGGATTAGTAGTAGATAACAAATTTTAAATTTTAAAGAATTATGAAAAATGCTGTTGCTCGTTTAAGCATAAAATTGATCGTCAAGTGAGGAATCGATTCAGCAAAGTCGTGACAAGATCTATCTAGATAGACATTATTTAAACAGCGAGACACGGGTCAACGAACTCTCCAACCAGAGCACCAGACCGAAAAGAATTAGCTTCCAACCTTGACAATGGCAGGTTTAAAGCAAATTAAAGGGATTGTCCTGGCCTTGGGGACATCATACAGTGTTGAAATTACTGTTCAGTAATTTGTTTTTGGCGACGGTGGTTCTGTGTTGATAGTTTAAAATAAACGGGACTTACTAACGATGAAAGAATCTAATAATATAAATAGTGATTAGATTCTATGAATTCTGAAGGTACCTGAAGCCACTTTTGTACATAACAACATTCAGTGCGGTCATCATGGGTAACCGCTTCTTGTATAATATTACTGCATTTTTAACCAAGTACAATCTTCGGAGGGCACGTTAAGCTGGTATTATGGGTGGCCTCAAAGCGACATCACTAGAAATTGAATTTGACAATTTAACATTATCAAATTGTTTCTCGATATAGAACTCTGGATTTTACTGCAAAACACATAAAATCCAATACATAGATCCAATTACAAAAACCAACCCTATAATACAGTACATCACGTATTCAATTACCTGGAAGAGATCGCTTTCAGCGATAAGGTCGCCCATTGTTCAACCAAGCTATGTATATGTCCTGTATTATTTTTCTGTGTGGTTAACAATAAAGAGTTATCTATCTATCTATCTATCAATTTGTTTAAATAATAATCTTCATCTATAGTATTTCATTAGTTCTAAACAGATTTCGAAAATATTTAATGTTTTGCAACATAATTTAAATTTTATGGAAAGCACAACATACGAATTCGACCTACTTAGTGCTTTGTAATTTAGTTGTATCAACACTACATCATTATTACATACGATTATTTCAGTTCATATAGTTTCAATCAATAAAATTAACTGACACAACGATTAGTCTTTTTTATTCTAAATGGTTTCTTCAGAGGTTCAATGAAAATAAATTACTTTTAAACTTCCTAAAGAGTGCAACGACAAGGGGAGAACGACGACGTGGTCGCAGGTATTCAGTCAGTGATAAAGAAACTTCGAATTCTTCAGTGTCTAAATAATCAAAGCAAACTCAAACATGACTAAGTTTAATTTATAGTTTTATAATGTATATTTCCTGGAATACCGAAGTGAATCTATTCAATAGCAACTATTGTTTATTCTGTGATTGAGCCTGTCTGGTACCCTGAGAGGAACGTTGACATCGGCGACAATGGTATAATATCGGTCTAATCGTATTTCACATCTGTGCAAACAGACAGTCGAAGATTATTGTGGATTCCACTTCTGATATTGACTGTAGTGAATGTTATAACAACTATCGGATTTGCACATTATTTGAGATGCAATAACTTACTAAAAAACTTGAATTTTATTAATAAATAACTATTTGAAAAAAGGAGATAAATAATAAATAAATATATGTGGACATTTTTACGCGACATCATCTAGTCCCATAGCAACTAAGCATAGCTATGGATAGATGGACTGATAGAAGAAGAATACTTATAAATACTTCATCACTTAAACTTTTTTTGTAAATAATAATAATAATACTTAGAATACAATACAAGTTTCGAACAGAGAACAAACATCTATGTTCATCACACAAATACTTGTCCTCGGTGAGGATCGAACCCCACAACCTACAGTACAGAATGCAGAGCTACTCACTCAGCTGTATGGCCAGAACTGTGTGGTACTCAAGATTTTTGCGAACAATTCAAAAACCGAAGACATTTATTTAATCAAAGAGCGGGCGTGGTAGCTCGCTGGGCCGGTTATTCGCATTCCTAACAAAAGCCTGAGCCAATTGATGACCTCACTGAACGATGGTCACTATTTTTGGTTAAATGACCACCAGTGACATTTACCTGAGGGCACACTAAGCTGTTGGTCCCTACCCTGGCAAATATTAAGCCATGACGTACAGTCAGCTGCACTAGAATGATACAAAAAAAAAAAAAAAACGTAACTTTCAAAACTGTATCAAAACCTTTTAGTAAACTTTTAAACAGTAAAAACTGAAAAATCATGAAATTAGCTGATAAGTTCACTTATTTATTAATTTTTCCTTGTAAATATTAATTGTAACGCCGTAAAACCATTCTGTAAGTTACGAATTGGATACATTCTAGTGCAGCTGACTGTACCTAAAAGCTGCTCCACCGCTATCAAGGATCACTTTGAAACGTCAAGACTAGTGTAGTCTAAAAGACTAGGAAGCACGTCCAAATAATTGATTTAACTGCTTAGGTTTTTTTTTAATTTATGTTATACAGATGTTGCTAAAATATATCAATGATAACAAGTTTCATGTATTTTTGCCTAAAAAAACAGAACTTTACACATTAATGACAAAACAATATATTATATCGAATAAATTCAACAAAAGTAAGGACCACTCAAATACAACAAACGTGTTACGTGGCGCATTACAGCATCCAGCCAGACCTCGAATGTAGCTGGCAACACAAAATTGCCATTGGCGATATAAATAATTCAATGGTCGAACAAAGGGATGCCACCCTCAAGCGTGTTCCTGACATACGTGAGTGAAATTAGTTTTTAGATGCGAAAAGCTTTTTTTTGAGGAGAATTTCAGAAGAAATGAAAACTTCAAAGGATATTGTGACGCATTTGGCGACTGTTTCTTCGATTCCTACCCTACACGCCAAATATTTGTAGCAAATATTTTGGTGTTGGTACCAATTACTCGTAGCTTCAACTCAAAACCAATTTTATTTAAAACAACGTCCAGAATTTTTTTGTAAGCTACGTAGTAAGGACTTGTAGTAACCACGAAAATTACAAATGTATTTTAATTAAAACTTTCATAAAATTAGCATGGGCACGTTTTTAATTATTCGACGTAAAACATTATTACATTTTGTTAAAGTAGATAAATTGTGTCAGACATTCGTAGTAAAATAAAAATCAAAATATAAACTTTAGTGGTATTACGTAGATCTAAATTTCATAAACTGAATATAAGCATCAGTGGTTCAATGCTCGCCTGCCACGCGGGCGGCCCGGGTTCGATTCCCGGCTGATGCATCTTTCTTTTACTCCTTTATGTATTATTTTATGCTTTAGTCTTGGACTGTTGCAACTTACATACAGACAGTTTTACGATGTCAAAGAAGCCTTAGGTATTATTTGTCGTTGTTTATTATGCAGAATCCATTGATGAACATGAACACAGTCGGCTCAGTGAGCAAGGCAGCAGGTGCTTGTGCTCGCTCGGAAGTAATGCAATAGAACCTTGTAGAGCCGGAAACAGACGTTACATCCGATAATGTCCAATTCTGTTCGATTTAGTGTATGCAGAGCGGATTGGAAATGCAATGTGTAAATGGAATCTGAGCAAAGGGTGTAGTATAGGATTTAGAATAATATTTAAGGGATGAAGTATCATACCAGACGTGAGACGTTTTGTTTATAGTTTCTGTCTTTGCAATATAACTGCTTTTATGATCATGCCAGATGTTGAGATAAAAGAAGAATTAAAGACTTGTTCGCAATCTAAAATCGATTGCAGCATATGTACATAGTGTCAGAGTTTTTCTGTTAGACGAGCTCGTTTCGTGTTTGTTTTCATATGGCGTCACAGTAAGCGCTAGCCGAGAATAATTGCACATAAAATAAAACCAAATAAACTTCAACTAACACTGAGTCCTAAGCCTTACTATAAAATAATAAACGCATATCTTGTAGAAGTGACCAGCCGGTTTAGAAGGAACAGTCTTAAATCAACGTTAATAGGTTTCCAGCCCGTAAAAAGCATTACCCAAACACACAATTTCAAAAAAACGCCTGAGGAAACAACCGTACCGCACGCGACGTAAACTAGCACTTTGACCCAACCTTTAGGGTAAAGAGGGCAATGCTTTGGGTAAATGGGTAATGAGAACGTAAGGTAAAACTTAGAGGATTTACGCTAGTATTTGTTCAGAGTTTTTATTGCTTCGGAAAGTAAAGACGTTAAATAAACAAGGAGTACCGCAGGGTAAAGTAATATGTAAAGTGCGGTTGGAAACGTTAATATCTGCATATTACATCGCACTTTTGAATTTCTTTGTGCAAGATTCGAGCATACCGACGGCGCTAACCATTTTCATCTTTTCAAGAAAGGATACTTAAATGTTATTAAATGTAACTTGGATATTCTAGAAGACTTAAGGAAACTATGAGTGGCAAAATATAGAGGTAAAATTAACTAAAAAATTGGTTTAATATATACGAGTACTGGATAGGCCCTCGTTATTAATGACTATCTCTGAATTGAAATGTCGTCTGGAACCCACTGCGACCGGAGAAAGCATCCTACAATTGTAGACAAACAATTTCGAAAAGAAAAGTAGTACACGACCTGAGGATCAGAAAGCGGCTGTTTTTAATTGGGGCTATAGGTATGGGGATATCCGAAATCATAGGAGCAGATAAAAAAACAGGCCAAGTGTGAGTTGGACTCGCGCACGAAGGGTTCCGTACCATTATCCATAGTAAAAACGGCAAAAAAATCACGTTCGTTGTATGAGAGCCCCCTTTAATATTTATGTTATTGTTTTTCAGTAATTGTTGTTATAGCAACAACAGAAATACATCATCTGTGAAATTTTCAACTCTCTGACTATCACGGTTCATGATATACAGCCTGGTGGCAGACGGACGGACAGCCAGACAGATAGACAGCGGAGTCTTAGTAATAGGGTCCTATTTTACCCGTTGGGTACAGAACCTTAAAAATTAAATATGTCAAATTGGTTTCCACAAAAATAGACCACATGGTTCCCTAAGACACTTTTCCTTTATCTCTTTTCGGATTTCTCCATACTGCTTCAGTTAAAAAACTCCATTAGCTCCAGCCAGATGTCAGTTTCATAATATAATCATCTATTTACTTTGTAACACCTGTAAAAACTCAGAAACTCGCTCAGTTATCAACGCCAAGGGATGGTGCTATTGGCTCAACAATTTTCTGAGCAAATTAAGGAGCAAATTGTTGAGAACAGCTGTTAACAACTTCGAGAGGAATCTACAGAATTTTCAAGAATACCTGAAATAATCTGAAATTCAAACCCTTGGTAATAATTAAGTAAAATTATGTTATTTGAAATTTTAAACTTTTATAAATACGCTTCTACATCAGATATTCCTTCCTTAAAATATTTTATTCCGGCGTAAATTTGAAGAACAAACGATTATCTATGAAAGATTAACTATTAAAGGTAACAATGTACCTTTATTGAGTAAAGGAAATTTCAATGTACTATTGCTATTTTATTTTTTAGGATTTCCTATTTAGTATCCCCATACCGATAAAGACAAATATACCCACCCAGTGCGTTGTCTATAGATGTCAGTCAGTCAGTCAGTCAGTCAGTCAGTCAGTCAGTCAGTCAGTCAGTCAGTCAGTCAGTCAGTCAGTCAGTCAGTCAGTCAGTCAGTCAGTCAATCAGCCAATCTGGTTGAAGACTCTTATAAATTACATTACAGATAGATACGAATAACGGATTTTTTGTTATTATCATATTTTATATCAAGCCACACTCCTAAAGCATACAACTCCTTGAACAAACCAAACCAATTTTGTCATCAAAGCACTTAAATTTAACACCATAACGTAAATAGACACTGCAGTAATAAAACACCCACTTTAGGACTGGCATAAAAAAATGCAGGAGTGTTGTTTACAAGCAGTAGGTAGCCATTTTAGCGGCGAGAAGTCCTATAGTCAAATTACATACTCTTACGAAGAGAAATACAAGTAGATATTATGTCAATTCACTCTAAAAGGAAAGTTGCACAAGAACCGTCTAATATTAATATTCTAACTACATAATCGCCTAATAGGGCTGGTAAGAGGGTAAGCAAGCCAAGATAATGCAATTTTCCACTGAATTTAAGGTACCTCCGTCAGAATATCATCTCAACGCGCAATTTCAAATAACACACAATAACGTCGAACTACAGTACAAAACAACATGCGCTTTGTCGCCGCCGCCGTGGCGCTTATACCTTATACGACCGAGATGCCAAATAATTATAATTAGGGTTTATAAATACGGAAAGTACTTTTCCCTAGGCTAAATAGGCTATAAAATATAAACCACACTAGCGGGAGATTGAGTGATCGGTCAATAAATTACCGATTCAGTGACAATCTTTAATTTTAGATCGGAGCAGGAACTTTACCATAATTAGTCCCAAAGACTGACAAATTAATTGGTCGGTCGTAGTTCTGAAATTCATTGTTTAATTGCTTTTTGTAAGTGTCCTGAAAACTCGAGCGAAACGACTCGAGCACAAATCATTTGCCTCTGGAAATTTTTGTAATAGGCATTTATTCATAAAGGTTTAAAAGGTTAAAGAGTGAAAGGGTTCCTAAATGAGAATCGCAGTTGTGAGTATTTTTTATTTTAAAAGGGGTTAATCGCCTGGGAAGTCTGGATCGCTTAGATATGACTAAGGCCTTCTTGCGACCAAAAAGCTCCCTTGTTCACTAAGTTAACCACTAGTTAATACAAACTTGAAAAGAAAATAAGATTACTATAAGATAGTTCCTTAAAAGGAAGCCTCAACTCTCTGGTTCTATAACCATTGCGTTTGACAAGTCTGTAAGAAAGTCTTCCAATATAATGAACACCTGCTGGGGCAGTTCACTATTCTTTGGCAATACTGGCATGAATTTGGTAACCGCAGGAATTCTAATCTAGACATTTGATATGACTACTCGCTTTACTGGTATAGTCGTATAAATTCAATCCCACCTATACTTGACGACCTAGAGCCTGCGCACACAGAGAGCGGTCAGGAGTTGCGAGTTCCGAGTTCTGCGTTCGGCGTTCATTAGAATATACTGAGTCTTTAACAACAACGCACACAGCGGGCGGTCTGACCACGGCGGTCAAAGCGGAACTTCGCGTTCCAAGAGTTCTTTTCCCGCCAAGACAGAGAACTCCGGAACTCCGCGATGTCTGATGAGTTTGGAAGAGAATGATTCATAGGTTTGTTAAAATAGATATAGCTAAACTACGTAAAAATGGCAAGAGACCAATTTAATTAGATAAAATAGGCTCACGCCATAAATCCTAGGCACGGTAGATACTCTATGGAATAAATTAATATCAGTGTTAGAAGTTCTACTCATACAAGGTTCAATAAATAAATAAATAAATAATGCTGGACAATCCACACAGCATCATCTAGCCCCAAGCTAAGCAGAGCTTGTGTTATGGGTACTAGATGACTGATATACTTAATACAATATTACATTACATACATAGATATTTTTTATTATACATAGAAAATACCCAGAACACCCGGAATAAATATTTGCAGATCGTACAAACATTTATCCCAAGGCGGGAATCGAACCCGCAACCCCTGCGTCGCAGGCGGCGGTGTGGCCCGCCGCGCCACAGCGGTCGTCAATAAACAAGCTAGTGACATGTTGCATGTGCAAAGACCCAAACGAAACTAGAACTCGAGAATTTGTACGCCGCTTGTGTGCGTTGGAACTCTTGGGCGGTCAACGGTCACTAGAACTCGAAACTCCTGACCGCTCTCTGTGTGCGCAGGCTCTTATGGTGCGGCGGGCAACTGTCCATTTGACACTAGAAGTGACCTAGCTCAGGTAGGTACCGTCGCGGGACAGATGTTTGAATAATCGCCGCAGAAATCCAAGCCGCATTCTTCTCATCAGTTGCGACACGGATATCATAGAAAATATAAACCAGAGAAGAATAATAAAAGCGACGGCAAATTATAACTTGGCAGGTACTCATGTTTAACTCAGTTTCAAAGCTTTCATAAACTGTTTACGCTACAAGTTTTCAGGAGCTGGGTGCTATAAACATGGCTAATTAGATAAATAGTGACTCAATTCTCAAAGAAAAAGTAGCGAAGACTTGGTTTACTTGGACTTGAGAATTTAAAGGCATTATAGAAAGATACTGAAGTAAAAATCAAATAAATATATTTGATTTGATTTTTTGATACTGAAGTAAGTAGTGTTAAATATATATCAGGCGTGGTTCTCCCGGCTAAGAACAAGAATCTGAAACCTCCAGTCGACACTGCTCCCACCAATCCTCATGTCAAGCGTCTCTCATATTTGGAGCAGTTTGCACTGGTCATCAGTGCAAATTCCGCCAAATATGAGAGAGGCCTATGTCCAGCACTGGATTTATTTAGGCTGATGACGTAATACATATGGACCCTATCAACCCCCACACATGTATCGACACGAGTGGGGCAAATTAGTCAAATTCACACATTCACATTAGTCAAATTAGACTAAATCGATCAAAACGTTTCTTTCGAGCAAACATAATAAGAAAAATGCATGACCTATATTCCCAAGTACTGTAAAACAGTCATCGCTATTTTAAACAAAACGGAATTCTAAGAATTGATATTCAGACAGCTTGTTTAATATGATACACATTAAAAACTTATAACATGTAGGTACCGCTTACATGCATGCTTGAGTAGACTCCACCCACAATAATAATATAAATGCCGAAGTGTATCTGTTTTTTTGTTATTTCCGTAAAATTGCTAATTCGATCTGTATGAAAGGAAGTTTGCACATTGTATTAGTGAAGTTTTGTGTGAAGAACACACCCGCTATCGCTTGTCTTATCTTCATACAAAATCCACTTAGAAAACAAGCTCACATTCCACAAAATTAGCCTTTTGTTGTTTTTAAGTTAACCTGATATGAAGTGGTAACCATCACCTACAACAAGACATTGCCTCGCTGGTCACGCACGTTAGAAACGAGCCCAACGACTGCACTGCACTCTATGCGTATATATCAATATCAACTTGAGGCATACAGGGGTTAAACCTCATGTGCTTGTGAATTCACCGGCACTGCCACCACACCTGTCAAACCAAAATACAACACCCTGCTTAGCGGTCAACATAGTCATGGAGGAGCCCTATTACTCGGTTGAAACAATGCTTTATTACCTGGCCACTAAAGCCACAACATTTTCCAACATGAATGGATTTCAAATCAACACCAGCAACATAAATCTATTCCCCAAATGGCGAGCACTTTAATTAATAAAGACAACACAACAACATTTAATTTACGAGACGTTCTCATGTGCCGGAGGGCTATTAATCATGGCCACGAAAAAGGCTGACCGCGATGCTTTCGTCGACAACGAACCTTAAAATGTAAAATAAATTAGAGCTCATATACGAAACAGACAAAACTTCTAAGAGGAAATAATAACCGAACATAGAGACGGAATAGAGCAAGGCGTGTGAAGAAGCGAGACGACACTTATAGACAGACAAAACACAAGAGCTTCACAGAAATGAAAGAGGCCTTGATATGCTTTGATATATGATATAAGCTAAGCACTCTATGTTACGAACGAATACAATAGAATTGTAGTGTTAATTCCCAGAAGGATTCGGGTTCAAAGTTTTTATGTTTCTTTAACAAATCAGACTAACTTATAAGTTAAACGGATATAATGAAACACAGCAAAATAAATAAAAAAGAAGTGATAAAATTATTCAAACTTGAAAGCACGATTCAGCACCGGATAAACGCGATGATGATAAATAAAGAAAGAAATAATAAAGTAAGATCGTGAGAAAATCTTAATAAATCACAATGGCCGTTCAATAAACGAAAAGAATTGGGTAAAACTTCAACTTCAATGAATCTAATAAGAGGTCATAAAGTACATCAAATAAGCGGAATAAGACTCAGATGACGCGATGAATATTCTAAAACAACAAAAGGAAAAAGTCACCAAAAAAGAAAACGACTGGAGATTCCTCATTTATTCTAGGTCTCGTCTCGGCCAGTTGTAATTTATGGGACTTTAAGTCATACGACGTGAGAAATAACGTTGAAAACGTGATGATTTCAGACCCGCAAACACTCAAGAACTTTTGTTGAAATACCGTCCAATTTGGACAAGAAAAAGTTCTCAACTTTTAGAGTCACGGAATATATTAGTAGTTTTAAACAAACTAAAAGGAGGGTTCGTTTGAGACGAACAATTGGTGAGGAGTTTAAATTAAAATGCTGCGCTTAATCAAAGTGAGTCTCACATACACGAACGATGGTAGCTATATAACTACGTCACTAAATTGTCGATGGCCATTACGATTAGTGTGCAAACCCATTATAATAAGCAAAATAAGCAAAGCACCTTATTACTGGCATAAAGAAGAATCGGCTTTGTTGAAATATTCAAAAGATTAAGGAAAATGCGCGAACTTTCTAACATTGAGATCCTTACAGAAAATTTCCAAGTTTTATTAATGAAAGAAACATCCGAAAAAAATGGTTTGTTTAAATACAATCAATACGACATCGTAATATTACGTAATATCGTATGTTATATAGAAATATATGACCCTTGTTTGATATTACAGCTTTCAAAGTTTTAGAAATTAGAAAACACATCTAAAAAGTCCACAGGCCTGCAAGCAAAACCGGCAAAAACTTAATTAAGCACGGCAAAGCGTAAAAGGAAACCAGGATGCAGGACGCTATGGTATAATTTAAATTCTTGACCGTCTCGCCGCCGCTCGCCGATGGCAATCAAACTTGCCAGAGCCAGATTAAAAAGTTCACAAGCAATCTCTTTATTTGTTTTCTTATTGGAGGCTGTGTTTTATTATTTTCCATGGTTTTTCTCGTTTTCAGTTACGGAATTTATCACCGACTGTGTACAAGCAACCAAATGCCAATGTATTCGGGAAAAGGAAACCTTTCCGACGACAAATAAGATTTATCGCGCACACCCGTGCAGCATTTACAAGTGGGTCCCGGTCGCGTTGCGCACATTTATCAAAAAATCATTAGCTGTAGGAAGTCAAACACACGGTTGACGGTTACTGTGCATTTTCGGTGACATGTGCCAATGCCGATGCAAGTGAATTGAAAACGATACTTGATTTCTATAGGCGGTTTGTGCAACACGCGTGTCATGGCGATAGAGAGCTTTTACACTAAAATGTTTTCGATTGACAAGGATTTTATTCAAAACGTATTCCAATTTCTAGGCTGGTAAGGAAAGCGTTATTTTCGCTATAGACAGTGGCAAACTGTGGATTATCGAGTGTCGATGAATACACCGGTCGATACTTGTAGGTGTTTTATATCACCCTCCTACATATAATGTTCTATATTTAGTTGAAGGCACAAATAAATGTATTTTTATCTAAACATTAATAACTAGATCAATTTATGGACCAAAAACGGAACAAAACGAGCTGACGTCAAGAGCCGTGATTTTTGTCCCAAAATGGACCATCGAAGTCATTGTTCACCAAATCCGGCCATTTTTCTTCCTCTTTCAAAACATTTAGGTACAACAAAAAGCGAATTGGAGCCGTTATGCGGAGGACACAGATGAAACAAAGGGTAGAAGAGAAGGCTCGCGGAAAGATCGCTCTATTTGATTGTCATTTTTTACGACCCCCTAAACCCTCAACAGTAACCTCTGGACGGGTCGTGTTATTTTGACCCCATCGGCAATTCTTGATAGGACATAAAACGAGGTAGCAGGGAGGGTGACTTGACTAGGCAGCTGCTACCAGCTCTAGTATAACGTCGCTTAAGATGATTCTAGAGTTTTTCAAGCATCAAATAGGAATCATTTTGTACAACATCATGTACCTAATTCTATTCTATTTTACGTGTTACACACTTTGGTCAAGTGAGTTTCTTTTATACGACTAAGTCAGCGGAATAATCACAGAACACAGTAACGGTGCTTGGCTGCAGAAATAGGCAGTGGTAGAACTTCCTCAGCAACCGTTCTCTAAGATTTTAAATGATTGGACCAAATCACTGTGTCTGGTTTTGCCTTGGAATAATATATTAAATTGGCTCGTGAGTTAATATTTTTTTACTATACTGCCTGTACTAATTAGATGTCTGAAAGGTTAATTACGTTATTTGTTAAACCTATGAGACTTAAGACGTTTAAGGAGGTGGTATCCGCCAACGAGAGCTTTTCTCCGTGTTATTTCTCTTTGATGAGTGAGTATAAATGTCTAAAAAAAATATATATTGCTTATTAAAGACTAAATTTTAATTTGAACAATTGAAATAATTCTAACTATATTATTACTATATAAAAAAAATATCCAAAGTGAAGCAATTTTTATTTTAAATTTGGTTATTTCTTCTAAACGGTATTGATTTTTAGTATTTTTTTTTCACACAAATATTTGTCAAAGTATTTATCACAAAGTGAACAATTGGCAGTTCGAACGAATAATTCATTAGGCTACAAATAATTATTTCTTAAATGCGATATGAAATGGAATGCACGCGGGTCCCTGTGCGGGCGACGGGCGGCAGTGCAACTCAGTATGGACAGACTCCTCAAGGTCGTTGGCGAGTACCACCGCCTTAAGTAGCTTTCAACTTTGTCGCAAGGTGAGTTAACGAGTTTAAAATTTTAAATTAGTTTCTCAAATAAAATAAACAAGTTAACTTTAACAAAATTTACAAAATATTCTGGAAGCTAAGTTGGGTTCGAGGAAAAATATGCTCAAGAGCGTATCGTTTTAATCTAGTAATAACCTGACAGAAGTACTGGTTCACAGATCATAGACAAAATTCTTAATAATTGATATTTGTGACATGACATTTATTTAATAAATTTTTTATACTACCTGCTGATGGTGCAAGCAGATAGCCCATCTGATCAGTGGCGGATTTGCAGTCTCGGCCGCCCTGGGCCCCAAGCCATCAGCCGCCCCTTTCTCAGCATCCACCATATACTGCCCTACTAAGCGCAAATCTGGCCGCCCTAGGCCCGGGCCTAGGGTGGCCTTAGGGTAAATCCGCCACTGCATCTGATGTTAAGTGGTTACCATCACCTATAACAAAGCATTGCCTTGCAAATCACGTTCGTTATAGGACAGTGCACTGCTCTGCGTCTATCATTCTAATGCATACAGGTGTTAATCCTCAAGTACCTGGAGTTTGACCGGCACCCACACCCTTCAAAATGGAACTGGTTTTTTTTTGACTTGTTAGCCGACAAGGGTCTATTCTGATTCTACCTTAACATCAGCTACCTTGGAGACGACACTGTTTAGGTTGAGGTCACTTGTTATGGTAAAGCTCGTTTAGAATAACACTCAAGAGAAACTGGATATTGAATATTCTTACATAAGGAGACGTTGCAAGAACTAATTTTTAAATTTTAATTAAACGAAACCAAGACGAGTAACTAAAATAAATGTTTTTAAATAAATTAGTTTAAGTATAGAAAAAATAATTTGTAAATTTAAGAATAGTTAATACACCTAACTAACCTACCATGCTGTATTTGCATGGTGATTATGGTATGTATGCCGCGGTGCGAGGTATCACCGGTGAGTGGTGAGCGGTAAGTAGGTCACGCGACCCACGCTTCTTCAATCTCACAGCTGATCAATAGCCCGCCAGGATAGGGAATTGGAAATCGCTGGTTCTTTTCATAGCTACGAGTTTGAACAGTACACTTTTACAGTGTTATACAAGTTAAGACCTCTTTAGACTCGTTAATACTGGTCGCCATCCACACCCGTTTACAGTCTAAAAGTGGGTAGGTAGGTATTTTCATAATTACCTGTACTTATGTCTAACATGTGTACAAATAGATGAAATACCTCGTGTCTAGCGCGACAAATCTCCAGCACATCTAAGCTCGGTTGATATAAATAAAGCTCATATTACAAGTGTACCAGCGGTTCTCCTCAGCGAAACAAAATATCTGAACCGAAATATATACCGGGTAAATCACGTAATCAGTGACTTTGGGTTGTGCTTTACGGTGGTTATTGCGTGTTGAAGACACAATGAGGGTCTGGAAAACCGTTGTGATAACAATGGTGTTTTGTTGGGGATTATGATTGCAAAAAGATCTCATTTGATAAACAGCAATTCTGAAGGGTATCATCGATCGAATGAAAGAACATTTCATTTGACCCTGATAAGTATATCGACCGCTGGTTTCGGAATCATTTGATAATTTTAAAATATTGTGCTATTCAACCATAATGTAAATCTTGTACCGTTTCTTTACAGTCATAACTTTAAAGAAAATATATTGTTTTCTGTTTCGAATTCCAGCGAGCGCGTATAATGATAATATGACCGTTTTGAGCGCATTCTAATTTATCACAAAATCTGACCATGCTGAATTACCTGTCAAAAATCACAAGGCGTTCTAGCACGGTCTTAGCTTGCTGTGACATGTGATGTAGAACTAATTACAGGCTTGTAATATGCCCGCCTCAAAGGATCTAAAAGCCAAGGTGTTTGTCCCAGGTCTACATACGAACTCCGCGGCGAACCGTTCGTAATAATCAGCCATACATGACGTGCAGAGTGTGGCGACCAATGGTTTATAATACGAATTAGTGTTCTTTCCACGCGACCGCTCGAAATGGTGACATCACCCAACCTTTGCTCCATCGGATGTCTACTTAGCCTATTTCATCCAAGTCCAGGCAATGTAATCCCATGTACTGCATAATTCATAGTTAGATAAAGCGTTATATATAATCTTGTTGTAAAGTGGCTCTGGTTGGACGCAGTATAAATCGTCTTAAATCCCCGTATGTAAAGGACCTAGTAACTCTCATGAAGGTTTGGTTAGACGTATACAATAGACGGAAAATCAACATTCACTTTTCAACTTGACACTAACTGGGCATAAAATGGCTGAGCTAAAAACAAATTAGATTTTACAATCGCTGATTCATAAAATCGGGTGTAAAAACGATGAGTCAAAGACGAAATTATCTAGAGTAGAGACCTAGATCTCATCGGCCTCTAACTGGATGATAAGAGGTCATTGCGCTTACAGGGCCCTGATAAGGACTGCTTCCGTAATTGCTTTTTCCGTTGTTTAAAGGTTTTCTAAGAAATAATCATGTGAGGCTTCTGACCTGCAATGATATTGCGACGCCGAGGTAGGAATGAAGCCAATGGTTTCGTAATACTGTATATACTCCTAACTATGTCACAAACCTTAACATTTTCTTTTGGGGAGTAAGTTGTGACAGTAAGGATTTTTACTTAAGCCGAGTCTCGGTTATAGTAAAAATGCTTTACCACAGTTACTCATATGAAGTATGAACGTAAAAAGAACGTTATATATACATACATAACATACCTACCTACAGGCACAACATAACTCACACTCACAGCGAGAGAAAGTATCCAATCTCAGCTAAGAGCTTACCCAGAAAGTAGGAACCTTTCAAATATCCCTGCTTATCCTAATTTTACAAGCTGTACAAAGACAGGTGCGTTTTTGTAAACATCTGTTGACTTTTGACGATTGAGTGACAATTTTGGGTAGCTTTTTTTTTGTCATTTAGGGTTTTTAGAGTTCCGTACGGTACGGGTGATATAAATAAGACACGCTGAAGTTAACGATGTGCGGCATTAAGTCTTTTCGACACTTCAAGTACTATTTATAGTTCTAAATCCTGTTTTCATGAAAAAACATTAGCATTTGTTTGTATTTGTGTATTCAGACAGTTGCAACAGATTTGTATGTTCACAGGTTTTAAAAATACTGTTAGAATAAAAATAAAAAGAATAAAGATTAGAATACCGCAAATTACAGAATTTTTAAAGTAGCTACTAGCTACCCGAAACTGTGACAATATCTATACGCCACATAAAGCGAAAATTAAGCTTATTCGATTCAGCACGACAACAGCCAGTTAAAACGGTACGGAACCCTTAACTTATTCGCATCACACTTCTTTTTCGAAATCGTGGCAAGGCGCGGTTAAGGTCCTACCCACTCAGAGAATTGTGTCAAAAACAGGTTCGTCAGTTTAACAAATTCAAAACAGAGATGGCATTGCCTGACGTAAGTTGGAAATTCACGTATTTGATACTAAGTATTACTTATTCTGTGCTTGAATTGTGCGCTATGCTACGTCACATCCGGTTCATATTCTGGTACGCTATATTATTTTGTCCAGTTCCGGTCCAATATTTTGTCGTGTCTTTAAGGATCACGTGGATCGAGTGATCCGATTCGGATCCGAACCATGAGCAATGGGTGAGTGAGAGTTTGATTTCAGTTTATAACAAGGTAACGTTTATTTTACTACAAGAAGTTCATGTTGGATAATTACTTCTACACTGAAGCATATTTAAAAAATTACGTCAGTGACAAACCATTCAGAATCAACTTTTCAAACGTGTCTTAAGGTCGGTATTCGAATTGAACTCAAATTGAAGAATTTGAACCAAATTAGGAGTTTTTGTGCTTCGGAATATGACTGTACAGCTTTCTTATAATGTTTTATAATGTTTACATTGATAAAGATTTGTAGGATTATTATTAGGTGAAATGAACTTTTTTCTCTCTCTCTCCGTGACGGTGGACAAACACTACCAAAATCACTTCGGCGGTTCTGACTTTCGATGCGAATGCACACGTCATTTGTAAAAGTCGATAAACAATAATTTTGTTTACTGAAAATATGTTTTCTTACATTGTTGTTAGAATTCACAATATAAAAGCAGGTAATAATACATCTTCTGTGGTATATCGACTTGAAGTTTGACTTATGTCACTATGCATTTAATGTACCTAGATGACTGAAATTTTCACTTGGAAAATGAAATATAAGAAAGTAATATGATAGAATAAATGTCACAGATTATAGAACATCTTCCAGAACGGGAATCAGAATCATAGTTTCAAAGATGTCAAAAATCCGTAAGGTTTTCAATAATGCACTCCTGTGTATGTTATTGAAAAATATCTGACACATATTTTAGAGTTTTCGTTTGTTTTTTTTTTATGTGTACATTTTGCTGATGGATCAAGCATATGGCCCACCTGATGTTAAGTGGTTATCATAGCCTATAATAAAGCATTGTCTTGTAGGTCACGTTAGTAAGGAACGTGCCCTACAATACACTGCTCTGCGTCCATCAACCTGAGGCATACGGGTGTTTAGCCTCATGTGCCTGTAATTACATATATGTATATACATATACGTATGCTGACTGAAACCTAATTATTAAATATGGAAGAGTATAGTTTTTTTAGTTATTTATACTTGGGTTTCATGTGCTTAATCGGAGAGTGTCCACAACTAAAGCAACAATTTAACTTACAATAGGTTTGAATAAGAAATAAACAAATCTGAAAAATAACCACGATCACCGACATAGCTCTCACAATCAGCAAGTTGAAGTGGCAACAGACAGACATAGCTCGTAGAACCGCAAACTACAGATGAATAAAGGCTCTCGACTCTCGATTGTCGGCCATGAACAGGAAGACGAAGCGTAGGACGCTCTTCCATCCGATACTTTGCTAGGATCACGGGAAGTCGGAGGATAAAAAGTTTCACAATTGGGGTTTTGAAAAAAAAAATGTTTTTTTTTTATGTATTTTAATACATTATTATTAATAATATTGATATTTAATGCAAAAAACTTAAAAAAAAACTAATAATAGACAATAAAAAATTGATAAAATTTAGAAAAAAATCACGTGACTATAAACGCGCCATGATTGATCACCATAGTTGTTGTCACATAGTGACTTCATTAAGTTATAGCTATCTAATAACAGTACAGCGTGCGCGGCTATTGCAATGAGTGAAAACCGCTTGGGTTTGTTCGGGAGCTGCCGGCGTGTTTTCAGTACTGGATTCAAAAAATATTTTTATTTTGAAATAACTTTTGAATTATTGTAAAAAAAAATAAAACATATATGACCTTTCAATTACCGCAAAAAAAAAATTCAAAACCCCAATTGGTCTTTCTGCAGTGGATTATGTCTTCAGGGTGATGATGGTAATAGTAAAATTTTAAAATAATATATAAAATACTATTCTCACCTTTTAAATCTTTTTTGGACTTCTACATATACTTTAAATCAAAAACTAGGCAAATCGGTTCAGTCGTTCTCGAGTTTTTGTAAGACTAACAAACATCAATTAATTTTTATATATATAGATTTATATTGAAAATATGGATAAATTAAATTTTATCTTTACATAAAGTATTATGAAATATTGTACCACAGAGTATTGTACACACTTACACAAACTGAACTTTTTGGACAATGTTCTGTCAATCTAAAATGTCAAATTGAAACCAACGCTCGTATTCCAAAACAAATCTCAACACTAACTCAAAATAGATGTTCATTAAAAATTTTGTTTTTGTGGTTAGATTGGATAGAAAATGGATCTAAAAAAATTTTGCCGAGGTATAAGATTATTATGTTTACGGAACAACTAAGAAAAGTAGATGGAATAAAGTGCCCTATCGCCTTTGGAGTGCTTATCACCGTACTAAACTAGCTGACAGAAAACTTATGTACTTTTTATTGTAAACACATACTTAGAATACAACTCGCGACTGTATTCGATTGTTATCTAAGCGAAAACACTAGTAAATGGGGGTGTTAAAGAAATCTCAACCTTATCTATACTGGTGCAAGTTTTATGTCAATTTTAGCTTCGATAAACAATAATGAGTTGAGATAGATTCAAAAATTGTATGAATTTGACATTTTGACAACAAGGGGCATAGTTACTTGGTAACCTCATACATCCAATATAAAAATACCAACTATTGATCAAGTGAGCGAAGCGTCTTAGTTTCGATATTAGCATAAAAATGCATTTGTCCGTCTGTCAGTCTGTCTGTTTTCGCCTACAGGTCGCATTTTTCGATTTATACCTATTGTTTTTTTGATGGTACAAACAGATGGCCCACCTGATGTTAAGTGGTTACCATCACCTATAACAAAGCATTGCCTCGTAGGCCACGCTCGTTAGGAACGTCACCTACGATGCACTACTCAGCGTCCCTCAACCTGAGGCATACAGGCGTTAAGCCTCATGTGCCTGTAACTACACCGGCACCCACACCCTTCAAAATGGAACACAGCAAGCTGCTTGGCAACAGAAATAGGTAGTAGTACTGCCCCGGACGAGCCCTTCACAAAGAGCTCTACTACTACTCATAGAACCACTACTTAGTAATAATCTTTATCCTGACTAACTGACGAACATAAGACAACATGCAGCCTAAAACACTGGTCGAAGAGAATTGAAATTTTTGGGTATATTTATCTTATTGGGTGAAAAGACCAAGGAACTAAGATACTAAGAAATAAATTCCTGAAATTTAACTCCTACACGGGGTACAGCAGGGATTGAAGTTCATATGAAAATAACATCACGTGGACGGAGTCACACGCGTTTCGCTAGTACATTATCCAAGGATTGATGTGATCAAACCCTGGAACCGACGATCGCTTGTATCTTATGATAAAGAACGCCTAAGACTAATGGACTTCTTCCACACGATGATGTTGATATTTTATGACCCAGCCGTAATTTCGTTACACTGTGTCTTGTTGTATTTGTATTCACTGTGACAAATAAATGACACCTATAGTAACTATGTGATTATCACTGTCAAACGAGCCACAGAATAATGTATAGTTGCTCGGAACGACTTTTGACGTGGACCCTGCCTCCTGAAGCGCCAAAGCGCTACTGAGCTTGTATAGGTACGTCTCGCGTATTTATATTTTAGGCTATCTACTATTTTTATAAAAAAGTAAGCTAGCTAACAAAAAAATTACTTCGGCACAAGATTACGTATATTTTAAGGAACACATGAACAGAAAAATCGTTGGAATATCTCGATTAACAATCGAATAAAACACCCTGGGTCGGAGGGTCACCCTCGGAATTTTAGTAAAACTTTGTGTAAACTTTTATCGAACCCAATGGAATCAAGAGTGTTTCTGGTCGCTCCGAAATATAGATGGTCCTTTTAAATGTAATATTCAATTTAAAAAAATATATGAATATGTTGTTTTTACATAAAAAACAGGTGCTGATTAGGCTCCCACCTCGTCTTAATGTCTTTGTAGGCGGGCGTGGGTGACTGTTACCACTCACCAGATTGATGGGATGGGATGCCTGTTTGTTTTTACTGTTAGAAATCGAAGGTTTGATGTTTCGACACGACTTTAGTTTAATAGCTTGTTGTGGTAAAAGGTCTTTTAGAAATCAATGTAAAGATCGGTTTGCGTGGTTAATGTGCCGTGAAATCAAGACGAATTGGGGAATATCATAGAACTTGATCTATGAAAAAACGAATTTGACTCTTGACATGTATTATTTGTTACTTAATAATAATAATAATCATTTATTCACCAAAGTAAAGTGAAACTTATAAATAGGTACGTTACAGTAGGTTTCTAAGTACTAATACTAACGTAAAATGAGCACTAGCCCCCTTACTAGTCACTTACTTCGTTTACATAAAAAAATTTACATGTTAAATATTTTTTATGGATAGGTTAACTTTAAAATGTTTTAAATATTGCATACTGTAAGCTGACTATGGTTTATCTACCTGTATTGTTTTAATTTTACTTTTATGTTTGTACCTATTTTCGCAATACTGACCTAAACGAACTAAACTAATAAATGAACTATACTGAAATAATGAAAAATATCAAGATATAATAAACTAACCCTATTTAAGTAGTCATTTAAGTCTAAGTGTCCGTGATCTACTAATTTTGGCGGTAGAAATAGGTACGGTGGTAGAAATAGGTACGGTGGTAGAAGATACTTCCCCGGACGAGCCCTTTCCCAAGGAGCTCTACTACTATTAAACTTACTGTACTGACACTGAAAATGATTTCATACTTTGAGTATTGTCTTCACATATTTTGTAGAACGAGCGTTCAAAACAAAGCTCTCCAAGTTACAACACCATTAGCGTTGTAGCTCACAAAATTTGCACACATTTGAACTCCTGTGTCCTTTGTAAGCCAAATTCTGGATATAACAATACAGGTTCATTATATCTCAGTTGGTAGTAATTTCTGCTTTCTGCGCTCTAGGCTTTTGTTTGATGAACATTCATATTTTTGTTTTGTCTAATTTATTTAATCAATTTACGAAAAACAAAGTATTAATTAAATTATTTGGTATTTCTTATCAGATCTATTAGTGGTAATGGCATTTTCGACTCGGCGCTTTTGTGCTTCGAAGCTCACTTAGGCTGAGGCTACATTAGGCTGCGACGCGACCTGCGACACATGAGCGATTAAAACAATTGAATGAATGCTCACGTATATGGCTACACCGTAAAGCAAATATTTGGCTTCAAAACCATTTCGCTCTTCCAGTCGCATCGCAAATCGCTGCCTACTGTAGCCTCAGCCTTACTCCCACCATGAGGCGATCAGATAGTCTCATCGCCGCCGCCGCTACTAGTTTCCTTACGATGTTTTCCTTCAATGCTTTAGAGAATAATCATTGCGCACATAGATTTTTCGAACAGAAGAATCCATTGGTGCACCACCGGATCCAAACCCAAGATAAGGCGGGATTGCTCCCACACCACCGTGAACACGCTATGAATTTATTATTACCAGGTATATGAACTCAATTAATTACAGATTCAGCATGATATTGACCAATACATAAGTTTATGCAAATGTCCAATTTAAATTTGCAAATCTTTGAACACAGACAGCCGGATGTCTAGTTGGATAGTTTGTGAATCTAAACAATAGATTTAACTTTAGTTTAGTATCACCCAATTCATACTCAATAGGAAGATCCTGGTTAGAATATCAATTTGTTTATGAATGACTCAGCCTCGGTTAAATAAAGCAAATTTAGACATATTATAATACACAATATTCCTCGATTCAGTGGATTTCAGGTAGCAGTGATTGTTGCGGACAGATTTTATTCCTCTTAGTGCAAAAACAAAATTTTGGCTCGGTGCTCTACCAGGAATAGTCAACCATAAAAATGTTTCGGCAAATTACCTACCACCTGATAAACCCACAATTTTACTTTCTACTTTTGAAAAAATTAGAAAAAGAAATAACTTCAGAATTTTAAACTACCCTAGATATACCCAGACGGGGGGGAAGTACGTCATATGTGATGGGTTGCGAACCCATCGCCACTGCTGGAATATAGGTAACTGGGTTCCTCACAATGTATTCGTTCAACATTTGAGAGCACTGAGGAACAGGCCTTTAACAAAGATGGAATAGAATTGCAATTCTTTGCTTCATTTTAATGCATATTTTAATCTGAGGATGTCTGTAATTTGAAATTTAAATAAGAGTTTTACACAGTATTTTTACTTCTGCAGGTCGTATCGCTGCCTATTTTTGTCATATGCTTATAAGTTTGTTCCCAATAAAGACTTTTTTACTTTTTTTTTTTACATTCAATTAGCATAATAATATGATTTTGCTGCATTAAATTATTTCTGCCTTCTTTATGGATCTTGATATGTGTAAGTCACTCAATGGATATTTGTAGGTTTTGAGTTAGGCTCTGCAAATTTGCATCTCTATTGATCATGGTTGATGGTTGGTTGAAAGGAGTCCCAGAGGAATTGAAAGGAGGATGTTGCAACAGACAACTTTAACTTCAACTTATCCATGATTTCTACATTAAATCCACATGATATTATTTACCTATTTATTTTTACATGCCTATAATATAGGTAAGTAGTGTGAAGCATAATATAGTGATATTACAGGTACATATTACATGACATAATATAGTAATATTATAGGTAAGTATTACATACAATAATATGGTGATATTACTAGTAAGTATTTATTTATAATTAGGATATAGTTAGTAGTACTATAATTTACATATGTATTGTCTGTGTTCTTCAGCTTTAACTTCTCTGTTTCTCAATGGTTAAGTTATAACAAAATGCTTTTCTTTTGTACAAAGCTTGTTAGGTGCAATAAAGAATTAAATAAATATCTTTCAAGTGACAAAGTCCAACAAAGATCACTGTAGTGTAAAGCAGCAGGATGTTACTATTAATGTGAAAGTAGGCCCAAGTTTAAACAACCATTCATAGCAGAACATGAGACAATGTATGTTTGGATAACACAAGAAAGAATTTACAAGCCCAACATAGAACCTAATTAACCTCGTTAAGAACATACTTGGCTGTATTCATATTTGTTTTCCTAGGTGCCTTAGTATGGTAGTTGTCTGCAGGCTGTGTACCCTCTACCTATCGAAAAGACATAAGTAATATAATAATGAATAATGACACAAATGCACACAACACCTTCTAGTCCCAAACTAAGCAAAGCTTGTACCTACTATGGGAATTAGATGGCTGATAGAATACTTATATAATTTTTTTGTAAATACATACTTATATGATACCTAGCCACAGAAGAAACATTCATGTTAATCACACAAATGTTTGTTCTCGGAGGTGACGGAGCCCACTACCTACATTCTGTAGGTCTACTACGAACTGAGCTGTGACGGCATAGGTAGGTATGGTCAAGTACCTACTTATCATAGAGTAGCCTATCTACTTATTGCTCTTTAAAATTAGGTAGAATTCCTCTTTCAGCAATCATAATGACAAGACCATGGTGTTTTAATTAAATAACAGCTTATTGCAGTGTAAATGGCTGATGTAAGCACGTTGTTAGTGGAACAATGATTATTTTTAAGCGAATGAATCAACTGCAAAAACGCCGTGCACACGACGAAGCTCCACAGAATAAAAGAATAGTAAGCAGGCTGTTTGAGTGCGCGCTATGCACGAGCATGAGAAGTCGTCAAGCCGGTCCCGACACCTACGCGCCTTGGCCATCCACTAGGGCCGCATTAATTAACGCATACTCAGAAAACTTCGAAAGTTGACCCAAACCCTAGAAATATTTGTAGGAGAAAAACAACATCAATAAAAATTAAATTCACGAGCTTTTTAAACTTTCAGGCAAATATAAGATTAACAATGATTACAGTATGAATTCTAGCATAAATTCCGATAATTTTCAGGTTGTAGAGATCACCTGGACGTACCAGGGCTCAAAAAATAACAATATAAATAAATGAACGGACAACTTACCTTCATTGTCGTTGTTTGCCTCAGCGCTGTACACCGAAGCCACCAAAACTCCGAGGCACAGAACGCTCAGGGATCTCACAATCATTTTAACAGATTTTATTACAACACTGGGTTCACAAATGTATCAAAATCAACAATTCTAAACACTCGCCATAATCAAAACGATGTCAATCGCGCTACGGAGCAGCGATCGGCGTTTCGCAAATGGCGGCGGATGACGGATGTGCTCATCGATTGCACAGTAGAGCTGGCCCGTTTACGAAGAATGATTCATTCTTGTATTTCATTTACAAAAGTTAAAAGCTTGCCATAGTCAAAACCGGATTTGACAATTTTCTTCCGGATGAAACCGGACTTGAATAACGTTCGGAGATTGTATGTACGAAATTGGAAAACCTATAGGACAAAATGAAGAAATTAAAAACAAAGTGCTTATACACGGTAGCACAATCACTATTTTCTAGAAATAAGCGTCCACCAAATTAAAAGATTAGAGTTTTTGAAAACAAAGGGCATGATTTCATGGAAAACCTCGTGTTTAATGGTAGGTAAGGTGGCTAAACAATGCGTTTGCCCGTCTGTCAGTCTGTTCTCGCCTGCAGTCCAATTTTTTTAACCGATTTGACAAAAATTTGCATACAAGTTTCTTGATTTACTAGTTTTTTTTTGTTGATAGTGATTTTTGATTAGTGGAAGAGGGGGAGGTATGCTGTAGACGATTTTCAATCAAATTTCAGAGGTAGGTACACTAAGGACTCCATTCTACACAAGATGCTATGAAAAAAAATTAGATCCCTTTACTAGAGGGGAGGAAACCGGGTGGAGGGAATTTTGCTGTAGCGTAGTGTAACATTATACAATATTATGGACGATCCGTAGGCAGATTGTTCAAAACTCTGAAATGGCTATGCTAAGCTAGGGGAAAGGGAAAAGTGCACATAAGGACTCGCAAAGTCTACTGTCTCACAGAACCACTAGATTAGTTGCATGAATAATCGCTGTTTCCTTGTTTCCCGGCTAAAGGCTCGTTTCCGCACACGACACTTAAAAAGCCTGATAATTTGACCAAACGCTAACGCTAACCATACGAGTAGCCAATCCTGGGGATACCAAACTATAAATGACTGTTGGGATTACATTTTTAATGGGTTAATCTTTATATTTTATAAATAAATCTGACATGCAGTACATGTTCGCTGCGCTCGCTCGGTCAATAACATGTTCACGTCAGGGAGTTTCATTCATTCACAGACGATGAAGGCATCGTTTAACCGGTTGTCTTCGTAAACGTTTTTATTAGAGACAACGCAAATGCGCACTTCTTTTTTCTGTTCTAGCAACACTACAGTTTCGAAAGTTCAATTTCGCATGGCGGAGTCCAAGTGGAGTGTTATTTGTTGGTGATAATTTCATTTTATTACTCGTTGTGATTCCTTATGGAAAGACTACTTCTATTGCTATTATTCCTCTGCGGCCGTGCTTTATTCATTCCATAACATCAGATGATGTTAGTGTGTTATTTATAGTTGCATTTGTGAGAACTGCATAGTGTTTCGTTACAATGGGAAAATGTGATGAAACTAATGTGGAAGTTAATATGGGGGACTCCGCGTCCCCCATGAAACCGGACAACTTCACGTTCACGCCGCCCCCGGAGGCCCCGGTCTTCGAGCCCACGGCGGAGGAGTTCCTGGACCCGTTAGCGTACATCAGCAAAATACGTCCTATCGCAGAGATGTCTGGGATCTGCAAGATTAAACCCCCAGCGGTGAGTGCATTTCTTTGTTCAATAAGTGGTGTATACATAGCGCTCGTTATACTTACATTAAATGTGATAAACAGTAGATTTACAGTGTATTTCTAACCCTAAAACACACGCTAAATTACGTGTGATGCAACCATATTAGGTCGCCTTATTCAGTGGGGCGCTATCTGAATTTAGTTTTTGTCTTTTGAGAAGTTGTATTACGTGTCAAAGTGCCGAAACTCGCGATTTTAGACTTGTGATACCGCCTGTTTCGTCAAAAATGCAGTTGCAATATTGTGTCTAAAATTGGTTGCCATTTTGTGCCGTGCCCTCCTGCCTACGATAGTTTAGATAAAAAAAGAATCACTGCTACTTTTTGTCATGACTAACTGTAATGACCATAGGCTGGTCTGGCTGGCTGGCTGGACTTCTCAAACATTTTTTCTTTGGAACCAAATTTAATCTGAAATAGTACTTGCATTTCCATGAATAAAGCACATTGAACACAATGGTTTGAATAATAATATTCAAGGCCTACTTAGGTACTGAGCATCTATCTTGGAAACTGTGACAAACACAATTTTACTTACATTTGATAAGGCTGTGTAAGGTTTCAGCACCTAAAAAGTGTTTATAGAATATTTTTTGTCTCAAGATGTAGTAGGTATCTATCCCATGTATGATCCTTATCTATTTGAATCCCATTACAATATGTACACAGCACTACTCAGGTAAAATCAAAGGTTGAATCTTACCTACAATACCTAGTTATTTTAATCTGTATTCTAACATAACTGAATAAAAAAAATTGCTGCTTGTTATGTTTTGCAGGAAGTTATTTAAATTAAAATTAAAACTTCACTGTCATTTGAAATACAAATTATTTCAGAATTGTGTATGAGGAAACCTGAATCATTATTAAAAATCTAATCTTTCTGTATGAGTGTGTACAAACTGCTATTAACTTCATGAAAAAGTGTACAGAATGCAAAAATAAAGGAAACAGTTAGTCACTGCTACTAAGTAGGTAAATATTCCCCCCTAGTGATAGAAATAATCTTTAAAAGTCTGAAACAAGCTGGTCAACTAATGCCCGATTTCAATATCTTACAAATGTCCATCAGTTTTGTTAAGAAACATTGCTTGTCATGCAAGTCATCATCTGATTATTTCAATGTTCTTAATCATAATGTGATCACACATGACTGAAATCTGCTTATACATAAACAAACAGTACTTAGTTACATTATACCCTATATCTGTACTTTATGTTGTGTAATAATATGTATAGGTTAATAGACTACAGATGTTATCTTCAAATTTGTGAGTTTAAGTTTATATTATTAGGTAGGTATATGTACCTACTTCAAATTCAATGGAAAATGTTTGTAATATTAAACAAATTACATGCTTAACTTAATTGATTTTGACAGAATTAATATAAATTTTAATGCAAGGATAAATTGTTAAAAAAAACCCAAATTCAAAAAACAACACATAGGCAGAAAATTTTAGCTTAAGTTTGCAAGAAAGGGTTATTTACAAACATTGTACATTAAATTTGGTTGTAAGTAGTATAGGCATAATAAACCTTACTGTCTCTGAAGTTAAGCTTCTGAGAATCTGTACCTCTAGTATAGATATGTACACCAATTACAGGCACTTTTAAATCCACCATAACACCCAAAGCCAGTTCTCTAAGATGATAAACAAAATATTGCAAGGAAACCTGTATCTACCATGTCCTTTCTAAGAGCTGGGTTAATCAGGCACTAAGTATAAGCAGTGTATTGTATGTGGGGGCATGGCTAAAAAGCTGCCTGTGCTTGGGAGGGTTTCACTGTTGTTGAGTGTTGCACTGCTACCCACGTAAAATCGGTCACGGTGCTAATAAAGAGACTAATTAACCCCTCAACTCATCAAGGTCTCACACAGTGCATTATTTTACTGTTTGTTCTAGATTTTATTTTGTTGCACAGTGCTATTGAATCTTTTTCTTTAAAAGTAAGTAAAGTATTTTAAAAATGTTTGTTTCTGTTCCGTACTTTTATAATAATAATAAAAATAATAAACAATCCACGTAGCATCATCTAGCCCCAAGCTAAGCGGAGCTTGTGTTAGTAACTATAGTTTTACAGTAACTCATTAAAACAGAGGGTAATGTAACCAAAGAAGAAACCTATAAAGCTAGTCTAATTCTGAGGGAATTCATAGCATGAATTCACAATAGTCATAGGGAACAATTAAGCAGGAATTTTTCATATGTAATAATTAAATTCAGTGACTACTGCAACAAACCAAGATCCATGTGAATGAAGTCGCATGTATCAACTAGTGTAAAAGTTCACAGATTATGATTAATAAAATAATAAGGTGCACAGTATTCTAGCTATTAGGTACCTAATTTAATGATAGTATGTATATTAGTTTCTTTTTATCTTCCCATTGTATCTCTTCGAGATTCTACGGACAATTTTGCCAGTATGGGTAGAGCAGACTGGATTTCGCAACTAGGCGGGCGGGCCCTTATGCCAGTGAATTATTTGTAGAAGTTTTTGACGAATTAATAAAATTAACTAAGATTACACTAGAAAAACAATTTAATTGAAAACTTATGTTGCTTCCAAAGATGACAGAAAATAAAACAAGTGTTGGTTTGAAACATCCCTATTCCCTATTATTCACTAATCAACTTCTCAAATCTAATCTATCATCAGTGTATATAAAAAATTCAACTGAGCATTACTTCTGTAATAAATGTGACACTGGCAAATGCAAGCCAGACTCTGCAAAGGCCTATAGAATCAAGAATGGAATTGAACTTGCCATGAAAATACAATCAATTACCTTCTTAGGCATATTTATTTGTTACTCTGACCTTAAAAAATTAAAAGTCAAATATCTACGTAGTAAAATAACAAAGATTACAAAATAACAAAGAAACACAATGTTAATCTAGAGTTTTGTAATTTTTGTGACAAGTTGCAAGCTAATTAGTTTCTGCTAGAATACTAACTGGCTCCCTTAATACTTTTTAAACCTGCAAAATAAATAAGCCCATTTAAGACAACGAGATAAGAACTCTTTAGTACTAGTAGTAGTAGACCTCTTAGTGAAAGGCTCATCCGGGGAAGTACTACCACCATGCCTATTTTGCTGTGCTCCGGGTTGAAGAATGTGGGTGCCGGTAAAATTACAGTCACATAAGACCGTATGGCTTGATGAATACAAAGCAGTGCATTGCAAGGCACATTATTAACGATTGTGACATGCAGGGCAATGCTTTGTTATTATAGGTGATGGTAACCACTTAACATCAGGTCAACCATCTGCATGTTCCATCAGCATTCGCATAAAAAAAAACTCAATACCTAAAGATCAAAATAAAGGGTTGATCCCACTCAGCCATTTATGCTCCAAAATTCAATAATAAATAAATAATAATCAGTACAAACTTCACACCGACTAATGATTGTATAAGAAATATTGTGTGAATATAATTCATGTGACTGTAAATTTTATTGGTATAAGGTTAATAGATTTTTAATTAACTTAGTCTTTATTTTTTTAAATGCTTTGTTCCAGCACTGGCAACCTCCGTTTGGGGTGGATGTGGACCGTCTGCGGTTCACACCCAGGATCCAGAGACTTAATGAGTTGGAGGTGAGTTCTTGGTATCTGTAACTACCGCTAGAGTGTTCTATAAGGTATAAGAAAAAAAAGAGGAAAATAAACCACTTCACGGCTTCAATCTCCAGGCAGGTTAGATATCTCTTCAGATCTCTTCACTCTAAACTTTGCAGTAGTTGTATTGCAAACCAATCTCTGCTGCCAGAATTTCACAGACAGACATTGACAGATTGATTTTCATTTGACACAAACGGCAAAAAAAATCACGTTTGTTGTATGAGAGCCCCCTTAAATATTTATTTTATTCTGTTTTTAGTACTTATTGGTTGTTATAGCGGCAACAGAAATAAATCATCTGTGAAAATTTCAACTCTCTAACTGTAACGGTTCATGAGATACAGCCTGGTGACAGACGAACAGACAGACAGACAGCGGAGTCTTAGTAATAGGGTCCCGTTTTACCTTTTGGGTACGAAAAAAAAACCTGTTGTGCCGACCCAGGAAGATGATGATGGTGATAGGCAAGGCACATAACGAAATGCTTTTGATATAATATGTGGCGTGAGTGGAAATTACTGGTAATAGATAATATAATCTTCATTAACGCAAATCGTTTGTTTTTCTATTTATACCTTGATTTCACCTGACTGTATCAATGATTCTGACGATGCGATGAACCAGAACTGTCAACTCGTATTTTCGAGGTATTTATTCCTCGTCGATATTAATTTGAAGCCTTTCTTGAAGAGACATGTGAAGTGATCAGAAAAAATACTACGAGTACGTTCAACAGGACATCATGAGGTTTCACATGAAAAAAATCGACATCTGTGACGTAAGCGTATTGTGTTGACATGTATTACATTGCGAGGCATCGATAAATCACTACGGAGTGTCCTGGCCTAAGAATATGGATCTTATTCTATGGTCCTGGCTGCCCCGCAAAATAAAAGTCTGATGTCGGTATGTTACGTTTACGTTACGAATGTCAAATTTATTCATACTTCGCCCTCATATCACACCTTATTATATCAATGAGTGAAGCTAATTAAAAGCTTTGCGTGGAATAGTAGTAGGTCTATATGAAGGCTTTGTCTTGCACACCACGTGTATTTCTGCTACCTTGCAGCGTTGCTGTATTTCGTTTAAATGCTGTGGGTGCTGGTGTAATTATAGGCACGTCTTAGCACCTGTATGCCTCAATTTGATGAATGCAATCATTGCTATGTCAGATATCAGGTGATGGTCACATTGAATGCGCATTTGATAAAGCAGATAGCCCACCTGGTGTTAAGTAGTAACCTACATTATAAGGGCCATCTGCTTGTTGCATTAGTAAGTTATAAAAAGAAACGTGTTTGTAACTGATGAAATTTAAAAGGATGTATTTAATTTACCGTATATTTTCACATTGCCTACTTGATTTTTATAGATATTTTGAACACTATATTGCCATTCAGCGTGTCAATGCAACTAGTGTTTTGGGGATTTGGATCAGTTGAGTTATCTCTAAAAAAATACCGTTTGCAACGGTTTGTAGGTGCCTCAATTGTTTCATGTAGTTTGTACATATCAATTAATAAATACATGTATTAGCTGGAATTTTCTTCGTAAATAAATAAATTAACTTTGTGGTGTACAATTTAGTATTTTCTATAGTTCTTATCTTTCTACTACTTCAAGTAGTAGTCAAACCGGCTTTAACAGTCCGAGGATGGAAGTATTGTCGCACGATGTCTGGTATAGATTGGACGACGCTATCGATCCAACACACGGCAGCTTTAAAATAAATTCATCATTTATGCAATCAAACTGACCTATTTCTGCTTCCTGGAATATCTCAGGGCGTCATTCAGAGTATTGATTCGTAGGCAACCTATATTTACTAGGTCATACCCGGTAAGGGCGTTGTACCGTCGCGGCCAGGTGAAGCTTTGGTACCTAGTAACTACAGTTCAGTTTGTATGATGTAGGCACAGATTAAGCAAAAGTTAGTAGAGGCATGGTCTACGTATGTTGTTGAAAGCTCGGATCAAAGTTGGCGAGCTGCAGATTTATTTTTAAAACTCTTCCTATTATTTTTTTTAGGTCATAGAAAAATGAGGTAGATTTATTTAAAAAAATAGAGGTTTTTAATCATCTTCTTCGGATTTAGAGATATTTAAGCATCTGTGGTCTAGTGGGAGTGATCCCGCCTTTTGATCCAAAGGTCGTGGATTCAAATCGGTCGTGCACCAATGAATTTTTCCGTCTGAAAAATACGTACCTCTGACTATCCCCCCTTAGACTTCTTCGAAGAATCTCGAATAGGTACTTGATACTAAGAGATCGGAGAAGTTACTTACCGTGCTTGGGGTTGAAAGTCGTGATGGTATTTCTTTTTTCTTTCTTCGGCTTTTGCTCAGTGGGGTCGGCACAACATGTTTTCTTTTTTCACCCTCTTGTTCCCACTCTAAAGTTTTTATATCAGTACTTACTCAACTCTGTGTAAGAAATACATACGTAGATAGATTTAACTAAAATTACTTTAGTAGCGCTTGATAAGTATGAATGAATGAATGAATGAATGAATGAATGAATGAAAAATACTTTATTGTACACACACCAGACACTAGTAATATAAAACCAAATAAAAAAACAGTTATAAAATGGAAGGCACAATGGGCGGCCTTATCGCTTAGTAGCGATTTCTTCCAGGCAACCTTAGGATGGAGAGGATTAAGACAAAAATTGGAAAATGGTCGGGGGTGCAGCAAATGAGAAAAACGAAAAAGATAATGAAAGAGGAACGTAAAATAAGGAACCTGCGATATGTTAAAAATTTTGTGTATATTTTTACTTATTTTAACTACGCCTGAGACGAAGTGTAGGACGCCCTCCCACCCGATGCTAGGATCGCGGGAAGTTTGGTGGTAGTAGAGCTCTTTCTGAAAGGGCTCGTCCGGGGAAGTACTACCACCGTACCTATTTCTGCTGCCATGCCGTGATGCTCGAATTGCTACGTTCCGGTTTAGAGGGTTTGGGTGCCAATGCAATTACAGGCACATGCGACTTAACACCAGTATGCCTTAGGTTAGTGGACGCAGGGTAAGGCACGTACATAACGTGCGTGACTTACAAAACAATGCTTTGTTGTAGGTGATAGTTACCCCATAACATCGGGTGGGCCATAAGCATATTCCGCCAGCACTAGCATAAAAAAAGTCAGTGGATGAAAAACGTTATTCCTCAAAACCTAACTATCTATTAACATAGAACTAACTAACTAACGTTGGCTGTATACAATGTAGGAACAATACAGAGTAAATAGGTATGTAAAGAGCTTGATGACATAAGTGCTTCGTGAGTTCTGTTCAACCTATTATCCTTCTGATTTCATGATTGGTTAGAGTTTGTAATGGACTTGGTTCTCAGCTCGTAAACGTCAGGTATAATTAGCTGATTTGGAAATTCTAACTTACCTAGCTTAATTATTTATTTATTTGAGTCACCAACATTGTATACACCAATTCAATTAAGTACAACAATTTTAATATTAAAACAATTCATGCCTAGTCTGCTATACTAATATTATAAAGAGAAAAAAAGATTTCTTTGTTTGTTTGCATTGAATAGCCTCCGAAGCTACTGGACCGATTTGAAAAATTCATTCACCGTTGGGAAGCTACACTATCCCCGGGTGATATAAACTATATTTAAAAAAAAAATTGGGATCCTTACTAAATCCCGTGCGAAGCCGGGACGGGCAGCTAGTGTTACAATAATTGTAGGAGATAGACAGCGATTTAATTAATTAGCGATAATAACTATAAAATTGATACAGAGAATCGAAGTTTGGTCTTAGAAGTATGTTTTTTTAATAAGAAACAATGTCGGAACTAAGTACAGCCAAAAAACTCAAGTTTAGCTTTGACCTAGATAAAAAAGTATAGTTAAGACCAACTTTATTATTATCTTATCTATTTAGGACCGTGTACTTTAGGTTGTGAAAGAAAACAGTGCGACGACATCCATTATACAAAAAAATCGGAATCGTGTGATTTTGGGTTAGTTTCCTTTATCCATTCTTCATACACATTAAAACAAAGTAATTGTTTCAGGCAATAACCAGAGTGAAGCTAAACTTCCTCGACCAGATCATAAAATTCTGGGAGCTGCAGGGCTCAGTGCTCAAGATCCCCACAGTGGAACGTAAGCCTCTGGATCTGTACGCACTGCACAAAGTTGTTAAGGAAGCAGGTTAGTGCTGTCGAACCTTCCTAGTCATATCATTCTACCTCCTTTAAGACCCTAAGCACAGATTAAAGAAGCTCTTAGTAGTAGTAGAGCGCATTGTAAAAGAGTTCGTCCGGAGAAGTGCCTACCGTGCCTATTTCTGCTGCCCAGCGGTAATGGGTTATTCCCGTTGAGTCACACCCTTTCAGTCACACTGTGACACAATGGGACGAAAAAGTTTCGTTGAGTTACAGTGTTACTCAACGGGCACGTTTTCTTCCCATTGTGTCACACCCTCGGTATCAGTGTAACTGAATGGGAATAAAAAATTCCCGTTGAGTAACACTGTAACTCAACGAAACTTTTTCGTCCCATTGTGTCACAGTGTGACTGAAAGGGTGTGACACAACGGGAATAACCCGCAGTAATGCTCTTGTATGGCTCAGGTTGATGAACGCAGAGCAGTGTATTGAAGGGCACGTTTCTAATGAACGTGACTTGCGAGGCAATACTTTGTTATAGGCGATGGTAACCACAACATCAGATGAGCCGTCAGCAATTAATATATAAAAAAATACCTACTATCTGAAAATGTGAATGCAACTATTCTGTACTTACATAAATTCTGTAAATATAATATGTTTAAAATTATATAATATGTTTTTATACTTCATTTTACCAGCAAATGGTCCTCCATAGTCTGTATATTTCGAAATGAAAGTTATTTCTGTTCCTTCATCAACATTTCTGCGATCTTGATGAAAATATAAGAAACATTTCTCGTTTGTTATCGCAATCCACTCAGGACTGTTCATCTGATTCAACCAAATCTGTTCCACCAGGAGGCTTCGAAGTATGCTCAGCGGAGCGCAAATGGTCCAAGATTGCGCGCCGCATGGGCCACCCCCAAGGGAAGGGCATAGGTTCCATCCTCAAGAACCACTACGAGAGAATCCTGTACCCATATGATGTGTTCAAAAGCAATGGCGCAGTTGGTGATAATAAGGAGACTGTAAGCACTTTGGTAATGTCTTATTCAGATTTTGTGCTGAAGACCCCTTCGTGGGTATTTATGTAGTCATTTCTGCAATAGCCGTTGTGGTTTTAGCTTAGGATAGGATCCCTTAATTACCTCACATGGATATCGTCAGAGGTCACCAATGCGCCTGCCAAGTGAGGTAACCATGGCAAACTCCCTCAATTTAAGGGAGGCCTATGTCCAGCTGTGGACTTATTTAGGCTGATGACGTGGTATTGTTGACAACCTACCAGTGTCTTTCAAGTTAAATTTAAGGAATTTAATTTTTATAGTGAGAGTGGAAACAATGCGTTTAGGCGACATAATATGCGGAGAGGAAAGCACACCGCCGGTATTGGTGCCGTGAACTGCTGTAGCATCGCACTGCCTTATGTGTGTCTAGGCTCTAGTGCATTTTCATACTTTAGGACCAACAGTTTAGACTTCTAGGCCTGGTCGCGAGGAACCGACGCTACATCTAGATTCACCTGTCTTTAAGACTATTCTTAAAGTCAATTAAAGCATTTTATTTAGAAAACAAATAGTAAAAACAAATATTATAAACTAGATGATTAACAACTTAAACAAACTGATTAACAAATTATGTTTGCACATACAAAACTAAGAAATAGTATGTTGACAGTGAGAGAAACTGATGAAATAGAAAAATAACAGGAAGCTAAGAATTGAAATGTAGGTCTTCAAGTGGTCTACAACATTCTTTCTAGAGTTGGCCTAGATACGAAATTACTTTACTTGCAGAAGATAGAAGTGAAGCGAGAGCCTACCCCCGACGGCGCCGGAGCTGGCCCCCGCGCTCGCTCCGCCTCCAAGTGTCCCCCCGCCACCCCGCCGCCTGCGCCTTCCCCGCGCCGGTACAAGTGCGAGCCGGAGCCTGCTGAGGGGAGTCATACCGAGGGGGCGCTACCCCCAAACAACGACAAGGGGGTCAAGACGCCCGTTAAAGAAGAGAGCCCTGAGACTAATAGACGCAGTGAGTAGTATTAAGATTTAAAACAGTGCTAGTGCTCGAAAGGTAGTCATATAACAGGTCACACTGAAGGAGTGTTTAAACCAACATCTTTGAAAGCTTAGCTTTATCATTTTACTTGGTTTTCTAGTGTTGTTTTAAGTCTGTCGAATGACGGACAGGAAGAAAAAAAAAGATAAAGACGACTAGCTACAATTTTTTTACTTATTTAGGTCCTCGGGAAAACAAATGGATGTCAGGAACAGGCAGCTGCGGTTCCCGTGGTCGCGTGACACGCTCCACTAGACTGCGGGAGCATCGTATGTCTAACATGACGGTTTCCGTCACACCGGCTCCGCCTCCTGGACCTGTACCGATCTTGCCCGGCGCTGTTATCAGCCCTAATGATCCGGTAAGTCTACTAATGCATACTTTATTAAACTATCTTACTTTCTAAATTATCAGATTTTTCTCATTGTAAAGTTGCATTGATTGACGACGATGCAATATTTCATTGAATACAAGATTTTTCTCATTGCATCGACGACAATATCTGAATTTTTTCGTGCTTGCAAATCAATGGATATTCTATTTTATACCAAAAACCTACTGTTTCCACAGTTGGCCAAATACATGTGTCACATTTGCGGACGTGGTGATGTAGAAGAACAGATGCTGCTGTGTGATGGTTGTGATGACTCGTACCACACATTCTGTCTGCTGCCGCCCTTAGCGGACGTGCCCAAAGGCGACTGGCGGTGCCCTGTATGTTTGGCTGAAGCGGTAAGTATATAGCCATATCTGCAAGGAGATGTGCAACGCGACAAAATCATGTGTGCTCGTTATCTCATACAAAAAATAAGACAGACTCTTTATGTCTACATGAAAGCGCCAAAAACGCATCTCGTTCGGTCAAATTAAGACTTCTAGATAAGCGGTTGGTCTTTTGTCTTCAGGCTCTAACATGTTTACCGATAAACAAAATATTTCGTGATGCAGATATCATCAAAATACAATATCATTCAAAAGAGGGTCAACAAAATAATTACACTTTGTTTTGTACTTATCTTTCGATCCAGTTTGAAACTTAAAAAGTCTTAGATAGGGTGTTGCAATAGACTATAATCGGAGTGACATATAAAAATCATTCTCTAGTAGTTGTCGGTTCTACTAACTCCAAATAGGTATTTTAATACTACTTTTAATTTGAAGGTATCAAAACCAACGGAAGCCTTCGGATTTGAGCAAGCTACCCGAGAGTACACTCTTCAGCAATTCGGAGAAATGGCAGATCAATTCAAATCAGACTACTTCAACATGCCAGTACACGTAAGCGCTTCTTTAAATAAGCCTAAAGACCGTGCTGCTTGTTATGCTACGAAGGACTGTGTATGTGAGTGTTGTGTACAAAAGAATGATTCCTTGGTTCCGCAGATGGTACCAACGTCAACAGTTGAAAAGGAGTTTTGGCGCGTTGTGTCTTCTATCGATGAGGATGTTACGGTGGAGTACGGAGCAGATCTACACTCCATGGATCATGGATCTGGTAAGGCTATACTTAGTTACGGATACTATGATGGTAGTTTTGTTGTTTCTCCCTTATTTTTCCCTGATAAAATACAAGTTTCAAGAATTACAATTCTTTTTTACAATACAAAAATTTCGCCGCAATCGAACCGTATGTCCAAGTTTTCTTAATTAGTATGCAAGCCCGTTTTGGGAATGATTTTGTGTGGAGTCGTAATTTAATATAAAATCTACTATTAAACTGTTTTCATAACGTCTTAGTAGTAGTATAGTTCTTAGTGAAGGGTTCGTCCGGGTAAGTAATAGCATGCCTATTTCTGTCGCCAAGCAGCTTACTGTGTTCCGATTTGAAGGGTGTGGGTGCCGGTGAAATTACGTTTATAACATTTAGTCTTCCGATTCGTGTCATACGCTTATCAATTAATAACTCTTAATTATCTGTGTTTCTCTATGAGATCTGTTCAGCTGTTCACGAGGTGTCTTAACTTAGGAAGGATGTATATCCTTTTAATACCCCTCCTACCCGATGGACTGATGACATTATTGGGATCACAGGAAGTCGATGGATGAATAGGACTTAAAATCATTCTTCTTGGAAACGTATGTCTGTCCTATGTCCAGCACTGGACTTCTAGAGATAATGATGATTGCTACAGTTAAGAACAGAGATTATTTCCAACTATTATTTCCGTTTTTAAGATAGCAGTCACAGCCGAGCCGCGTACAGATGTACGCGGCTCGGCTGTGCTATGCTTTTGTGCAGATGCACAAAAGCATAGTCGCCAGAATTTATATTAAATGCTTCTTTTGACAGGTTTCCCAACAAAGTCCAGCGCTCATCTCTACCCCGGAGAGCAACAGTATGCAGAATCCAGTTGGAATCTCAATAACTTACCGGTCTTGGAAGGATCTGTGCTAGGGCATATCAACGCTGACATATCTGGCATGAAGGTACACAGCTCAATACAGCTTATATATTTTTATCTTGCATAGATCGGATCTATTAGATCCCACTTAGTTGGATTGGCACCACACTGAAGCGTCATATTATTTTGTATTGGGATATGTTTATGCTTTTTTCTAATCGTTTTTAAGTTTTTTATGTATCAGTTATCTTGGTTCTTTTAATACAAGCTTTGCTTAGCTTGGGCTAGATGGCGTTGTATCGAATATATTGTGTCTTTTGTTTTAGATACCGTGGCTGTATGTCGGCATGTGCTTTGCCACGTTCTGCTGGCACAATGAAGATCACTGGAGCTATTCCATAAACTACCTACATTGGGGAGAACCGAAGACTTGGTGAGAATATTACACTATTATATACCTAGTGCTAAGTTTATACCCAATAAGTACAGTTATTACCACAAGTTTATTAACAGAATTCTCACTTTCTCGCACTATTCACCATCTTTCCGCCTTCCCAATCCAATCTTTCTTCAATACATTTAGAAATGACAATTAATCAATTAAAACAGGATATTACATAATATCAAAATATTATATAATGATATCAAACAAAAATATATTGATAAGCTATTGGTTCCGGCTGTTATAGTGGACGTTAAACTTTGATCCTATCACCAGATTTGGCTACTAGCTCAAACGAACTTGCTTTATTAGAAAGATTTTAAAACATTCATGTATCATCAGGTATGGAGTGCCAAGCTCCAAAGCGGAACAGTTTGAAGCAGCCATGAAGGCAGAGGCACCTGAGCTGTTCCAATTACAGCCAGATCTTCTTCATCAGCTCGTCACCATCATGAATCCCAATGTTCTGATGAAAGCTGGCGTTCCGGTATACAGGTATGGTGTCCATATATTTCTATGCAACAACCACATACATACTTATAAATGTTGCATTAATGCTTTTATTTTGTTAGATTTTTATTAGTAAAGCAAATACCTACTCTCTTGGATAAATGGATATGGATTTCATGGATTTAAATATGTTTATTTTGGGATCTAGCGACGGTTTTGTATATTACTAGTGGATATAGCGCGACTTCGTCCGCGTGTAGCTATTTTCATACATACTTCAACCCTCGTTACATCCTTTTAAGGGTTGAATTTAAAGATTTATTTTTTTGGTACACGTCTCCACATCAAAAGAACTATATACTGAAAATGTCAAGTTTGAACGACCAGTGGCTTAGACTGTGCTTTGTTTATATGTCAGTCAGTCAGAAAATAGATTCTTATAAGTGTTTTAGATTTAAATAATATTTATTTGTATAGATTGGACCAGAACGCTGGTGAATTTGTGATCACGTTCCCGCGGGCCTACCACGCGGGATTCAATCAGGGATATAACTTCGCGGAAGCAGTCAACTTCACCCCCGCTGACTGGGTACGTTATTTGACCTAATTTAAAGTCGTTACCATTACCTATAACAAAGCATGGCAGGTCACGTTCCAAACGAACGTGACCTGCGACGTGCATTCGGCTATCTCTTTCGGATTTATTTTTGTAATAAATAATATTGGGGAGTATATCACATCACACGTTTTACTAGGCTTGGGGCTAGCCTAGTAAAACTTGCAGTATGGGAACCTGATGTAATAACTGTATATTTTTTTCAAATACAAATTCATTAAATATACCTGTAATCTTTATCTCCACAGTTAAAAATGGGTCGAGAATGCGTACTACACTACTCAACTCTCCGTCGTTATTGCGTTTTCTCCCACGATGAGTTGGTTTGCAAGATGGCGCTCGAAGCGGATACCCTCAGCTTGACTGTGGCCCTGGCGGCCTATCGGGATATGAGGACCATGCTACATACTGAACGGAAGCTTAGGAAGAATATCTTGCACTGGGTGAGTGTGTATCCAACACTGAAAAACTATATTCATTTACTTAAAAATTTTATTGAGATTATGTACTATCTTGATGGTGAGTCTTGACATAAGTCGCTCTTAATTCAACTTTTTTTACTAGAATTGAAAAAAAAAGATCTTCACGATTAATCCCTAGGCACGGTAGATATCCTCTCAAATTTCTTAGTACCAAGTAGTCAAGACTCAAGGAAGAATAACATAAAATCCGGCCTTAGGTGTTCATTTATTGATGGTCTACTTGACTTCCAGGGGGTAACAGAAGCGGAGCGCGAAGCTTTTGAGCTTCTTCCCGATGACTCGAGGCAATGTGTGTCGTGCAAAACAACGTGCTTCCTGTCGTGCGTCACGTGTCCTTGTACGCCGCACGTAGCTTGTCTGCGACATGCAGCATTATTGTGTAGCTGTGCGCCTCACGTACACCGTCTGAGGTATGTATACTTCCCCCTCACACACACACTTATACCCTGATATCATTTATATGACCTGAAGATTGAGTTAATAACTTTTCCTCATACATACTTATAAATGATAATTTTTTTTAAGATGGACGTTGATATTTAAGACACAGATTCAATATCTATTGTGCTATAATCTATAAGAAAGACATGACGGATGATAAAGGAAAGTTGAGAGAAAACCTGTTGCGCCGACCCCATATAAAGTGCGGCAGAAATATTATTGTGTATTTTCTGTTATTACCTTTTTATTTGGTCTTTTAGGTACCGGTATACCCTAGATGAGCTGCCAGCAATGCTGGAGAAGTTAAAGAAGAAGTCAGAACAGTTCCGCGAATGGGCGGAAGCGGTTCAGAACGCATTGGATCCTGACACGCCCAAGACATGTGACCTGGATGGACTTAGAACACATTTGCAGAGAGCTACTGAGCTCAAGGTAAATTAGCTGGTAGACAGGCATACATTTGACGACCGATGTGGAACGGCGGGAGAATATGCGACCCAGGAGTTTGCGGGTTCGATTCCCCCCTTGGGATAAATGTTTGTACGATCTGCAAATTTTAGTGGCTATATAGCCAGCCAGCCTCATTCAAATCAGTTATAATAATAATAATAATAATTCATTTATTTCAGATTACAATCCATCCATAAAATATACAAATTTACAAACATAAAACTTCCACAATAAAATCAAATTAATTAATTAATTAAGTTATGATAATCAGCTTTGTATTATTCTCAACAGATGCAAAAAACCGAGCTAGTCCGCGCCCTAGAAACGGCAATCGAGGATGCAGAGAAATGTGCCTCCGTCATCCAGCAGCTAGACTTGAATAAGATGCGAACCAGGACTCGTCACCACGACCCCAAGTACCGACTGTCTATCCACGAGCTAACTCTCTTCGCGGCGGAGATTGACAGTCTGGCTTGCGTGTTACCAGAAGGTACTACCACTATTTTATCTAAAAACTGAATTCTAATGGCCATACTTATAAAAATCTGTCAAAAGATAAACAATGTTTAAACTATCGCCGTCTCTTATTAATGGGTAATGACTAACAGTGACAGGAGACATTTTAAGCAATATTAAATTTAAACAACGTTTATAAGTATGGTGGTTAGAATAGCCTCCTTGTGTTTACTTCTCTGTCGCTATTTTTTTTGTTACCAACTATTCTGTGGCTGTTACTTACTGCTTTTTTGCAACACAGTCAAAACTATCGCAGGAAACAGGGGAACCTATACCAATTTATGTCATGTACACTGTTTTGAAATAGAGATTTGTATTTTATTGTTTTGAAATGTTATGTTCCTTTTTAGGGTCTGCTGTAAAAGAAGTACTACGTCAGACTTCAGAGTTCGAGACACGATCATCTGAACTGCTCAACAAAGACTTGGAGAAGATCGAGACGTCTTATGTTAGGGAATTGGAAGAGGTAAAATCATTATACTACTTTAACACCGAATAAGTCTTTCTCTGTCCTAACTGACTTAAAACAGTTTATGCTCGGTTCCAATATCTTACAGGCATCTATAAATATTATACTAAAGCCGGCTTGCACAAGATCACTAAATGATATTTAAATACTGCTTAAAGTTAACTTTATCTTTTGACAGATTTTTATAATTGTTGTGCAAGCGGGCCTAAGAATCGTTATTTGTCGGATATACCTGCATCTCATTGGCCAATGCTACAGTCTCGGCATATTGGCCAATGAAGTGAGATTTTTTATAACAATTATTATTAGTAGTTGACAGGCTTTACAGCTCAATTTGTAGTAGCCCTATTTGCACTGTAGGTGGTAGGTTCGATTCTTTTTAATCTCCTATTTCTTACTAGACGGTGGAATTAGGCAGTCGTCTCTGCATAGTCCTACCACACCTGGAAGCGGTAACAGTCCGGTTAGCACAAGCGCGTTGGCTGGAGAACTCACAACATCATCGAGATAACTGCAATTCTCTAACTCCTGCTACCCTGAGGTCACTACTGGCCAAGTCGGAAGAGCTGCTCCCTCATATAGCCATAGAGAAGGAAAGAGCTATACTCTACAAACTGCAAGGTAAGATACTATTAGTAAGAATCACAGAAAGAGAAACTACAGGCACATGAGGCTTCACACCTGTATGCCTTTAGTAGTAGTATAGCTCTTAGTGAAGGGCTTGTTTGGGGAATTACTACCACCATGCCTATTTCTGTCGCTAAGCTGTGTTCTGGTTTTAAGGGTGTGGGTTTTAATAAAATTATAGGCACATGATACTATACTATAAGACAGGGCAGTGTATTGTAGTGCACTTTCCTAACGCGTACCCAATGCTTTGTTTTAGGTACAAAGCAATGCTTTGTTTTAGATGGTGGTTTATCCTGAGGTAGGCGATCTGCTTGTTCTATCAGCAAGTTAAATAAAAAGAAAAAAAAAGAATATCAATAGGAATTTTCTTTAATCCCAAGGCATAATTTGCCGCTGTAATTTACTAATTTACCATCTCGTCTCCTAGGGAAGCTCGTGGGACTTTATTATTTTATTTTAATTTTTTTACAGCCGAAGTAGAAGATTGGGAGAAGCGTGCCCAAGAAGTCCTAGTAGACGGAAGCAAGCCTTTTGATGACGACAACCCTAAGTACAACACTATAGAAGAACTAACACAGCTACTGTCTGACGGTGGCGAGATCGATGCTGCTTTACCATCCTACCACACTTTGCAGACAGCCATCACACATGCTAAGGACTGGCTGAATAAGGTATTTTCATAACTTAGGAGTTATTCGGTTTATTGACTATGCTTTTGACTTCATTTATTTGGGAAAAGAAAGTTTTAATAAATTGTTAAAGCGTAATAAAACGTTATGAAATGTGAATTGTCATGTATAGACGTTCCATAGTACAAGCTTTGCTTAGTTTGGAGTTAGATGGAGTTGTGTGAAATATCTGCCAATATTTTAAATATTTGAACAATAATGCCACTCGTGAGAATAAAAGCTCATAGCAGTAAGGGGTTGGACACATTAAAAGCACTGTCGTGAGTTCGAATCACATTTGGTCAATAATTTTGGTACATGTAATTACTCTTTTATTCATATTCTCTAACGCTTTATAGCGGCACTATATCTTTCTTGTCACTATCACTTTAGCTAGTGAAGCCTTCAATGAATAAGACCAATAGTAATTTTCTCACAAAACTATTTCTTTGTACCTAATCGACCCATACTTTAAGATCCTTAGTGGCTAAGGGGATCCAAAGTGTTATTACACTTGTCAATAGTTGGTATTCCATACGTGATAGATTTCAAGCCCATAGGCACCGCATCACAATGATTGACTTATTTTTTACCAGGTTGAAGAGATGCAGTCGAAAGATCTATACCCATACATGCACAGTGTTGAAACCCTGGTCAAGAAGAGTCAGCAGCTTCCGTTAGCGCTTCTGGAGAAGCATCAGCTGGCATGTGCTCTTCACTCGGCGCGAGAGTGGCAGCGTGGCGCAGCAGAGATGTTCCTCAAGCGAGTGCCGCAGCACGAGAAAAAGGTAAACGCATTTGAAATGCACACCTTATCAACTTACCTACACAATTCAGCAGGGCTATAACGTGCAAAGCAACTAACTTTTGTCTCATTATCTCGTTCAAAAAAAAGATCATGTTGTACGAGTATAGAAACTTACTAGTCCGTTCAGTAACCTATAACCAGAACGAAACGAAAACAATTATGAAAAAGAAAAGAAAGAAAAATAAATAGCATCACGACTTTATTCCCCAAGCACGGTAGATATCCCTTCCGATCTTTTAGTACCAAGTACCTACTCGAGATTCTTCGAGGATGTCTAAGAGGTAGGCACAGGTTGTCCAAATAGTACACTTGATACATACTCATATTTTGCATTAGTTAGTATTCCATACGTGACAGGTTGCAAGATCACCGCAGCTGCTAGAAAACTAACTAGTTTCATATATATCATAATTGCAATATGATATAATATATTCATAAAAATCATTTGAATTTCTGTTTACAGAACATGCCACACACGTTACTAGAAGCCCTTTCTCCCCGTACTACCCCCTCGGGCGGTCGGCGTCGTACCCAACCATCGTTGGAAACCACTCTATTCTTAGACAAGTTCAATGAAGAATCTACTCCAACGGAGATCGTAGCAGCTTTCAAACAAGCTGAGACACGGGAACTACAGGCTATCAAGGAACTCAGGTAAGCTACCTCCAAGCCATAGTAGTAGATATCTTCGTTGAAGAGGTAGTCCTGGGAAATACCTTACACATTTCTGCCGCTGTATTTCTGTATTTGTGGTACTGATATGTACCGATTTGAATAACTTACCTCTAAGATAGTAATAAAGCTCATTGTTAAAGAGTTCGACCAGAGAAGAGTCTATTTCGAAGCGGTAATGCTTGCACTGCTGTGATCCGATTTAAAAAGCCATAATTCCGGTACAATTACGCACCCCGGTTTCTGATCCTAAGGTCGTAGGTTCAAAGAAATTTATATGCCCTGCTATTTGTAATATTAAATCTGATATAAATTAATGTTTGTTCTAGAACTCGCAATATGCGTAAAGATGTGCGTGCGCTGCCTGCAACGACTGTCACATTCTGTATCTGTCAGAAGCGGCAATATGGCGTGATGACGCAATGTGAGCTGTGCAAGGATTGGTTCCACGGTAAGTTTCTACTGTGGGACTCTGTTAGCTGCTAGAATCTGTACCACTTTTTAGAATATTTGTCCTGATTGACATAATTATAGACAGTTTCATCTTTCAGTAGTAGTAGAACTTTTGGCTAACTTAGACTTAATATACTGTTGATTTCCTCAGCATCCTGCATCGCAAACGCTCGAGATGATCGCGAAGAGTCACCTGACCGCGATGGTTTCCCCAGCAGCGAGTCTAAGTTCCTCTGTCCCGAGTGCGTGAGGACCAAACGACCTCGCTTGGACAGAATCCTGGCTTTACTTGTAAGACTCATATTTTACTCCTTCAATAGCTACAAGTTACATATATATTCGTTAACACGAAAGGGATACTGGCAAGTTTTTTCAGTTCATTATGTCAAGTATCAATATGTATGTATTTATCCAAATCGGACTGGACTATCAATTCAAAGTTCTTGTAGTATATTTCACGTATTGGTGTCGATTCTGTGGTATTTTCCTAAACTGACATAAATTGACATCACCGACAAGTTAATGATCATAAATAAATAAATGATTGACAAATGACATATTGTATTGATTTTATATCATTGCCAACTTGTGTACAGGTATGGCTACAGAAGCTCCCCGTTCGACTGGCCGAAGGAGAAGCACTACAGTGTGTGACAGAGCGAGCTATGGCGTGGCAGGACCAAGCCCGCGCGATGCTAACTCAGCCGCATCAGCCCACTCATCACAAACCTGTAAGTAACCATTCAATATTATGTTATATCATCATCACCTCACTAAGTTGGATTGAGTTGATTACCAGTACTCACTAAGTTGATCACCAGTGGCATTACACTGGAGCTTAAACTATACTTACTAATACTAATATTGTAAGAAGGTAAAGTTTGTGAGTTTGTGAGGTTGTAGAGGGTAATCTCTGGATCTACTGAACCGATTTAAAAAAATCTTTTGCCAATAGAAAGCCACGTTATTTGTGAGTGTCATATATAAACCTAAAAAATGAAAATTGTAATTGTTTACCGCCCAACGAAATGGACACGGGCCAGCTAGTGTTATATTATTTTACAAAAAGGACCACACAAAAAAACTGTAGGAACCAAGCCGTCAGTTTCTAGCCTGTTCTTGACTTGATCACGGGAAACTGGCGCCTAGACTCACTTAGGTAGAGATATTTCACTCTAAATGTGCACGCCCAATGGCTACGATGTTTTAACTAAGAATAAGCGGCTAGTTTTTATTATCATCATAGTTGACATTGAAACTACATAGTTTTAAAAAATTTGAAATTACCTTTATTTATTTACTGGATGGAGTTTTTAACATTTTGGATAATGAAATAATCGACATATTTTCGACGACCGATACTTTCTCGTATTCGGAATATAACTACTTCTGCATTGTATATTAATAAAATGAATGATGACATTTTCAGGCAAGTAGGGAGAAAGCTGATAAGCTGAACGCAGAATTAAAAAAAGCGACTGGCCGAGGTCATGACAGCGCGTCGCAAAATCCAAGGTCAGCACTATTATTGAAATAAAAACCTTACGTACGGTAATCCCTAGCTACGGTAGATATACTCCAGGATCTCTACCAAGTAGCACCAACTCAGGGCACTGCAAATAGCAATGTAGTGATGTAGTAGTAATGTAGTGGGAATCACCATCTTTAAACAGGAAAACAGCAACGCCGATTGGCGACTGATTAAGTAAATGTAATTACCCCGTATGTGAGTTTTACCTAAAGTTTTTGTTTTCAGATCTTCAGCGTCGGTTGAACACGCGTACAGTGCCACTCCAAGATCGCCTGGCGCTAGGCTTCCACCGGCAGCACTTCAGAAACTTGAAGATTTGATGCTGGAGGGAGATTTACTTGAGGTATGTCTCTAAACGTTACAAAGGGAGGTTACACTTCGGTAGACTTTGCTTTTTGATAGTTTAAGTTTCACTGCACGGTATGCAAGACAGCGACAATTTTATTGCGAGAACGGTTACCGTGTTACTCCGCATTGTAACTCAAAAGTTGAATACGAAACTTCGTTTATCCTTTTTCAAGGTAGACACACCTTGGTTCTGGTTGCTGAACAAGAAAGGATTTGGGTGTAGTTGCGTAAAATAATCTTTTTTTATGCAATAAAGCCAGCAAAGCGAGTTACTTAAAAGGAAATATGTGTAGAGCTGACGCCCCTCGTTTACACTTACAAAAAAGTTCAACGAAACTAATAAAAGACTGTACAAAAAAAACGTTTCACGCAAGTTTTGCATTCAACTGTTTTCACTTGTTTTAGATTTAAACAATAACTTGAAACAGTTGATGCAACTTGTAGAAAACATGTTTTATACCTTGCTGTAAACGCGGGGTTAGCATTAGTAAACCACTCGCGACTTTGACAATTTAGAGAGTTTTGTCATGTTGTGTGTAATTTATGTCAACTACTTTTTATTTAGACTGTTTATAAAATTCGCTCGTCCGATTTTTTTATACTTACCAAAAACTAGAACTTATAAATTTGGCGTGACGTTAAAATTACCGTGTTTTGTTGTTTACAATGTCAGACAGTTTCAAATTAGATCGAGCGAACAACACGGTTCTACTATTTTGAGATAACGCCGAGTTTATTAGTAAGGTTATACTAGAAGTAGCTTCAGAGAGCCTATATTTTTAACTGATAATTATAGTAGCAATATGGGTACACTTGTTTATGATTTATAATTAGTAGCGTGTGCATATCCAGAGCGGCTCATCGGCAACGTAGCAGTCTGATCTACGCAAACTTCATACAGGTTTCCTTCGATTGCTTTGAACCCATCTGTCAGCCAGTAACAGTAAATAAATGAGGCCCAATGTCATCAGGTGGTTTTAGAAGAGCAGCAACAGGTCTGGGAGGCAGTTAGCACCGCCCGCGGGGCTGCGGGGAGGCGGGGAGCGCGGGTGCTCGACGCCGGCCGCAGGAAGAGACATCGCAATACACCACGTCCGCATCAAGCCAAGCGCACCCGCCAGGCAAGGCACACGCAGGCTGGACAAGGTGAGATACCCAACTAGACACAAATACAACGTGATAATCCACATCCTTGTCTATACTTCTATACTAATATTATAAAGAGGAAAGATTTGATTGTTTGTTTGCATTGAATAGGCTCCGAAACTACTGGACCGATTTGAAAAATTCTTTCACCGTTGAACTACACTATCCCCGCTACACTATCCCCGAGTGACACAGACTATATTATATTATAAAAAAATTTGGAATTCTTACTAAAACCCGTGTGAAGCCGGGGCGGGCCGCTAGTAATGTATACAACTGTTGAAAGAAGTTCACGACAAATCACTCTAACCCAACTGTACAGGCTCCTTGGTCCTAGTAAACAGAGTTCATTCTGGTACAATGGTCAATTTGTAATAAGACACAAATGATACACGCCATTCGAACCTAAATACACTTTATATTTATAAATAAGAAATGAATATTGTGGACATTATTACACAATACTAGCCCCATACATAGCATAGTTTATCTATGGGAACCAGAGATGTGTTCCAAATAAATGTGAGGGTGTGTCTGTCTGGTGTGTGGTAAACCGCTTAACAAATCTGTTATTTTTTTATTGTTTAGCTGCACCGTCAACATCTGCAACAGCTTCGTCGTCAGTGAAGCCGACGTCTTCCAAACGCGGAGGAACCACCAATTATCTTAACAGGAAACAGGTACTGACAATCATTTACACATACACATTTTAGTGGCAGATGCTTGGTAACCGCAATAAGTCAAAAAAATGTAAGCTGCGACTATAAGTTATTTCTTTTGCAGGGTCTATCTTCTGCATCAGGCCTGATGATGCGTAAGCACTACATGGCAAGACAGGAACGTCGTAAACGAGGCGTTTCCACCAGACATAGAGGTATGTAATGTATCCTAAGGCGACACTACGTCGTCATCTATACTGTTAACTATATTTCAAACAAAAAAAAATTATAACGACTTGAGTGTTTATTTATTTATTAAATAAATAAAATCATCATCATTAAAAAAACAGAGGTTAAGTGAAATATGAGTGATAAAACTTCTCTGTCCAGGTTCTACCAGAGGCGGAGCTAGCACATCCTCAGCGCGGATGGCTCAGGCGCAGGAGAGCAGTTCCTCATCCATGTCCTCAGCTGAGGACGAGGACGATTGCGTAGCCGCCAACTGTCTGCGCCCCACGGGTGAGTACACATCAAAGGATTACAAAATATTCTTGTTCTAGAACTTCCGTGTCAAAATAAAATACTAGTAACATGGACTACTCTGTCTACCCGTGTTATTTTTATTCTTTAGATCTTATTCTATTATGTCGATGTAGAATAGGACTCCTTCATCTCCTGTGGTTATCGTAAGAGCTGACTTAGAGAACACATCTGATAGAAGGCATCAGAGCACAACATAAATATTGCGGTCACAAATCCGCCTGCCCAACGCGATGACAACGGCAATTACGCTATCCTCTAATTTCATTAATATATCTGTATCTCTACAGGCAAAGAAGTGGATTGGGTGCAATGCGACGGCGGCTGCGATGGCTGGTTCCACATGCATTGTGTCGGCCTCGTCAAGGGCACACTGGGAGAGAACGATGACTATGTCTGCGGTACTTGCGCAAGAGACAAGCAATGATCGAGGACAAGCCAACCTAGGAACTCGAAAAATCTGTGTGTGACTCCAAAGGAACTGTAAAGACATGATATAAATGCAACGTAAAATGCGTGATATAAAATCGTATCACACTAGCAAAAATAATCCGTCAGATGTTGTGGGCGTTGTTTCAATGCTAATACGTTAAGGCGGGTAATAAGAACATCTTGTGCCAATAGGCGTTCGAATTGGGCGAAGAACTGTGGCTAATGGATATTACAGTAACAAATAAGTGTGTATGTTGATTTAATATGCCAACGAACAAGTTTCAAGCTTAGAGAAAACGATAACGCAAAGTGTCCCTAGTTAATGAACCGAAAACCCCGCACTAGAGACAGTGCAAATGATTGTAATATAGGTAGGGTTGAGCGCTAATGTAATATAGACAGTATAGAAGAGAATGTTCGTCGATAAATCTATTTTATCGAATACATTTTAGGCGCTATTTAATAAAGTCTGAAGAGTTTCGGAGCCGTGGAATCAACTATAGACATGGCGTAAATTTTCTGAACGGTGTGTGCCCAGCGGTCGTAAACGAAGACATATTTGGCGTTACTGAAAAGAAAGAAATATTATTGTTACTTGTGTCAATTTGTCAGAATTTATCAACAAATTATTTCAACTAGAAACAGTCCAACAAAGAAACGTGGCGTCAGTAGATGAGTGTATGTCCACTAGAAAATAACATGGACTTTGAGTTTGTTGGATATTACAAGCAGATGTTCTAAGCCAGAGAGATTGTGTCCAGAGAACGAAAAAGACCTAACTACATTCAAGAAATATGATGACATTTGATCTTTGTACATACAAACTATAACTTAGCCATTTGAATGAGTGTTTGAGAACTTGAAAGACCGGCGATACATAGAGGCTTAATACCAATCGTTGTATCAGGAGGTGTATGTCCAGTTGTGATCCTGCCTGTTAAAAAGCTAATGGCGTGATAGAGAAGAGGCCTTAATTCAATAACTGTTCAACAGGTCGGACTGGGCTTGAAAATAACCGCTAAATAGATAAAGAGATGACGGAGTATCAAGGCTGCACCAAGGCCTACGCCATGACTGGTGTATTATCAAATTATATTGAACGAAAAGTCACTACAATATCGATAATAGTTTAAAAGACTAGATATTTATATCACCACAACAGAAATAAATAAACTGTGGTGGCTTATAGACATTGTAAAGTATGGAAGTGGAATTTTCGGTTAGATTTTTAATAAAAGTGTATTTTGATATTGAATTATAAGTTCGTATGTTCGGATATTACGAAAGTGTGTGCTTTAAGTGAAGAAACATTTTGTTCAGTCGGTGTTTGAAAGCTCTTTGAGAAAGAATCGATATGATGATCGCTTGTATGAATTGTCAAGGTCCGTTTATCTTACTACATGCTACATAACTTGGTACTTGGTGACCGGACTGGTTTTCTTAACTTGGTAGAGGCCTAGAGCCTAAAGCGGGCCCTTTTTGCGTAACAGAATGACTACAAATTATATCAAAATTAATATATTTCAATTAAATAATATAATGTTTAAACCTATGGATGTTGTACACAAGTTAAATGATTGTTGTCATTATATCACAAGATTTTAGTAGCTCTGTATAATATTAAATACTCTGTTCTCTTACTAAATGTATTGTTAAATAGATTTTGAAAAACCCTTATGTCTAGAACACAGTGAAGGCGTGGACGTGTATTGCACGCGTTTACAAAATAACACGCAAAAGTGAGTCAAAGAAATTTTTTCAAATGTGTGTTATTCAGAAGCCGGCGGTGGATATTATGTTTGTTCCTCCACAGACCCCTTAATGAAAATATTTTGTTAGAACACAAAATAATCATCAAATTTTAAAATATATAACCAGGGTGTTACTTAGCCGTGCGTCTAATCGTCCGATTAAAAGATGATAGTGGTATTAGATCGTGCATTATAGGCAAGCAACTTTGCGACGGTATTCGAGACTTTGGATCTAAGTAGCCTATGTCCATCACAAAGATGAAATAATCTCTGTGCCAAATTGTATCACGACCGGTTCCGATGTTTAGATATCCACGTACAGCTTTCGCATTTATAAATAGGGTATGAGTAGAAATCAAATCTTAAAAGTTCTTAGGGCGAAGTACTATCTACCGTGACTGCTTGCGCGCCCGCTGTGTTCCAACACATAATGCCATTCAATAATGCTTGTGTCCCCGTGTTTTCAATGTTATAAGGTTATAATGTTTTACTGATAAACTTATGTCAATCATAATCATAGTTTAGAGATGGATAGGTGTAAAAAGACTGGCCTTTTGGGGTAGTCAGTGGTAGTATACGCGGCCTACACCCTAATCGTCCAGTCTTTTTAGGGTAATCGGTATGTGTCATGATCAAGATTTAAAAACACGTTCCCCCATTTTTGGGAACATGTTTTTAAATCTTCTATACACTTGTTTAAAACTATTACAGCTTAAAGGTAAATGATGTGCAAGAACTTGTAATTATCATTAATTTATCAGTTGCGACACCTATTAGCCACCTAGAAACTTAAAGTGGCCTTTTAGGAAAAGACGAATCCAACAGATGATGATTGAAAATTCGAGGCGGCTTTAGGACCTTTTTCATTTACATCACAAAAACCTTAAAAAATAGGTTGCTTAATTGTGCAGATATTTCAATTTCTTATGGATTATATATTGACAACAGCTAGCTAAGAAAATTGTAGCAAAATTGGTCGTTTTGATGTGGCTGTACATTATCCGGCCATGTTTTTATATTTAGATAAATATTTTTACGATTTATACTTATAATTTTGTAATATCTCGTTAGTATGATGATAATGTTATACAAAATAGAAGAAATAAATTCGTTGAGAATAATTGTTAACTTTATCTAGACAATATTAGCTTCATTGCAGCGCCACGTTTGGCGATAAACCCCATAATTATAAACGTTACTTAAAATGTGAACTATTCATTATTACAGCAATAGGTTTTCCAATTTCATAGATGACAATAGGATAATTTTTGCGTACATGAATTGTTCCTGTTATAGAAACATTTGAATATAATGCTGTTGATTCTGTTGTTGCACACAAACTTCATCTGACAGTTCAACGATAGCTGTCTTTATTATTTCAGTTTATAAGAAAGAGATGGCATCTTTTTATTTTCAAGTTGGCAGATATATAATAATGTAGCAACACGATACTATTGTGTATTCTAAAGTTGGAATCAGAACAAACAATTGAGGGTAGGCGAAGTGTAGTTTGTTACAACATTAGAGTGAGAGGGAGCCGGCTTCGGCGGTTTACCTTCGCTTGTTTTAGTTCCTGTGTACACTGTTGCATAGGCAACAATTGCATAAATTACATATTTGGACATTACAAACGAATGTAAGAAGCGGAAGAAAACTTGGTTTCTTAATCTGTACAAAATCGACAAAATTAGGGAGAATTGTGTTAATGAAAAAAAATTGTATATATTTTATTTAACGATAAAGAATGAATAAAATGTTCTTAATTATATTGTGTGTTGAGTGTTTGAGTGTGTAACTGTAATTGTTTAGGTTATGATACATTGCTTGGATACACAGTGATTACAGTTACATAAAACATGTTATGTGGCCTATCTTCATTATCAATGTCACTATTTAAATTAAAAAAAACCGCTTTGTTTGTGTCACTTTTATAATCGCGTTATGTGGACGCCATCTTGTATACATATAATTAAATCCTTTCCCATTCATAAAAACAACAAAGGAAAACAAATACATAGGTAGTTTAGCAACAGTGTTTGTTAGAGCACTTGTATCAACACAAATGTTTGATTAATACATTTCTTTGTAAACTGTGATTTGTATGTCCTTATAATGTTAAAATCAATTATTATTTTACTTCGCACTTGGAACAGGTGTTATACCTAACTACGAGGATGAATGAATTTTAATGTTCTATACAACTTTGTGAGTATTTGTATCAAAATTGTTTGTCAATAGATACTTGTCAAGTAAATACTGGTGACATAACAGAGGTTGTACATGTCAACAACAAAAAATAGATGGTGAAATTTAAAATGTGCATTGATAATCTTTATTATTATAATTTTAAGACCCTTGACTCATCAGAAAACGGAAGTTGACAATCATTTCTGCATATCATAGCGTGCGCAAGTATGCACGCAAATAATTAATTCTGGAATTTCTTGGTTAATCAGGCAAAATGGGTCTCTGCCCTTTCATTTTACTTTTTGTCGTTGACTACGTACATGCCTCAAATATACCTGTAAAAATATTTGACTATCTATAGTAGAATTGCAACCTTATTTTACCTTTAGCTTGTCTCGTGACCATTTCTTGTTCGAAGTGGTTATGGGCCTAGTAAATTAATTACCAAGAGTATGACAGTAAAACTACTGGCATGCCTTGTTTTCCACGCGGTTCCAACACCCAATTTAAAATATTCTTAAAAATTACGGCACGTTTGTGAGAGTGTGAGCAATACTGTTGCTAACACTCTCACAATTGCAGTGTTACATCGCTTTCTGTATGTGGCGTTCTTTAGACAAATAATAAATAGCTGTTACCATGTTTTAGACCTCAGGTCCGATTGTATTTATATATGATAGTTATGTATACAAATTGAGAACTGAATATCAATTGTCTATTGATTTATTTGATATTTTGGATAGAGACGGGATATTTGATGATTTTTGGTAATCAAAACTTTTTTAAAAATCATGGTAAATATCCCGCCTATACCCAAAACATGATAGTTTAAAAAGTGATTTATCATGTGCGTAAAGTAGTGTGTTGATGTTTCTCGTTTTATCTAATCCCTTAATTTAGGGGTCACCAACGTTTTAAAAGGATAGTTAATGTATACTTACTGATATAGATATTGTTGCGTCAACTTCACCCTTAGATTTTGAGGTCGTGGGTATAAATGCATTATGAGACTCACAATTCAAGATGGATTTTGTTCATGAAGTTTTAATTGTTATTGTTGCCGTGACATACGGACATCATCAAGAATTGTGATGTAGATATTAGAGCTGTAAATATAAATTTAGTCTCTATGTATAGTGAAAGGCGAATATGCGCCTTATTGTTATGGTAATAAGGAGCTTGCGATGTCTATACGTCGCCACTACCGACTGTAAGGTATTATATATATTTTTTTTGTGGTAAAATAAACCTTGTTTTGATGGATATTGAGTTTATTTTCCCTTTTTTTACTTAATATCTCTCAAAATAAGAGTTAGTATAATTATTTACATAATAATCTTTCTTTGAATTAAAATTGTATGGTATACTTGCAACAATACTAAATTCCCATAGTGTTCTAATCATAGAAAAAGAAAACATGCCAATATACTTCTATCACAAACGTTATGAACGGTGGGATTCGAACCCACGACCGTCCCCTTGATACGGGGATCCGTTAGTCCGCTTTGCAATCGGCTCTTTTAACTCGCGGATAGGTACTGTAACTAAACGACGGTAGCTCCATATACAGGTTAGTTAGACGAATTAATATTATGAAGTTAAAATTATTATGAATTTCTAGCAGTAGATCTATTACTGTCAAAGTTAGACCAAAATTGATGTAACTTAAAAAGTCGACGGTAAAATGGGTGTTAAAATATATTCCATATTCAATAAAGTTTATTAAGCTCGTCCGTTGCTTACTGTGTTCCCTGCAAACTAGATTTACATAAAAACTCATACATAGTAATTTGAAAATCCCAGTAGTTAGGGGTAGTTAGAGGCAAAACAAACACGGCATATGTGCCAATCTATAGTCACAGTTACCTAACTCAGAAATATATCCAAAATCTTTATAACAGACACTACCAAAAACGTTTCAGAATTATACCTAAACTTTTACACGCACATATATCCTCGTATACCTACCTACTATGGAATTTCTTAAGTTAAACTAAATGCTAACATTATTTATTTAAATTACACTATGAAAATACAGGTTATAAAATGAATACTATTTACAATAGTTAATCTACATTTATTGCCGATCGGTTATCATCGTACTTTCCATTTTATAACTGTTCTTTTTATTTTTTTGTAATATTACTAGTATTTGTTGTATGTACAGTCAGCTGCACTCGAATGTATACACTTTTTAACTTTGTTTCATAACATGGTTTCACAGCGGTGCTCAAAATATTAACACAATTAATCAAGAAACAAGTAAGGTCACCAAGTAATTTCATGACTTTAGTTTTTGAGGTGTAAGAGTTTATTGTTTTGCTTTAAAACTGTTGTGAAAGTTACAAATTGTATACATTCTAGTGCAGCTGACTGTACAATAAAGTATTTTCCATTCGTTCATCGTAATTCCGAAGCAAGCAAGTGCCTGTGAGTGAAACAAAAGATCGAGTACGAAGATAACCGATCAGGATAAAAACTTGTTGATGTCTAACTTTGTTATTTTTGGATTGTTTAGTACTTTGATTAGTTCATAATACCTAAAATGGCTGTTAAAATTTAAGTTTTAAGAATCAACACTGATCTCTTTGCCTTAACACCACAGCACTTTCTGATCTGAACTATATTCTTCTACCGAATGTAAATGTACTGTACATAGTGGTTCGTTTGTCCAACCATACTTATGGAACAGGCCCCAAATGTTGCATACCTCAAAACAGAGGTAGATTATTTTATAAAGTGCTAACCACACTTGGTATCGTTGGACAACACGATATTGTACCAAATAATATAGAAAATATTATAAAATATTTATGTTGGTTTTATTTAGATGGTTTTTTACATACAATTTTGTACTTAATTTTTGTTCTTAAGCATAAGCTTAGCTAGCTTTGCCAAGCACGTATTAGTTTAGTGCTGTACCTTTTTTTATAGGTATGTAAGAAAGAGACAAAGATCTGTCAGTTGTTAGCTAAATACACTAGCATTTAGACACACATCTATGACCTTTATACCTTGGGTACCTAGGTATTAAGCGCTTATTATATTTGGCAAAAACTGAATTAGGTTTATAAACGAGTGCTCTGCAACTTTGTTGAACTACACTACAGTGTTCCCACAGAACCACTAGTTCATCAAAGCTACAATCACAATTAACTCATACAAACAACGCACCGCTATCTCTGACTAGATTTAGAAGGTTTCTGATCACCCATCGTGATGATGATAATACCTTATCAATAAGTTATCACGATAATCTTACGTTGTATAGTTGAGATATAATGTCGTTTTGTCACCTTCAAGTGAAATTCACTAGGTCGACACATGCATAATTTATCTACTTCCAATATCCTACCTGCCTATGCAAACTTTACTGCACGGACATTCAGAATGAATACCTACATACTAAAAACATTCATGGTACATACTTAAATACCTAAACAAAAAACGAACAAAGCAATTTCTCTTCTGATGCGAATCATCCTTTCCATACAAAGGCCATTTATTAATATCGTCAACTCATCGGCCTAAATAAGGTCACAGCTGGGTAAAACTTTCCCCATAATTACGGGGGCTTCGCCGTAGTCACCACGCTTAGCAGGCGGATTAGTGACCGCAGTGTCTGCGTATTGTACCTATACACAGAAATACTGCTGCCCATTTCCTGGCACGTTCCCGCTGTCTCCTTTTACAACGCCCATAGGAGGTACCTTATGGTGGGGTCATTCTAAGCCACGACCATTATGCTAATAGCATGTATAGTCAAAAGCCTACCCAGTTGCTTTCTGTTTGGTTATTCATAAACTATTGAAAAGATCACTTCACCTTCGCGCATAGCCATAAATAAACTTCAGACACCTAATGTAGCAAAGGCTGGCTATCCTTTCTCGATATTTTCCTCTTGTAAGACACGACAGGGCACGCCTGCATCGATATCCTAGATTGCATCTCAAAGTAAGTCAGTGGCCTGCCTCTAAACTCATCTTCAATCTGCTGCAAGGTCTTGTCCTTGGTCTCTGGTAACAAGAACCAAATCACCACCAAGCAATAAGTAAGACACCCTGCGTACACTGTGTAAGTCCCGTAAATACCAAAGTTCTCGACTAAAATCGAAAAAGTCTGGAGCACGATGAAGAAGGAAACAGACATTGAAGACATACTGATACTTCCTCCTATGCTCTTGTATTCTAGTGGAAACACTTCTCCTCCGATGACGTTGGGTAACGGCAGCATACCGGTAGCTACAGTGAAGAACTGTATATTGATCAGCAACGCAGGAATCCAGACGTGATCGTACGGTAACAATTCATAAGTCTTCAAATAAGTGTATCCAGCGATAGCCAGTTGGCTCAAAATGCACAGACTCCCAGTCGTGAACAGAACCGTTCGTCTTTTTAGTTTATTTATAACGAAAACAGCTATAGAGTTTGTTATCAGACGCTGCGTGTCTAGAAATATCATCCAAAAGTGAGGATTTACGTCTGGTCCCATAACCATCCCTATGATTGTGGTTGAAAACGCCGCCATCGTAGTACCACCAGAAAACTGAACCATCAAAAAAGCGTGAGTCATGATCAGTATTGGTTTGTAAAACTCCCTCTTTTGGATAGTCTCCATCGTATCCTTAACCCAGTTCTTTTTCTGCGTCTTTTGGTAAATGATAGCGTTTTCAAACAAAATTCGAGCTTTGATCATCTCTTCTAATTCTTCTTCTTCATCATCTCCTCTCAACCATCTGAACACATCTTTGCACTCGTCATACTTTCCCTTAGACACCAGCCAGGATGGTGATTCAGGAGAATACAAGGTCATGACTAGACTAGCAAATGAGAACATAACGCAGATTAACGCAGTCAGTTGCCAGCTAATGAATGAACCAATGAGGTGAACGAAGAAGATCCCAAATGCTTGGGTTAGGGAAACAGTTGTGAGGAAGGCTCCTCGGTTTTTAGGACTTGTGTACTCTCCAATCAGTACAGATCGAAGTGGCGAGAGCATGCCGATGGAGAGCCCGTGAAGGACTCTGCCGATGAATAACGCCTGGAAAAAAGATACTACGATAAAAGATAAGTTTTAAAAAATATATATATTAATTGTCTATAGCTTGAACTAGTTTTCAGACAATCAAATAAACCACGGCACTAGTGCTTCATCTCAAGATAGAATTGGTAGAGAAAGAAAAACTGGTGATATCTTACCTCGACGCTGGTGGCACATGAAATGACAAACCAGCCTATAAGCACTGGCATGGTGACGGCAAGATGCGCCGCCCGCCGCCCACAGCGGCTCATGATGGGCGGAGAAATGAAGCTACCGATCAGCTGCGTGATGCCTAACACTGATGCTGTAACAATCATACTTTATTCATATGAGTTGTTGTCAACCCTGGTGATGGTAGTTTTTAGGTTTTTTTTTATACTAGGTAGGTAGGTACCTACTTGTTGATGGAACTAGTAGGTAGTATGGCTCTGATGTTATTTTTATTAGTTCTTTGGATGTATCTTCGTCATAACTTAATAAGTCTGCATCAACTAAGAGTAACAGCTTAGCGTGCCCTCTGAAGTACGGAGGGACTCGGATTAGAGATAGTGATCGACGCAGCTAGATGATCGGGTAAAATTTACCAAGCATGCCACGTGATGCCATGCAGGACTCGGGTTCGACTCTGTATACCAAAGTTTCATTTAGACATGATATTAAGGACAAAAATCTTTGGTAAGTTACCAATGTAATATATGTTTAATCTAGGCTGAAAGGACCCTCTACGCGCCACCGTAGGGGGTAGTCTGCACGCCACGCCATACAGCATCTACGACCTACGCCGTAGAGGTCAGTTCTACGACTTACGAAACTTGCAATTTGGCGTAACTGTAACTGTTTAATAATGTACCCAAGTAGTTTTTAGGGTTCCGTACCCAAAGGGTAAAACGTATTACTAAACCTATTACTAAGACTCCGCCTGCTGTCTGTCTGTTTGTCTGTCCGTCTGTCACCAGGCTGTATCTCATGAACCGTGATAGTTAGAGAATTGAAATTTTCACAGGTGATGTATTTCTGTTGCCGCTTTAACAACAAATACGATGAGCGAGCGATTTGACGACCGATGTGGCGCGGCGGGCGAATGTCCGCCTGCGACGCAGAGGTTGCGGGTTCGATTCCCGCCTTGGGATAAATGTTTGTACGATCTGCAAATATTTGTTCCGGGTGTTCTGGGTATTTTCTATGTATAATAAAAAATATCTATGTATGTAATATAATATTGTATTAAGTATATCAGTCATCTAGTACCCATAACACAAGCTCTGCTTAGCTTGGGGCTAGATGATGCTGTGTGGATCGTCCGGCATTATATTATTATTATTATTTTATTTTATTAAATACTAAAAAACAGATTAAGGGGGCTCTCATACAACAAACGTGATTTTTTTGCTGTTTTTATTATAGAAAATGGTACGGAAACCTTCGTGCGCGAGTCTGATTCGCACTTGACCGGTTTTTTTACTATACTAAACTGACTAGTAGGTATACTTGATCAAATCATATTCCACCTAGTTCTAGCCTAACAACAACCAAACAAACAACGTAACAAAATATCTAATCGTAATCTGCTAGAATTTGATATAGAGTTGTAGAGATTGAAAATCAGCGATTATTTGGGCAGCGAACTGCCTATTCATTCCATTACCATCCAGGTAATGGAATGAAAAAAAAGAAATATTTCATGATTTCAAATGATAAACGAAAACTTCTCTCGAGGAGGTAGGTACCTATGTGGTACCTAGGTACCTACTAAAAGATCGGGGGGATATCTACCGTGCTTGGGGATTAGTGTCGTGATGCTACTTCTATTTAAACAGTAAAGTAACTTCACATGAATCAACTAGCATGCTCTTGAATTTGTTTACAAAGCGTACCCGCTAAAATAAAAATGTTTGCATGGGTAACTTTGTTGAGAAAGTTTGTACACTCCGCGACTCATCGCAAACGAAAGCGCTAAGACTTAATTGCCATTGCTTATAAATATGGCCACAGTTTCCAGCAATCATAGATTTTTTATACCTAGGGAGTTGTCACAAGTAAATTACCTATCCACGAAGCAGCAGTATCAGTGAGGGGTATGACCGACCCTGACTGGTTAAGCTGCGGGAGAAGCACACCTGGGTAGCCGATCGCGCAGCCGTGTCCGATTATGTTGCTGCCCACTGCTGCTGTCACGAAGCACTGTCAAAATTGTGATGAACTGGTGAGTGTCTCGATTAAATTGACCCAGCTTTCGCCAGTTTTATCGCAGCCCAGGAGCTGTTTTATTCCGTATTATGGTCCATATGTGGCCGTATTATTATCCGTTTTAGGACAAAATAAATGTCAACGAAACTGCAAACACAGCGATTCTGTTTAAAAATCACAGTAAGCAGTGATTGTATGGCCTGTGGTAAGTAGGTTTACTAGGTTTAGAAATCTAGGTAGGTACCTAGTCCATCCGCAATTGCACTTTTTTATAAGAACTATTTTGAACATAAGTACAATTTTGACACTCCACCCAAACACAACTGATATCAATATTTACAAATCACGCAAATATTTGACTGCCGACGCGAGTTGAACTTGTTATTCCCTCCCAACAGACTTTTACCTCCGAATACCCAAACGTGCGATTTGTTGACAGTTTGCAATGAAAAATCTGTTAAAAATTCATCTCTTGAGCCGTGCTTAAATTGAAATGTGTTTGAGTATTCAGGGGTTAAAATAATAATTTTATTGAGCATTTATATACCTAACTACCTCGTAGATGTACCTATCTAAATAAAAAATAGTAAATTTATAAATAAATAATACTCACTTGCTTTAAAAATGGCGACATTCTTGGTTTCCTCGGCATTCTGATTCGAGTTTTCTCTTACACTGGTATAATTCAAATAAATTATTTCCTCAACCACACGTCATTTTCACTAACTACCTAATTCTATTTGATACATAAAAATCTTTGTCCATACAACACGTTTACGCTTATCATAACTGCATTCAATAATCGAAAACAACACATAGGTACTTAGGTATATCTTAAAGCCAGTAATCCCCTTGTCATATTATATTGTTTTAATAACAGCTTATGTCTTTTACACAATACCACTGGCAAGAGTCAATTACCTTTTGATAAGTAAAAAAATTGTATACAGGTGTACAAGGCGTAAAAACTATTTGGTACCAAAAAATCAACAGTCTAAAAAAATTATTGGTTTATCACAAAAACTATGTGACTCTTTTGAATAATTCCTGTTTTGGTTTTTTTGAATGTAACCTATTGTGTCTCACTGCTGCACAAAAGCATTTCTGTTTTGGAATTAAATAATGGTAATAGTTTATTAAAAACACAATCCTCACACCGCACTGTGTTAAAATATAAAATAAATAAAAATACTTATACCTACCTATCTCCCGCAGGTGTGATATTACAATTCAATTTGTTTTGGGATTACGATTGTCACATGGCTCTTACTGAACTAATTTGACTGACTACGAGTAAGCCGTATAGCTTGATTAGAACCAACAACCCTTGCGAAATAAAGATTAGTATAGCGACCACAATGGGTTGTGGTTGCAGAAGGAGCGTAAAACAGGCCCTATATCATTGTAAAGATTGCGTGAGAAGTTTGGCGTTGTTGGAAGAAGGCTCATACCCGTTCTTCCTGGAAACTTATTGGAGATGCCTATATCATATGTCAAGCAGTGATATTCATCAGGCTGATGATGATTATACCACAGACATGTGAGATTTTAATGTTTACATCTAATTTAATTATGAATAATATAACTTTAGTTTTCTAAAGCAGTTTTTTTACGATTTGTATAACGTATCAGACATTATCATTTCAATATTATCGAGTATCTTTTACCACGATAATATTAGCATGGAAATTTCTTACTTTTTCCTTGAGCGAGGATTTTTTTTAATAAAATGCCTTTGCTACATAAATCTAAGTTCTTTTTTATACGACTCTGATGTAACAAGCAAATGACACACCTAATGAAGTGGTTACCTATGACAAAGCATTGCCTCGCAGGTCACGTTTGTTATGAACGTCCCCTACGATGCACTGATCTACGACCATCAACCAGAGACATACAGGTCTTAAGCCTGTAATGTGCCTGTAATTTCACCGGTACTTACACCCTTTAAACCGGAATTTTAAAAAGTGTGAAAATGTTCGATCAATTATAAGTTTTCCATGAGTTTTGTATGATGTATTATTATCTTTATCTAGGACTTAATCTTGAGAAAGGTACTAGATAGTAAACATTATACTAGCAATATACATTTGGCCACTTTTACAGATCAGTAGCATCTCTGCCTGTGTTTTCTGCGCTTCATGCGCTTTAGCTGTGTGAAAAGATCTACCATTTTTTTTTTTTTTTTTACAGTTTATAGGTTAACGTTTGACCGCAATCTCACCTGATATTAAGTGATGATGCAGTCGACGGTGTAGCACGTTTACCTAGAAGATACCTATTCACTCTCCTCCAGACATACAGACATCCAAATTATACGTGACCGGAAAACAGACGACGGCAACGAGTTCCATTCCTTTGCTGTTTTTTTTTATAATAATACACCTTTTTTTGCTGGATTATCTGATAGATCTTTTCATAGTTGACATTACGACTTTGGTTTGGCGAAGAGGGCTCCGGTCTAAGAATGTTTCTTATTCTATGGCTCCGGTGGTCCAGTGGGAGCAACCGCGCCTTCTGATCCTAAGGTCATATGATCGAATCCAACAATGGGTTTTTATAAGAAAAAAATATGCACACAATGTCAGTGCTTACAAACGATAAAGGAAAACATCATGACAGAACCAGTTGATATTCTAGCTGCGGCGATGCACTTACTTATCACGTATAGAATACAAACTACTACAAAATTTGTGTCTGCTCCTCTTAGGAATCATGAGTGGGTGAGGGTTAAAGTCTTGCAGCTTTTTATTTTATTATAAACTATCATCACTGCGGCGAGTGCTGCATATCACCCACCACGCGGTGACACTTCCGTGCACGTTTACGTAACATCTAGATAATTAATTTCACGTAATTGATACTTTATCTGAAACACGGTTTTGACGTACAAACGTAAAGCTGAAACACACTTATAGATCTGTTTATTATTTTTATTTGACTTGCTGTTTGAGCAATCAGATGGCCCACTTGATGTTAAGTGGTTACTATGATCTATAACAAAGTGTTGCAGGTCACGTTCGTTGGGATCGTGCCCTGCGATGCAGGGGCGCATGCGTGCCCTGGGTGGGAATCAAACCCAATAGGTTTCATATTGTGTCAATATTTGTATTTATCTAAAATATCAGAAATAAAAAAAGAAATCAGCAAGTTTTTATTTTAATTTTTTGTTTTCAGGTTTTAATGGACATAAAACATATGAATTCAAAAAATAAGTAAAAACTGGAAAAAGCATAAAGTTAAAACTGTAACGCATTTGTATTTATTGTTTAAATTTGTGTATTAAATCTACTTACATTAAAATTAGGGTACAATGTATACCTAAGTACATAATATTAATTGTTTTGAATTCATCACATTCAGCGACCGTGAAGCAAAACAAACAAATCTGTTCGTTTGACTCCAATCATGTTCTAAATAGATCTGCAAGTACGTAATTGAGAGGACGAGTCGTCATTTGCTATCGGACAGTTGAAATGTACACAATATACAATATTATTGCAAATATTGCTGTAGATTTTGTCATAATTAGGGTTTTTGTAGCGAAGTGATATTTGGGGGAAAGACATGGAAGATGGGTCATTCACAGCAATGGAAGTCCCCGTTCCTGAGACAGGTTAGTTAGAGTCATTATTCTAGAGCGGGCAAACCGCGGCGCGGTGGCGTTCACGATTGCGATCAGATCCGCTGATGATTCAAGTTACTGATCGTCAACGTGGACGCCAGGTGGGACGTGTTGGTTTGACAATCGCTGTAATCGACCAATTAAGTCAATATTCAGTCACCATTAAGATATGAGCGCACTACGAAGTTGCATTTTTTCATTTGGGACCTTTTGCGCCTAGAAGGGCACTGGGCACTGCTAAACTCTATCTTCAGAATTATTACCCCTACAAACAAACTATATCTAACAATGAGCACAGATAACCGTGGGGTTAAATGTCAAATTTTTGTTATGGTGTCCATTTTGCGTAAATTACATAAGTAGACCAGCCTTTTTGTACCATCAATCACTTGTTGATTTATGTAACAAGTTTTCTTTCATGCTCCTATTTACGGGAAGTCACTATTACTTCTGTCAATCTAGTCAAGTTAAGATTCATGAAATACGTTCATTATCGCAGCGTACAATTATTTACACACATAGGTACTCACTAAAGCCAACATCAAAGTCATAAGGCATGTATTTTATAGAATCAAAGTGATCACTTAGTAGTTATCATTTCATCATTCACCCAAATAAGTATACAGCTTGACCTTAGCCTCCATATTTGAGGGGTATGCTGTAGTCATCACGCTTAGTTTGGTGACGTAGCATAAAAGAACTAAAAACGCTTTGTAAATATTTGTTTGGTCGTTGTGTTGTTGTTAACATAATACATTTAGATTGGGCTACTGCGATTCAATGATAATAATAAAAACATTTGAAATGTTCCAGTGCTTCGTGACAGCCGGTGTGTCCCTCAACATGTCTGCAGGTGGCCTCATAATGGGCTTCTCAGCAGTTCTATTGCAGCAACTTAAAGCGCCAGGGTCCAAGATACCCGTGGACGACTCGTCTGGCTCTTGGATAGGTAATGAACTATATCTATCTAACAAAAGCAGTAAACTTTTGTGGCGATTGATGGCTGCACGCTCATTGCCCGAATCGGGACAAATTTTGATGACGTGTTTGCAAAAAAGACGCACTTTTATTTCATCTCACTTGCATCGCACGCACATTTACTTGAATTATAACATTAAACCTTTACCATGGACTGGTAGCTGGAAGTTGACAGATGACGTGCTTTATTTAATTTTTTTATCAAGATTAACCCTGACTGTGAACTTTATTGATATCATTTTACGAGCAAGAAATACTTAGATTTACAAAATATACTGAAAATTAAATAACCGCGACTACGTAAATTTCACCTCTAGCTGCAACCCCATGTTTATTCCGTGCTCAGGGGTGTGTACCAAGTTTTTCGGAAAGATCTACTTTAGCACGTCTATGCAATATACCTACACTGAAAAATAATTAATCTGTACGAAATTAAGAACAAACGTGTTGTCTATATTATTTATTTTCCTTATTCCAGCGGCTCTACCAGGCTTCTCTCTGATCCTCGGAAACTTTATCGTGCCCTCTATCATGTCCAAATACGGCAGACGTTTCGCCAACCTGCTGAGCATGATCCCGCTCATCATCGGATGGATCTGCATTGTCTTTGCCACCAGCGTACCTGTATTGCTACTGGCTAGGTTTCTCCAAGGTATATGTATGGGCATGTGCACTTCCCTTGGATCTTTACTTATCGGAGAGTACACTAGTCCTAGAAATCGCGGAGCGTTCCTGATGACTATATCAGTGTCTATAGCAATAGCTGTTCTCATGGTCCATACAATGGGATCTTACTGTTCATGGCAGATGACGGCGCTCGTTTGCGCCGTTATAGCAGTTGTAGACTTCTTCATTGTCCTCGCGTCTCCTGAATCCCCGAGCTGGCTAGCTGATCAAGGCAGATATGAGGACAGCAAGCGAATCTTCCGTTGGTTGAGAGGTGATGGCGAAGAGGTAGAACTAAAGAGAATGATCGAAGCCAGCATGATAGTCAGAGAGTCAAAGCAGGATGTCAACAGATCAGAACCTCTATCAAAGAAGTTTAGGAAGAATTTAGAATACTTTAGCACGACGATACGAAAGAGGGAGTTTTACAGACCGATTATTATAATGATGCACATATACACGATCGCTCAATGGAGCGGTGTGAACGTCATGGTGCCTTACGCAACGGATTTATTCCACAGAGTGGTGGGTCCAGATGCCAACATACCCCTCTTGGTCATAACCCTGGATACGCATCGGATTATTGCTAATATCTTCGCAATTTATATCATAAAAAAGGTGAAGCGACGTACTATGTGGTTCACTACTGTTGGCATTAACATATTTGCATTACTCACCACAGCAGCTTACACTTATGCTAAAGACACGGACTCCTTACCCTTCGACCATCCAGCTATCGGCATCTTCCTGACTCATGTGCTCATGTTCGCTGTTGCAACAGGAACCTTATCCCTTTGCTTCATCATAGCTGGAGAAATATTTCCTCTGGAGTTCAAGAACTTAGCTGGAGGAATCAGTGTGTTTTTCTACTCTGGAAATCTTTTCATAACAGTTAAAACTGTACCGTATCTGTTCAATGCCTGGGGCGTTTACGGAGCTTACTTAATTTACGCTGGTATCCTCAGCTATTGTTTGTTTGTGACTTGGGTTTTCCTCCCAGAGACCAAAGACAGGACTTTACAGGATATTGAGGATGAATTTAGAGGAAGGCCGCTGTCTCCTCTAGAGTTGAAGTCAGTGCAGTCGTTGACATCATGGAAGGTCCACAATTCGGATCGTAGGTGCAGTACCCCTACGCTAGTTTAAATTGGAATCATCATGGCAGGAAGACGAAAGGTTGATCAGAGCTATATAGGTTATTAACTACAGTGTAGTATAGGTATAGGGCTTAAGGTACTTTGCCTTTGTTTCTTGTTATAATAGCTAGTTTAACATATTTTTGGTGGGAAACCCGATGTTGAGCGGAAAAAATTAGATTACCTCATAAAGCACGTCCATGTTACACAGAATATTTGTAGTATTTAGTTGTCAATGCGTTCATTACTTGTAAGGAGTGATACTGTTCAAACTCAGTATTTTATTTATTTTAAGTAAGTATAGTAGGTACTTAAGTATGATTCCATGCATTTATTTAATTTAATTAATTTATGGATATCATTTTTATTAGCTCAGTTTGTTGGTGACCAGTCAGAGACCAGCAGGCGGGTTCTGAGTTTTTTCGTTTTCTGGATATCGGATTTCGGTTTGCGAGCTCGAATTTAGCCCCATAGGTCGCTAGGAGCGCTTATCGTATCTCCATTTACAAAGAATTCGAGCTCGCAAACCGAAATTCAGCATCTGGAAAAACGATAAAAACTCAGAATCCACCCACAAAAACCAATATACTCTGGATAACATTTTGCTATCATTAAAAACGCAGGCGGTTTTTATTTGTATTTTTTGGAGTATTTTTTGTAAGCAATAAGTGGTAGCACAGTGGTAGGTAGTTTCAGGAAGGATAGAGAGTATGTGGATAGGTACATTTACCAAATTTTGTAATAAGTGGCCTATTGTAAAATTTGGAATATGGAAATGAGGAAGTCTACACACAGCTCGCAGATTTAGCAAGTTGAAGTGGCACCGACCGGCGACATAGTGACCGTCGACATGGTGCAGTTGGTGAATGAATCATATAGTCATATGTCCAGCAGTGGAATTTTTCAGGCCCATGATTACGATGGCTTAGCTATCGTTGGGCCAGGTGGTGCAGTGCACCAGGTCCCCGAAGCTCAGGGAGCCCTCTAGCCTAAGCTTTAAAAAGAGAGGAGCATAAAAGAAAAAATAAATGTTGGACAATCCACACAGCATCATCTAGCCCCAAGCTAAGCAGAGCTTGTGTTATGGGTACTAGATGACTGATATTACTTAATACAGTACTTACATACATAGATATTTTTTATTATGCATAGAAAACACCCAGAACACCCGAAATAAATATTTGCAGATCGTACAAACATTCATCCCAAGGCGGGAATCGAACCCGCAACCTCCGGACATTCGCCCGCCGCGCCACATCGGTTGTCGAAAAAGGAGAAAAAAAATTATACAAACATCTTGTGAGCAGGCTCGTGTCTCGAGCCTAACGACCTACGCTACGTGGAAAGGGGTGAGGGCCCGATTCGTTCTTTATGCACCGCGGCCCTTGTCCACCTAACTACGCCACTGCTCATGATGACGTAATAGTGACGTAAAAACACTTCGCGTCATTATCGATAAGATTTAAAGGCTATATCCGGCTATTTCAGTCAAGAGAACTGCGAAAGTCTGCAAATTATCAAATTTTTAGTACAATCTAATTGAGGTCACGGTAAGTACTGCTTACTGAGGTAAGTAGGTTATTACAAGTAGGTCAGGTGCTCAGTTATATGCTGGTATCAACCTACTTACATGCTTATTAAGTTAAATAATAAGCAGGTATATAGATACTTAGATGCAGATATGATGGTTGGAATATTTAAAAATATTTTTGGTCTTATTTCACAATTCAGGCACATAAAGTATGATATATTAGAGAACAAGGGTGTAAATTCAGTGATTCTTAGATATTGTTACATCCAGCACTCTCGGGTAGTTCTTCATCGAGGGGTTGGATATACCTACGTTTATTTATTGTAAAAGATCAAAAATAGTAATAAATAACCACACCTTATAAAGAAGTACACTTGAAGTAATAAGAACATTAGAAATCACTTAGTAGGAACTATGGTATTACAGTACAGATTGGTCTTAATACTCTGCTCAGTTGGTACCTACTCTGTCTTGTAGGTTGTGGGTTCGATGCCCATCGAGGATAAACTTTTATCGGATAAACATAGATTTTTGTTCTCTATCTGCAAGCAAAGCCACTTATCTTAGGATTTCCTAGGTCCCGAAAATGGGTTCACAAGTCGTTACTGCTTATTCAAGTGTTTGGTCTGACCCTACATTCTGCAAAACTGCGCAAGAGCAGCGACGGCGAAAGCGATTACGAAACTGGTGGCAGAGGCGCTGGCGCTGTGAGGGACAGAATATGATACTAAAACTATCGATAAAATGTATATGCCTCTATTCAATAGTCTATACTAAACCTTTACCTAACTTTGAAAACTAACACCAACTTATGTAGAAACAAGTATTAAATTTTATAATTGAAACTGATGCATAAATTAATATTAAACTTTGTTCTCAAGAGTTTTAACGCCCGGGTCGTTTTGGGGACCAAATAGGGATCCATAATTTAGGCCACAAAATTTTTTGGTTTAGGCTGTGTATTTATTTTGAAAAATTCTGTGCATGCCTACCTAATTATTTTATGTAGATAGGTTCTATACCTTTTACCAACTGTTCCGGCCAATGACGGATGTGCGCGCGGGCAGCCTTCTGTCAATGTCAATTGACAGATGTCAATTGGTATTACGTACCTACGGGCTCGACACGCGCTTCTCCACGACAGAAAGATATAGTATATACCTAACCTAAATATGTTTGCATACCTGGCCACGGCCATTGTAGTATTTTTCAGAAAATAAAACTATAAAAAGTCAATCTGAGAACGTTTCTCTCAATAATCCATCCCGCAAGGAACAACAACGTTACTACTTATTAAGATTAAAATAACTCTATTGATATTACCTCTGTTTGAATATCCAATAGCCAGGTTTGACGGAAAAATTCATAGCGATACAAACTTTATTGGCAGTTTGCCTTTTCAAATGTTTTAGAAATAGATCAGTCGTTAGATCATTATATCGACCTTTGTTTTTTTATATAAGTAAACAAACTATCAACTTTCAGACAAATATTTATTGATAAAAACATCAAATAAGTATACATACCTATATATTAATAAATTATACTGAGCATAATTTGCATAGTTTAGCGCCCGAGTCTTGTCAAAGGCCACTATGTAGAATTAGTGTGCACCGGTTGTCTAGTGGGAGTGACCTTACCTTTAGAACCTAAGGTCGTGGGTTCAAATCCGGGTGTGCTCCAATTTATGTGTGCAATGCCAGTGCTCTCAAACAGTGAAGGAAAACATCGTGAGGAAACCAGTTAGTATTCTAGCAGCGGCGATGGGCTTGCACCTGTCACGTATAAATAGGTACTACTGCAAAATGTGGATATGTACCAAATGTACTATCTGGACATACCTCTGACTACTCCCCCCTCAAACATCCGTATGTTTTGAACATCAATAACAACCGAATAATATTTCGTGAGTCCCAACAATATTAAAAAAACTACTAAGTAATAGGTAATTTATTATCAAACTAACAGAAGACCAAGGACATCGGCATACCTATGCATACCTACTTTGCATTCGTGAGAGGTAATCAATATTGCAGTTCTGGGGTACGTAGTCTATTAAAAACCTTTGTAATTTTATCATGGTAGCTCAATTCTATACTTTTCTATATCTTAGGCTCCATATATTGCAACCCAATACCCTAAGACTTAGGGTAATGGGGTTCGTACCCTAATTTTTATTTAAAGTATTCTTTCGCATACTAAAAGAACCCTCGGACATAATTTGAAGTCACGCTTAACTAATTATTTTGCAATACCTACTATTAAAATTAGTTACAGCCTTGATGATCGGTTCAAGAAGCTATACCTAATGTTACCTAATTTGTAAATAGATGAATATGTGTGTTTAGTCATCTCTCGTTCGTCATGTATAACGGAAGTAACTTCTTTATGGGGCTGGTCTCCCGTGGACGGTCCAAAGGACCTAAAAGGGTGAAGAAGTATCCAAAGAGCAAGTACACATCTGTGCGGACTCTAGATGTCAGTGTAAGTATTGAGTTTTTGATTACCGATTTTGACACTTGGCCTTGATTTGATTCGATGGTGGATTTGGGTATGGAATACTAACCATTACAAAACGTAGACATGTACCATTTGTATTATCTGGACGTACCTCTGACTACCCCCCTTAGACATCCTCGAAGAATCTCGAGTAGGTACTTGGTACTAGGAGATCGGAGGGGATATCTACCGTACCGTTGGATTATAGTCGTGATGCTATTTTTTTTATTTGATTTGGTATTTCAATCACACGTGTTGTTTCATTTGATGTCTACCTAATTATAACAGTCTATTGAATTTATTTAGACTCATAAAAGGCTTATTATTTAGTTTTCAAGGCTTATTTATTAAGGCTAAGTTTTCTATAACTTTTGACGACTGACGCACAAGGTTGCGGGTTCGATTCCCGCCTTGGGATAAATGTTTGTATGATCTGCAAATATTTATTCCGGGTGTTCTGGGTATTTTCTATGTATAATAATAATATATGAGTACATTTTTACACAACGTCAGCCTCGAATTAAGCGTAGCTTCTTGCACTATGGGAACCAGATGACGAAAGCATGCATACGTATCTATTTTTTGGTAAATAAATTTACATAGGTACTTGGAATACAACTTAACACCTAGCCAGAGAAAAAATATAGACACATAATTGCTTATAATGTACAGGAATATGATTGCAAAATTACGATTTTTTCTGGTATCTGTAATACAAGATAAGTTAAAAAAATCGGATAACAGTAACCTTTTGCATGACCTTTCTCATCGTATTGTGTTCTTGTTATTATCCAAGGGTATTGCAAATCATGAATAAATTTTCCATTTTGATAACATCGATAAGTGGCAAGCAATTAATTCAAACACATCACTAGTGACTTCGATATCTCGAGCAATTCTCGTTTTAAATTGTATGATCTGCGTTGCCACGGTATAAATAAAAATTGTGCCACAGATTAAAGTGACAGTGATACTCAAAGTGTTTTGTTTTTAGAAGATTATTTTAAATTTTATTTGTTTCGTGTGTGTGTTTTGTTTTTGTTCCAAAACAACGGTCAAGCGGTTGATGTTATTTGTGGGAGGTTCGCGGAAGCGGTAGAACCAAAAAGTTTTTAAGCAATAGAATAGGTTGCAAACCATTTTATAGAGTGCAGCCTTTGCTTGAAGCACTATTTACTTTGGTACTAGGTAAAGTATACACCCTTTCTACTTCATAGAAGCGAACAAGATGCTTTGAATTTGTTGGCGGTGAAACAGTAAAACAGTGCTTCTTGTAAAGGTATTACCTACTGTTCCTAGAGACTCCAAAATTTTGGTACCAAGTGCACTAATTCATGGTGACCTATGGAAATATCAAGCAAATCTCTATCTTTTACCGTTCCTGAGATCCAGCGTGTGATAGCTGGAGAAACGTCTTCCCAGTTTACACGTTTCTAAAGGCTTGTAGTTCAAAGAATTTTGCACCTAGAAGCCTGAAATATTTTTACCTTTGGCACCAATTGTGCAGTAAATCTGGAGACCCGAATCTCTAGCTTCATTAAATGTGGTTTATGATTTCGTGTTGTCTTTGTTTTTAACTGAATCTTACAATCTATCTATATCTATACCAATTATAAGAATCTTTGTCCTGACTGACTGGGATATAGACAACGCACAGCCATACAACAGCCACTGGCTGTAGATACTTGAAATTTTCAGTGTATATTTGTTTTAGCGCGTAGAGGTGTACTAAGGAATTCCCGAAATTCTACTTCAAAACGTGTACAGCGGGGGTTGAAGTTTCTATGAAAATAGCTTCACGCGGACGAAGTCACTCGCGTTTCGCTAGTTACTTATTAATAAAAAGTTCAACATTTATATAAGTACCCGATATAAAGTGTAATAAATAATCTAGGAAGTGTTTCCAACAGCGTACATGATGTTCAGAGTTACTATGCTCATGTTTTTTGTCAACAATAAAACCAATTGATTCGGACTCTTCCTATGTAGAGCATATAATTGACTTGGCATTGTACTTATTTTTAATGTACGTAACACTCAATTTGTGTGATCTATAAGCTTATCCTCTTCATAACTTTTAACCATTGCGTCTGGTAACTTAATCAAAATACTAGAAACTTTAAACAGAAACCACTTCAGGACTTTAATCCTCAGGCACGGTTGATATCTCTTCAGATACCTTAGGGTCTACGAAGTAGCACCAACTCAAGATTTTAATTTTGGGGGATGAGAATGAAGATTTAGTTAGGAATTGTGGATGTCTGTGAGGGTGCGGTTTAAATAGCAACTCAGTAGTAGGTATACTGCATGAAAGAGTAAAATAAGTTCCATCAGCAATCACATAAAAAAAATTGTAATTTCTGGTTTTCTGATATTAAATGGTTAGGTTAGAGTCTAACCATTAGACCTACAACACTTTTTTAGTTGAACCTTTTATTTGTGTGTATCAGTATTTGGGCGGTTTTGTATGGTAAAATTTAAGGCACTTTTTCTCTAGGGCTTTTCAGTATTTTGTACTCAGTTCCTGTAATTTTTTCAGGATAAAAAGTAAGCATTAAAACGATATTTATTCTATGTTTAATCCAAAACGGTGCAGTAGTTAGAGCGTTAAGCTTTCGCATTGATAATCTTAGTACATTTAGTACATAAGATAATATGATTTTGTTTTGAATGGCGCATGTTTCCTAACAGCTATAAATTACACTGTGACGCACGATCACATTTGTTTAGTCCGTAACAATGCAAATATAAGATAAATAGGACACTTTAATTGGTACGTCATCACGTGATGATAGTGATGATAAGCTGTGGCTGATGTAACATTTTCTGAGAAAATAATAATAACAAAGTAAACAGACATAGTTTAGCCTAAATCAGTCTCCCGCTGGGCCAAACCAAAACCATCCCGAATATGGGGGACCATATTCGGGATGGTTTGTCATAGACACCACGCTTCAAATCAGATCAAATCATCGTTTATTGCATAAAATACATGGTTTTAGGTTGCAAACTTGTAACGTATGGTACGTATGGGCTTGTGTGTGTTTGCCATTGTTAAATATTGTGAATTTGCCTATGCTAAATAAACGTATATTCTATTCTATTCTATTCTATTCTTTTGGTAGAATTTGTGTTATTGGTAAAATACCAACTGGTTTCACGATTTTTCCTTCGCCTTCACCGTATGAGAACACTGGCATTACGCACATAAATATTTCGATAGTAAGAAAACTCATTGGTGCACGACCGGATTGAACCCACTACCTTACCAGAGAGACCTTAAAAACTTTCGTGACGAAATATCATCAAATTCAAGTTTCGATTGTGTCAATCTGCAAAAGGTATTCTTCGAAACTGATACTTCCAGACAGGCCCAAATCTGACTATCAAATTCTAGTTTCAATCTCGTTTCAGCTCCAAGAAAATACGAGAATTGGGCATCTGAAGGCGGGCTCACTCCCACTTGACCACTGAAGTACCATTTATAATTGCGTAGAATTTGGCATGACCGCGGTAACTCAAGGCACACAGCATCAACCGCTTCCTCTTGGCAGATCAGCGCAGCTCGCACAGTTATTGTGACAATCTAATTATAACATTACGCAGCATTTTCAGTTTGTTTCGGAATTCAGTAATTATCTATCGTTATCTCGAACGTGGCGAGGCCATTCACATTTCCTATTTTATTTACGTAAGTACCTACTGACATTAAATTTTGATGCAGTTTGTATATGGCTGTATTGTGTGAATATGGTAAATTTTTTTTAGCCAAAATTAATTTAAATTGCATTAATTATATCCAAACTAAGCTTAACTACGAAGTTAGTGATGTCCAGGGTAGTGTGTTAGTGTGTGTAGTATTATTATTATTGAAACACTAGCAAATAGGAGTTCGTTTACATAATTGTATCGTATCGTAATGTTATGTTTGTAAAAAAATTATTTCGCCTCTTTTAAAACCCCATACCTATATCTTAACAACCCGCTACCCGATTTGATTCATATTTCTCAACAACAACCTTTTCATGATAATCAGATCAACGGTTCAAAATTTTTGCCCGAACAAACATACATTTCGACATAAAAATCTACGCAAGTTGCCACAAAGATGCTCGATCACTCCGCTCTCTCGATCCAATATTGACAGACATTTTACACAATTAATAAATATTCTATCCATCTTCTCAAAAATTAAATACTTACATAAATTGGAGTACCTATGAAATAATCGGTTTTTATTATTGTTCAGGCAAACATAACATACAAAAAACTGCGAAAAACAAGGTTTTTGATAACAAATTAACTTGCAACCTCTTCTCTCACACTACTGCTAAGTATGGGTATGTAACAAATGTAATATTTAGACGTACCTCTGACTAGCCCCCTAAGACATCACGAGAAGAAAGAACCTCGAACATCAAAGAATCTCGAGTTACTTGGTATGTACTAAGATATCCCAGGGGATATTTTACCATGCTTTGGGATTAAAGTAGTGTAGTTAATTTTCTTCTTTTCATATTTATTAATTTATAAGGTGATGGAAGCCTTACTAGAAGCTACTTTCATCCTATTTCCGTCTTGATAATATTCATAACAGTCAACAGAGCTTAGTAAGTGTTATTTAGGTATTGTGTGATAAGGGTAGGTGAATAAATAATATTTATTTAGGTACTACTTAGGTACCTATCTAGGCTATCTACAACCGCAAGGCCTCTTCCATGATTATTTTTAAAGCAGTGCGTATTAAGTGTAGAAATATGAATCAGAACACACACAGTTTTTATTTACTTTAATGATAGGCTTAGTGGCCGGTTACGACCCACTTATAGTAAAGTGGTTTAGTATGAAGTAGTATAGTTCTTTGTAAAGGGTTCGGGGAAGAAACGGTTCTTGCCCGTATAATCATACCAATTTTTATTTCTGCCGTCAAGCAGTGCTGCTGTGTTTGGTTTGAACTGTGGATACCGTGAGTTTACACATGAGGTTTAATACCTGTATGCCTGTTGCCAGTGAGGGATGTTTCTGATGTTTGTGACCTGCAAGTTATAGGTGCTGGTTACCCGATCAACTTGTTCGACAGCAAGTCGTAAAAAAGTGGTCACCGTCGCAACAACGTGGATAGTTTAGTGTTATTGTGCTACAACCTTTGGCTGCGTTGATGTTAGTTTTTGTATATAATATGCTGATGGTTACAAACACACCGTCCACCAGTGTAACCAAGTATTGCCGCGCAGGTTACTCATGTAAGGACAATACTTTACAATGAATAGAATAGAATAGAATAATAGTTTATTTGCAACACACGAAAACATTAAAAAACAAACAGCCATTAAAAATAATCCAAAAGTGTTACAAATTGGAACCTAACTCAGCATGATGCGGGTTGGCAACACGCTGGTCTTCCGTTAGGGCCGGTCGGTCAGGGCAATGCACTGTCCTGTGTCCATCATGAGGCATACAGGTGTTGATGCGTGTAAAAAATATAATAACCGACCAATTTCATTTTCTATCAAGATTTATACAGTTGTTACACGATTATAAACATTTCTTTTCATAAAAAGTATATCTAAGTAAGAAGGTTGGTACATACCTACCTAAGTAATGGATTGAATAAAAAAGTTTAAGTACCTACGTGTTTCATTTTTACGGGCAAAAATGAAACGTTTGTGCACGACTGGCGTTGCACAAACGCAGATTTCCTAGGAAACGATAACCGGCCTCTTGCGCGGTGGGTAGGTAACAAAGTGGGATACGAAAGGTGTGGGTTAGACACATTTGACATAATTTTAACGGCCGATATAATTTAAAGTAGCTTAGAGGTCTTAAATGTAAAATCAATGAGCAAAATTTCATCTGTCTCGGGTCAATGCGTTTAGTTCGTGATACGTAATAAACATTTATTGGATTGTTTAACGTGCCTACCATTTTTAGGGAAAGGTTTAAGATTTTACCGCAGTGCGTGCCTAAACCCTTACTTCAAGGGCAAGGCCAAATGGCGCAGTAAAATGACAGGGACATGAAAGAACTTATCTTTTTTATATCACTGTGGTTTTATGATGTCAACAAAAAAATATGGCAACAGATTTATCAGTGTCATTTTAGCTAAAGTAGCGCTCTGAGATCAATATGAATAACATTTTAATAATAACCAATAATATGTAAGAGTTATTAGTTAAATTGTTAGTTAAATACAGACGACCCGATGGAATAGTTTCTTGCTTGAAAGGTGTTGGTGCCAGTGACATTACAGGCACATGAGGCTTAACATCAGTGTGCCTAATGTTGGTAGGCGTATAGCATTGCATCGTAGGGCTCGTTCCTAACGTGCTTTGTGGGTAATGGGTAACTAGTTAACATCAGGTGGGTCATGTGCTTGTTCCATCAGCAATTCGCAAACTTTAGATAAAAATAGGTAAAACTTTCGCTTATTCGTCACTTGCGCTTACATAAAAAAATAAGTTAGAACTATTTTTTATCAGAATAAAATAAATACCTACAGGATTTGAAAATTAACCGTGAAATCTCATTTCATGGTAATGCACTACTTAATAAATAAACTCATTGACTTCAGTCATGTCATGTCAGTTCCTCGCATTGAGATAAGATATAACATATTATACATACATAATATATAGGTACATAAAGTAAATGGCATTGGGTACTACATTCAGATGTAGAACTGAGTGTGATCTAAGCAGAGCTTGTGTTATGGTACTAGATGACTGACATACTTAACACAGATATTATATATTAGAAACATAGATATTTTTTATAATACACAGAAAATACCCAGAACACCCGGAATAAATATTTGCGAGCGTCAAACAACAAGGCAGGAATCAAATCCGCAACCACCTGCGTCACAGGTGGATATTCGCGCCCGCCGCGCCACATCGGTCGTCAATTGGTCGTCAAAAGTCAAAATATACGTAAAATGGGCTTCTATAGTGCTACAATGCCTTTAGAGCAATTAGGAACCGAGCATAAACCGTGAGAATGTAAAACAGACAGCACTTTAGCATTTTTAAGTTGTTATGGATTTTGCTATAGGTTAGTTTGTTCAGTGAACGTCAGTATATAGATAGTGGGAGAGAGCAGTGGTTGTGTGTCAAGAGTTATATTACGCAACAATAATTATTATTGACAGGTACGTTTGTGAAGTGATACAATACATAAATAAATATATTCGCTTCATGACTTTAATCCCTACACCTACACGGTAGTTATCCCCACGGATCTCTTAATACAAAATAGGTACTCAAGATTCTTTGAGGATGTATGAGGGGTAGTCAGAGGTACGTCCAAATACGTAGCACTATATTTAGCACATACCCATATTTTACTTGGTATTTCATACGTGACAGGTTGCAAACCCATTGCCTCTGCTGCCTCTGCTAAGGTACTAACTACCTACCTAACTGGTTTCCTCACGATATCTTTCTTCATCGTTTTGGCATTGCACGCATAATTTTTTCGAATAGAAAAGATCATTGGTGCACCACCGGATTCAAACTTACGACCTTAGGATCAGAAGTCGGGGTTGCTCCCACTAGACCAAGAGTACTCAAAAGTTGATGATTTATTAAATAGACAAATATCGGTGAGTACTTCATATAAGCTGGCTCACAATGACAGTCCTCACAGCTCAGTTGGTAGTAACTCTGCCTGGCTCTGTAAGTTATGGGTTCGATCCCATACCAGGACAAATATTTGTGTGAGATTTGTTCTTTGTCTGGGTTTATAACTAATCTAATTTATGTGCTCTATCTGGTTTGCATAGTTTAATAGTGCTTAGTTTGGGGCTAGATGGTGCTGTATAAATGCCCAACAATATTTATTTATTATTGTTATAAGTAGTTGACCTAAAGTGCAAATCTGACTATCGCTTGGCCTCATTAAGTGCAAATTAGTAAAAAATCGTGAATAATCAGTCTAGGAGGGCCCTCGAGATACGCCCCTCTCGTTAGAGTTTCATGATAAATATTGATATTCACGCACTCTAAATAACTATACAGGGTGTAAATAAGACAACTCCTGAAAACTTCAGAAGGGTTGAAGCTTAGCAATATGAACAACCTATACCGTAAAAGTTTGAGCTACTACTAACTGGGCCAGTTAACTTCGATAAAATAATAAGTTAGTATTTAATAAGATATTGCTTATAATACACAAAAAAATTACTAACCACTTCTATAGTTTTAGATTAGTATTAGTAGGTACACAATATGTATATTATTGACTAGGCACTAAATTTGTCTTAGCATTGGCTTATCATCATATATCATCAGGCCGTAGAACACTATATAGGCCCCCCCATACATTTCCAGGAAGAACGATTTTGGGTCATTTCCATCCAGCAAATTTCTGCGATCCTAACAATATCATCGGTCCATCTATAGTCCAAAGTCATCACTGATAATAATTTGCACCAATTATTAGACTTTTACCTTGAGGTTCTGCTGTAACTCTGACTAGAAGATGTGCCACGATTTCACCGAGTTGGATACATCGGCTGACCTCTTAGCCGAAGTTGGAATTACCTAGTTAGATCGTCTGACACAAATTTTAATAATAATAATGGTCTACAACTGCGATAATATCGCTCCCAACATGTACCGCCACGGATGCGATATGAGTATTTGACATGATTTTTGTCTTACTCATGTTAATTTTAAGACTAATTTTAATTTTTTGAGGTTGGTTACACAAGACATAATTGAATGAGTAATTGATATTTAAATTTATATAATATGTTGTATAATTTTTACCTCACAAAAGAATGCTTGAGTCAATATACAGTCTTGCTTCAGAGTTGATAACAAAAATACTTAAGTACCTACACTAATGTACTCAAGAACCCTTCACTCTGCTCAAAGACGGCCTAGCAGGACTTCGCCCCTGAGATTGAACAAAAGGAAAACGATTCACTTACTTATTAGCCATAGGTAGGTGTTTACTGTGACTATCGCTTTGGTATGGGTAGCCAAGCGTGCAATGACACGAAATGGATAGGTTCCTTACCATTCACGCACGACAGCTTAAGGTGATACTAGTCACAATTTTTTTTAATTTCACGTTCAAATTGCGGGTTATTACTCTACTGTTTGACAACGTAAATTACGTCCAAAGTTAGGCATGATATTATTTTGTCTCATAATGCTCTATATGCTTTATATCTTTATCCTGACTGACTGACTGACATATAGTAACGCGGCGGCCGCGCGGCAGATTCGGGGTTACTAAATTAAGTGCTGTACTGTACCGCCTAAGAATCATAGCCTAAGTTAAGACATTAAGTTTCTAGTGCACTGGCACTTAAAATATAAACACTACAGAACAATTTTGATATGTTTGTCTTATACACGGAAAATCGTGAAAGAGGCTTGTGTTGTGTGCGTAAATGTACTGGTACTGGTAGAAATGACTTGACATGATACTAGTCAACTTTGCTGTCATGTTTATATATACTTTAGTATATAGGTACGAGTTGAGTATAGGTATGATATAGTAAGGAAGCGTGCTTACACAACGAAGGGTTTGTTTATCCGTCTTGCTGATGACCCACCTGATGTTAAGTAATAATTAGCCACCAATTCTTTAAGAACCATATTGAGCTATACATAATATATATTATACTAACTGCCATCTTCACTCGCGTATTAATATTTAAGGCACTTTTCCTTCTAGGGTGCGATTGACTCCAGATTCTGGACATGAACTGTCTTACAAAAAAAATTCTGCTTCAAATAATGATTAATTAATGCCATCTCTTACTAATGGATAGTTTCAAACGGTGATAGGATTCCACGCTATCAATATTTTACGCTTTTTGGTAAGGTGAATGTCAAAATATTAACTCGCGATTTGCCAAATTACCTCTCGATCGGTTAGTTAGAGTTTAACTATTACAATGTAGACCGGTTTATTTCATTACTATAGGTTTCAAAACATTATTGCATAGTACATATTTTAAATGGAACACTTTGAGCTAGTTTATTTTTGCATCTTAGCTATCTTTGCGTAACATTTGACCAAAAACAAATAGGCTTATTACTAGTAGTTTTAGTAGTAGTAAGGCTTTTTGTGAAGGGCTCGTTTGAGGAAGTACTACCACCATGTCTATTTCTACCGCTAATCAGTGTTGTTGTGATGCCGGTGAAATTACAAGTACATGAGGTTTAGTACCTCAGGTTGATGGAAGCAATAACAGTTGCATCATATGGCAATGCTGTTTTACCTCATGACATCAGCCAGCATGAGGCATCCGCTTGTTCCAGTACTGTCTATAAAAAAAACTATTTACCCCAGGCTATGTAGCCATCCCTTCAAAATATCCTTGATTAAGAGAATGGCAACGTAGTACTGGTCCTTGTCCTACTAAAAATAAAAAATCACGATGAAAATTAGCCAGATTTATTTTTAAACCAGTTTATATCCTGTTTTACAGGCTTACAGCAAATAACACTTGATTTAAGTATTAATTCTACTGCTGTGTCGTGTTATTTGTGCACTCCAAATTACAAAATAAATACTTTATTTATTTAAAAAACTGCACCAGAGGGCCAATTCTCGGATCTCTTTGGAGCTGAGACGAGATTGACTAGAAATAGAATTTGTCTGTCAAAATTGGGTCTGTCTGAAATGTCAGTTTAGAAAAATACTAAGTATTTTATTCAACCCACTTGACATTGGCAAAATTGTCCGAATGACGGACACATGCCACAAAAAAAAAAGGATTGCCACAATCAAAATTTGAATTTACATAACATTTCAGGGTTGGTTTTATATTTTGTTGCGAGAATTAGGCCGATTTTGGTGGATCTCAAAGGCCCAAATTGAATATACGAGAAAGGCTGCCAGTACTACTTTACTACTTTAAACTAAGAAACTAACTTTAATAACTACTACTTACTACTAACTTAAGTAACTACTTTAAACTGATGATCTTACTGAGCTTATATTTATGGGTTAAAATCTTCCATAGATGTTTTGCGTCTTATTATCACTGCATGCAACCATTGTGTTACAATTCCCTTGAACTACCTTATTTGTGTTGTGTTAGTGACATATAATGTCTAGTGATTCGCACAACCACATAGGCAACATGCTAGTCCTTATTTATCGACAGGCACGTACAGGTGCGTACAAGGATGAGGCATGTTCTGACATTGAATTCTTCTTTTTCATGTCTTCATATTTTTGTAGTTTTTGGTGACTTATTCTTGGTGGTTTGGCTCAATTAAAAATAGTTAAGAAATCCTTATTTTTATAGTTCTCATAGACATAATATTATTGACAGGGTAAATTTAAAAAATAGGTTACCGTTGCATGTTTTTTTTTTGCTGAGGTGTGTTTCGTACTTCTAAAAATGATATCATAGCATTAGAATAAGCTGAGTTTATTGACAAAATTGTCAGAAGCAAGCAGGCTCAAAATCGTTTTTCCTGAAAACTGTCTATGGGATGCCTTTATCCAGATATTCTTTGGAATTTCTTGAGACTGAAATGATGATGACGATAAATTTTTTATTGTAATGATATAGTGTAAGCGGCGATGGGCTTGCAACCTGCCACGTATGGAATACTAACTACTGCAAAATGTGGGTATGTGCCAAATGTATTGCTTCGACGTAACTCTGACTACCCCCTTAAAAACCATAAAAAATCTTGAGTTGGTATTACTAAGTTTCATCTCAGTATACAATTCATTTCAATTCAACTGTAATACAATTTCATTTCAATTGTTGTACTTTGTGATAGGACTGTGAGTGTGTGTGTCTGTATTCAATATTAGCTAAAATACAACAATTCGGTAAAACACAATGGTGTGTACACAGCATAGCTAACATTGTAACTTCTAAGAATTATTGTAAATAAAAAAAAACATTCCATATGGTGGCCCGCTTGCACTGCGTTTATGCTAAGCATGTTTATCTTAATAAACGTGATTAGTTAAATAAAATTAAATCAGATTATTGTACCTAAACTTTATATAGTTTATCTAAAAAGTGCTACACAAATAGCTAAATGCCTACTACTACTTTGCATACTTTATTTATCTAAAATATTCTTACAATATTCATATTTCCCTGGCCTCAACGTTTAGTGGTGGGTTTGATCCCCTCTGAGTGCAAACATTTCTGCAGTGTTTGTTCTATGGGGTATTATATTTTAATTTCAAGTCACCACACTTGGCAAGCCGATTGGTGACTGAAGTGCTGCAGATGCCTCTCCGCCTCTCTTGGTAGGTTCCCTTTTTTGCGATATCCATGGCAGGTTATGGAGGAGTCATATTTAAAACCGGAACCACTAAACCACGGCCACATTCTTCAAAAAGATCGTCTATGAAAAACTTTTTGCGCTTGTTCTACAAGGTTTGGTCCCGTGGAACCAAACTGAAACTGGTGCCTCGTTTATATGACGCTTCAACATTATACTGGTGATTTTGTCCTGATTTTGACCCGCATTCTTGTATTTTTTTTAAGCTGAAACGGGATTGGAACAGGAATTTATTTGCCGATATTTCTTTACGAGAATTGGGCCCCTGTAATTTAATGATTCCTCTTACTTGTCAGGCTTTTAGTACCTATATACCGTGCTGTCAAGTTACGTAGGGAAACCCCTTTGGTCTTACCGCTAAACTTGTAATTAAAACAGTTTATTGTTCCTTTTTTTTCAGGAAGACATGGCCATTGAAAATGTAGAAGAACCAAGCGAGAAACCAGAAAATATTGTAAATGGTGCCGCTGAACTACAAAATAATGAGACCAAAAGTATTCCGGATAATCGAAAGGCTTCTAGCGAAACTGAGACACATAGTTCAATTGTAGATGGAACAGACCAAGATTGCGCAAACGAAAATGAGATGAATCAAAAAGACGCGTTGGATGATAAAGAAAGATATAATGCTGTGGATGATAAACAAGAAAAGAGGCTGTCAAATTACTTAAATAATATACAAATCTCTAAATGTGGGACTCAGCTTTCTCTAGGCGATAGCAAAGATAAGGAAGCTTCATTGCTCAGTGATTCCAAAACTGTTGTGAGATTCTCTCCCGTATGGAAGCAGGTAACATTTTATTTACTTCATTTGTTGCAACCAAAATGATCATTATTAACTGAGATTATTTATTTGCCAATTCTTTTAATAATCAACTGCAAACCGACTAACGTACTTTATTTCTCAAGCCTTCTGTTTGCAAATGAAACACAATGAGAAAAACACATGAAGCTCGAACCGAATTTACGTGACGGTAGAAGTATAACTCAGATCACCTTGAATTTCGTGGTACAATAAAACTGAAAATAATGATGAGAAATGTTTTCAAACAATTATCTTTGAACCCTACCTAAAGTTTCAAGACACACCCTTTCGAGATATTGTTTGACAGATTTTTATAATTAAAGCCATAAATTATTCTGTGATTCCAGACCCTGGCCGCGTCGGGGTCGATTTTGCTGACATTCTCAGCGGGGCTTACATCAGGATACTCTGCCATCTTGCTGCCACAGCTAGCGACACAGCAGGGGCCCATCCCGCACGATGACACTACTGCTTCATGGATCGGTATGCTCATTCTCTCAATCTATGTATCCTCTCAATCTCAATCCTAAGTATTTTTATTTTGCAAATGGGATCACATAAAAAAGACGCTAGAAATCAAGTTGTAAGCATCTTACCGGCTCTTTTAGGTTTGATCACGAAGAACTGGTGCCTAGATGACGTTTTTCCACAATATCATCTAGCCCCAAACTAAGCATGGCTTGCAGGTACTATGGGAATCAGGTGACTGATAGAATACTTATATACATTTTTTTGTAAATATACATAGGATACAATATAACACCCACCAGAACAAACATTATGTTACATTAATCACATAAATATTTGTCCTTGGTGGGAATCGAACCAACAACCTACAGCGCAGAAGGCAGAGTTGGTACTGAGCTGTGAGGTCAATCATAAATGAAATACCTATTAATTTTGTCTTTGAACGCATGATTTAGTTAGTTTAAAACAGTGCAACAATAATAGAAATGACACCATATTATTGCATCGTCATTCGAGTAGGCACAGAGTACTTTTATATGTATACGAGTAGGTTAGGCACGGTGCAAAGGTTGCCACCGCTACTCCAGCTGTTTATATACTAGTCATTTTGTAGGCCAATGACAATTTGATTTATGCTCTTTGTTTATTCGCCCTAGAACAACGATGTCACTATAAATACAAGTAAACAGTACGATTTTTTTAAATATCTAAAAAAAAATTAATCACATCAATAGTTTGTTTATCCGTTCAATACGTTCTTATCTGAATCTATCCTTTTTCTGACACCTATGTTGAATAGGAGACCTACAAGCTATTTCCTTAGGTTTCACTACTATTAACTAAATATTTATTTTATTTAAATTTCAGCATCAATGGCTGCTCTACCAATGGCTCCAGGATGCTTAATTTCCGGCTGGCTGATGGAGAAATTCGGCAGGAGGAATTCCCACTACTTCATCTGCGCCCTGTTTCTACTAGGATGGTTACTCATCGCCTGCGCTGAGAACCTCACCTTCATGCTTGCGGGAAGATTTTTCACGGGCATCTGCGTGGGACTCCTAGGCCCTCTAGGACCAGTATTCATAGCTGAAACCACAGAACCGAAGCTACGTGGATTCTTCTTAGCAGCGGTGTCACTGGCGATTGCTCTAGGAATTTTTGTAGCACATCTTATAGGCACTTTCATGACATGGCAATGGACGGCTACGATAAGCTGTTTGTTCCCGATTCTATCTGTTGTTCTACTAGCACTGGTTCCAGAAAGTCCAACATGGCTGATCTCAAAAGGCAGGATCGAAGATGGTGCTAATGCTTTCGCCTGGCTAAGAGGATACGGAGATGAAGCGAAGGCAGAACTCAAAAGTATTATTGATCGCAAAAAAGCTGCAGATTCAGAACCTGTTCTGACCTGGAAAGAGAAGATATACAATCTCAAAAACCCTGAACTCGTAAAGCCGTTGCTGATTATGATAGTTTTCTTTATGGCTTGTCAGTTTTCCGGTGTTAATGCTGTAGCATTCTACTCCATACACATTGTAGAGAAGGCTGTGGGAAAAGGAATAAACCACTATCTTGCCATGCTGGTAATTGATAGTCTTCGTGTCGTCATGTCTGTCGCCGCTTGTGTAGTCTGCAAAAAGTATGGAAGACGACCCCTTTGTATCATCAGTGGGGTTTGGACTGGAGTTTCTATGGTGGCTCTATCAATGTTTATGTTTTTCAAGCCTGAGGGTATGGCTTGGCTTCCTTTAGGCTGCTTGATGATCTATATCGCAGCTGTATCCATAGGTTTAGTCCCGTTACCATGGGTAATGTGTGGAGAGGTATTCCCTACCAGAGTCCGTGGCTTAGGATCTGGGATCAGTTCAGCTGTGTCGTTCACTTCATTTTTCGTCGTGGTGAAGACTGCACCGGGCATGATGAGAGATTTGGGTGAAGTGGTAACTTTTCTTGCTTACGGTATGGTGGCGTTTTTCGGGACGAGTATATTGTACTTTATTCTACCAGAAACTAAGGGCAAAAGCTTACAGGAAATTGAAGATAAGTTTAAGAATGGTAAAACTGTTCCTAAGATTTGAGGCTTGTTCTTGGCCAAAGCAAAGCAGCGACGAGTAGAATCAAAGTACTGAGCCTCGAGTCTGACTTTTTTTTTTACATTTCGTATCGTCGTGTACACGATACGTAATATTTGTATGTATGGTTCTCAGACTAAGGACAGTTTTATGTCGTGTACACGGCTACCACAGAGATTTTTTTACCAAGCCCATAGAGTACACGACGAAGCAAAATCGTACACAAAATCTTAGGCTTGGGGTTCTAAATCGTTTTGTGACGAGATATAGTTTTTGATACGATTTTACAAGCATTTTTCTGTGCTATCTAGGTATCTTCTATTCTATAAGTATATCTTAGAGTTAGGTATCTTCTACTATAAGGCTAAGATAATCTACCAATAACTTTTACTTTTATTTCTCGTGTATTTGATTGTATACTCGTATTTAGTGTAGATGGAAAATGCATATACCGGTGTATCGCTAAGCGAAATGTGATATCTGTGATAATTAAATAAGTCAAAATGTTGTGCTTGATTTAATGTTAGTAAGATACCATCTTATTAACATCCTGTGAATAAATACTTTAGATGAATCTATACACAACAGAAATGTAAGAAAATTATACATCAACTTTGAGTCCTTTTAGAACGATTAATTTCTAATCGATCAGCATGATATTTTCGGTTTCCTGATTTATTTTACTTTTAAGTAGCATTAGAGCTCTTTGGGAATGGCTCGTCCGGCAAAGTACCTACTACCACCATGCCTATTTCTGCCGCCTAACAGCTTGCTGTGTTCCGGTTCGAAGGGTGTGGGTGCCGGTGAAATTACAGGCACATGAGGCTTAACACGTGTATACCACGGTTGATGGACGCAGAACAGTGCATTGTATGTCACGTTCTTAACGATCGTGACCTGCAAGGTAATGCTTTGCTAAGGTGATGGTAACCACTTAACATCAGGTGGGTTCATCATTATGCTTGTTGTTTTTCAGGAGTTAACGCGTAGTTTTACGATGAATATTTGTGTAGGTATTTATGTAGCAAATAAAAAGATTTGGAAAGTAAGTAAAAATGTAATTGGTAACATCAATAAATTACAAACAACTAATGAAATTACATGGCACGATTAGTATGAAGGAATTAAATGCTCTAAAAATGTATCTCATTAAAACTGATAAAAAATATATTTTCATGAATAAAGCTAAGCTAGCTACGTAACTTAATTCAGAAACCTTGGAACTGAAAAAATCAGATATTTTATTCAGATTTTAGTATCGTTGGTAGATCTTCGCTCTGTAAATAATAATAAATATGTAACATATAAAAACAACCAACAATTACCTCGCAACGCCATGTATAGAACTTTGACAGGATACCCCGAACACTCAAACGCATCTCAGATTTCTTAAAGCACGTCTCAAGTGACAGGTGAGTTTTTGACAGATTTTCATTGCAAACTGTCAAAAAATCGCGACTTGAGACGAGCTTAAATCTGAACGGGTATTCGGATGTTAGAATAGCTATTCTGCCACGGTTCTTTTTTGTGTGTGGAAATCGGTCTTAAAACACAGATGATATAACTACCCCTAAGGAAATAGCTAAAATTAGAATAGAAATACGTCACGAAGGTCTAGAAGATATTTGATGTAATTATAAAAGAAATATCAAAGTAAGTTTAACACCTATTTCTACTGTTGGTAACTCAAGGAAATCTCGAAGTACGAATAACTTGTAAAAAAGAATATTATTGTATACGGCGTGTAGCTTTGGCAGAAATAAAATTAAATGCATAATTGGTACGGTACAAGGCAAGGATGAGAAACGAAATTAGTTATGATTTTGATGATGTTATGATTATTACATTCGAATATTCCAAGCTCTTTGCAAATTCTTTAGGATTTTTTCTAACTTGGAAATTGACGTCATCATGGATAATGTAGAAGAGAGGTGAAACAGAAAACAGTCATAGAGGAGGTGCTTGTCAAGTAACAATGAATGCACAGTCACGTAGATTAACTAAGTAGTCTGTGGTATGCGCCAGGCGTAGCTTGCGATGCGTGTGTGATACGCCTACTCTCTCTACAATAGGTTTTAGTGACGTCTCCAAGGTCTAATTTACTTAGATCTTGGCTTCACAAGACGAGAAGCAGGTGGAGCGAACTTGGTGAATCCTTGCTGGTCGAATACCGGCAGCAGGTCGCGAACCCTGGCGGAGACGGTGCCTCCTGTAACTCTGGAAAAAGCAAATAAAAGAAACATCACAAATCTCCCAATTCTTGAACTCTACGCCTTAGAAGATGCCTTAGGCCAGGTGCCCATTGGCACGACATGACAAGGTATTTTTCAGGCAACGATTAAAAATATAACATAATAGTATATAACATGCTGTGCCGCCAATAGGCACCGGGCCTTATAAGCTAAAGAATGTAAAAGGAGAGTGTATTCAGAGAATTCACTCCCGAAAACTTCGGAAAATTAAAGCACATCAATATACTTATTAAACTTTTACCATGGGATTAAAACTGTAAACGCGAAAAAAAACATTGTTTCATTCATACAAATGTTTAATACCTAGGTACCCACTTGGATCAATTCTTATACCGCCGCTAGAATACCTACTAGCAGCCTAATTTATCTAGAACCTTGTTCATTATGATGTTACCTGCTAGGTTTGATGAGTTTAGCAGCCTGCGCTGGTGTTGCCAGCTCCGTAGGGAAATAAGTAGCGCCGTAGAAGTCAAGTCCGTTCTGCAGCAGGATGTTAGCCTCTTCAATGCTGGCCAGCGTCACGCGCATCACGCTGCTAGCCTCTTTGGGCACCATGCTGGAGACCAGCTCACCATCAATGGTGGTCAGAGCCCTGGATGATGTTTTATCCGGTTTTGGGGTTGAAGTTCCTAGTAATGATAGTTATTAATTTGTATTAATGCAAGTTATTTCTGAAGTTTTTAACACCTGGAGATATTTTTGGACCTGATAATTAAAAAAATTGTCCAGGAAATAATTCATTTCAAGGAACATTTTGAATTTACGAAACTATGCTCATAAATGTGAATGCTGTTTTATGTAGCTTTGGAGCTCAAGGTAAGCTTTAGCTTTTACTTTTGTCCACCCTATGTGGTTGAAGACACTTCTTCCCAGCATAGGGAAACCAAGTTATACGAACCAGTATTACCATCACGCGGGGAGCCTGAGAAGTGGAGACGAACCACTTCCACCACAGAAGTAAACTTGTACAGCGCATGGCGCACATCCTCTTCTGGAACCTCGTCAGGGATGTCGTAGACGTAGATGGTAAACGTCTTCTGAGGTCTGCATGGAATTGCAATCTGGAAAGTTTATTCGTATGAGCATCTTGGCTTAGCTGCTGAGCTGACTGCTTAAAGTACAGCTTCTGATGATAATGCCACAAGCAATCACTCATCCGAATGATGACCATGCATTACTAATAGATCTAAAGATAGTATTGAACTTCGGGAAAATAAGCTTACCTAAACTAAAATAATCTAAAATAATTTGTAGGTATTTTACTTCGCCGTAAAAAAACCTAATGTTTAAAAAATGAAAACAAGAAGTAGAAGCAGTCTCGTAAATGTAAATTTTAAATGTAGGATGAATATTATATGAATGAGATAGTTGTGAGTGAATGTATTGATGAATAAAGGGCGAAGAGAACGAGCTTTAAGAATGTGCACAGCCAAGCATCTTGAAGCTTGAGATTCTCTTCACTTACGTCTAAAAATCTAAGTACTAATGAAAGGCAAACATATTAAGTTAGTTATAACACTACCTTTAGGAAAGCAAGTAGAAAGAAGTAGCATACCACGCCATGAGATTTTCACTGTAACACCATCAGGATTTCTACACTTACCTTTCTATAGAAACGGGAACCCGTGACCTTATGGAAGCCCTTTTTGAACACCATCTGATAGTCGTCAACGCTTGAAAACTTGAACAGAATGCCAGTTGCGGTCTTCGTTAGCGAGAAGCAGCCTGGCGTAAAGTAGACGTATTAGTAACATGGATCGTAGCAAGACCTGCCATCATCATGTAAGAGGGGTAACCGTGAGCTCGAAAGTTTGATCTGCGTACAAGTTCGGAATCTGTTACTTAGCACAAAAAAATGAAAATCTATCTATCAAGCACGATAAGAACGGCCGTTTAGGCGCCGTTTTTGACAGTTTGTAATCGGGTTATATAAGCTCACGGTAGGGGGGCAGTTCTCAAATTACTAGCTGTCAAATTAGTTTTTATTTGTCAGCTAGTTTGAAAGGTCTAAATTTTAGCTCACTGGAACAACGCCTTTTGACATCTAATATGGAAATTCGTAAAATAATACGTTATGAAAATGAAAAATCGTAGAATTTAACGAGTAGATATATTTGTACGAATCACTTTCAGGTTTATTGTATTCTAGGTGACCAGACCCTTACCTTTGAACTCCATCTTTTCGCAGATCGCCGAAGCTTTCTCCATGCTAAGGCCGTGGGAAGGAGTGAGAAGAAAGGCGCCCTTCGTCAGGAAGTGCTCCGAGTCCGATATGTCGCTCTCGCTTTCTCCGCCCTTCATCATAGTGTGAATTTGTTCCTTCCACATGTATGAGTCTGACATCTGACATTAGAAAATTGAAGACTAGTCACTTTGACTGAGATATAGTTTGCGACAAGCAAATTATTCTCTGCTATACCACGTGAATAAACTGTACAAAATTCTGTGCTGGTCACGTTGTGCATCACACAGAGGACAACTTTCTTGTCCCTAACTATGTTCTACGGATTAACTTTCTGTCGTCTTGGAAGTACCTAACATTGTGATTTCATTGTAGTTGTTTTTCTAGTGTTTTCTGTTGAGTAAACTTAGGGGTATCTAACGTAACCTAAGTTCTCAGTTTTAGCACAAAGCGTGAGCAGTTTGAATGAAATAGTATTAAGAAAGTAATACATATACTAACTCAATTACTGGTATTACCGACGTCGGGCGAAAACGGCCAAGTTCAAATGGGACTGGGCGGGTCAAGTCAGTCGAATGCATCCCGAAAAATGGACTAACTTGGTGACTCCGTGGTAATCGGACACCGTGGCGAAGTCGAGGTTAGCCAAAAAAGCGTTGGAGGGTCGACCTCGAAGTCTTTGAGAGATAATGGTTTGATAAAGCGAAGGAGAGACAGAGTTGGAGGGAACCTATTTCATCCCACTTCTAGGCAACGGTCCTTTGGGACCTTACCCTTTGCGGTCATTTACCCTAGGATGATCACGAACTTCTGTTTTATTTTAAACTCTGCTGTATGCTTAGCGCTGAATTCTTGTTGCTGCTAATATTATGAGGAAACATTAAAAGGTTACGACGACCTTAAATAAATATATTTATAATAAACAACGCAAATTTAAAATATGCTGCAATATTTTATCCTGAGTATCTTATTTCCTTTATTCTTTTTGTTGGTGATCAATCAATAAGCAGGTAGGTACCTAAGCTGTTTATCCGAGATGTGACGTCAAAGATGCTTATAATTGGTATAGATATAGATGGAGCTATATCTATCTATACCAATTATAAGAATTTTTGTCCTGACTAGCTGACTGATAATAAACAACTCACAGCCTAAACCACTGGTCGTAAGAATTTGAAATTTACAGAGTATATTCATCTTGATACGTAGAGGTATACTAAGAAAGGAATTTCTGAAATTCAATCCCTAAATGGGTACAGCGGGGGTTGAAGTTTGTACAAAAATAACTTCACACGGACAAAGTCGAGCGCGTTTCGCTAGTTTGGTAATATTTGGCGAACGTGGTCTTGCATTACCACCTACTATAAAGTTTTTTGGATGTTTGCATGCGAAAAGTGTGTTTTTAATAAGTAAAACACGTTAACTCATTTAAAATTTAAAGACCTTTAACATCCTTGATCGATACACTGAGAGATTAACCTGAATAACTCACAAAGATAAATTGACATCCTCAATACAAAAACTCATAAGAATACAATAGCTAATGAACAGTAAAGTATGCGCTATGGTTCAATAAGTTTAAGGCGTGTGCAAGAAATGTCATACCTAATCAATTGTGCTTTGTTTTATGTTTTTACATCTGGTTTAGAATAGTTTATACAAGAATAATAATATTCAAAGCACACAAGCATTAGAAACCCGATCAGCGGTCAGGGTTCGTATTATGCTCTTTTAAGCAGAGAGAGAGAGAGTTGCCTGTCAGATAAACTAGCACTTGTATATTTTCGATATATAAATAATTATATAAAGGTTTACTTACTTATTCTTATTAAGGTTCCGTACCCAAAGAAAAAACGAGAGAAAACAAAGAGCCTGACCCCACTTAGTGTGGGATAAGGGCAGGAAGATGATGACGATGATGATTACAAGTATTCTATCAATCATCTGGTTCTACATTAGTTAGTTTGGGGTTAAATAATGATGTGTATAAAAACTGACCATAAATATTTAATTATTATTTATATTGGAACCGGGCACTAGAGTATTTTTCTATATCTGGGTAATAAAACTATAATAGTAATGATATATCATTACTATTTGTATAATCACGCCTTGGGTTGTGGGTGGACAGATAATTGTTCCCAATAATAGTAACCGCAAACCCATAAACCCATTTATGGTTTAATTGTTTAATGATTGTTAAACCAATTTTGTCGTTTTTGGTACAATTGATCGTCGCCGTCTCTGGATCAATGCCACCGATAAATTGAAAAGTTAATTGTAGGACAACTTCTATGTATTAACCGTCTGTGACGCAAGTGGTTCGTGTTTATTTTTTACAATGACGGTTTTACATGTGGCGCCAAGTAAACGTATACTTTTTTACCATCACAATATACCACTAAAGGTCCTCAGACCCCGTAGAGGGGTAATCGTTAATTTGTTTGCCTAATTATCTGTACCGAACAACGAATGCGAGAGCCTCTTTGTACAAATCCGGACACTGTTTCTTTAGTACATAAAATCATAATAAAATAATGCTATCTGTCAAGCATGATAGGAAGTTTTGGTGACATTTCTGACAGTTTGCAATAGCGCTATAAGAGCTCACGGTAGGGGCTGTAAGGCAGGAATTGTAATGGTACTGGCAACCAGACACAGAAGCCACGGTTTTATATAAAGGTGTACTTTGTCTCAGGAAAAACATGGACATGCGGAGCTAACTAAGCTGGGTTTTCTCACAAAAAAATCCGTTACCATACAATTAAGAGTACTGGCGACAATGTTTTTGAATAACAAAATATATTGGTGCACAACTGGATTCGAACCCGAGACCTTAGAACGAGGCGAGGTTGCTTCCGTCTAGCCGTCTGAGCTGTGAGTGCTGATAGGTGCTGGGCAAGCTATCTAAAACCCGGTCTTAGTTTCCCGTAAATTGAGGCACGATTGCAAAAAGTTGCCTCTGACGCTATAAAAATCATCCTTTAATACCTTTGTATTGTAGATCCTAAGAAAGATTTACAAAGAGGCTTATGAGAGAAGCCTTGAGAGAGGCTTATGATCATTATTGGATATAAGCCTCCCCCATTTTCGGGGGGCTTTGTAGTCACCACACATAGCAGGTGATTGGTATTTATTAGTTAGGAGATACTGCTGCCCATTTGGGGTAGTGATGAGGTTTTATTATAAGCCAGGACCACTATGGCTTAGGTAGCCAACTATGCAATGCAGGCTATAAATAATATCGATGTTTTACCCTGTGACAGACAGACTGACACTCAAATTATGTAGAGGCGTACCCAAGGATAAATCTAAGTTGTATTTTTTTTATAGGAACACGATTCCTCATGGTGCTAATTGTAAATGGGAGTTATTTTCTTACTAAGAGATCTGAGGATATATCCGTACCGTGATTGGGGGTTAAAGTCGTGATGTTATATCGAAACTGAAATTTATCTGAAGTGTTTAAAATTGTATTGATATCGAAATTAATAAGATAGTATAGTTCAATATATGCATGGCCTATTTATTGGAGTTAGGTACTAATATAACTGTATAACTGTTAGTATCTAACAATAACAGTGCCTAACCTTCACTAAAGTTATCCTTAGAACAGTCTCCAACCTATATAACTAGAACTTTACCGGAACTGAAATTTTACTTTTCGTTAATATAATTTCAACAACTCCTAAACTGTCGATCGAAAGTTATACTTAAACATACATCAAAGAGATTTTGATCGCTTTGCTCCCTCGATTTGCCCTAAAAACTAACAGTACCTAACATAGCCACATAGATCTATGTAGTCTTGATACCCTTTATCTGGGTAGAATTTCGTAAGCTTAATTTGAAAAGTGACTCGTAACAAAATATCATCAAATTCAAGTTCCAAATGGTACACTGATATTTCGGACAAGACCAGACAGTCAAATTCTTGTTTCAATCTCTTCTCAGATCTTAAAAATTAGGAGAAGTTTGCCCATGCTTTTGGAATCGCAAAACTACGCGTAACTACTTAAACAGCTTGCCTTTGCTATAGATATGCTTTTAAAACAACAAGCACTTTTCAAAAATCAGTCCAATCGAACCACAAATATCAAACATCTAACTTTTACACAGTGATTGTATGTTTCGTAGTCATGTATGTAATGTAAGTAGTATATTATTATTAGTAGATATAGGTTTATAATATTATCCTCAGTAAGTACACATCTCTACCACTTTATGTTTACTTTCCTCTCAACTTTAAGGTTTGCTGGAAGAAAAGGTTTTAGGGTTAAGCTCGCCTTTGTACATGTCTTTTGTAATCACTGCTTTGTAACTATTTTTTTGTGTACAATAAAGAGTTTAAGAATTTAAGTGATTCAGCCTGTGCAGAAATGTTCACTAACCTGTCTGTTCTTCTCGGAAGTCTTCTTCTTAGCTCCCGTGCTGTTCGGTGCCTCTTCCTGCCTGGTTTCCCTTTCTGTGTCAGAAGCACCTTCTGCTAAGGACATATTGCGTCTGGCTGCGACACGCGACTGCGTTGGCTTTTCGTTGAGGAGTGAGGAACTCATCCGTGATGCCACTCCTGACTCCAAAAGGCACAAAAAAGCGATGGAGACGACAGTAGTGTAAAAATATTTATTATTTCATGGTTTTGAGGTCTAATAAGTTTTCCCAGGTTCACCATGTTTGTTTGTTTTTACTTAATTAGATACTTATTTTTGAGTACCTACCTAGTTATTTGATTATTACTTTACGCTTTTGATTGAACCTACAAAATACCAGCATACACAAGAGGTACAAAAGATGTCCAATCGTTCCTGACTACCAGAGTTCTACGACTAGACATATGACTATCATATATTTAAGGGGGTTTTGTGGTAATCAGTCCACGCGTGGCAGGTGAATTGGTGACCGCAGTGTTTGTGTTAAGTAAACGTTATCAGGAGGTTTCTGTCAGCTTCTACAGCATCAATGGGATGATGCGACTGGTCGTAGACAGTAACTTTTAGGATATATTCATCATCGTGCATGGTCTACTAGAAAAGGAATAGTTGAAATTCAACCACTATAAAGGTATAACAAGGGTTGAAGGTTGTATAAAAATAGCTTCACGTAGACGAAGTCCCACGTGTTTGAATAATATGCAAACAAAAAATATACTAAATACTGAGTATGTATGGTGTTTGTAGATACTACTGACCTAGGAAATCCCATTGTAGGAAAGGCAATTGAAAAGACGAAACAATTGAAGGTATTTAAATAGCTATTTCGTTTTTTCTAAACATTAAAAACACAAAAGTGATAATGATGGCAAAATTTACCTACAAAAGACATCAACGCGCTTCATTATTGATTACTTAATTTATTATTTCCGTTTTTCGAAAACTGGACCGGAATTCTGAGTAGGTTAAACGGGCCTTTACTAATGATAATACGTAACCTTAACTTATGTAAAGTTGGAAAAGAAACCACTAAAAAGTACTATTATCTTCAAACGTGGAAACACACGACTTAATCCGTGTACAGTTATTTTCATATGATCTTCAGCACTGCACCTCTTTAGAGTTTGAATTTTAGGAATTTCCTGATACATCTCTGTGCGCCAAGTGTAGCCAAGACCAGTGGCGTAGGTCATGTGCTGTCAATAGTCAGGACAAAAATTCATAAACTCGTTAGATAGATAGATTTCTGTCAAGATATTTATATACAAAATTAGAAAAACTGCGGAAATCTACTCTATGGCTTTCAACCATTTTTTATTACAGGAACTATGCCTTAAAGACGTTACAGTAAATACACTACCTACATGCTTTCCGAAGATCAGCTAAAGCCCGGTGTACATAGGATAACAACTACAACATATAAGTTATATTAGAAAAGTACGTTCTACGTACGTACGGTCTACGTTGCTGCATAGAATAAAATTTACTTTAGTCTATATTCTTAGCGTCGTAAATACTATCTTGGACTAAATATCGATAGAAGTGATGGTGGAAAAATAAAGGTCATTTAAAGAACATTTATTTTGAGTTTGCTACGAAGATTTTTGTATGGATATGTGCAAGACGGTTGAAACACCAACAAGTTTGAAAAAGCTAAGTGCTGGAAGTTTTTTTTTAAATTATGGAGTACAAAACAATTGCAATATATACATTTATGTCCACGCCTTTATTTTCAGTTTTGATCTGACATTAATTGATGAAATGTTCATGCTGTGTGCAATCGAGCATGGCCGATGACATTTAGCTCTTTTTAACCGACTACAGTTTTAGAGTAAACAGATCATGCAAATATTTGTAATGACGCGGGAACTAAAACCGCACTTTTTGCGTCGGTTTAAAACACAGAAGACACAGTTTCTGACGCTATGGTAGAAGTTACACTAGCTGGGGTTGTAATTCGTATAGCTATCTATAAATATCGTTAGAAACTCGTTTTTAGTTTAAACATATAGGTAAGAACTTGACGATTTAAATTAATCAAATAAAAAACAAATACTAGTCAAGTGCGAGTAGTATCACTCACCGAGAGTTCCGTTTTATAAATTTAAAGTCGAAAAGAACGCATGGTATATATACCAATATATACTAACTATAAGAATCTTTGTCCTGACTGACTGACTGGGATATAGACAACGCACAGCCTAAAACACTGGTGGAGACTTGAAATTTCCAGTAAGATTAATAAACCAGTAAGATTGACACTATAATTTTACGTGTTTATACGGTGCGAGAGATTTCAGCGGCTTAGAAAATTATTATCGAGTATCCAACAAGTATCGTCTTTTTATTCTATAGGTGACAACATTAAAATTACTGTCATGTGGAAAACCGCGCGGTTGGCCGCTTATAAACTTGATTCGCTCAGTATTGATCCGCCGCGCGAAATTTTTCATGACGTATTGACGCGCCCTATAATCCGAATTTCAAGTAGTATAGCTGTAGTTGTTCCTAAAATATTGAACCGTAGCCGTAGCCAAAGATAACAGAATACTTCGTAGTAAAGAGACAGACGGGCAGAGTGAGACCCTAGGATTTCCATTTCATCATTTTGGTTCGGAATCCTAAAAACGAAAAACAAGTCTAGTATATAATAATAAGAAAGGAATTAATTTACGTAAGCTAGCTGATGTAAATACATTTTATCATCCATACTAGACTAACTTTGCAAATGGAATAAAATTATCACAATCGGTTCTATTCTATTGCTGGTATTCTAAGAAATATTTCAAGCTATCTCAATCTTTACCGCACCGCATACAACGTGTGTACTGTAGTTAGTGGACTAGTGGTGTAGGCTCTGCTGGCCTGGGTATGAACCCTACTGGGTGCAATAATAGATTTTCTTATTCTTTTAGTACTCTCTCATACAACTCACTCACTCACTCACTGATGACTCACTGATGGTGGTTTTAGTACTCACTGATTAAATAACATAAACTACGTACATAGAACTTAGATGTTTGTTTTCTGTCTTGGAGTTATATTGTATTCTAAGTATGTATTTACAAAAAAACATACATAAGTATTCTATCAGTCATCTGGTTCTCATAATACAAGCTATACTTAGTTTGGGACTAGATGATGTTATGCAAAAATGTCCACCAATATTATTATTATTACTAATTCAGCGAACAGAAGACCTCGCAAGCATAAACTTTTTTTATTAGAAATCTATAAGTCTTCGTATCCTAGAAACAGAGTCAAAGGAAAAAACATTATGAACGGCACAAGACCCTTCATAAATCTACATGCTTAAAATGAAATTATGAATTATGGGTATACATTCCATTTTACACCATATCAGTCCAAAAAAATATAAAAAATATTATAAAATATTTATATATTTTATAAATATTTATTTTATATATTTTTTTTTTAATAAAACGTTTTATTAAAGTTTTTTTGATTAATTAATCCGGTCAATAAAGACACAAGTGCATCAGTGCCTATTGTCACGAGCGGAATCGGACGAGTGGTAAGCCGGTATCATGTTTTGGTATTTGGTTCGGTATACGTTGTTCCGGCTGTTATGTAATTCGGTATTATATCAGGGTATTGATAAAGTCGTTTATGAATTGTATAAGAATGGATGGATCTGTGTTAGTTTTTTGTACCAATAGCTCATAATTGGAAAACACCTGGATCTGACCACATACATAGGCCAGATCCAGGTGTTTTCCAATCATGAGCTGCCTTTAACACTTTTTTGTAAATATCTGCATACTGCATGGGTGTTAAATTGATGTATTTTACATTTTCATTCTGTATTTATTCAGTTTTATCTCTAAAGTTAGCAGGGTTTTCCCAAATACGAGCCCAGAAATGACGAAGTTCGGCAGGGTCTAACGTAGTGGTGTTCATCTGAGTAGGAGCCTAAACGATACGTGGTTAGTCGTGGCTTGTGAAAGACTTTGGTAGATTTTTTTTTCATTACCTATTTTAAAACTGGTTATTAATATTTTAAAAACTACTAAAAACAGTTAGTTTTTATTTTAATGTGTCAAGGTAATGTACAAGGTCTGTATTCGGTTCTTCATGTTTTGTGTGTATTTTATGTTGTTCTAATATTTTGTCTACTTGCTTCGTGAGGGCTCTACTTCTATTTCCATTAATGTATTGTGTAAGTCAATCTTTTTCCTTAGGTCGTCTACCTTCTTTTCAAGACTTATTTGCCAGCTCGGTAGTGTTTATTTCTATTTGGCTTCTTGGCTCAAGTGGCATTTTAAGTTTTGATCCATTACATTCGGCTGCTGTCCATGCCACACAGTATTGTTTGATTGGTTTCAAAACTTGTTTCTATGTTGACATTTTCTGGTAGTATTACGTCATTTAAGTAGCTGCAAGGACTGCATGTTTTTTTGGAAGATTTTTGTTTGGGAATAAAGGGTCAGGACTAGTACCGCTAAAATATTGAGGGGCCTCGTTAAATATTTGGTCTATATCCTGATCTATGTTTAAGGCAATATCTGACTGTATTAGAGTCATTAGTTGCATCATACCATACTGTTGGATTGAGATCCTCCGGGGTTTGTTCATTTGTGTTTGTGTGGTGTGTGGTTGATATTGATGCGTTTAATTGGTTTTCTATTTTCTGTCTAATATCATTGAGTCTAGCATTCTCAATTAGTTTGTCGTTATAATTATCCTTCTTTGATCTGCTATCCTCTGTTCGCTAATGTGAGCGAGGTGTGGGAACGTGTTTACGAAGTGTTGGTGTAATGGTTTCCTATACGCTGTTTTATTTACTTCTAAATGTGTGATCCGATAGTAACCCTAGATAATTGTCTCGTTATGTTCAGTCGTCTAATGCATCTTCAATGTTCTTTGTGTGCGTTGCGCTTGAGCCAAAAGTGGTTCAGAGAATTGATTGGTAAACTTACTATGTAGCTACGTAAGATACGATCGGGTTTCCTTTTTAAGTTTTGTTTTGATGAAATATGTGCGCAGGAGGAAGATGTTCATTTCCATGGTCATCATCATTACAAAAAAATACTTAATTTGCCGTTTATATAAAAAAACCAATCAATACTTTAGTTTAAGAGTTACGCCTAAGAATATCGGGGCATTTATCAAGCTTAACTCACTTATTCCACGCATTTTCTACCTAGTTCAACAGTTTACTTGGGTAAGATAGGTCGCGTGGGAAATATCAATTCAGCTTTTATAAAATTCGTTTTATATATCAAAATTGCTTGCTAGTTTTTTTACAGCTAGAAAAAGTCAGTGTGTATTCATGTTTTCCCCATTGATTAAACAGGTAACCCTACTGCTATATATCGGTGTAACCTTGAGATAGTTACACCATGTTTTGTCTCTTTTGATCTTATTTGAAATTTCAGGTTCTTACCCACCCTGAAATCACTTAGGTGAACCTTTGAAAGTTTTTTTACAATGGCTCACCTTTGTTCACCTGGGTGATCCTTTTTCCACCGTCCACCGTCCACCTTGTTATCAAAACTCACACAACATATAGGTTAGGTTATGTTAAAACATAAAAAAAAGCGCGAGACGAGCGAGCGGGGCGAGCGTGCTGCGGCAGCAGCCGCCGAAGCGCCAGAAAAACTGTTTGTGACGACGACGTAGATATTATAACGGCCAGCACCAAATTTCTGAGGTGTACCATCGCCCATGTAAAGTTCTGATGGGTGAGCCATTGTAAAAAAAACTTTCAATGGTTCACCCAGGTGAACTCAGGTCTCAGGGAGGTGGACGGTGGGAAGGAACCTTTCCTGTCAATGTAAAAGAAAAAACACGGTTTAATTATTTCGACGCTACGCTGAGTTTATTAGTGCCGGAGTAAATATTTATCAGTAGTCGTGAACTGCTAGTAAATATAATAGCTCGAGGTGATACTTTCATATGCCATCCATTTCATTTTATTTTTTTACTTTAAGGACATCAAAGAGTACCTTATTTAAATTTGAACACATGGCTTCTACACACTAGTTCACACAGTATACATATGACAGCACACCCTAAATAAATTTTAAATTCTTCTATCAAACCTCATCTTAACCATTTGCAAACGTGCCCGCTACCGAGCCTTTATAGCATGATTGCAAACTGTCAAAAACAACACCAATTTTTTTTTTATGTTATTGCTGATGGATCTAGCTGATGACCCACCTGATGTCCATTAACTTGCAGCTCACGATTGATAAAATCGTGCCTTACAATGCACTGCTCTGCGTCCATCAACCTGAGGCATGCAGGTTTTAAATTGTTTTGTACTAAATAACGGCTACCGTATTTGTGCAAAGATACTCTTGTATCCATTGTTCGGGTCTGTTTGTCACTGTTCAAACACACACAATACAGATAAACAAACTATCGCGCTTACGGTTTTTCCTGTTGTCATCAACGGACAGGGAATAACTGAAACTGTCCGTCTATGAACCACAACACTAACCATAATAAATTATACAAACGATATATCCCGCCATGGAATCTATCCTTCAACTTACACATCTTAGTCAAATTAAGTGCCTGGCTTATATTGTCTTACCGACAAATAAGAAGTTCAAATTGTGACACTTCACTTATATTCTCCTGGCGAACATCAAAATTTAAATAAACTTTGAATAAAACATTGCCACCTTTACACCACATCCACATCCACATCTTTACCTCCATCGTCCACATAATTACGATAGTACCGAGCTCTACTTAGCTTGGGCTAGATGATGCTGTGTGGATTTTATCCACAAACATTTTTTATTTATTTATTCATCGTCTGTGGCGTAAGCGTAAGCTTTATAAGTAAAGTCTTTACTTGTGCAGGTGGTAGGGCACAAGGGATAGTCGAACAAGTGGGTCATTGTTTGGTCGGGGGAACTCGTAGTCACATTGACTCTTGAGTCGGGTCGCGCCCCCCATTTGCACATACTTGCTCTACAACGAAACAGAAAAGTTCACATAGCTGCGCTGTTGATACGTAAAATGTGTAATGTGTCTTATTTTCTTGCAGTCATGGTACGTATCCTCCGTATTGCTGACCATGTTAAGCACGGGAATGGTATTCGGCTTTACACCATGTTTTATACTTGCACTCCAAGCCCCCGACTCTACCATCGTCGTTAACGTGGGCAATATGTCGTGGTTAGGTAAGAAATACATCCTATAGACATGTAGATATGTATGTATAGTAGACACAGTAGCCTAACATTTGTGGATTTACTTTTTACTTTTTTTAGTTTAAAATTGTGAACTAGGGTGAACAGAACATACGAAGAAATCAACCCCAGCGGTGTGCTAAACGCAAAATTTTGATCTACAAAATCTTATAGTATAACAAGATTATGCACTATTTTTTGTGTAGTGTAAATCTTTCATGAAATATGACATGCACTTCTCCGCGGAGACACGGTGTGTCTATCTTCCCTCAGTAAGCAGCACCCTGTGTTACCCCTATGTAAAACTCGTTTTTCCTATTTTTCAGTGGCTTCGTTTGGTTTTGCCTCTATGTTTGGCTACTTAGTCATGGCAACCCTCATGTACAAGTTCGGGAGAAGAACCACGTACGGTATTGTCTTGTTGCCGGCTCTGTTGGGGATGCTGCTGACTTTCTGCGCTGCTGACGTCACTACCCTCGTCTGTGGCAGAATCCTGACCGGAGTTACCGGAGGTGCTACAGCCGGTATTGCACCTGTCATAATAGGGGAATACTGCACGCCACAGTACAGGGGGATGTTCCTTAACATGAAAACTGCAGGAGTATATCTCGGCAGTACGCTTGCCCATGTCCTAGGATATCATATCCACTGGAAGACAGTCGCTTTAATGTGCTGCATTCCGTATGCTCTCGCCCTTCTTGTTACTTACACCTGGCCCGAAAGCCCTTCTTGGCTTGTACAAAAGAGACGGTTCCGTGAATCCGAGGAGGTGTTCTATCATCTTAGAGGGACCTCTGCATTAGCTGTCAGAGAAATCAAGGAACTCATCAGAGCTCAGAAAGCTGTCAGCATAAAGAAAAAGAACTTTCTGGAAAATATCATAGATTTCGGCAAAAAATTCACAAGAAAAAACTTTTTAAAACCTTTGCTGATCTCTGTTTTTATAGCTATTCTGCTAGAAACCAGTGGCAGACATATTTTCCCGTCATTCGCTACTCAGATCATTACCAGAATAACTGTTGACTCTCAACTATTTTACTATACGCTATCTGTTGATATATTAATGACAGTAAGCGTGTTGTTTTCTGCATATTTGATCAAGGTCGTAAAACTACGAAAGCTGTTGTTCATTACTGGTTCGGTTTCATGCATCGTGCTCTGTTTAGCATGTCTTCACTTGTTCCTCGAGGCAATAGAGGTTATACCAAAAGGTTACTCTGCTGTACCGATCACTTTATTTGGGCTTTTCTTTGTATTTGGTAACTTAGGCTGCGCGCCCATACCGTGCGCATTGACGGGAGAAATATTCCCTTTAGAGCATAGGGCTGTAGGTGCGGCCGTAGCAGGCTATCTACAGGCATTTATGTTTACAATTGTACTTAAAATAACGCCTATTATGTTACACAGTATAGACATTTACGGAACTTTTGCAGTATTAGCTCTGTGTATGGCTATATCGTTGTTTGTTTTGTACTTTATAGTACCAGAGACTAAGGATAGGACTTTGCAAGAGATTGAGGAGTTCTACGAACATGGAAAGTTTGTGGAGGTAAGCAATTGTAATAAGGAAGATGTAAAGCAAATGATTTGTAAAAAAGAGTCTATTGATGTATAATTGCGTAATAAATCACTGTTGTAACTAAATTACTTATCTACTAGAATTAACACAGGACTATCATAATAAATCCATAAATATGCAAGTGTCTAAGTTCATAATACAAGTGTCATAATATATGGTTCAATGATTAAGTGTTTTCTTTCCTTGTTTATGTGTCTGAACGTATCGAATAAACCACTTATAAATGCTTTTTTAATATCTACCTGAACTTTTATGATATTTTTATGGTCAGATAAAAAATTCCTTACTGGTGACGGTGTCTATTTTGCCTACTGGTCACGTACCTGCCGTAGGCTCTTGTATCTCTAGTCGTGCTTACCGGCGGATTGTGCGACCAACTCCTAAACTGCCAAGGAGCAAGATGACAAGAAGACCTTTACCACAGTAAAGAGGAAGAAGAAATATGTATGTCAGATCAAATGCGGTACTCCACCGACCGCACTGAGCTCTACTCTGCTTTCGGCGGTACTGTGTGTTCCCTTGACACGTGCATTACTCCTTGAAGGTGAAGGATATTGTGAAGTATTTGTGCGTGAATTTTGATTGTTTTGTATTCAGCCTGAGATTTGAATAGTTGGAGTCTTGCTACAGTGTTAGCTTTAACTCTTTTGTGGGGTTGGCTACGAACTATGTCGAACCCACATCACCTTACGTAAAACGGACGTGTTTTAAGTTGCTTAGGATGTGCCTTGTACTTAAATAATGGTGTCCATCATTCAGAGTCACTAAAACGCTGGGCTTTATATGGTAGTGCCTTCTTACTTGAAGGTGAAACCTCCAATGATATGGTAGCAAAACACGGTCTAAATATTTTGAGGTTACGAGTTTATTAGTACCTTTACTACTAATAAATACTTGGAACAACTAAATAAATAATATAATTATGCTGGATTTAAATTAAAAAATATATATATCTAGTTTGTAGTTGTGTGAATTGTCCACCAATATTTGGAGTTACGTCTAAGAATATCGGGGCACTTATCAAGGTGAACTCACTTACCTATTGAAATAATTTTGTACCTAATTGCGTCAACAGTTTACTTGAGACCTAGTTGCTTGGGTAATACTAATTCAGCTTTTATTAAAATAGTTTAATATACCAAAATTTTCTTTTTAGTTAACCGCTCATAAACAGAAGAAGAGAAAGTGTAAAAAAAGTCATGTTTTCCCCATTAATTAAACAGGTAAACTATTAAATGTTTATCAGTAGTAGACAGTAGTGAAATGAGTGCATTCTCGTGATTTCATATTAAGAAAAAAAGTGGTGCACATTATTAACACTAGAAACAATAATAAATTATATATTCCTAAATTTCGACTGCAAAAGGTAAATGGTAATTTATGGGGAATACTGTATTCTATCTATTATACGGGATATAATACGGGATTCTATCATAAACTTCCAGAAAATGCTATTTAACTAATAGGAATTCGGTAATTGAAAGCCTACATTGATCAATGTTATAAAGAAAGCATACTATACCTTAGATAGTTACGTTAATGATAAATCGGCGTACCCAGATTCCGCTCCGCTTCCACTCCGCTTCCGCTCGCTCTACCCATCGGTAGCTAGCATATATTTTGCAATATCTGAACTATTCTCTTGTTTGTCTTTGAATCCATTAGATTGTAAGCATTACTCTTAATTGAAGCGTAGCGTATGTCTTTTAAACTTCTGTTGTAGATTAAGTTCTTGGTATCTTGTTGGGCCTTAACATGTTTTCTGTCTTGCAATCACCTTATTAAGTTAAATTGGCACCGCACTGGAGCTTGATTATTTAAATTATTATTACTTTGTAAAAGGATCATACAAAACAATGGTAGGAACCAAGCCGTCAGTTTCTTGCCGGTTCTTCTAGGCTTGGTCGCAAGGAACGGGCTCTTAGATTCACCTAAATTTAAAACTTTTCAAGATGATCCCTGCGGATATTACTGAATAAATGCTTTTTGGCTTTTTGACTTTGACTTTGATAACGTATTCACCAATGTACCTTAGTGATTTTTCAAAATATACTTTTTTGTCGTTCCTCTATAGCCTAGAATCAAAAACATACCGTTTTAGTATGTATGAATAAAACTCTTTTATGAAAAGGGTCCTTTCCCCACTACATTTTGCTAACTTTTAACAACATGTAAAAGTAACTTATTTAATGTTGACCCCTTAAGGCTCTCAAACTAGTTTACTACAACGTTCCTGACGAGCGTGACCTACGAGGCAATGCTTTGTTATAGGTGATGGTAACCACTTAACATCAGGTGGGTCATCTGCTTGTTCCATCAACAAGTTGTATAAAAAAAAAGAAAAAAAAACAGTACAGCCAAAATAAATTTTAAAAAACTTCATGCAAATATCTGCAAACCTGCCCCCGCCTTCTTACCATGAACTCATAATGCAAACTGTCAAAAACTATGCCAGAATTGCCATACTCTAACATACAACCATGCAAACAATATATCCCGTCACGGAATCTATCCTGCACCTTCTTTATTTTAGTAAAATAAAGTGCCTATTTTGCGACCTCACCGGTAAACAAAAAGTTTCGACAATCTCTTTTTCATCTAAATTTTAATATATATAACTCAAAGGTGACTAACTGACTGACTGACATAGTGATATATCAACGCATAGCCCAAACCACTGGACGGATCAGACTGAAATTTGGCATGCAGGTAGATGTTATGACGTAAGCATCCGCTAAGAAAGGATTTTGATTAATTCTACCTCCAAGGGGATAAAATAGGGGGTGAATGTTTAACGGGAACGGAAAAAAACTGCCACGCAGGCGAAGCTGCGAGCGGCCGCTAGTATCAGATAATTTAAATTGTGACACTTGACTTGGCTGTGCTGTTGATACGCAAAATGTGTAATTTTTCTTTCAGTCATGGTACGTGTCTTCCATCATACTGACCATGTTAAGCACGAGAATGGTATTCGGCTTCACATCGTGCCTTATACTTGCACTCCAAGCTCCAGACTCCACCATCGTCGTTAACGTGGACACTATATCGTGGTTAGGTAATAAACATCCCCTCACACTATTTTTTTGTAGGTAATCTACCTTGAAACATGGTTTGCAATTCTCTGCGTGGAGACGTGGTGTGTTTATGTTCCCTCAGTAAGCAGAACCCTATGTCACCCGTATGTAAAACGCCTTTTTCCTGGTTTTCAGTGGCTTCGTTTGGTTTTGCCTATATGTTTGGCTTCTTAGTCACGGCAACCCTCATGGGCAAGCTTGGAAGAAGAACCACGTACGGAATAATCTTGTTACCGGCTCTGGTGGGGATGTTGCTGACCTTCTGCGCTGATAACGTCACCACCCTCGTCTGTGGCAGAATCCTGACCGGAGTTACCACAGGGGCCTCAGCCGGTCTTGGGCCTGTCATGATAGGGGAGTACTGCTCGCCACGGTACAGAGGGATGTTCCTTAACATAAAAACTGCAGGAGTATATCTAGGCAGTATGCTTGTCCATATCCTAGGATATCATATCCACTGGAAAACAGTTGCTTTGATGTGCTGCATTCCGTATGCTTTCGCCTTTCTTGTTACTTGCACCTGGCCCGAAAGCCCTTCTTGGCTTGCGCAAAAGCGACGGTTCCGTGAGTCCGAGGAGGTGTTCTATAATCTTAGAGGAACCTCTACATTAGCTATCAGAGAAATCAAGGAACTCATCCGAGCTCAAAAAGCTGTCAGCCCAAATGAAAGAAAGTTCCTGGAAAATATTGTAGATCTTGGCAAGAAATTCACAAGAAAAAGCTTTTTAAAACCTTCGCTGATCTCAGTCTTTATATCTATTCTGCTAGAAACCAGTGGTAGACATATTTTCCCGTCGTTTGCTACTCAGATCATTTCCAGAATAACTGTTGACTCTCAACTATTTTACTACACGCTATCTGTTGATATAATAATGACAGTAAGCGTGTTGTTTTCTGCATATTTGATCAAGGTCGTAAAGTTACGAAAACTGTTGTTCAGTACTGGTTCGGTTTCATGCATCGTGCTCTGTTTAGCATGTCTTCACTTGTTCCTCGCGGCAAAAGAGGTTATACCAAAAGGTTACTCTGCTGTACCGATGAGTTTGTTTGGGCTTTTCTTTGTATTTAGTAACTTGGGTTGCGCGCCCATACCGTGCGCATTGACGGGAGAAATATTCCCTTTAGAGCACAGGGCTGTAGGTGCAGCTGTAGCAGGATATCTAAATGCATTTTTTTTTACCACTGTACTTAAAATAACGCCTATGATGTTACACAGTATAGACATTTACGGAACGTTTGCAGTATTAGCTCTGTGTATGGCTATATCGTTGTTTGTTTTGTACTTCATAGTACCAGAGACTAAGGATAGGACTTTGCAAGAGATTGAGGAGTTCTACGAACATGGAAAGTTTGTGGAGGTAAGCAATTGTAATAAGGAAGATATAAAGCAAATGATTTGTAAAAAAGAGTCTATTGATGTATAAAAGCGTAATAAATCACTGTTGTAACTAAATTACTTATCTACTAGAATTAACACAGGACTATTATAATAAATCCGTGATACGCAGATATCCGAGTTCATAATATATGTAATACGTTTTGTGTCATAATATATGGTTCAATAATTAAGTGTTTTCTTTCCTTGTTTATGTGTCTGAACGTATCGAATAAACCACTTATAAATGCTTTTTGATATTTACCTGAACTTTTATGATATTTTTATGGGCAGATAAAATTTCCTTACTGGTGACGGTGTCTATTTTGCCTACTGGTCACGTACCTGCCGAAGCCGTAGCACCCGTTTTGGTTAAAAGCGTGCAGCGGCTCTTGTACCACTAGTCGTTTTTACCGCCTTCCATTCGAATAACGGCGGATTGTGCGAACCAACTCCTAAACTGACAAGGGGCAAGATGACAAGACCTTTACTACAGTGTAGAGGAAGACGAAATATGTATGTCAGATCAAACGCGGTATTCCATCGCTCAATACTGAGCTCCACTCTGCTTTCGGCGGTACTGTGTGTTCCCTTGACACGTGCATTACTCCTTGAAGGTGAAGGATATTGTGATATTGTAAAGTATTTGTGCGAGAATTTTGATTGTTTTGTATTCAGCCTGAGATTCGAATAGTTGGAGTCTTGCTACAGTGTTAGCTTTAACTCCTTGGTGGGGTTGGCTACGAACTATGTCGAGCCCACATGAAACGGACGTGTTTTAAGTTGCTTAGGATGTGCCTTGTACTCAAATAATGGTGTCCATCATTCAGAGTTACTAAAACGCCGGGCTTATTATTGTAGTGCCTTGCCTTCTTTCTTGAAGGTGAAACCCCCGAAGATATGGTAGCCTGAACTAAATGAATACAAAAATAAATAATAAAAAATCTCGTATAGACTTTTTCCACTCTGAAATACTTCCCTTAGATATTCTCTAAAATATTTTTTCTTCGCAAAGAGCAGATGGCAGTTACCTTCAGTAGTAACTCTACCTGACTAACCTACAGTTCAGTTATTATAGACTGTGCACTGTGTATACGACTTGGTGACAGAAAAAGGCTGGCTCCAGAACTGGGTGCAGCCGGCTGGGTATTTTAGAAGTTGCAAATTAGATCGTAAGAGACCAAACACGGTGTAAATATTTTGTGGTTACGAATTTATTAGTAGTAACCCTATTACCTACTAATTAACTCGGAAAAACTAAATAAATAATATATACTGGATTTAAATTAAAAAAAATATATAAATAATTTGTCATTGTGGAAAATTCAACCAATATTTTTGAAGTTAGGTCTAAGAATATCGGGGCACTTTTCAAGGTGAACTCACCTACCTATTGTAATAATTTTGTACCTAATTGCGTCAACAGTTTACTTGAGACCTAGTTGCTTGGGTAATACATATTCAGCTTTAATTAAATAAGTTTAATATACCAAAATTTTCTTTTTAGTTAATAGCTCATAAACAGAAGAAGAAAAAGTTTGAAAAGACTCATGTTTTCCCCATTAATTAAACAGGTAAGTTATTAAATGTTTATCAGTAGTAGTGAACTGAGTGGATTCTCGTGATTTCGTATTAAGAAAAAAACAGTATTAACACTACAAATAATAATAAATTATATATTCCTAAATTTCGACTGCAAAAGGTCATCTATGGGGAACACTGTACGATTCTTTAATAAACTTCCGGAAAATGCCACCAAGCTTCCTATTCGGAAATTCAAAGCCTACATTATGATAAATCTTATAAAGAAAGCATACTATGCCTTAGATAGTTACGTTAATGATAAATCGACGTACCCAGATTCCGCTCCGCTTCCGCTTCCGCTCGCTCTACCCATCGGTAGCTAGCATATATTTTGCAATTATATATTTTGCAATATCTGTACTATTCTCTTATTTGTCTTTGAATCCATTAGATTGTAAGCATTACTTTTAATTGAAGCGTAGTGTATGCTGTCTTTTGAACTTCTGTTGTATATTAAGTTCTTGGTATGATTACCTTAACATGTTTTCTGTCTTGCAATCACCTTACTAAGTTAAATTGGCACCGCACTGGAGCTTCATTATTTAAATTACTTTGTAAAAAGAATAAACAAAAAAAACGGTAGGAATTAAGCCGTAAGTTTCTTGCCTGTTCTTCTAGGTTTGGTCGTAAGGAATTGGCTCTCACCTAGATTTATGACGTTTCAAGATGATCCCTGCGGATATTACTGAATAAATGCTTTTTGGCTTTTTGACTTAGACTTTGATGACGTATTCACCAATCTACCTTAGTGATTTTTCAAAATATACTTTTTTGCCGTTCCTCTATAGCCTAGAATCAAAAACATACCGTTTTAGAATGTATGAATAAAACTCTTTTATATAAAGGATCATTTCCCGTGTTTACATTTTGTTTACTTTTAACGACATATAAAAGTAACTTATTTAATTTTGACCCCATAAGGCTCCCAAACTAGTTTACACAAGACAACCAAAATAAATTTAAAAAACCTCATCCAAGTATCTGCAAACCTGCCTTCGCCTTCCTACCGTGAACTTATAATGCAAACTGTCAAAAACTATGCCAGAATTGCAATACTCAAACATACACTAAGATCCATAATAAATTGCAAACAATATATCCCGTCACGGAATCTATCCTGCACCTTTTTTATTCGGACCTCACCGGTAAACAAAAAGTTTCGACAATGTCTCTCTCATATCAGATCATTTAAATTGTGACACTTGACTTAGCTGTGCCGTTGATACGCAAAATGTATAATTTTTCTTATTTTCTTTCAGTCATGGTACGTGTCTTCCATCATACTGTCCATGTTAAGCACGGGAATGATATTCGGCTTCACATCGTGTCTTATACCTGCACTCCAGGCTCCTGACTCCGCCATCGTCGTTATCGTGGTTAGGTAATAAACATACCCTCACACTATTTTTTTTGTAGGTAATCTACCTTGAAACATGTTATGCATCTCTCCAAATGGAGACGTGGTGTGTTTATGTTTCTTCAGTAAGCAGCACCCTATGTCACCCGTATGTATAACGCCTCTTTCCTCTTTTTCAGTGGCTTCGTTTGGTTTTGCCTTTATGTTTGGGTTCTTAGTCATGGCAACCCTCATGGGCAAGCTTGGAAGAAGAACCACGCACGGAATAATCTTGTTACCGGCTCTGGTGGGGATGTTGCTGACCTTCTGCGCTGATAACGTCACCACCCTCGTTTGTGGCAGAATCCTGACCGGAATTACCACAGGGGCCTCAGCCGGTCTTGGGCCTGTCATGATAGGGGAGTACTGTTCGCCACGGTACAGAGGGATGTTCCTTAACATGAAAACTGCAGGAGTATATCTCGGCAGTATGCTTGTCCATATCCTAGGATATCATATCCACTGGAAAACAGTTGCTTTGATGTGCTGCATTCCATATGCTTTCGCCTTTCTTGTTACTTACACCTGGCCCGAAAGCCCTTCTTGGCTTGCACAAAAGCGACGGTTCCGTGAATCCGAGGAGGTGTTCTATCATCTTAGAGGAACCTCTACATTAGCTATCAGAGAAATTAAGGAACTCATCAGAGCTCAAAAAGCTGTCAGCTCAAACGAAAGGAAGTTCCTGGAAAATATTGTAGATCTCGGCAAGAAATTCACAAGAAAAAACTTTTTAAAACCTTCGTTGATCTCAGTCTTCACAGCTATTCTGCTAGAAACCAGTGGTAGACATATTTTCCCGTCGTTTGCTACTCAGATCATTGCCAAAATAACTGTTGACTCTCAACTATTTTACTACACGCTATCTGTTGATATAATAATGACTGCAAGCGTGTTGTTTTCTGCATATTTGATCAAGGTCGTAAAACTACGAAAACTGTTGTTCATTACTGGTTCGGTTTCATGCATCGTGCTCTGTTTAGCATGTCTTTACTTGTTCCTCGAGGCAAAAGAGTTTATACCAAAAGGTTACTCTGCTGTACCAATGAGTTTGTTTGGGCTTTTTTTTGTATTTAGTAACTTAGGCTGCGCGCCCATACCGTGCGCATTGACGGGAGAAATATTCCCTTTAGAGCACAGGGCTGTAGGTGCAGCTGTAGCAGGCTATCTAAATGCATTTTTTTTTACCATTGTACTTAAAATAACGCCTATCATGTTACACAGTATAGACATTTACGGAACGTTTGCAGTATTAGCTCTGTGTATGGCTATATCGTTGTTTGTTTTGTACTTCATAGTACCAGAGACTAAGGATAGGACTTTGCAAGAGATTGAGGAGTTCTACGAACATGGAAGGCTTGTGGAGGTAAGCGATTGTAATAAGGAAGATGTGAAACAAATGATTTGTAAAAAAGAGTCTATTGATGTCTAATAAATCGCTTTTGTAACTAAATTACTTATCTACTTGAATTGACACAGGACCGTTATAATTAATCCGTGATAGGTACATAATATAATATGTTTCAGGGTCATAATATATAGTTTAATCATTAAGTATTTTCTTTCCTTATTTATGTGTGAGAACTTATCGAATAAACCACTTATAACATGCTTTTTGACCTTTACCTCAACTTTTATGGGCAGTTAAAAAAATTCCTATCGGTGGCGCTGTCTGTTTTGTCTACTGTCACGCGACATACCAACGTAGCCTCCGTTTTGTTTAAATAATTATAAATGCCTGCGTTTTTTTCAAAAATCAACAGATTGGATGAACAAATGGAATGTTTATCCATTTGTAGCGCCATCTAGTGAGCTTAAAGAACCTGGATTGCGCATACAAAGTTAACACGGAGATTGACTGAAATATGTACTCGAATACCTTAGGTCGGTCCTAGGACCCCAAGCCAAAGGTGGAACATCTTTCCTTTTTATGGCATATCTAATCCTGTCCTCCACGCGTTCATTATTTAGATCAACAGCATATTGTGTTTCGCGTCAAATTTTTTTTTTAATCCATATTAGCTCGGTATCGGGTCGGCCTGATGAAAAACTTCCTTGGGTCATGGGTATTCACTGTTATTATTGACCGAACGCGGGAAGCGTCTAGTTTCGAGATTGGATTAAAATGCTTTTGTCCGTCTGTCTGCCCGTTACAGGTCGGTTACAGGTCGAATTTTTTTAGACTAAAGAATAAAAATATCTGGCATATTTTCATATTCTTTTATATGCGATATTTGGTTAGAAAGAAAATAGGGGCGGAGGGGTACTTTACTATAGGTTTATTTATCGATGGATTACAATCCGATTTGAGAGTCACGCTATGGACTTTTTTCTACACAAGATGTTGTGAAAAAAATCCAGAAGGAAGCTGTGGAGGAGGAAAAGGGGAGAAATTTGCTAAGCCGGGGGAAAGGGGAATGTGTCAGTTATTGCATGGTTATAGGTGACTAGTGGTTAGCTGATTTACTATTGGCTTTCGAACTTCAGCACACTGTCAGCGACGAACGTTGATTCCGTCACAAAAATTAACTTAAAAGAGTTTACTTACCTTATGTAGTAGATGAGACCGCTTAACATCAGGTGGCCCACCTGCGTGCGCTTCATGTTTAGTTAATTTCTCGCCTCTGTTGACAGACATCACGTATTACAATAATAATACGATGGTTTAACGATCGTTAAACCATCGTATTATTATTGTGATACTTACGTGACAGTTATCAAGAATATTATTGATTTACGTTTTCCTTTACCTCCATTATTTGAATCGAACTTAAATACCGAAGTTGTACCTACATTCAAAATGAAATAAAAATACATTCAAAAGGAATAAAACGGAAAAACACGTTTCAAAATGAATACTTACATATAAAAATTATCACAACCGGCTATAAAACAATTGCTGGTATTCTAAGACGCACCTCTTCCTTGGCTCATAAGTCAAGGATTTTTTCAAGTTTACTCAAGTAGAATGCACATCAGACTGACCTCAATCTGTAGGCCTAGCACTTATTAAAGATTTGTACCATTGTTGTGACTCGTAAATGAAAGGCGAATCACTTTTAATGATGTGGTAGCGAGGAGTTAGAACAAATTTGACATTTATGACGTAAACGGGGTAGACCACAACATGGTTTGGTGGTAGGTAGCCAGGCGTCCAGCTTTCCTTACAGCTTTCTAGCCGAACCCGATTTGACATTTATGGAGTAAGCTTATTGTGTTCACATTTTTGTATTTATACTGCTTGGTATCGATAACTCGATTGCGGAGTGTAACCCTAAGACCTAACTCACGTATTTTTTCAGAGCTGAGACGAGACTGAAACTGAAATTTGATTAATTTATGTGATGCCGAAATAGCACCTGTTTGAAATGTCAGTTTCGGAGATTAAAACGATCGATTATTATTATTCTTGTTCTGTTTACTTTTTACTCCACCTACCTACTCTAATATAATGTATGTTACCTACCTATGTTTTATGTTGCATTATCTGTATTTGTTTGTTTGTGTGCTGTGTCCAAAATAAATTATATTTTCTCTCTTACTTCTTTCTATCGTAACTTAAATTTAATTAAATGAATTTACTCAGTCCTCGATGACACTATTTAGAAGACTAGCGCAGGTTATTGTTACTTGCATATTGAGTTGGAACCATTTTATAACTATTCTATCTTCAAAAATCTGTATGTATAGGTAATTATAATAAGCTTTAATCTGTGTATCGAGAATTGGGCTTGGTTTGCCACGCAGTATAACTCTCATGTTAATAATATACTTTAACAAACCAGAAATTTTGTTTATAACAAAGGTGATGATAGGCTTGCAACCTGTCAACTATGCGACTTTGAGTTCACTTGTGCAGTTAAGTGTCGCCTTAATATTTTCGGACGTGACAGTACGCAATGTTAAAAATATGTTATCACAATTTTAGAAACTAATAAGTTGTGGTAGACGCGACCTGAGGCCATCAAGTCTTATTGCGATTCAGCTTAAAACCTAAACTATACCACAAGCGTAGATGTATCGATAAATAAAATTTGACATCGATGGACCCCGTTTATAAAATTTCGATAAAATGAGGGTTTGTAGAGATTGGTAGCATGGAACTTAGTTAAGCGCTATGTCGATAAATTCGAGAAGTTTTACCGAATGTATCGACAAGCTGTCGACAAAGAAATCACTAGATAAAATATGTCGAGGCCAGTTCTGTATTAGCGGGTAGATTAAATTTGCTAAATATATAATCAGTTTGTCGACCGAAGTTTACTGAATCGTCGTTCTATTTCGACAGATTCGATGACATTTATTCCGTCTTCTTCTTCTTCTTTTATTATATGGCTTTTCAGATTTATTCCGTCGTAAAACGGTTCATATTGTATGTCATCGAATCTATCAAAACGGAATAATTCAATTTAGAAATCGTAATAAGATGTGATGGGGGCTGATTCTTCTCAAGATCCTTTGAGGATGTCTTAGGAAGGTAGTCAGAGATACGTTATAAACGTTACGTTTGGCACGTGCTCACATTTTGCATGGTATGGTATTCCATATTTAACAGCCGCCTCTGCCTGTGTGCAAACTGGTTTCCTCACGATGTTTTTCTTAAACGTCAAGAGCACTATTACGCATAAATTTACCTCACACAGAATACCAGCGGGTACCTATACCTGCCTGTTGCAAAGTAGTACCCGTCTTAAGTGCCTGGGATAATCTCCAATATCAGCGTCGTACATTTTGTCTTTTATATAATTATATTGAGCTCTATAATTTTTTTTTTCTTACTAAAATATCTATCAATTAATTATGCATAATATTTTATTACTGACCTTCGCTAGATATATTATATATTTTTGCGACCTCAATCGCTGTGGTTATTTATATGTGCTATATAAAAACATGATAGATATATTAATTTTTTTTCAAGTTTATTGAGAATTTTAGGGCCAAAGTTATTCAAGCTAAATAAATACAAATTCTAGAGCGAGTCACCATTTGGCTTTGGCTACCTGAAAATAAAACTTTTGACCAGGTTGGTCAATGCGAGCGATATCGTTTCATCAATGCCATATCGTTAAAAACAATTCATAAAATTATGCAATATTCTTCAAGTATATTTTAAATTAAATATTTAAATTTGCAACCCGATTTAAAAATTTGAATGAAGTAGAGACTTACCCAGCAAAAAGCTAACACGTTATTTTTTGGAGATTCACCCAACGATCTACCTAACTATACATGTTGAGATTAGTTCACTTAGAGTTCGTTAGACCTAAGAGTAGGGTGGGTCATCCGTGTCTCTTCAAAAAATATGAAGGCCCACTAAGACGCATATATAATATCTTACGCAGAATATTTAACAAGAAATAGTGCCTATTTAGTGCCATGTTTTCTCCATTAGTTAAACAGGCAAGTACCCGATCATAATTATGAGCTTAGTTTTAGCGTCCTAACTCACGTATTTTTTTGGAACTGAGACGAGATTTAAACTAGAATTTGATGTCAAAATTGGGCTGTCTGAAATATAATTTTTGATGAATACCATTTTGAGATTGACACGGTCTACACTTAAATTTGATGGTATTTCGTCACGGGAATTGGACCTCTGGTATTCAAATTTTCAGACAAACATTATCATCAGCCACTCCTGTTGGGCAACGCGACAAAATTCTGTCTATTCGTTATCTCGTGCAAAATAGAGTTTTGCAAAATCTCTTTTTATATCTTCCTGTGCTAACATGGCAGTGCCAAAAATCTATCTCGTTCTGTCAAATGAAGACTTAATGCTAATATTTAGCTATGTGGGTATTTTATCTATAATTTCTAAAATGTCCATCTTTAGAAAAAAACTAGTTAGAAAAAAATTGCTCGTGCTAAGCGCGACATATCTCACGTTGCACATCTTAACTGGACATAAACCTCCGCGTTATTTGGGAGGTTCGTTATTACTTAGTGCTCGGTAGAAGCTGTCACTTATCTTCTGGTGCCATTATCACCTTCCCCAGTATCACTTCTCAACAACCATGGGAAATAGATTATGTTTTACACAAGGATAGCTTATTAAATTATAAGAGGTGTCTTTGATGTCCTATTTATACCCGGAACACTACGTCAAAGTCAAAGTCAAAAATCATTTATTCAGTAATATCCGCAGGGATCATCTTGAAACGTCTTAAATCTACGGTTTGCGGTTTGCCTATTTATTACTATTTATACAATATAAATATAAATAAATTAAAAATTTTAGAGTATTTATAACCAAACAAAAACTATTAAACTAGTTTTGTTCCAAGTTTTTAGGAACATTACCTACTTTGATTCGTTCCGTGACCTTTTTTAATTATTCTAGCCCGTGGAACATACTGGCTTTCTTTGTTTTCTTCCTACGAAGTGTCATGATAAAAGTCATGATTATCTGTACTTTTAAGTTTATGATTGATGTTTATGTAGTTTTTTTCTACCACGAAGGAGTCGTGCTGTGTTATTATCTTTTATGTATCTATTATCTTGAGGTTTGTGTATGTGTGTCAAATAAACGTATATTCTATTCTATTCTATTCTGTGTTCTGATTTAAAGGATGTGGGTGCCGATGTAATTACATACGGGCGAATAAGGCTTACCACCAGTATGTCACAGGTTGATGAACGTGGTAGTGCACGTAGGGCATGTGCCTAGGTGCGTGACATGTTAGGCAACGTTTGGCACGAGGTGGGCCATTTACGTGTAAATCTGTTGATTTCCAGGACTATCGATATTGAATCTGAGATATATCTGAGATTATTAATATTATTTAGTTACAAAAAACGTTAGGAACCAAGCCGTAAGTTTGTTGCCGGTTCTTCTAGGCTTGGTTGCGAGGAGCTGGCGCTTAGATTCACATTTTCCAGCTTTAAAACGTTTCAAGATGACCCCTGCGGATATTACTGAATAAAATGCTTTTTGACTTTGACTTATATATCAAATCTTCTTCATTTGCTGAAATGTATACGATCTTTACAAAGTCATCGGTAGATCAAGCCGTCTTAGTCATCGTCTTTCGGAATTGAGTAACGAGTATATTGTTTATATTAATGTATTTTAGGTACCCACCAATTCTCCTAAGTCCTGGGAAGTATAGTATTGACTAGGATTACTTTTTTGTCAACCCTTTTTTTGGGTTTTTACATCGTTTGACCGTATTTGCTTGCAGTCTGTCGTCTTTATGTAAGGTAGCACTAAGTTTATAAAAAATAAAAATTAAATAGAGCACATACCTCTTAGACGGCATTAAATAGATAAATAAGCCCTTTTTATCAGGAGCGACTTATTGGTTAACCTAGTGCTTTAGAAGTACATACTTACAAACCTAATACGTAAAAGGTACAGCGAATGTAAATTATTTATTTATTTATTTAAAGGTTTACCAACAGTTTCGACATGGTTACTTAGTATTATTTTTACAAACTATCTGATTTATGCTACATGGGAAACCAATTACAGGTAAACACAACTAACACCATATTCTAAAGTAAGGGGTATAATATATAATTTTAACACAGCGATTTCTATAAGCTAAGTTATTCTTATTTTAACAATATCTAATATTAGTAAAACTAGGTAAGTAATTTGGTTATCAAAATACTCAAAACAAAAACAAAAAATTAAACTGGATAGATTATAGAAGATACAGTACAAGTATAGATTGGTGTACCAAACAATGAATTTTATGCATAACAAAAAAATAATAAGAAAGAAGAAAGAATATTGGTTCGAGCTTAGTGCGGTACACAATAGTAAGTAGGTATCCAGCTTAATAAACAAAATAATAGAATCTAAAGTAAAAGCAAAAATGAGTAAGGAAAAACTAAAGAATCTCGAGCTATAGCGAGGGATACATATTATAAAGCAAAGATAAACCCATCGCACGATAAATAGTAAACACACACACACCTTGTGGAAAACCAGGAGCCTTTTGAGGCATAATCCAAAGAAAGAGTCTAAAATCCTTAAATGGGAACAATTTTAAAATTATTTGCATTCAAGTAATATAATTACTTGTTTTCGAAACTCTAAGGGCGCGCAACTTGTTTACACATGTCCGATTCATTGATATATTTTCTCTTTTTTAGTCATGGTACGTGTCTTCGATCATACTCTCCATGCTGGGCCAGGGTATGTGGTTGGGCTTCACTTCGTTCCTTCTGTTAGCGCTGCAAGCTCCTGACTCCACCATCGTCACCAGTATGGAAACCATGTCTTGGTTAGGTACGAAAATACATCCCTCACGATTTTTTTATAGGTATCGTGTATGTAAGTATAAGTGCGTGGACACTTGGATTGCATTCCTTTCGACGCGACTAGTATGCTACCAGAAACCTGAAGCCATTGAGGTCAATGGTTATGAGTTGAAGTAAATTACTATACAAATGTACAACAACTATTTGAGAGAGTTTATATGAAATTACCTACGACCACCTTAACTTCTTCTGCCGCCAAGCGATTATGCTCGTATTGCTATATTCCTATTTGAAGGCTTTATCTCAATGTGTAAACGCAGTGCAATGCAACATGGCACTTTCTCGGTGGGTGTGAAATAACGCAAACGAATAAGGGTAGAGTTATATTCAGTAACCGTTCAATATGAGGCTGGTCAACTGAGGTGCGTATTTTGTTAGAGCTGAGACAAAATTGAAAGTAGAGTTTAGATGTCAAAATTGAATGAATAACATCCTTGGAGATTTACACGATCTTAACTAAAATTTGATGTTTTTTGCTACGAGAATTGAGCCTCCCTTTACTATCATAAAACAAATCCATTCTATACACTCCAGACGTGGGCCATGTCAAATGTGATACAATGTTCCCGCTTTTCTGCGCTAAGAGGCCCTTTACGTCAGTAAGCCTGTTAACTGTTTTTCCGTTTTTCAGTTGCCTGCTTTGCAATCGCCAATATGGTTGGCTACATATTCAATACTGCCCTCATGGACGTCCTTGGAAGAAGAATTACCTTCGGGATAGGCCTGCTACCGTGTCTGGTGGGAGTGCTGATGACCTTCTACGCTTCTAATATCACCGTCCTCATCATCGGCAGGTTCCTGGTAGGAGTCACCGCTGGAACTACCGGCACGCTCGGACCCATCGTCATCGGGGAGTACTGCTCGCCGCAGTATAGAGGCATATTCCTTAACATGAAGACTGCAGGGTTGTACCTCGGCAGCCTGATTGGTCACATCCTAGGCTATCATATCAACTGGAAGACAGCCGCGTTGCTGGGTGGAACGCCGTATGCTATGGCCCTTGTCATAACTTACACTTGGCCCGAAAGCCCCTCCTGGTTCGCGCGGAAGAAGCGGTTCCGTGAAAGCGAAGAGGTGTTCTACCAACTTAGAGGAACCTCCGAACTAGCTATCAGGGAAATCAAGGAGCTTATCAGAGCCCAGAAGGCTACCAGCACAAATGAAAGAACATTTTTGGAAAAGATTGAGAACCTAGCAAAAATATTCACAAAAAAAAACATTCTGAAACCTGCGTTTATTTTCGTCTTCGCAGCTATTCTACTGGAAACTAGTGGCAGACACGTGTTCCCAACGTTTGCAGCTCAGATCATCATCAAACTAACTGATAATACCTCCCAAATATTCTATTACACATTAGGTGTCGATATATTGATCACAGTAAGCGTATTATTTTCTGCATATTTAATTAAAGTTGTTAAGTTACGGAAGCTGTTGTTCGGTACTGGTTCGGTTTCTTGCATCGTTCTCTCTTTAGCATGCCTTCACTTATTCCTCGTGGCGAAAGAGGTGATTCCGAAAGGTTATTCTGCTGTACCGATCACTTTGTTTGGGTTCTACTTTGTATTTGCCAACTTAGGCTGTGCACCCGTGCCTCTGGCGTTGATGGGGGAAATATTTCCGCTGGAGCATAGAGCTGTGGGAACAACTGTAGCGGGATTTCTAATCGCAGTGTTTTATACAATAGCACTTAAAATAATGCCTATTATGTTATACACTATAGATATTTACGGTTCGTTTGCAGTATTAGCTGTCTGCATGGCTATTTCATTATTTGTTTTGTATTTTATATTACCAGAGACTAAGGATAAGACTTTGTTAGAGATTGAAGAATTTTTCAACAACGGAAAGTTTAGTGATAGAAGTACAATTGCTTGTGATGAGGAGGACGTAAAAAAGATGATTTCAAAAGAAGGAATTGGGGGTTGACTGTATATTTATTTTATTTTTATTGTGCTGATACATAATATTAGATATTCTGTGGTAGTAGGTACTGTTTACAAGCTGGCGTTTACCGTGGTTGCTGTCAAAAACTGAGTTGAGATTTTTATTGGATTTGTATGAGATAGTGTGTAGTGTAGTAATAATTATATGGCTGTTTCGTTTACGTATATGCTTCGTAAACGTTATGGGTATTGTTGCAGCTTGATATGACCACAAAACTATCCCGTTTACAAGCGCCTTTATGTTCTAGATATTTTTTAACGTTGATATGTTTTATTGCAATAACCCCATAGCAATGCACCAGTGTTTAATTTAATAAATCTGAGTGTTCAAGAATAAATTATATTGTTTTTTTATAAACTTTTTGGTACCGTAAATTTTATAAAATTTTTAACTCTCTGTTTCTCACCTGTCAAGGTTGGTTGGCAGAAAATGCTATCGAGCATTAAGCTCACCTTTTGTACCATTTTTAGTGCAATATAGGATTCAATAAATAACTTCCAGTAGCATCGTTTTGTACCAACATTCTAGAGTGTCATCATAAATGGCCCAGTTTACTCCAATAATTAATTTTATAAGTTCACTAGCGAAACTCGCGCGAATTCGCCCGCGTGAAGTTAACTTCAACCCTTGCTGTACCCGTTTAGGGGTTGGATTTCAGGAATAATTTTCTTATTATACCTCCACGCACCAAGACAAATATACCCTGAAAATGTAAATTCTTCCACCAGCCCTCTCCTTAATAAGGGAAAGTGCTAGCCGCCTGCACAACCGGGTGCCTAATCCCTCTCTCGACGAAATACTCTTAAGAATATTTTTTGCAAGTTGGTTAAAAGAATATGGCGACCGTGTAGTTAGCGCATAACTTTTAAGATAATATGAAAACTTTTTTTTTAATTTTTGTCTTTCTCTGGATATGAAGGAAAAAAAAATTCCATACTAACCTATTGCCTAAAATGTTAGGAACGGCGGATTTCTCGCGTTCAGTGTTGGTTTCATAAAAAATATGCCCATACGTCCATATTGTTTTAAACTCTAACCTCACGATTTTCTGACGTGGCTTTATTACACCCTGTATACACTAGCCAATCTTCCGAAGTCATCTCAGATGAGGTGATGACGACCGATGTTCCGCGGCGGGCGTATGTCCCCCTGCGACGCAGGAGGTTGCGGGTTCGATTCCCGCCTTGGGATAAATGTTTGTACGGTCTGCAAATATTTGTATATGATGTATCAGTCGTCTAGTACCCATAACACAAGCTCTGCTTAGCTTGGGGCTAGATGATACTGTGTGGATTGTCCAGCATAAAAAAAAGATAAGAGCAACTTTCTTGCTGTTGTAAATAGTAAGATAAATGATATTAAGCTGATATTTTGTAAAAACAGTTTTTCTTACTTATTTAAAATTTTACGAAAAACATCTCGGAAAACTACTTGAACTACACTTGTGCTTAAAAATGTATTATTAAATTTTTCTTATATCTTATTACAATGGAAAAAATAAAACAATGCAATTTCTCGCATTTCAGTTGCGCAATCATAATAAGAACCACGTTAAAGCGCATTACGATTACGACTTTAATTCAATGACTCTAGGTCAGAAAATAAAAATACTTTGGGTTGAGTTGCAAATTACGACGACAATGAATTTTAGGCATTCAATAATATACCACGGCGGTACACGATATACTAAATGGAAGACTGCACGTCATTCTTGAAGGATCTATGGACTTCTCTGTGTTAATTGTTAATGTTTTAAGTTTAATAAATAAAGACAGACATATTTACATTTAAAACAACGCCCTCTAGACCCAAACTAAGCTAAGTTTGTGATATATGAGCCAAATAACTGATAAAATACTGAAATACTTTGTTTTTTGTTTATACATGTGAATAAATATAGTATAGAGGCTACTAAATAATATCGAAAATAAAGGGTGTAAACGGCCCAGAGAATAGACTAGAACCTGATTGGAATCCCTTGAATGTATGTTCCTAGGAATGTACCTAGAATAAGCTACTTTGTAGTAACTAGTAGTACTAGGTAAATAACTATAATAATATTATAAAGAGGTTGTGGGGGTAATTTCTGGATCTACTGAACCGATTTTTAAAATTATTTTACAAGAAAGCCATGTAATCTGTGGGTTAACCCGAAAAATGAAAAGTAAAAATGTTTACCGCCCAACGAAGTTGGCACGGGTCAGCTAGTGTATTTTAACCAGTTTTAATATGTGCAAATTTTTTGGCTCGAGTTCGACTTTCACTTGCATCAAAATGGGCATACTTCACAAGCGTGAAGTTGGCTGGAGACGTTGACCAATCACGTCAATATTATTTCCTTACGTGATCTTGATCTAGTGACAGATGACCTTTAACAGACACTACATGGTATTTACTGAGATATTAAGTGTAAACATTAAATACTAGAGAGATAAACATTGAATCATGAAGTGGAAAGATACAAATTAAAATACTTTTTATTGTTCATTAGAGTGTTAACATGCCATGTCTCAGTTACGGAAAATGTATTCTTGCATAGATAAAAATAATCTATTTCAAAAACAAGTTTGCCACCTTAAAAATGCTATAGTAATTTTGTGACAGTTCAAAAAGTTATTCAACTTGGTTAGGCGATGACAGAAGAAAAAAAATGGATCACCCCTTTCAAAAAGCAAGTAAGTGGAATTTTCGGTGACCAATGGCGTCTTCTCTGACTTTCATCCTATGAGACTACTACTACCTACTAGAACACATTCCGTTATTTATAGTACAAAGAACACCCAGCCACAGTAAAAACCTCTATGTTTATCACACTTATTTTTGTTCTTTTCTTTTATTTTACTTATGTAATGGTATAGATTTCTTTAAGAAACCATCATGCTAAGGTCATTTGAAATCTTGACCATCCTAAGGTTGTCCGGAAGAGATCGCTTCTCTAAGTTATTGAACTTGTATATGTCTGTGTAAAGTTATTTCTATAAAAACTTCAACCCCCGCGTAACTATTTAGGAGTTGAATTTCGGTAATTCCTACCCCTACGTACCAAGACGAATATACCCTAAAAATCTTAAGTCCACAATCAGTGGTTTAGGCTGTGCGTTATCTATATGTCAGCCAGTCAGGACAAATATTCTTATGATTGGCACTGATAGATTTATTGTCTGCTTATTGCGTACAAAAGAGTTTTCTATCTACCCATTTAGCCTACAGTGCAGAGACAGATCTATATATAATATAAAACCTGGACTTACCTCTGACTACCCCTTTAGACATCCTTCAAGCGTCTCGAGTAAGAACTTGGTACTAAGAGATCTGAGGCGATATCTACCGTGCTTTAGGATAAGTCGTGATGTATTATTGTTATCGGCAGTTGATCCGCACAACACCACGCCACACACATATACCACAAGTTTTTAGTAGTAGTAGAGCTCTTAATTCACTAAGACGACGAGCCCTTCAGGGCTCGTCCGGAAAGTACCACCATACCTATTTTCACCGGTAAGCAGCTTGCTGTGCGTTTGAAGGAGGTGAGAGCCAGTGAAGTTTCAAGCGCATGAGGCTAGACCCCTGTATGCCTCAGGTTGATAAACGCTGAGCAACGCATCATAGAGTACGTTGCTAACGAATGTGACCTGCGAGGTAATGCTTTGTTATAGGTGATGGACCTCAAATCAAGTGGGCCATCAGCTAGTACCATCAGCAAGTCGTATAAAAAAACCTGAACTGGTTAGAGAACCGCTGCCACAGTATCATAAAACTAGTAACCAGCTACTTATGTTTTTTAGTGTTTCGTGGTGGTAGGCGCATCTGTCAACATGGCACAGATTGGAATGGTGATGGGCTTCGCATCGCCACTTCTAACACAGTTACGGGCCTCCTCCGCCATCCCAGTATCAAGCAGTGAAGCCTCTTGGGTCGGTGAGTTCATAAAGAGTGTTACACAAGGCACCGCCTACCGCGATGCATCTGTAGTGGTTCACGAATTTACTATAATCCCAATTTATTTTCCAGCTGCCCTCCCAGGATTTGGCCTCGTTCTCGGTAACGTAACCATTCCTACATTGATGGTCAAATATGGAAGAAAGAAAGCGAATCTCATCAGTATTTTAATAGCGATCATTGGCTGGTCGAGCTTGGTGGCAGCAAACAGCCTAGCTGGGATCCTGGTGGGTCGGCTTCTACAGGGACTCTCAGCTGGCATGAGCTCTTTACTTGTCCCCATCCTCATTGGGGAGTGCACTAGCCCGAAAAACCGAGGAGCATTTACAATTGCTATGTCTTTCATCATGGCGGCTGGTACCATGACAGTGCACGCCGTTGGTTCCTATACAACTTGGAAGGTTACGGCACTTGTCTGCACCATTATAGCAGCTATAAATTTTATAATGGTGCTGTTCTCTCCTGAAACACCGAGCTGGTTAGCTGACCGGGGACAGTACGCGGAGTGCGAGCGCGCTTTCCGATGGCTGCGAGGCATCGACGAAGAGGAAGAACTAGCTAAAATGATCGAAGCAAGCGTAGCCAGACGATCTAGGTTCACAAAATTAAATATCAGTACGTTTCGAACGTTACTCTCCACGATCACTAAGAAAGAATTCTACAAGCCAATTGTTATTATGATTCACTTGTATGCAATGGGACAATGGGCAGGGATTAATATTCTGGCACCCTACATCGTAAATCTGGTGAAAACGCTCTCTGGGACCAACGTCAACGCAGCTGCCGTGGTGATTTCTGTGGATGTCCAGAGAATGGTGTCATGCATAGTGGCTGTCTTCATCATCAGTAGGGTCAGAAGAAGGACCATGTTGTTTGGGACTGTCGGTCTTAACGGTCTGGTTCTTCTTGCTATAGCAGGGTACGCGTATGCCAAACAGAAAACGCAGTTTGACTATCCTGTTTTAGGAGCGTTGCTTCTCCACCTTCTTATGATAACTGTGGCAATTGGCTCTCTACCCTTGCCGTTTACCATTGCAGGAGAAATATTCCCGCTGAGGTACAAGGGTATATCTGGTGGCATCAGTTCTTTATTTTGCTCCATCAACAGCTTCCTGTCCGTTAAGACTTTTCCACTGTTTGAGAAGGAATTTGGTCTTCATGGAGTATGCTGCCTTTACGCTGGTATCGTGGTCTACTGCCTGGCAGTAGTGTGGTTTCTCCTGCCAGAAACGAAGGGTATAACTCTTCAGGAGATCGAAGACAAGCTAAAAGGCAAGTTAAATGAAGATGACATGAAGTCTGCACAACCCTTAACAGTATTTAAAGAAGAACCTTAAAATTTAAGTTATTATTTTAACTACTATCCATACAGTGACTCAAATAAGTACAGGGTATGCATGCTGGTAGGGTTCAAACTCCCATAGTATCGACCCAGCATAGGCGGGAGCAGTACCACAGATGGATGAAAAGGGCTCAAATTCGTTTTTCATGGAAACGTATGGGGGATGTCTAAGTTTAGCAGTGAACTTTTTGATGATGAAATTGATAGCACTAAAAGTAAAGCGGAAATGAATTTTTGACGTGAAAAGGATGAATAAACTCATTTCTACATGCGTTATTTCCACTGATAAGCGCATTTCACTTCCAATTCAATGTGTGTGCACACGATTGTGGTTATGCACTCGCAATAAAGCAACTGGGAAAGGTGCTAATCTGCATACTTACCTAATAAGGCCAGCACTGAAAAATCATTACTTTTTAAACAGGGTTTTTCATAAATGACCATAGAATTTATCTTTTAAACTGAATGTTCCTAAGGTACCTTCTACTAAGTTATGTAGTTTAACTTTTCAGATACAGTTCATTGATTTCAGTTCAGTTGTTCATCAGATCAGATCTTTTTTCTTCCTTATGGCACCTTCTTCTTTTATTTAAGGTAACTTTCCGTTATTTGACAGACAATTTTGTCAGTGTCATGTGGAAGATATTTATACATAGAATTAGGACTTTAGGCTATTCTATGTATTTATACATCCACTTTTTAGTCGAGTCAGGTCATTGGTTTTAAATAAAAAGACAGCGTTTCTTTTGAGAACCTAAAGAATATACCTTCTCGTTATAATCAGGATGCCACATAGGTATAACACTTTAATTTCAATTGATTTCCCTTGTGCTAAGATATCAAGTAATGTTGGACAAAATACCACCGAAATTACATACCAGGAACTTAAAGTAACACTAGGAAAAAATCATGTTGTTTCCGGAAATTACAGAAAATGAATCCCTTCTTTCTTCTTTATGGCACCTCTCTAGTGGCACCATCCGTCATTTGACAGACAATTTAGCCAGTGTCATGCAAACCTCTTCTTCTTCTTTTATTAAATGGCTTTTCAAGCAAACCTCCACTTGACACTGGCTAAATTGTCTGTGGAATGACGGAATGAAAAGTTTGTAGTAAGTATTTAAAAAGTTACTTATGAAGCTCAGTTTAAAAAACTAAACTAGGAGCACAGCCCACTCAAGGTCAAAGTCACTGCAATCTCGCAGTCTTGGACACAGCACAACAGCTCCGGGACATGGAAACCTAGGTACTCAACAACGTCAGCGATGTCAAAAATCGGTTGAATTATTACAAAACAACTCATGCAATATTTGAAGTCCGTGACCTAAGTATGTCCTTTCCTTGCTGTTCGCTTAATGCATTTCGAGATAGTACAATGTCATCAGTCGGTACCATAACCTACGTAGATACGATCAGCGGATAAATGAAAACTATTAAAAGATACATACATAGCCTGTCAATTATACATGGTGGTATGTAATAACGAGTGTAGGTTTACGATCTGCAAAGGAGGTCGGAGAATTAATTAATAAAACTAGGCATATTAGTTGGGAATATATAGGAAAATATACAGTAATCGGCCACTTCTGCTGTCATCTAGTTTACGTTCCGAGTCGAGGCTAATAGAAAATCTTCATGGGCATCTATCGTCCCCACTGCCAATGAATTGTTGATACGTCCATGATTGAAAATGAATTCGTGGGTAGGATCATCACCATCATCATCAAAAAACTATACAAAGAAAAACAAAGAAATCCACTGCTGGGCCTCACCTATACGTTTCCAGGAAGAACGATTTGAGTCCTTTTCATCGACCGACTTCCTAACGATCTCATCGGTTCATCTGGGAGAGAGGGCATCCGACACTTATCTTCCAGTTTGTGGGCGCCATCCGAAAATCATTATTCCCCAGCGATTATCGGTTCTATGAGCATTTGGCCTGACTCTCTACACTTCAACTTGCTGATTCTAAGAGCTATGTTGATGACCTTGGTTTTTCTATAGATTTTCTTATTTACTTTCAGGAATAAGAACATCTATATTCACGTAGTGAAGCTCAGCATGTAGCCCATGCAACTTTCAGCTTGTGTATGAAGCTAATGGTTAGCGACCAATGCGACCATGTTTCAGTTTCATATGTCATAATAGTAACAACCATTGGATATCTACTGGTTATACTGGTTATAGTAGACTTTCGTCTTAAGGCTTAGCAGCATCTCTAACGAGAAGATGTGCCATAATTTTCCGAACACCGAGTTCGACTCGTCGGCTAACCTCTTTGTCGTGTCGATTGGCCCAGTTAGTAGTAGCTCTGCCTTCTGTGCTTGTAGGTTGTGGGTTCGATCCCCACCGATGACAAACAAGCTACAAGCTATGCTTAGTTTGGGGCTTGGTGATGTTGCATAAAAATGTCCAGAAATAATGAATATACATAGTTGAATCGTCTGACCCAAATATACAGTCGAACAACAACTTCAATGATATCGTTCACAACATGTACCGGCACGGGTGCGACACGAGATTTTGACATAATTTTGATCTTACTCATGTTCATTTTAAGACCCACCTGTTGGGAGACAATATTGAGGTATCTGGGAATTATTGCTAGGTCACTAAGCGATTCCGCCATGAAGACGACTATATCGTCAGCAAATCGTAGGTAATGCTGTAAGGTGATTGATGTCGGTGCCATGCCTTTTTCAGGACGTCACGTCAGCGGCCGTAGTCCACTGCAGGGCAGAAGCCCCCCCCCCCCCCCCCTCATATTATAAGTTGGGTATAAGAATACCATCTGGAGATTGACATGATCAAAACTTAAGTTTTTGAATATTTCGTTACGAGAATAGGGCCTTAGAGGCCCAACGAAATATCATCAAATTCAAGTTTTGATCATGTCAATCTCAAAATAACAAACATTTCAGTCCAATTTTGACAACCAAATTTTAGTTTTAATCTCTTTTCCAATAAAATACGGGGATTGCGCCTAGGCAATAACTAATGCAATTGTACGATTAAAAAATGATTGCTAGATACGACGATAGACGATAGTATCTAGCTAATGATTACTCACATTTTAGATACGAATGATTACTATTGCTTTTATAACTAATTTAATTTTGATTATTTTTACCAATTATAAGAATTTTTGTTTTTGTGTTATTCAACTACTGACTGACATTTAGACAACGCACAGCCTAAACTACTGGTCCTAGAGATTTTAAATTCGCCTTGTTGCGGTAGGGTGTACCTACCTACTAAGAAAAAAAATCCTGAAATTCAACCCTTAAACGAGATACAACGGGGGTTAAAGTTGGTATGAAAATAACTACTGGCGAGATACTAACGCCACTTGACCAATATTATTTTGTTTTAATGTTAATGTGCTTACTTTAGTTATCAATAGTAAAAAAAAACAAATCAAATCAAACCAAATGTAGGATTTTTTTGTTAAGATTACTTTTATTATAATAAATATGTCCTACATAAACAAATTAAGTAGCTACCTATTTATGTAATAATACTTTAGTTCTAGCCTCTATACCTGTAAACATTACTTAAATTAAATAGTGGTTAAAATTAGCCATGTCACTATTTTTCAGTATAATAATGGAAATGTTTAATGTTTATTCACTAGAGTAAAATGCCGCAGGGATATCAGCTACGGGTTCATTTACTCGTCAAAAAATCTCAAAATTTCACGATCCGCTTCTCATCTCAAGACCTCAAGACGAGCCAATGTTTAATGTATAAAGGTCGATCCTGGTTTAAGAAGTCGCTAAGCGGACGTTCTTTCAATAATTAGTTACACGCTTACACTCATGTGAAATTGAATTTCACAAACACAAGGTAGACTGCCAGGCTCTCATCATTTTAAGGAGCAACGTTGAAGTCTATCATCTCTTTCTTTATACCACAGGACTGCTGCATCTTCTGTCTCTATTGTGGTGCTTATACGACGTTAATGACTGCGTCGATTTCAACTCCTCAAGGGTCAGCGGCCTTCCTCTGAATTCGTCCTCTATATCCTGTAAGGTCTTGTCCTTGGTCTCCGGAAGGAAGAAGAATGCTATTGCCAGACAATAGCCGACCACCAGCGCATAGATGCAGTAGGCCCCGTGAATGCCTAGCGTATTGAAGAACAGAGGGACCGTCTTGACAGTTATGAAGAGGTTGGTTGAGAGAAATAGAACGCTGATCCCTCCCGCTAGGCTTCTGTACTCAAGAGGGAACAACTCTCCAGCGATTATGAACGGGAGGGGCACCGTGCCTGTTGCGATTGTAAACATGTGGATGTGAATCAAGGCAACTCCTATCATGGGATGATCAAATGGCAGTGTACCCTGGCTTTTTGCGTAGGTATACGCAGCGGTAGTCAAAAATGCGCCCAAATTTATCCCAACAGTAGTAAAAAGCATTGTTCGCCGATTTATCTTCTTTATGACATACACAGCCATGGCATTAGATAAAATCCTTTGTGCGTCTAGTGTGATCACCAGGAGAGCTATGTTAAAATCAGTCCCTATCACATGGGTGAAAATATCTGTAGTATATGTGGCCAATATGTTTGCACCAGCCCACTGACCGAGCATGTAGATATGCATCATTACGAAGATTGGTTTGTAGAACTCTTTCTTCCTCATAGTTACATTGAAATAGGCCAGGTTCCTTTTAACCTTCTTGGCGAAAGATTCTGATAGATTTGCTTCTGCTTTTCCCTCTCTTACGACGACACTGGCTTCTATCATTCGATTAAGCTCTTCATCCTCTGTATCTCCTCTTAGCCATCGAAAGACTTTTCTGCAGTCGTCGTATCTTCCCTGGTCGGCGAGCCAGCTAGGGGATTCAGGGGAGTATATCACTATGAGCAGGTCTACGAATGCAATGAATGCACAGACCAGAGCGGTCTCCTGCCAGGATAAGTAGGAGCCCATGGTGTGGACGCAGAGGACCCCGGTGGCGATTGTGAGAGAAATAGTGGTGAGGAAGGCCCCTCGGTTATTGGGGCTGGTATATTCGCCGATCAGCACAGGGCCGAGGGAAGCGCTCATGCCCATCGCAGTTCCTTGGAAGAATCTGGAAATCAAAGTGATTCCATTATTTCTATTGACAGTCTCGGTCTCGGCAGTCCTAACTGCAAATAAAACAACTCAATGACTCTTTACTGATAAATAATCCGCTATCAACCAAAGCGCAAATAAAAAGATAAAATAAAAATTGTCATTTAATTTTATTTTTTAAATTGGTTCAATAATCATATTTATATAGTTTTTTATTTTAAATTAAATATAGTAAATCCAGCAATTCCCATATAATGTTCAAGCAATCTTCAGTCAAACATTACTCTGTATACTCTAAATATGTGGATACAAACAGATATAAATAGGTAAACATACAATATTTACAACTACATCATAAATATAACTTATTCCTATAACCTAGGTAAATCAAATAACATAAATGAGTTAAGACCTGACCATCCAAGGTACAACTATAATAGTTTTTATAAATTACTAGCTGACCCCGCGAACTTCGTTCCGTATTATTTTTATTTAATATTTTTATTACTTATACTATTCCGGACGCAGATAAATCCAAAAATCATAAAAATTGGTCCAGCCGTTCTTGAGTTATAAGTGGTGCCACTAACTCGACTTTTTTTTTAATGTAGATAAAAGAAGCAGTAGAAGCCCATAATATGCAAAAACTTGAATATTTGTAACTTAATCCCGTCATTACCTCCTAAATTAAGTAGTTAATACGTGCAATAAAACGTAGAGAATTTTTCATTAGGTTCTACATTGTAATATGATGATAATATGGCTTAGTATTACTTTATCTATCATCTGAATCAAATAAGGAACAGATAAAACATGAGACAAAGCACTGTAAAGTAAAACACACAGATATTATTATCTGAGCGTTATCTATGCGGTCCATCAATCCAGCATGCGAAAAGTAGCCTACCCCGTGTTTTCACCTGGCTACAAGCAGCGAAGGGAGACTGTTGGCAGTGATGATGCAGAACCAGCCGACAAGCATGATGACGATGCTGACCAGGTTGGCCGTCCGGCGGCCATGGTTCGCCATTATCGACGGCACGATGAAGTTACCAGCTACCAGCGCGAAGCCCAGGATTGAAGCTGGAATTGAAATAAATAATATGAAATAAGGTCTCGACTGCAACCTCTTGTACGTTAGACGTCTTCTCTGTTCCATAATATCTTAGAGTATTCTAAGGCACGTCCAGTTCAATCCTATATGGATGTGTTTGCGGGTAAAGGGAAAGTGATTCTGTGAGACTGCTTGGAATATTGTGAAAGTAGCTATTGATTGTATTATTTATTAATCCATCTATACCAATTATAAGAATCTTTGCCCTGACTGTCGTCTGACTAACTATCATGTTTCAATTTATTTTTTCAAATTCAAATTAGGAATCATTCAAAAAGGCCTAAAAATAGGGTTTCTTCAAAAGATTTTTAAAATCGACCAGTATTTTTATACAAAATATCCCTCGACGATGTTGATGTGAGTAATAAATAACGCTTTCCGGAAACGCAGCGTTGAAGTAACCGAACGAAATAAATGAATAAATAAACAAGAGAATAGCAAAAAAATTATGAGCGGAAATGAAATAAAAGCGGGAATACTTACCAACCCATGACCCTGAGGAATCATCGATAGGGATGAGGGAGTCTGGTTTCTTCAGCTGAGGCAGCAATATGGCTGCGAACCCCATCACCAGCCCATGGGTTGCCATATTCAGACATACTCCGAGGGTTACGAAACACTGAAATTCAAAACCAAATTGGTATTGTTAACTGGGAATTAGGATGTACACAATAGTTGAAATTACAGGCACATGAGGCTTTATTCCAGTATGCCTTAGGTTGGTGGATGCAGGGTTGTGCATATAGGGCACGTACCTAACGTACGTGACCTATAAGGCAATGCTTTGTTATAGGTGACGGTTAGTACCACTTAACACCAGGTGGGTCATATGCTTGTTCCACCAGAAGTAGCATAAAAAAAACAATAGTACACATGGCATAGCGTGTGATTTTTTATTACTGTTTTTATCTGTGGACCTTTTTAAACAAAATAATCAAGCCACAAACTAAGCATAGCTTGTAGGTACTATGGAAACTAGATAACTGATATTATATAACTTACGCGTTACGCGTTTACGCATTTTTTAAGTATATCCATAAAATACAATGTAGCACCCCGACAGAAAATATACAGTACGACCATCACACAAAGGTTTGTCCTCGGTGGGGATCGAACCCACAGCCTGATACAGCAACTGAGCTGTGAGGCCAGAATAAAAAAAGAGTATAAAAAAAAGCTTTCCCAATGAAAACGTATCTTTATTATGTACCTCTTGTTTATGCAAACTCCTTGCGCAAGAATTGCTCTTCAATTAACAAGATATCTGAAAGTCCTTAAATTGTACACAATGTACCTGATAAATATTTAGCAGTTAGATATTATTACAGCATATTGCGTAAATTTCGAGGACTTTAGAATCTTGTCGATAATATTGATAGACATTGAAATGTTATGAATCGAATAATCTAATCATGATGCAGTTCTGATAAAAGTTATCAACCTTGTACCTCCCGCTTATACTCGTAAAATAGGCAGGTAAGTAACTTACTTGACATATTTTACTGATACCCATTACAAGAAAACATAGTAGGGTCTATTATTTAATTTTTTAAGGATTTTACTAACCCAATTTCTAAGTGTAGGGGTAAGAAGTACATAAAGCACTGAAAGTACGCCCTCTGTCGGTCAATCTGTAGTAAAAAGTTAATTCCGGCGCCGCAGCTGTGCTATAAATTTTAAAAAGAATATTTTTCGTTTCTCAGTAACCGTGCAAATTAGAATATAGAATCCTTAGAAAGTAAAGAAAACATGTTGAATTTTAAAGTAAAATACAGTAAAAATTAATCTCTCTAATGATAAGGTAAACACTTTGTATAACGTAAGATTTGTACGCACGCAGTAGGTAAGACTGTGAATTATAATAATTAGAAAAAATAGGTATGTGGGCCTCTTTTTGGGAGGTTTGTGGAGGTAATTTTCATGCAGTAGTTTATTATTATTACGTCCTAACCGACTTCCGACTGTGTAGTACTGGCACAGTCGCCGTAGCCTTCTTTAAACAGGCATTTCAGGCTTTGAACAGGCATTTCAACTCAATAATGTGTGAGGGCTTCGATGTTTTGCCCTCTGATGCGCTCTCATGTGGCTGGTGTAGCCAAGTTTGTTAACAAAGGTACGAGCGCATTTAGGACACGTCAGTACCCCACCAATGTAGTGGTAGGATATGGCCAATATGCAGTAGATATTGAACATGGGTCGAGCGATCCCAAATCAGAAAATCCGATGTTTACAATAAATAATAGTCGGCTGAAATCTATCGCCGTCTCAAAAATAAGTTATTCCCGCTGGTCCCCATATTTTGTCACCAGTTGCGTACGTCCCCATTTTTAAGAACGGAAATGAAAAATAGGGAAAAACATCTTTTAAATTTTTGATATTACTTATTAGATTTATTAATTTAATCTGGGCTGATCAACAGTTTACTAAATACTATGGTTATAAGCAGAGGGAACCGCTCAACTTCAGATGGACCTTATTTTTTTTTTTTTATTTGATTTATTTGAAAGTAATTTCGATTTAAATGATTTAAGGTAGGCATAACTAATAAATAGGCATAATGGATGAAAATAAGAATTAGGTCTTTGGTTCGTGTATGTAGGAACAAGCCCCAAAAAACGAAGTGTCGTCGAGTCTGTTTCGATCACGTGATATCACTGATGATCAGTCACTACCACAAGATTATGAATTTTACAATTTTATTTAACCCTAGTCATCATCTTTTTATGGTGTTCTTTATGCTGACTGTAGTTGCCTTTAGTGGATAAGCACAGGGCAGGGCATTGTTTGAGTTTTGTGTATTGGCGATCCTTAATAAAATAAATAAATTCTTATATCATATTAAGTTTTTATCAAAAGTAAAATTTTCATTGCTGAAAAAATTAAGATTGCACCGCTGTTAGCTTTAATTGTCTATTTATGATTTGGTAGATTGAAAGTTCTAGTTTTTATCAAAAGTTAAATCTCATTGCTGAAAAAATTAAGATTGCACCGCTGCTGTTAGCTTTAATTGTCTATTTATGATTTGGTAGATTGAAAGTTCTTTGACGCTCGCATAGTTAGGTATGTCAACACCTCGAGCAAACAGACAAATCTGATAAGGTCTTACCGTGTTTTAATTGTTATTAGTTTTATGTAACATTGTTTGAATAAATCAAATACTTAGTAGTTAATTGTACCTACAAAACATAAATTAAGAAGAAGGAACAAAAATGTACATGCTTTTCAGCTTCCTCATAAAGAAAATGCAGATTCTGGAAATTCTAACATTTGAGGAATATTTAGTAAGTACCTACCATCATAAATTACAACCATAATTTAGATGCCAAACAAACAACGATGCTACAAGCCGTTGAATGTGTGTAGCTGAAGTAACATGCCACCAGCTTCCTCATTCAGTGTGGGCAAACGGGTGCTCCTAGAGCTTTAGAATAAATGCAAGCATTTAGTGCACAATGCGTTTAATAGGTAGCAAAACCAGCTAGGTAGGTTCAATCAAGAAATTTGAGCAGTTCAAAATAATTGTTTTTTATACAAAACTGAAGGAAAACAACGGGTTGAAGTTCTTTTTCAGGAGTTGATGTTGATCCTAAGAATTTTAGGAAAAAAATCTAAAATTTCTCAATGTGCTGTAAATTACAATTAAATCAAGATCTGACGTGTGCATTGGTGGTCAAAGTAGTCAGCTAGTGGTAACAAGCAAAGATCGAGTTTTGGGTTCCAATCCATTTTTTCCGCAAGATTTTTGTAAGCAAAAAAAAAATCAAACTCAAAGTCAAACTATATTATTCAAAAATATGTTGGATTCATCTGGGATTATTTATATCTATAAAAATTATAAGAACCTTTGTCCTGACTGACTAACAACGCACAGCCTAAACCGCTGGCCGTAGAGACTTGATTTTTTTAGGATGTATCGGTATTATTGCGTAGAAGTATACCTACCTACTAAGAAATAATTTTAATAACCGAAATTAACCCCTAAACGGATACACCGGGAGTTGAAGTCTGTATGAAAATAATGTAATAAATTACATGCAATTTTGTAAAAAGTTAATTTTTCCTTGACAAAGTCGCAGGTTTCATTTTCCCGTGAATACTTATTTTTACGGTACTTATAGAAATTATCGAGTTGTTTTGAATGAGATGGTGACCTCTGTGACTAGGCCAACATACAGGGTTAGTAGGTACTTGACAACCTTTGTTGAAGTCCACTTACTTCCTTTAGAACAACTATAGAATAAAGGTACTTGAGTGCCTTCTTATACACTTGCAGATAGCATTGCTTAGCGATTATGCTACATAGTGTATGCATGTACTTTCGAGTAGATACGTAGGTATACTACGTCGTACGTAGGTCACATAGTGCAGGCTTACCAGCCGTTTAAAAGGCAATCATGTATTATTTCAAGAACATTTGTTTCAGGCTTGGAGCAACATTATTTCGATTCATACCAAGCCTGAGATTTTTAAGTGACATGCTAATGGTACAAGCAGATGGCCCACCTAATATTAAGTGGCTACCATCACCTATAACCAAGCATTGCAAGCATGCATTGCTCTGCGTCATCAATCTGAGGCATACTGGTGTGTGACTGTAATTACACCGGCACCCACACACTTCAAACCGGAACACAGTAAGCTGCTTTTACTGCAGAAATAGGCAGGGTGTTAGTACTTCCCCGGACGAGCCCTTCACTGAGAGCTCTACTACACTAAAATGGTGTCCACACGGTTAGTGTTGTGTGCACAGTTCATGTGTAATTTTGACTAGCAAAATCAGTTCTAGCGCATAATTCATGAATCCATACAAAATTTACACATGAACCGTGTACACGATACTAATCGTGTACACCTAAAAACTTAACTTGAGACTCGGTTAATATTATCTTACTTCATCATCATGCCTGTACAAGTCCACTGCTGGACATAGGGCTCCCCCATGCATTTCCAGGAAGAACTGTTTTGAGTTCTTTCATTCCACCGATTTTCCTCGATCCTTTAGTTATAGGTACCTACATCGGGTGGATTATGGTTACAAAACTGTCGATTCTGTCGCTTACAAACTTCAATTGCTACGTGAAGAATTAGTTATAAAGTCTCACAACTTTATGCACGGTAAGACTTTTTGATACGCCGAGGATGTGGAAAATTATGTTAAGATAATCAGGTAAAGCCTAGGAACTTAACCATTTAGTGCCTTAGCATGCATCTAACGAAATTATAAGAGAAAAATGTTCTCATAACTTCTTAGATTCTAACTACAACTTTTCTAACTTTCAAGTGTTCCATAATAGCTGGTTACCGTAGAGTCTCTAAAGAATTTTTTTTCAGCTACTCGTACTATATAAAATGGCTTCGCTGTTTATTTTTTCATTTATAGGGAATGGTTCATGACATTGCTGGCTATCATACCCTGGAGTATGAAGTAGGTATCTATGGACTCTAGCCCGTTAAATCTAACTAAGCGTTTTGAAATGAACCAGCCCCCGACCATCACGTCTTATTGCGATTCCTAAACTGATTAATTCCTAATCGTTCCGTTTGGACAGATTTGATGACTTTTATTCCGTTATGATACGGTTCATATTTGTGTCATCGAATCTGTCAAAACCGAACGATTCAGTTTATAAATCGTAATAAGACGTGATGGTACGGAGGCAGATGTTTAAAATGCAACGATGACCAAAATTACTGTAAAAGCGAATAATCCCATCGAAACATGCTACCGATTTCTATCAAAAATAGCTCCTATTTCTCATATTCCAGAAAAACACTACATGACGTAAATTTACATAACAGTTTTCTCGCTAAAATAAAGCTATACGCTTTAGACAAAACAGACAAACTTGAGCCAAACTATAACCACTTTTTTTAGTAGAGCCATTATAGCTTTGCATCGAGCGTCGTCATGACGACTTGCAATTAATTCGGAGGTAAAAAATACATGAGAACACGCTGAGTTTAACTTTGTGAATGAATACCAGTTTCCGTAACTCACCTGTTTCTTGAAAGGGGTGATCCATCCTGTAGGTTGTCCCATTTTCACGCGTATATTTCATTCATTCGTGCCTCACTCACTACCAACACATACCGACCAAGACTACCGTCTGGCTACTTGCCCGTTTGTTTCTCACGACTGAAATTAAGGCGGCGTCTACGCAGGCCCGTTTCTAAATCTAATTACTTTTACTGCTCATATTTTATCCTCGTGATATTTGATTTCTTTATTAGGTACCTAGTTGTAAGGTGTTATGAAGAATTATCATTTCTTCATGCAGTGTCATTTCATTTTTACCAAGTCATCTTAATCAATAGAGAGTTATATATTTACTAGTGACAGATATCCAAGAGAGAGACAAATTATGTCTGCTATATCTACCGTGCCTGAGAATCGCACGCAGTCGTAATCCGTAACCTACTATTAATCCTTCTTACGGGGCTCTACACTAGTATTTACCAACTGTATTTGTGAGTAGAGGGCAAAAACAAGGCGAATCAAACCATGGACGTACGTACGAACATACCTAGCGTATCAGCCAGTGTGTCTACTCTGAAAATCGATAGGCAGCGACAACATGACTGCGGAACGGTTACGAACGGATTTGTCCGCAGCTGTGTAGGTACTCTGAGTAACTCTTATATCGCTTTCCGGAGAAGACACACAGATTGTGCTGTATCTCATTACCATTGCAATTTTTTCTAGGTAGCAATGTGTAGGTATGCATGTAGATAGATAGATAGAAGATAGAAAACACTTTATTGTACACCACAATACGATAAACACTACAAAACTAATACACATTTATAGAAAAAAATCATTAAGTGGAATACAATGGGCGGTCTTATCGCTAAAAGCGATCTCTTCCAGACAACCTTGGGATGGACAGGACTTGCCAAGAACGAGAAAGGACGGTAGTGTAGTATAAACAATAAGTATAATGCATACAATAATATCAACCTACTCTAATTTATATTACCTATATAACTACATACATTAATTACTTATACAACTAATACATATATACAATATCATGTACCCGTCCCTCCCTCAGATACTACTTTTATTTTAAACTCTAGCAGCATAGCATAGCGTAGATTGTGCTGGTACCCACCCCAGATACTACTTGTAATTTATAATTTAGCACTGTGTACCTATGTAGGTAAGTACAGTGTGATTGCATCCTTACATTGCGTAAGTACCTACCTATATCAACAAAATAAGCACTTTATCACCGACCAATACCGTCTAATCAGTACCTGAAAGATGTAAGATGTTCCGGTATCGGCGATAGTCATTACGACTGACTGACACTGATAGAGATTCAAAAGTCTTGTGCAGTCAGCTACAACAGAATGTATACGAAGACCGAAGTGTAACTTTTAAAATGTTGTTTCCACACTGTGTTTTCCTTCACCGTTTGAGAGCACATTCACCATAGCACTACTATAAATATTTTATTTACAAGGTAACCACTTAACATCAGGTGGGCCATATGCTTGTTCCAAAAAATTGTATAAAAAAAAACTAAACATAACTAAAAGTAAACTCATCAACTACCTACTGATTTCATGATTTATGAATTTTTTGTTTACATGGTACCTCTGATAAAATTTTAAAATAGACAATTAAATTTATAGTACTATTCCACCACTTCAATCCCTATAATAGGTAAAAAAAATTGTTAACGTATACCTAAATGCAACTCTTGCAGCACATGCGATATAAGTTATGCCTGCATTATTACGAAAACGCACAATTTGGATGGATGGATTATCCACGAAATTTAAACCTAATAACATATCGACACGTGTTTTGCTTCTCTACGAAGCATCCTCAGAAAGATTTGACTTGCTGCACCAATCACGGAAGAAGATTTATAAGTCCGAAGTACCAATAAACTCGGCGCCGTGTTTTGTCTTTTGCATTGACAGAAAGTTTCAAATTAGAACGAAAGAGACGGGTTATTCTTCCCGCTCGCTTATTTTACTTAGGTAATATTGCATGCTGTAAAGTGCAACAGGTAGATCTCAAGTAACATAAAATCCCAAGATGTATTTCCCACCACATAAAACTCTTTATTGCGAATGTGTAGTATGCGAATATGCAATAAAGACTTTTTAATTCTAATTTGAAGTATTCTATCAGTATTCTAGTTCCCATATAGTACAAGCTATGCTTAGTTTGGGGCTAGCCGATGTTGTGTAAAAATATCCACGGATATTTATTTAACTTTTATTTGATTTTCTATTTTCAAGTAGTAACTACACCGACGTCAATTCTAGTTCGTAATTTTCTTTCCGTTTAAAGGTTGCCTGGTAGAGATAGCTTTCAGTGATGAGGCTAGGCCGCCCATTGTTTTGCTAATTGTGTATATTTCCTGTATTATGTTTCTGTGTGGTGAACAATAAAGAGTTATCTATCTTATTTATTTATTGTTATAATCTAGTGCAGCTAACTATACTTACACTCACTTAGATCTCTAATATTACGCAAAGCCCTCCATTTTATAGCTTTCCTTTACTAATAGACTTTTTTTATACATAATTTGACTTGGTGATTTAAGAACAGGTGGTTCAGCACCTATACCTACCTAACAAAGCAGTGCTGCATAGGTCACATTCGTTAGGGACGTGCCCTGCAATACACTGCTCTGCGTCTATCAACCTGAGGCATACTGTTGCTAAGCCTCATGTGTCTGTAATTTCGCCGGCACACACACCCTCAAGCTAGAACACAGCAAGCTGCTTGGCAGCAGAAATAGGCATGGTGGTAGTAGATATATCTACTTTCCCGGACGAGCCCTTCACTGAGGGCTCCTAATACTACAGACTACACATTTTATTGATTACTCGCTTACGCCTACAGCTTCACTTGTATCTAGTTAAATAAATCGTATGTTCTATACCTATTCACCTTAGACGAGTAAACCACTCGTCTAAGCTATTCACATATGGACTATGAGTAATCATCAGATTTATCAGCCTGAAAAAGTACACTGCTGGACATGGACCTCTCGTTCAATGAAAGGGTTTGTCATAGTCACCACGCGTGTTTTTTTGAACTTTACTTCAGCGACACTGCAAGAATTATGTTGTTAGTACCTACCTACTACGCATTTGGCACGAAGTTTGTTAGCTCTTGGTAGGTAACTGGCAAGGAGAGAGAAAGTCAAATTCAATTGACCTTCTATATTGAGTTCAATAAAATTACATGACCTAACTAAAATTAACTTTATTTAATTAACTTCAGTAATAAATTGTTGTGTAAGTATTTATTCATTTTTATTGTTTATTATGATAAGGTATTTGTTTATTTCTAAAGTTTAAAATTAAATAGATAACAATTTGACCCGAGGTGGAACTTCAAACTTTTGAATATTGAAGAAATGAAATAGGTAGGTAGATTCTTATTGAATGAACTAGGTAGGTAGGTATATAAAAACCCAAATTGTCTGAATGTCGTTGACCGTACCTAACAGTCAAAAGTTGTCCTGTGTTCTTGACCCATTAGGCAAATCGAAGTTGTAATTTCTTTACTAATAATGTAGAAAAAATGGCGTTGACGAACTGAAGCTGTAATTATACTTTCGTCGCTAATTGTACTAGGCTTTAATTAGTTACACTCACATGGGTTGTGAGTGTAAGTAGAGCTGTTGCCTTACAAATTTATCATTGCAAAATGAAATGAAGTAAATTGCTTCGCCGCTTCATAAAATCTAAGAAAGCGACTGTTATTAGAACTAATAATATTAGACTAACCTTTCATTATCTTATGTAAACTGTCATCCAATGAGATGAGAATAAGAGGCCTACAATGAGAGTAACATGATAGCTAGCGATCACCAGTGCGCTATTGAGTGCTGCGATAGGTTGATGATGATGATGATGAGCGATTTTTATAGCAGATTCGTAAGTTGCCTACGGGGTTTTTAGGGGTGTTTTTAGGAGGATTTTTAGGGGAATATGGCGTCAATTCATAGCAAATATGAGAAAAATTAGCGCACGACTACGTCCGCGTAAAGTTATTTTCAAAACCCCCGCTATATCCACTCAGGGGTTGATTTTCACGAATTCCTTTCTTAGTACACCTCTACGCACCATGATGAACATACCCAGAAAATAAAATAAATAAATAAAAATTAGACATCCAACAAAGAACAGAGTTATATTGTATTGTATGTACTTAGAAAAAAACGTTAGTTTTTTTTATACAATTTGCTGATGGAACAAGCATATGGCCCACCGGTTAAGTGGTTACCATGACCTAACAAAGCATTGTCTTGTAGGTCACCTGTAGGTGTGCCTGTAATTAATTAAGTAATTATATCCTATCAGTCATCTGGTTCCTATAGTAAAGCTATGCTTGATTTGAGGCTAGATAATGTTGTGTAAAAATGCCCACAAAATAAAAAAAACAGGACAGGACATCATCAGGGACAGCCAGCAGTGGTCTTAAAACAATGTAGTCAGGGCTACCACGCACGGCACTCACTACTTACATAGTTCTGGTATGTACCTCATGTTAAATTATGTGTGTGTATTCCTAACATTGTATTATCTGTACTGTGGTGAACTCTATGGTACCTTGTATTTGACAGGTTGTTCACTTCCTTCCTCTGTCTCTGACCAAATGGAGTTACGATGAATGTGTAACTTTTTGTCCCGTCTCCTTGGGACTCGGATATGTGTAAATAAAGCTGATCTCTCATGTAAATAGTGATGATTGTAATCGTAAATAATCCATGGTGTAATTAACACGTAAGAAGCATTTGTGTGCCATATTATGACAATATAGTGTCTCAAATCGAATGCCGCCTATATTTATTTCATCCCACTGCGATTAGAACCCAGTAGACTTTGCAACACCTCACACCACCTGACAATAAAGAAAACTTGCCCTTCACACTAGATAAGTTCCCGCGCACACAGTGCTATCGCCGATAGTTATAATTAGGCCATAAAATACTATTTTAGCCCTAATCCACTACCGCATTTCAGTTCAGTCTAATCAGGGTAGTTGAATTGAACAGCACAGTATCTCTTAGAACAACCTTATCCTCATTCAGTTCCACTGTGGAATTGCTCTCGATTGAATCGTTGTGGTATTCTCTTAGCGAATAAGGATTGTGTATTAATTATTTATAATCACTGTATTATGAATAGGAATTGAACTGAAGTAACTATCTATACTTCAAGGATGTTCCCACCATTTGTGAAGCAGGTAAGTAAGACTGCATTGCTCTCAGCATTTTTTTGATAGTTTTTACTTAAAGAACATTAAACACGCTAGTATATTTTTTTCTAGTCATGGACAGTTTCCGCTGTACTGATCAATATGGTGGCTCAGGGGATGCTGCTTAGTTACACAGCCAGCCTGCTAATAGAGCTGAGAGACCCTCACTCGCCCATCCAGACTGATTTGAACACTGCATCTTGGATCGGTATGTGCTACTACACTATAATTATTATCCAATCGATTTATCTATCATCGTCATAAGCAAAAAGTCAACTGTAGGTACATAAGCCATCCCCATAATTTGGAAGGGTTTTCTGTAGTCACCACGCTTGGCAGGTGGATTGGTGATCACAGTGTTGGGGTTTAGTAGGTTGGTATTCGGCAGATATTGCTATCTATCCTTTTTCCATTCTTTCCTTTAATCGCCTCTGACGACATCCATAGAGTTAATGGAAGGGTCCCTATCCTAAGCCGCAACGGCCACTATACCTTCCTGACAATAATACCTTTGCACTTAGTCTATAAATAGCTCGTAATAAATAAAAACCTACATATTTTTTGTTCGTCAAATGTAGATTGTGCTATCTTAGATCGTAATTTTGCAACTGCCTCAACTTTTTAGTCACAATCAAACACAAGAGTCGTCGTAAACTTGTAAATAATCTTAAAAATAAATACGTCTCCCGATAGAAGTTATTTGTGTGGAAGGATCACGATGTGGGCAAAACTTTACGTGATATCTACCTGATATCGTAATTGGTTGATACAAATCCACCTTCGACTTTTCGCAGAAAACGAAATGGAACTTTGTACTTATTAAATACCTATATCTCAAAGTCAAAAAGCAGCACAGGCAAGAAACAAGCAAGGCTTGTTAATCTATCCAGTATCCGAACCCAATCTATCTTTATCCTATCCTTATTCATAACATTTATAATTGCCTGTTACGTTGTGTCTCTCTGCCTGTAAGCCTGTAACGCTTTCATGGAGAAACCAAACCACTGAGCCAATCTCGATTAAATTAATACCTAAGTACGGTGGTGTGGGGTGTACGAAATGTATTTACCTAGGTACCTGCTTCATTTTTTAACAAAATTGAAGATTTTCTTAAAGAACTTAATAAACCCTGTATCTTCCCTTGCAACCTGACACTTACGATACTTACATTTTTTAATTGACTCCACGGCACAACCAGGGATTCGAGTTTTCGTCAGTTGGGCGATAGGTACATTTTTTTCCAGAATGGATCAATTAGTTGTGTAGAAGGGAATCAAAAGTACCCACGGCACAATCAGTAACTAATTGAGCATTGTAGTTGTGCCTTGGGTCCGTGGTTAACTCGTCTAAGGTCCGGAAGGTCCCATACCATCGCTACCACGTGACTAATTTGAGAAATTATTAGAAAGAGACGAAGTCGCGAAACAAATATAATAGTTTTTTAGTCCGGGCGTTAGTTATAAGCGGATTCTAGGTAGCAGTAACTGATTATCTTTACGACATAACAATCTTGTTTTCAATTTGTTTACCACTAGTTCTCTGAAGTTCCTATTTTGAATTGAATAAGATAAGCTAGGAATTACCTTTGACTATAATTATTAATAAGTTTATTTAATGTAAGTAAATTACTGTAATAATATAAATTACGTACTGTTTGTTTTCAGCATCTTCAGTAGGTGTTGCAGGCATCCCCGGTTTCTTCATATCAGCAATTCTCATGGACATATTCGGCAGAAGAATAACCCACGTTCTTGCCATATTACCAGGAACCGTAGGCTGGCTGCTCATCTACTTTGCATCAAATATTCCTACGATCATGACTGGCAGGGTCCTCGGTGGAATAACTGCTGGAGCAACCGTCTCACTAGGAGCTATCGCGATCGGAGAATACTCCAGCCCGATATATAGGGGGATGTTCCTCAACTTAAAGACTGCTTCCGTGTCGTTTGGAGGCATGACTGTTCACATCCTGGCGAATTTCATGACTTGGAGAAATATCGCTCTTGTGGCTACGATTCCCCATATTGTTGCTATGCTGATTGTTCTAACGTGGCCAGAAAGCCCAGCCTGGCTGGCAAGCAGACAACAGTTCCAAAAATGCGAAGAATCTTTCTATTGGTTGAGAGGTAACAGCACAGAATCTAAAAGAGAACTGGAGGAACTGATAAATGCCCAGATGGAAAGCTCTCGTTCCCGCAAGGATCTAAATTTTTCACAAAATGTTGTAGAGTTCTTCAAGAAATTCACCAGGAAAGATTTTATGAAACCGCTAATTATTTGCATTTTTGGCTCAGTGTTGCTGGAGACGTGTGGTAGACACATCTTTCCTGCTTATGCGATTATGATCATTGGAGAAATAACTGGAAACAGCTCATATTCCTTATACTACACTCTGTGCTTGGATCTGATTATAGTGACCAGCACTGTATTCTCATCCATCTTAGTAAGACTGACGAAGCGTCGAACTCTTCTCTTCTCTACAGGCACTGCAGCATTCTTGGTCCTGACGATCGTGTGTTCGTATTTATTCCTAGCTTCCAGGGATATTATTTCCAAAGACCACAGAATAGCAATAGCATTGTTTGTGGTGTACTTTATTTTGGCTAATTTGGGTTGTACTCCGATACCGATGGCATTGCTCGGAGAGGTATACCCACTGGCTCATAGAGCTGCAGGATCAGCCATGACAGGAATCGTCATGTCTCTATGCGTGATGTTTGGCCTTCAGCTGACGCCTCTTTTACTGGACAATCTGAAGGTTTACGGAACATTTGCAGTGTATGGAGCAATCATGGGACTTTCACTGGTAAGTCTATACTTCTTGCTGCCAGAAACGAAGGATAAGACGCTGCAAGAGATCGAAGACTATTTTAACCATGGAAGTTTCAAGAAGAGAGTAGATGACGATGTGGAAGAAAAATCTAAAATGATACATTGATTACTGCTACAATTTATTTTCTTACCTAGAGTATGCGATGGACACTGCTCAAAATCTCATCTCAAAATAGCATAAAATGCTGACCCGCAAGAACATGTACTAAAACTGTGCGGTTTGCACAAACCGTACAGACATTATTTTCCCTATTTCAGAAACATCCCTAGATATGGGTACTACACAGGTATGATGTGTTTTGGGTTCGTCGAACGCAAATTGGCACTTATTACTAGAGATTAGACTATCTTTATTTTTGGCCGATATAGTTTTACAACATGCAACTAAAGCAGATGTATACCTACTTAAAATTTGCACATCACACACCCACCCTCACGCTCACTTCATACATATACACACAGTCACTCTCATTTTATTATTCTATTTTGTATGTATACAAAAAAAAATAGTTTTTTAAGAAGGTAAAAATCATTGTGTGTAGGTACCTACTATATTCAAATAGTTGATAAGTAGGTAAATAAAGTAAAAATTATAGAATAAGGCGATTAAGTAGACAGCCACTCGTTGCCTGACTTTTTATAGCGCTAGGGTTTTTAAATACAGTAAGTTAAGCTTATTTATTTTATAGGAAGGTATTATTGTCCTTGAATTGTTATTTTTAGAATTACGGGTAAGTATATGAAATAGTAAAATGTACCTACTACCTAGGATATTGTACAATAAATATTTCTGTTCAATCATTTGTTAACTGTATTTTATATTACCTATTACATAGGAGACAAAGTAAATTATTTACGATTCCTTTTTAATTTTTCTAAAATAAATTAATAATGGCAGACATTTCACACACCATCTAACCGTATTTTTTTATTGACTTTCCGATCAAGTCTTCTGTACGTAGTAGGCACCCATTTAGGTATATTCTGTGGCGTCAGGTAGCCTGCGCAAGCTATTTGACTTCTAGGAAAGTGGTCGAGGTAATGAGAACCCATATTAATGAGAACTAAAAAAATGTATTTTAAAATGATTTTTTGTACAAATTATGCATCATAATTCCGAATTCTGTAATAAAACTGCATCAAACCGACATGAAAGTGTATAAAACTAATATATTTCTAAAAATAGAGGATTGAAATAAAAAATATTGAGTATAATTTAAGTATTTTATTGCAATGTTCAATGCAGTTTTATTATTACCAAAACCTATAAATATATCTCATATCTCAGAGTAATAATTAGCTAAAGAGTGATTGTGTATGAACTGCTTGGGTATGAACGCTGATTGAAGCAGCCCGCGTATCAAACTAACTACAGTGGCCAGCACAGTCATTAAAGAGAAACTGTAAGAAACCTGCTTACACTTGATAAGGCACCTAATCTGCTCACACTAGCCATTACTACTCTGAGAAACAGTGTGATCTCCATAGACACATAACACCAAAAGTAACATTTTAAAAACACTCTTACGCCTATTATCACTAAAAAAACATAACAAAAAAAGATACGCTAAGTAATAGCTAAGCGATATTTTTGTAATTTTTATATACTTTTTCATTATTTACAAATCCATTCAATCGGTGGTGTTCTATATAAAAAGTTCGCGCGAAAGTCTAAAAATTATATGAAAAATAATATTTAAGTAAATGTCAAAAACAATAAGTTACGTCTACGCTTAAAAAACTAATTTTACCCAAAAATATAACACAAAAAAATACTCAGATCTGAAGATTTATCATCTAATTTAAATAAGCCAAAATGTCAACTTATATCCGAAATTATTATAATATAGTTTCTTATAATAAATTCATTATCAATACATAAGAAATTTTATTTTAACTATGCAGACCCTATACTTTGAAAATGCAAGTTTTGTTTATAAACTACTCATTTGTTTTCATTGTAAAAATATAGTATGTGTATATTCGAAATGTATAATAAAAACTTTTATATTTTTGTTGCTAGTGACTTGAGTTATTTCTAAAGCTTTAACTATTATCATTGTGTTTCACTAGAACGATACTACTGGACTCAAAATATATTAATTAGCTTAAACAAACTTTACATTTCAACTAAGAAACAACATCAGTAACATATTTACTTATTTTCAAACGTTTATCTAACAAATAAGACAGATAGTAATATATTAAAGGTTAGTCTTTTGTAAATTTTTTAGGCATTAAATGTTTTGAGTCCATTGTCTAATCGTCCAATTGGTTATTATAAATCCACAGATAGTAAATACTTACTTCTTCTTAAGCTGGATTTAGTAGTATCCTGACAGCCAGTCTTGAAATTCATAGTCAGGGATGAACAGTCCTCAAAAACCCCTCATTCAGGCATTGATGTTCATTATGAACATTCACTCACTCTATCACTTTGACCTGCTAGAATGTTTGAATTGAATTTGGTCTTCTATATCAAACTTTGTGAATTAGTAGCATAATTATGAAAAACAATGACAAACAATTAAATTCTGAAACAGTTCTTCTAAAGTTCCGTTTTTTATAATTTTACTCAGACCTATGTTGTTTTACTACTGCAAATCTTAAGCCGGGTCCGCTGCGCACTGCGCAATAGAACATTGTTCTTGAACATTGATTGTTCAAAACATGGCGCTGTGGACGCGTCTTAAGAAAGGGGCGTGGCCTAAATGTTTTCGAACAATGTTGGTTCTGTTCAAAACATGGCGCAGCGGACGCGTCTTTATAAGCATTCAAGTCGGCCACAGAAACCAAAAATAAATAAAGAAGAATGATGCATGAATGATGGCTCCTGTTTACTGTCAAATTAGAGGTTTATGTTGTCTATAAAATATATTTTTAGGTAGAATCCCACACCGCAAGAATCGTCCCAATAAGAAGCCCCCTGAATGTTCAGTGTGACGAAATGACTGTTCAAGCTTGACTATAAATTCGTGTCGCGAAGAAATGGCACTGACCGACAGTATGATATTAAATCCAGTATTTACACGTCAATAAGCACAACAATAGGACATACATTAATTATACTGTGCGTTTAGACTCGGTCACAATATGTATTTATTTACTTTTTTGCGACAGACAGAGACAGACAGGGCAAACTCGTGCCGTCTGCTGTAGTAAAATCACTTCTATACAAAATGAATGATACCGATCACGCGTCACGACTCGTGGAGTGAATGTATGTTAACCTAGCTCAATACTGTCCTACTGTACTGTGCTTAAAAAGTAAACAAATCAAGCTTTAGACCTAGCAAGAGCTAAGTAATTTCTACTTACATAATAATAAGTTTGTAGAGAACATGTATGTCCCCCAACGAATAGGAAAGATCTTCTATCAAGCGACTTTTGTATCGGGGTCCTAGGACCAACAGTTGGTTTTCGGGAGTATTTCTTATAGTCAATCTCCGTGAAAACATCGTAAGCGCGATTCAGGTTAGTTCTTATCTAGCTCGCTAGATGGTGCTACAAGTTTTATACGATCTGTGGATATGTCGTAGAGTTATTGTCCAATCCGATAATACTATAGGATTTTTTGTCAATTGCTTTATACAAATATCCTTCTAATAATAACATCATTGCCTTTACAATATCACTACGGCAGATATAATAACCAATCTAAGCATTGCAATACCTAATCTATAGAATATGAAAATAGTAGAAGGTGGTAGTGATAGGTTGATCACTAATTTATCACTGGATATAAAGGTTAAGGCAATTCCTGTGGTTTTAAAATGTGATGTTTGGTGCATAATTGATTGATAATTAAATTAACCTCTGTTAACTTGGATACGACAGATTCTGGCTCGATTCCCGCAAGAAACAATTATTTGCACAAGCAAATGTTTTCATAATGTGCATATAATTGTTTCTGGAGTGTTGTTGTACAGTCGCCTACGTAAGATGGTTACGTGAACTTATTTAGAAAATTATGGTGTTCACGTCTGGTAAATGTCATTGAATTTGATTCACGTCTGGTAAATATACCAGACAAAAGCAATCAGAATCTACTAGTCTAATGAAACCACCAGATACCTACGATTACGAGATAACTAATGTGGGATCAAGAGTAAATTCGTCGAGTAAATCAAACCCCTTTCGTCTAAAACAGTCGGCCACTAGTTACGTAAAGGAGATTGTCAAACCTGAAGACAGGAATCTACTCTGCAAAAGGATAAACGAAGGTTCGTCTTGATAGTGTAATTCGTTTATAGCTTTGCAGAGTAGATGCTAGAGGTATTTTTTAATTACAAATATGCACCTTATTACAACTATACAAGACGAGACCCACACACACAACAGTAATTATTGGTCCGTGCTAACACAATACATATAAAATATATTATTATATTACGTCGTGTCGTCCCAAGATATACAGACAGCCGCACCCAGAGCTCTCAATCGATCCATTAGATTATTTCATTAAAGAACTACTATGTACCCGATTTCACCGATCGACCTGGGAAACTTAAAACTTTTTAGGGGATATTTAATGGATATTGATTGACAGCTCTGAATATGGACTTAATAATATATTTACTTTTATATAATCTAATGCATCATTTTGTGTATTTTGAGGATTTTACCGAGACGCTGCTTTGCTGTCTTCATACCTTTTTTCAGTCTTGAATCTGTAAATAAAAAATATTTGTAAATTCCAAAAAATACAATAGTATTATATAATAAATGTATTATAGTTTATTTTCGTAAGTTACTACACAACCTTCAATCCGGAACACAGCAACGCTGCTTAGCGGCAGAAATAGTCATGGTAGTACTTCTCTAGACGAGCCCTTCACGAAGAGCCTTTCACTCAATATCGACACGAAGTAGTAAGCTAATTTATTTATTTATTTATTTATTTATTTATTTAGTATCATGAAATCAAACTTAAATAATACCAAAAGTACAAGTGTTGTAGCGTAAATGCATACTTATAGGTAAAACTCAATCTAAGTAATACAATTATAAACTAAGTAGATTGCGTAAGCACGCTAGCTCCCACCCTAGGCGAACCTGTGTTGTGGGTAGCTAGCCTCTTTCGTCCATATAGGTAAGTTACGATAGTTTAGAGTGCAACAGGTTGATGGTGTAGTGTATATTGTACTGAATATTATTAAAGAAAAGAAAAAATGTTATGAGGTAGGTAGGTATGATGTTAGGCGATGAATTATAATGCAGTTATTTGAGTGTATAATGTTTTAGTTAAATAGATTATGGAGAAGGTATGGACTGATAAAATTATGTTGAGGGAGATAAAATCAATTCAGTTTCGCGGTAATTTAGACTACTGAGCCAGTCAGTAGTGGTTCTTCTACACTTTTTTCTGGTAAGTGATAATAAGTTTAAGTTTTTATTTAGCTTTGTATATACGTACGGTCCTAGATAGTGTTGACACCTCTGCCCGAAACTAGTCCGTACTTTAGGAGTTTTCCAAACTATTCTACGATCGGTGGGCGGTTGCAGCATTTTTGTAAAGGCGTTTTTGTGGTAGTTAACTGTAGTGTTTAGGATAAAAAGCTGTCTTACAGAAAGAAGCCTGACGTCCTGGTACAATAATGCAGTTGGGTATCGGAAGGGTTTAGAATGAGCAACCTTTAAAACTGCTCGCTGAGCTCTTTCCAAGCGGATCAAGTGGGTTTTACATGCTGCACCCCAGGCAGAGATACAGTACGTGAGTACTGACTGGCAAAGTGCCTGATATACTAGTCTTATGGTTAGGCTGTCAGCGCTAAGTCTTAACATTTTAAATAAGTAGAGAAGCTTTCGTAGTCTACTACACGTAGCTGTTATTTGATTTTTCCAAGCAAGGTTCTGATCAATTATTACACCAAGATACTTAATATGATGTACCCTTTCAATTTTTGAGCAGGTACACGGGACTTTGTTCGGGAGTAAATGGTTTGTGTGAAGTGTAATGTTTAGATGAGAAGTCGGGGATGTTCGGTTTGAGATGCTAAAAGCGATAAGCTTGGTCTTATCTGTGTTGAGAGTTAACAAATTTTCCTGCAGCCATTTTGAAACTAAATCTAACCCAGACTGTGCGGCCAAAGATACGTCATTCCAGGAGTCCCCGTAAAAAACAAAGGCGGTATCATCAGCGAAAGCAAAGGTTTCTGCTCCTGCCAGGTTCAACATGCATAGGCTGTTAATGTACATACGTATGTAATTAGTTACATACTTCGATCAATGACACCCTTAGATATAGGGTCGGCGCAAAAAATCCGTCTCGGTAAATAAGAGCTCACTTGAGAAGTGAGCTTTTATTTTATTTTGACAGTTATTGACATTATTTACTAGGCGACATGGTTGTAATTAGGTTGAACTTAAAACTGTTTATCATTTTTTCTCACTTCATTAGTAAACAAATGTAGCTGTCTAAGTAAGTTCACGCGGACCACTTTTAGCTATGATTCTGTATGTGACCCGTCATCTAGGAGCATCATTGATCGGAGGTTACATACTTACTTTTGTTATTTGGCGTGCTGTGTACGGGCGGTGGCGGCCGTTTACTTTTCGTTGCCAACACCGCTCTTTTTGCATTCTGAAAATATTAGATTAGATTGTTACTGGATTCGTCTCTGGTGATCACCAGCCTAATGGAGTACACTACTCCGTTTGACTGGCGATGATAATGAACGTGTCTATTCAGCTTTCAATACGTTTGAAAAACTTCTATCATATTTTACCTTCGATTGTTTACGGAAACCAAACAAATATATTCCTTTTTTGAACAAAGACAATATTATGCTATAAGTAGGTACGACTGTGTAGGATACCTGCGGGGCGGGGGGCGGCGGCGGGGGCGGCGGCGCGTGCGCAGCGGCGTGCAGTGCGGCGCGCACGCACTCGCGTCGCACGCCGGCTCGCGCAGGCCCGCGCAGTCGCGGCACCAGTCGCCCGAGCCGAGCGCGCGGAGACCACGACTCATCTCTGTAGACAAACATTACCTGACGTTGAGTGTGGAAAATATAGGGTTTTATAGAGCACACATAAAACAACGTGGCGGAGAAACAGACAAAATGTTCTTTATTTTTATCGACGGTATTTACACACTGTGACCTAAACTCCGGTATTGAATTATGGTCAAACACTACAAAGTGGTTACCATCGCGTATTGTCTTGTAGGTCACACTCGTTGGGAACGTACCCTACGATGCATTGCTCAGCGTCCATCAACCTGAGGCATACAGGTGTTAAGCCTCATGTGAGTTCACCGGCATGTAATTTTACCAGCACCCAGACCCTTCAAACCGGAACACAGCAAGCTACTTGGCGGCTGAAATAGGCATGGTGGTAGTACTTCTCCAGATGAGCCCTTCACTAAGAGCTCTATTACTACTACTCTACTACACACAGCATCATTTGCATTAAATGTTGGGTAGAGCTATTTGAAGCACTTACTTTTCAGCCCTCCCTTTGTCGATGCGATTTCTACTGTTTCGTCGCCGTCGACTAGAAGACCACTCCTCATCGTCATCAGAAGACATCTCCAAAGATGGATACACTAGAAATAAAATGAGTAAATAAGGTGCGGGTTCGCGTTAAGTTTGCAATAAGCGTGTTCTAAGCAGCACAAACAACACAAGCAGCTTGCTGTGTTCCGGTTTGAAGGGTGTGGGTGCCGGTGTAATTACAGGCACACGAGGCTTAACATCTGTAGTTATGCCTCAGGTTGATGGACGCAGAGTTGTGCATCGTAAGGGCACGTTTATAATAAGCGTGACCTGCTAGGCAATGCTTTGTAATAGGTAATGGTAACCACTTATCATCAGGTGGCCATTTTGTTCCAGCAACAAGTCACATAAAAAAAAGCGTCAATTTATTTATACCGTAAGTGAAAACAGTACAAACTTACTGTATTTGGTAGCTTTTTTACTTGCGCTTTTATTACTATTTTTTCTTGTATAAGTTTAAGCATCGTTTACCTTCTGACAGATTTTTATAAGTAAGTAAGGTCTTTACCTTATTGGTTAATTTGACAGTGCCAGCTTAACTGGCCAATGAGGTGATTGCTGGCCAGTCACGTGCTTCTTTGTCGATACAGTGGTAAACTATAACATACCATACTCCTCGTCCCGATGCACTTCCTTAATGACATCTTCTTCATCATCAAAGTTGTCATCCGCACTGTCTGTTGCCGGTGTCTGTTTCCGAGCACGCTTTATTGGTGACCCACTACTAGAAACATATAGAATAAATATTTGTATACATTTATTTCAACATCATCTTATTCCAAACTAAGCATAGCTTGTAGCCTTGTACTATGGGAACTAGATGACTGATGGAATACTTTTATACGTTTTATTTTGTGAATATATACGTAGATTACAACATAACACACAGACCGAGTACAAACATTTATGTTCATTACACAAATGTTTGTTCTCTACAGCACAACAGGCAGCGCTACTACTAACTGAGCTGTGAGGCCAGTCAAATACATATATAATAATAATCTTTTTTTAATACTGTTGGACAATCCAGGAAAATAGTATAAGTTTTATTTTCTAAAACGTCCGGGTTCGATTCCCGAGCTGGGTACAATTTTGTTTTAAATTTATGAATGCATTTTTTCTTGTTACTAAAATCGATGACATGGTTCCTAAGAACAGATTTTCGTATGTCTTATAGTTTGAGACTTTCCCATACTGACCGATCTATATGTTGTTATAGCTCATAGGACCAACAACCGCTGAAGAATAAAGGTTCTGGAATAGCGACCAGCAGTGGACTTCTACAGGCCGTTGATGATGACATCATTAGACAAAATATCTCGTGTCAAGCGCGACATGTCTCACATTGCTCATCTGAGCCCGGTTGGTAATAAAGGGTTAAAGAACCAAAATCAGCTGTTCCATACAAACAAATTTTAGTAAGGGGTTTAAATTGCTTACCTGTGCGTTTCGGGAGGAGGGGGTGAAGGTTCCTTAGGGATAGCTAGTCCGAAGGCGGCGCTCGGGGAGTAGGCAGGCGCACTGCCGCCGATAGAGAGCATACCAGCCACGGCCGCGTCCTCCCTTCAAGTAATAATTGTATATGAAAACACTAACAATCATACACAGCGGAGTAAATATTTAATATGTAACGGATATTCGATTACTTAGTATCCACCCAAATATTTCATGCTATACCGAATAGAATAAAATCTACCGTACCTATGCCGAATATCCAAAATATAATTGCTGGCCAATCTACTATTCGTTGCATCACCAGTACAATATAACGCCCAGCACAGAAAACATCTATACAAGTACATAATAGCCCCATAGCTATGTTTGTTTTTATGTAAGTACCAGACAATTTTACACATCACCTATAATTTTTTATTATTAATAAATAATTATATCTAATCATCACAGAAATGTTTGTTCTCGGTGGGGATCAAAGCCACAACCTACAGAGTAAAAGCCAGAGCTATTATCAACTGAGCGATGGCGACTGTCAAGAATAAAAGCTATTATCAAACTCACGTGTCATTGACTGGTTGTTCGTCTGCGATCACAGACGCTTGTATCAACGACTCGATCCCGTTAGCTGGCGCCGGCTGTCGGTACGTGTTGCAACTTATATTCGAAGTCACTGTCAACAAAGAACCGCAAACTATAACATAGACCTGTGCCCATTTTGTTGGACGGTAAACATTTTTACTTTTAATTTTTCGTCATAATATATAGTTTATGTCACTCACAAATAATGAAGCTTTCTATTGGTTAAAGAATTTTCAAAATCGGTGTAGTAGATCCAGAGATTACCCCTACAACCACACAAACTTTACCTTTTTATAACATGTATTAGCACAGCTTTATAACTATAAATATAACATAATATAATTAAATGTTATATTTTTTCCATATATCGCCCGTAAATAGGGATATGAGTGAAAAAGTTACCCCTAACTCTGTATAAATCATCTGTAATAGATGCAAAGGACTTGTATACTTTTGCAGGGGGTGACGGGTAGGGACTAAAGAAAGGGTAAGTGGAGGGATGAGGGGTGGGTTACTAACCTGTCGGCTGCCTATAAGGCTGCGGCTTATGTCTAGGCGTGGCGCGTTTTCGGCGCGGCGCCGGTGTTTCGTCTATGTACAGATCAGAGTCCTCATAGTCGTAGGTGTTAGACACACGCCGCCGCACCGGGCGAACAGAGCGCCGCACCGGCAGAGGGGACGGCGGCGGACTCGCCTTCTTATCCTCTATCGTCTGAAAGAGAATCGTAATATATGTCAATCTATACCAATTATAAAAAATTTTGACTTGACTGACATATAGACAACGCACAGCCTAAGCCACGGGTCGTAGAGACTTGAATTTTTTAGGGATATTCGTTTTGGTGCATACAGGTGTAAGGAAATAACTCTCGAAATTCAAGCACCAAAGAGGTGCAGCAGTAGATGTAGTGTAGTAGAGTAGTAGTGATAGCGGCAGTATCTCCTGATTACTTAACGTCGACACTGCGGTCTCCTATCAATGGTCACACGGTAAGCCCCTCGAAAATATAAGGGAAACCTATGTTCAGCAGTGGCCTTACTAGGCTGTTGATGAAACACTTCTCTCTCGAAGAGAATGGTGTTTTAAAGAGGAGGCCTATGGGTATAGGCCTCGTCTTTAAAACACCATTCTCTTGCATTATTGTGCACCCACTGCTGGGTAGCAGTGGGTGCACACGGGCTAAATAGATAGGCTAATTCGTTCGATTTGTAATGTACTCTGATTTTTAAGCAATTTTAATCAAATATTCATCATATAATTGAGATGTAGAATAAAGGTTATTTTTGTTTGTTTATTTTATAATGTGAATAAGCTAACTCACGTAAGTATCGGTAGCAGTTCCGTATTGATGAGCGATGGCAGCATCGTATGACGGCAACTGGTTATGATGGTAACCATTGATGCCTGTCTCCTGGACCGGACCGTTGCTGTAACTAGCACCCTGGAAATAATGATGATGAACACCAATATGAAGCGAAAGTTCTGTTTTTATTACTGTGTTTGTTGACTTGAAAATATTATAAAATTATTCCATTATATTATATACCGGGTGTAATAAGACCACCCCTGAAAACATCAGAGGGCCAAAGTACCCATCAATAGGAACAGCTTTTTCTATTAAACCAATACAGTAAGTGCGAAAAATATAAAATAATACCCAGACCGAAACTATCTGTTTATTACACAAATGTGTCAATTTGGTGGGGATTAAACCCATACACTTTCACGACTTTAATTTCCAGGCACGGTAGATATCTTAGTACATTCATTGAGGATGTCTAATGGTTAGTTAGAATTACAACCAAATATTTCGCACATACTCATTATTTTGCATATAATATAATACTTAAGTTACATAATTTTATATCTAGCCTGTGCTCTAGGTATTGGAGTACCCTGAATTTGTCTTTAGAGGGTTGTCGAGAGGCACGTCCAAATATATCATTAGACACAGAGTATTAACATTTTTATTAAAAACGCAACAGGAAGAAAGCTCATCGCCGTTGCTGCGTGTTTATTGAGTTATCAGAAAAGTGGTCAGACCTGGTGAATGGTGGCAGGTAGTTCGTCGTATCTCGGGTAGGTGTATGCTATGTCCTGGGGGAAGTATTCAGGCTGGTAGGACCCTGGCTTAGCTGCCTCGGAATACTGGTAGTCTGGTTGGATGTCTTCCGCTGAGTACATTCCTGGGAAAAAGTTTTGATGAAGGAAAGTGATTGAGGAAACTCACGAAGTCACACCCGATGCTAAAGTCTACTGAGGTAACAACTTCTCACCTCATTGGATAATGTAACAAAGACATTTTATATTATCTAATGAGATGATACGAGAGATTATCTGACGATCCGTAGTGCTACTAACAGACACTCCTAGAATCTAAACAAGTCCTAAATCAGCTTTGCATGTCCAATCTTTCCTATTGTATCAAGTAGGTAAAAAGTATCATACATAAAAAACTATAGGAACCAACCCGTAAGTTAATTGCCTGTTCTTTTAGGCTCGATTGCGAGGAACTGGCCCACAGATTCACCCAGTTATAAGACTATTCTCAATACCTTTGACTTTGCCTATGACTATAGATAGATAAGGCCGAGAGGTCTAATAGAAGTCTGGTAAGCCTAGTAAACAGTAGCTGCTGAGGTTAGTTTCCTTAAAGTGAATCATGGTTTGAAAATGTATATTATTATTATATTAAATGTACATATTTTTATCAAGTTTAAAGTAATACATAACTATAATAACAATTATAGTTAGTTACCAGGTCCGTAAGCAGGATCTTCGGTTCTCACCCCCTGGAGGTGTTCGTTGGTATACAACACCTGTTCCTGATAGTCCCCTTCTTTCTTGGATATGGTCCATTGTTGAGCGTTGGGTCTTGCTCTCACTAGGTGGGACTTGAGGATGGAGTGTTCAGGTAGCGGGTATGGAGGGGGATCTTCACGGGATGAAGAAGGAGAATTACTGAAAGATAGAAAATATTGTATTTAAAAAAAAGTGAATTTTTCAGATATTAATCATCTAAATCACAATTTTAGTGTAGATTTAAAGAAAATGTGAGACTGAACTGAATAAACCTTATTATCTATGTTTCTCGATTTGACAGTCTAATGCCAAACGCGAAATAATGTTATGATATTCAGTCTGCTGGTGAAACATGATGAGATGAATGAATGAACAAATAAGCTTATTGTATAGTTCAATGTGATGATGTACAGCGGAAGATAACATTAAAAAATTATGGTCTTTCAAAAAATCTTACTAGTTAAATTTTCATCAAAAAGAAGCAACATCTAATATGGTTATTTGTTGAACTATTCTTGCGGATACAGAAGCGTAATACAAGATACAAGGTACCTAGACCAGAAACAAACTTACTTCAACTTGATCTTCAAACTGCTTACTTTCTTATCCCTCTCCACATAGCCTTCTTGATAAGGCAGCTCCTCATACGTTTGATACACATATCCTTTATCCAAATCCTTTTCCAAAAACTTAGCGCCCGCCTCAACATACTTAGTATTGTCTATAAACTTGCCATTATCTATCACATACTTATTTTCAACAACAAATTTTCCATTGCTGTCAACTACATATTTTGTGTCGTCTACGAACTTCGTATTTTCAACGAACTTTGTATTTTCGACAAATTTTCCATTCTCGATGTATTTTGTCTCGACATTTGTGTATTTTACGTCTTGTGGGACGTATCGCTCTTGGAATAAGGGTTCTTTTTCCTCGACATAGAACTTGTCGAATTTCTCTTCGACGTATTCGCCGTTTTGTCCCATGTGCATTATGGGTTTGGGAAGGGTAAGTTTTATAGATTTCTTAGGGGTAGCTTGTTTTTTGCCTTGCTTTGTTGGTGAACTGCTGCTTTTTAGTTTGAACTCCTGTGAAAAAAGTTAATCAATACATAAATTTATTGTGTGGTAAGAATAGTAAGACACTACAAGTACAGTACACTTCAAAATGTTCAAAGATATTTTGTGGTCACGTTTCGTAGATGCTGTCATTATTTTTTGTGTTGCATCTGGTCTCTTTATGAGATATCAACACAAAAAACATGACGGAATCTAGCCAACGTGAATACAAAAAAAGAAATGAACACATACTGACGTAAATATACGACCGTTTTTACGACACAACTATATTTCTATTTTTTTTAGCCTGGTTTATCGCACGGCTGGGTTAAAACTTTCCTCAAATCCTAACCTACCTTGTCTTTATTAGCAGTACTAGTGGACCGTTTCTCCAACGCCCTAAGTTCCTTGCACAGTTCTCGAACTAGCTGACCGGAGTTTAGACGTTTAGGCACATTGTCTCGTTTCACTGCGTCGCTCTGGAAAATATTATTAATTTATACTGTTTTGTTTACTATTTTTCTGAATGTATTACTTTAAAAGATACCTTTATTTACAAAGAAAATTACAGCTAATACAGGTATTTATAATTGGTATGTACAAAATACATATGAGAAAGTTCAGCTATCTACAGACCGTTGCAAACGATCTAAAGGTAGCTCAACTGATTAAATTATTTTAACACTTTTAAAAATATATTATTGGTATCATATTATAATCTGTTCCTTGTGAAGTTGGTTTTCTTTTTAATTATTAAAGCAGTAGTTCAGCCAACATCAAAAGAATATTATGATAAGACGAAACGTGGTTTATGAGTGAAACTATTCTTTTGTGTTTTATACATTAAAAAGTAAAAACTTTGCCCAAACATTAGTATCATGATAAAAAATTACGAAATTATCATCAGTGTCAGTAATAAGTAGTAATGTGGCTCTGTGAAGGGCTCGTCTAGGAATGTACTACCACCATGCATATTCATGCGGCCAAGCAGCTTGCTGTGTTCCGGATTGAAGGGTACGGATGCAGGTGTAATTACAAGCACAGGAGGCTAGCAACTGTTTGCCTCAGGTTAATGGAAGCAGAGTAGTGCATCGTAGGGTATGTTCCTAACGTGACCTGCTAGGCAATGCTATATCATAGGTAATGGTTTATCATTTAACATCAGGTAGACCATTTGCTTAGTCCATCAGTAAGTTATATATAAACATTTTTTTAATTAAACTCCTGATGCTGGTAGTAGTTTAGTTGATTAAGAATGGTTATAAACTTACATTTTTCAATGCGTGCCATTCTTTTAGCGCGTTGGATAATATTTTAATCCCGCGCAGCAGTAATGGCGGCAACTGTGCCGGCTCGCTCTGTACGTAACTCTCACTTATAGTAAACTCTTCATCCTGAAAAATACATCAAAATAAAGGTTCTTCATCGCAGTAAAGTAAATAATGAAACCCCAGTTTAGTGCCAAACTAACTTAGCGAGGCAAGACAGTAAACATGTATAAATAAATAAATAAATAATGCTGGACCATCCACACAGCATCATCTAGCCCCAAGCTAAGCAGAGCTTGTGTTATGGGTACTAGACGACTGATATACTTAACACAATACATAACATACATGTTTTTATTATATATAGAAAACACCCAGAACACCCGGAATAAATATTTGCAGATCGTACAAACATTTCATTTCATTTCATTTCATTTTTCATTTTCATTTCATTTTCGTTCAAAACTCTTTTCAGGGTTAAGCTCGCCTTTGTACATGTCTTTTGTAATCACTGTTTTGTAAATATTTCTGTGTACAATAAAGAATTTAAGAATTTAAGAATTTATCCCAAGGCGGGAATCGAACCCGCAACCTCCTGCGTCGCAAGCGGACATTTACCCGCGGCTATAATAGCAGTTAAGTAAATAATGAAACTCCATTTTATCGCCAATCTAGCGAGGCGAAGGCAAGACAGTAAACATGTATAAACGTTGTTTATTAAATAATTTTAAGTATTGTATACCTGTATCTCTTCATTATGTCTCCGCAGCATATTGAGTAGATGTGCGCCAGCGTGCCAGTTCATTCCCTCGAATAGCGGGTAGCGGAACATAAGGGGTGTCTCCACGCGACGCTCGATCTCGTACACCCTGTATATAACAAGCTATTTAGTTCTTAAACAAAGGCCAAAACAACGCGTCCGCAGTGGCGTGCACGGTGGTCAATAACCAAGTCATCTATACTATACCCCTATGAAGGGATAGAGAAGGGCCTCATATTAAAACGTTTTAGCAGCTGACACTTACTGTAGCTGCATCTCAATGGCATACGAATGTAGCAAATTCCCTCCGAAGACCAAGGAGTCACTCGGAGTGAGCACCGCGTGGATCCAGCCAGAGGGAATGAAGAGCGTCTGCCCTGCCAGAAGTTCTGCCGTCCCGTACCATTCCACCTGGAACATTTTTTTATACTACCAAACCACAAACAAGTATACGGTACAACAATAATAAATACGGTATACAATGTGAGTACCTGAGTGTTTTTTATACAATTTGCTGATGGAATAACCATATGGCCCACCTGATTTTATGTGGTTACCACTATAACAAAGGATTGCGTTGTAGTTAACGTTAGTTAGGAACGTGCCCTACAATACACTGCTCAGCGTCCTTCAACCTGAGGTATACAGGTGTTAAGCCTCATGTGCTTGTAATTACAAATAAAAATGAATAAATATGATATACATACCTACTAAAGTTACTTCTGGGTACCACAGGTAATTCGACAAAAGAGTAAATGTGACAAGGCTAAGCCAAAATGTTAACTCACCAAATCACCGAAAAACTGTTCAGCCTGGGTAGGAGATGCACTCCACTGCTGATAGAGAGCCAGGTTCGTGGAAGTGGGCGGCACTAGGTAGAAGATCTGAAAGGTTATATTGCTTTAACTAGAGGCCACTCGTAGTTTCACCCGCGTGGCAGTTTTTTCCCGTTCCCGTTATTTTTTCGGGATAAAAAGTAGCCTATGTCCTATTCCAGATTACAATCTATATTTATTCAAAATTTCATCCAAATCGGTCCACTGGTTAGAGCGTGAAAGAGGAACAAACATCCATCCATCCATCCATCCACCCATCCATCCATCCAAACATTTGCATTTATAATATTAGTAGGATGTATTGGACTCTTCGCGTTGCGTTGGGTGCTGATCAAACCAGTGATAACACTCACTCTGACAAATAAATACCCATAAACCTATTCTTTCAGCAGTACTCTGATTTATTTTTAAGACAAGATGATAGTACCGAATCATAATACGAGAATCATTGGCTCACTGGTCACGTTCGTTAAAAAAATGCCCTACCGTGCACAGCCCTGCGTCCGTAATTCTGAGGTAGGTACAGTCAGCTGCACTACAATTCATAACTTTCAAAATGGTTTTACAGCGGTGCTAAAAATATTTACATGACAATTCTTAGAGGCGTAAGAGTTTATTGTTATGCTGTAATACCGTTGTGAAAGTTACGAACTGTATACATTCTAGTGCAGCTGACTGTACAAAAGAACTTTTAATTTAACTGGCACTCACTCTCATCAAACCGAGCACAATAACGCTGCTTCAGAAATAGGCATGGTGGTATTATCCACCAAGCCCAAGAAGACTTCCTAGAAGAACCCTATTACCTAGCTTAGGCAATAGGTACTTTCAGTAGGATAGACAGTCTAATACTGGGTCGTAATAACCCATTTGTAATCGGCTTTACATAATATTATGTTTTGCTGAAGTTTAAATAACACCATACCTATTTCTGCCGCCAAGCAGCTTGCTGTGATCCGGTTTGAAGAGTGAGGGGGTAAGTGTTATTACAGACACATGAGGCTTAACATCTGTATGGCTCAGGTCGGTCGAAGCAGGGTAGTGCATCGTTGCCTAACGTGCGTGACCTACAGGACCTACAATACTTTGTTCCTGGTTATGATTACCACTTAACATCAGGTGGGCCATATAGCCTGTTCCAGCAGAAGAAACAAAAAATAGCAAGTGTGTAGTTAAGCCAGAATAAATTTGTGTAGATTTATTCTAGTCACAAAGATGACTTTTACTGTAATGAATTCCACGCTATTGTTAATTCACTGAGAGGTACTATTATACTCTGACTACTGAATCGATGCCACAGCTGCTTTCCGCATCGTCAGCGTGAAATCGGGGCATTGAACCTACACAAACTGATCTTCCGTCCGTCTTAAAATTCTAGCCTTCATTTTCCTACTAGGCTTCAAAATCTCTATCGCCTTACTTTACCCTTTCCAAAAAAAAACATCCGTTGTTTTATATCAGCTGGGCAATAAGTCCGCATAATCCACGCGACGTATGATTTATTACAACAAATATAATATAAAATGCATCACATTTAATTCTCAAGCACGGTAGACATCCCCTCTTAACTCGACATTCTTCGAGGATATCTAATGGGTAGTCAGAGGTGCGCCCAAATACTACGTTTGGTACATATACCCACATTTTGCAGTAATTGGTATTCCATACGTGACAGGTTACAATCCCATCGCCGCTGCTAGAATACTAACTGGTTTCCTCACGATGTTTTTCTTCGCCGTTTGAGAACTGGTATTGCGCACATAAATTTTTCGATATAAAAATCCATTGGTGCACGACTGGATTCGAACCAACAACCTTAGGATCAGAAGGCAAGGTCACTAGACCCACTAGACCACTGGGGCTCTGAATATAAATAAATACTATACCATTTAATACCCACTATAGTTATGGAACAATCTGTCTTACCTTTCGTCCGTGCATAATATGGTACCACACAGTGGTTCCCCCAAAGTCGACGTGAAAGTCCGTGTATGAGCCACCCGCGGAAATAAGGCAGTACTTTTGTACTGCAGGGGAAGGAGCTGATCCTTCCGCCGGGCTCCATACCCGCGACGCCCAGTCTAGAGACCGAAGGGCTGCTGGAGGTTCCACCAGACCACACATGCTGGGAAAAAAAACAACTTTATACAGGAATAACGTTTTCAATAAACTTCAACCCTCGCTGCATCCTTTTAGGGGTTGAATTTCGGGAATTTTTTTCTTAATAAACTTCTATGCACCAAGATGAATATAGCCTAAATATTTCTAGTATGTACTACCAGCTTTGTCTATATCCCACTTAGTCACAAATATCCTTATAATTATTGGTATAGATAGATGTTTCATAGAGACCACACACCTTCTAGAGAGTGCCTGCGAGATAATATTAAAAATAAAAATATTATTAATGCTGGACAACCCACACAGCATCATTTAGCCCCAAGCTAAAGTGTTATGGGTACTAGATGAATGATATACTTAATACAATACATGCCATACATAGATATCTGCAGATCGTACACATATTTATCCCAAGGCGTGAATCGAACCCGCAACCTCCTGCGTCGCAGTTGTGGATTCATTAAATTGTTTATCTTATGAATATTTGTTGACTTAGTCCTTATGGAATGCATAGCCAAAACCGCTAGCAATAGAAATTTAAATTTTTTGTGGTATAATTGTACTGGTGCGTATGATGGGTACTAAAAAAGTAATGCTTGAAATTCAATCCTTGAAAGAGAAAAATAAAGCCGAGCAGTGTAGTGGTAGTAGGTTTTTTAAAGGGTAGTTATTTTTTTTAATAATTAAGATATGAGAGGTTGTCTACCCATTGCTGGCCTAATGTTTATTTAATTTTATAAAATAACATAAAGCTCTTTCAGCCCTCTTGATAAGACCAAAATCGGCGTCTTCATAAGATTTGTCATAGTTTAACAACTTACTTGGTATCGCTAAACTCTAAACTCAATACATTGAGCACTTTGTCATCTCTGTGCTCGGGGGGAGTCTCAAAGTAATCCACGAACTCAGATAGAGGCATGCGAAGGCTGGTCTGCTTACGAACATCTATCACTTCCACCTGATGAACATCAACTATTATTTATAAATAAATATTGACATACATTTGACACAACGCCATCTAGTCCCAAACTAAGCAAAACATGTACTATGGGACCCAGATAACTAATAGAATACGTAGACAACTTTTTTTATTTTAAAAGCATACATAGAATACAATATAACACCCAGATACACAATAAACATGTGTTCATCACACAAATGTTTGTTCTCAATGTGAATCAATCCCACAACCTAATCAGGATTTTTAATAGTAGGTATATTATAGATACCTATAACTAACCTAGAGAGTTGGACTTTCTATGACTCTAAAAGCCTTATAGTAATCTATCAAAAGATAAGTTATGATTAAACCCATAGAAAAGTCCTTAACGAGACAACTTCTTGTAGCCAATACACTATCAAAAAGTGATGATGATGATTATACCTCATGTTGAGCTCCAACAAATCGAAGCACAGATCTGACTGTGAAAGTTGAAGGATTTGGTACTTTCATATCCAGCCCCTCATTTGTGTGGAATATGATTGGTCTTGTGAAGCCTGTAATAAAAATAAATGGATATTCATAAAAGTAGATAAAGTAGTAGTTTATGTTACTGTCAACCTTAAACAGTATAATTGTAAGTTAAGTTTTTTGTGGTTGTAATGTGTTTTTAATAAATAGAGAAGGATACGAAAAATCAGCTGCATTCCTGTCATGACAGAAAAAATAAATGATGACAGATTATGGTGATGGCAGGTGGTAAAATCCTGACTGAGTGGTGGTTTAGGAGATTAATTGAAAGTATCGTGAGAACAACAGGTGGGTGGATTACATTATTGCCACACTGCTAAGATCTGGATGGGCCCATAACCAACTAGAATGGTGTCTAACGAAGGAGGCTTATCCCCAGAAACAATATAGGTAAGCAATCTATGATGATAAGATTTTACCGAGACTATTTAAATATAGTTCAGTGACATATCACAAACTGCCAATTTTACAATGTCTAGTTTAAAGAGAAGATCTGCTTTAAGGCCTTGTATAATCATCATCATCATCATCATCAACAACAGGCTGAAGAGGCCACCTTTTGGACATAGGTCTAAGTAATTTATATAAATCCTGTATTTATCATAGTGGTAGATGGGGATTCACCTAGCTTTAAGACGTTTCAAAATGATCCCCGTGGATGTTACTAAAAAATGCTTTTTGATAGATATGACTTAGATATTTCAACACACTCTAAGGTCATGAGATCGAAAAAATGGATGTGGTTATCAGCACATATACTTAATTACAATCCATGAAAAGACATTTCCTTTAAGACCTCTCTATTTGATACTTATGAGTATAAATATAATACTAGGAAATAACCCTAGTACTATTACATAAGTAAGACCACAAACAATGTATCAACTGTTTGTTGTTCCCAATAAAGTAAAATAAGGATAAGTAAACTAACTAACACCAACCCATTATATTGTCGTGCATTAGGTGTCAAGTGGGCATGTAGATCACAAGACAATAAGATAAATAGATAAAAGATCTTTAGTTAGTATAAGATTTATAGCAGAAATAAAATATACACTAATGAGCTTGATAAGGAGATAGATATAAAATACCATTATCTCTGACAAATTCTTCAGTAAACTGCTGAGGCCTCAACCTTTGCAGAGCCGCTGCTGTTGGTCTTAGAGGGGCTTCTGCTAGGGAGCGCACCCACACCGGGGTTCCGCATTGAGAAGGCCGGCTTTCAGCCCCAATCTCGTATCGGTCTGCACGGTGTGAGTTTGTAGGGATTTTGTCTGGAATTTCAAGGACTTTTAGAAACACATTTTATTTTAAGCAGTTGGCCATTATCTCATCATACCAAATTTAACTTGATTCCAATGATGTACTCAAATGTTTCTCAAGTGCCTGAAGTTGGTCTCTTACATGAGGTCAACGACTAGTTACATGTATTATAATACTTACACACAGAAGGTCCATAGGTCGGAACACATTTTGGACAGTGATACTTGTCTATGTCATCAGAATTGTAAATTTTTACATCAACGCAGCTAAAACATAGAAAAGTTTAACATTAGGTCCACTTTTACTGGCTAGCCAAAGGAACAGCCACTTTACCAACAATGGCAAGTAAAGTACACGGTACTTATTTCACAATAGACGATCGGGAACTAAATAATTTCTAGGTACCGTCTACACAAACACTTCGAAAGCGATTCTAAGCTCTGAAATGTGTTAGCTAAGTAGTTTTTTATACCGAAAAATAGTCATAGTTATAGATAAACACAAAGAAAGGCCAAAACAAGGCGCGTATTGAAAACCTAGGCGACCGTAGATGTAAACAAACAGTTTCAAGGAAAGAAACTTATGAAAACACTCGCAGATACACTGGATAACATTTCTAGGGTTATTTAAAGGCTACAAATAAGCCAGGAATATGGAAAACATTATATATTCACTAAAACATTCAGTCGCACCAGCTATGGCCGAGGAGGCATCCCCTGTCAAAATGAACATCACATTTTTTCACACACAATAAACTTTTCACTCGGTGAATTATATATTTTTCACATTACCTGCCATGGAACCACTCACGGCAGCAGTCACATTCTATCATAAATTGACCAATATTATACGGCTGACCACACAAACAATAGGTTTCCTTCGATGACGCCATTTTGATGGCGAATAGACAATTTGTTTTTTTTTTTCTTACCACGTCGCTTTTGGCAGGCAAGCGCGCACAGCATCTTCATTAGCACAGCTATTTCTATAGTTCGTTTTCTATGGTTCTATATTTGAGCATAGACATATTGGTTGAGTAAAATAAAATTTCTGAAAATAAAAAAAAAACCTGTGTGTACATATAATTATTGTAATTTTCCTATTATTATCCAGGGAATTTGGTTTATCCAGGCATAAATATACCATCGCAGCATGTTGATCTCTTGCTCTACATACAACCCCTAAATAAAAAGTAGGAGCAATCGAAACAAAGACTTTCCACAATGCCACATAAAGTTACTCTATTCATTGACTTCCTTCAGAAAAAGTTCAGTGTCGAAGTTTGTAGGCCGCCCTTGATCAGCGACCTCCGTCCGTCAAGCTTCTTGCTAGAACGTCAAAGACAGGGGGCATTTTCCCGGAATTATTCCGAAAGAAGGGTTTTTGGGTAAATTCAAAATGGGTTCTTTCGAGGATATACTTAGCACTTACTTAATAACTTCATCATTATTAGCCTGATCTTTTGAATTTCTTATACATAGCGCCGTTATAAAGTGGCGGGTTGTAAAGTAAAAAAGTTTTCTGAAGCATAAAATGTCTCATGTTCCATTCTCGTGAAACACTTATTAGGTATCAAGGATCCTAGAAAGTTGAACAGCAAATCTATGTTAATCTATGCGATTGCAAAAGCGCGCCATACGACCATGCCACACATCAGGTGGACCATTTATGAATAAAAAATACGAATCATGGTAGAGTACCACGAGACTCTTCTGCCGCTTTTAGGAAACTGGGGTAATCACACTCTTATGGCACGCGACGCGCGACCCAATTATCAGACGTGACCCACACGCTGACGAAGGTAGAGAAACTGACGCACGTAACGGGCCCGCCAGTCAGCATCCCTTTCAGGTCAGGGAGAGGTGAAGGGGTATGATGGACTATGGACCTACAACTCCGTAAAATGAGAAAAAAATATATCGATGAAAAAAGTTATTTTATTCCTTAGATCGTCATAACCTTGGATTTCACACTTCCTTATTTGCAGGTGCCTACTGAGGTAGTAGATAGGTACTTACTTACTTTTCTACTTAGCTAACTGAATACCGATACCGGTAGACACTATATTTATTCTGTGGCTACAGAGAGAAAAACACTTTTGTACCTGCCTAGGTAGATATCTAACTACCGCTGAAATTGCAACTGAGTCACTCATTCAGGAAGCCCTAGCAATAATAGCACTTTTTTAACATTCAAGTAGGTAGGTAGGTACATAACTACCTACTTACCTACTACGATACGCTCAACACGCAGCAGCATTATTCATAAACACTTAGAAAAACGTTTTAGTTATTAGACTGTTCTTCTAATTTTGTAGTTTCTTCTGTTTTTAAGTAGGTACCTACTTCCAGTAAGTACATTTGGTACTTACATACCTACCCACATTTTGCAGTAGGTACCTACCTAGGTAAGTAGGTACCGGCTAGAATACTAACTGATTTCTTCACGATGTTTTCCTTCACCGTTTGAGAGTACTGGCATTGCGTACATAAATTTTTCGAACGGAAAAATCCATTGGTGCACAACCGGATTTGAACCCAAGACCTTAGGTACAGAAAGCGGGGTCACTCCCACTAGACCATTGGTGCTCTCCTACCTATAAACCCATACCCTAGGCAGTGGCGGCCTTATCCATTGCGAGGCTCTGGGCGTCGGCGGCAGGTCTTTGCGAGGCCCTTTGTTCTACGTTAAAAAATATGTGATCAAAATTAAAAGTTTTAAATAAAGTAAATATTTTAAAAAATCTATAGTGTTTTAAAATTGGCTTGGGTTGTTGCGCGAGGCCCCTGCAAGAGCGAAGCCCTGGGCGATTGCCCCGTTCGCCACCCCCTAAGGCCGCCACTGACCCTAGGTAAGGGGACTATAATACATGCAGAGATAGGTACCTACTTACCTATTATACTTACATATGTAAGTAACTACTATAGAATGTGGTCAGGTTTGAACTGATTTGAACCTAATAGCTTTCTTCTTTTATCTGAATACCTGAAGACAGAGCAACTATACCACCTACCTACCAAAAACTATGTTTATAAAGCCTTGATTGGGTTCTGGTTGGGTCGTTGGATACCTATCTAGGAAAAAGGACTACCACCGACACACAAAATTAGTCATGGAGGCCAGGGTCATTCATAAATGGTAGTCGGTAAGTAAGTAGGTAGGTAGGTACTTTATCTAGGTAGGTAGGTAACTACCTACTAACCTACTAGTCTAATTCTGTGCTTCTCCGGTAGGCCTAGTTTTCACTGTTGTTTTTTTTTCTTTTATTTCATTTGGGAAACAAACAGTACTACCTACCTACACTAACCTAGTAAACATACCAACATATCAAGCACATAAGCCAGCAAAGTTTGCTCTATTAAAAAATACAGAGTACCTATCAATGAATAGAGATATTGTAAAAAAATGTAAATGTAAAAAAATAGTAGGTACCTACCTACGTAGGTAGTAGATAGTCAACTGTAGTAGGTATCTAGATCTACTTACCTAGGTACCTACCTAAGTACATTTAACAAATCAAAAAAGTGCAACAAAAAAACTATCAATAAATCTAAATATTTCTTGCAGCAATATTCATAAATAAAAAAAAACTTTAAATAATTAAAAACAAATAATAAAAATCATCAAAATTTTAAATTCATAAATTACACCATTATTCATTCATGCATTTATGTATGCGTTCTCAAAATGTCATGATGGGGTGTTGACTAGAGATGCCACGAATAGTGAATTGGCCGAATACCGAATACCGAATATTCGGCAACGCTGTCGGCCGAAGCGCCGAATATTCGGCCGCCGAATATTCGGCACGAAATACATACTTGTCGGGAGCGCGTTAGCGTTAGTTGGACAAGTCGCAACCTGTTTAAGTAAGTAACAATAAGATCTTCACTGAAAGCCGAGCTTGAAAGGCGATTCAGCTATGATGAAAAAAACAAACATCTGGTTGCGACTTTTCTGGATCCTCGCTTCAAAACGAGTTTCCTAGGATTGGTTCAAGCAGAATGCGCAAGACAAAAAATTCTTCTAGAAGCTCTGAAAATAAGTGATTCTAGTAGTTTTTAAAAAACAATTCGCCTAGATCAGAAGGCCGATCCTTACAAGTGGTGGTTAGCAAACGAAAAACAATGAAAAACCTTTCGTTTGCTAAAGTTTATCTTTCTTCTCCTGGAAATAGCGTGTATAGTGAGAGGTTATTTTCTGAGGTTGGTAACATTTACGATGAAAAGCGTAATCGCTTGCTACCAAAAAATGCTGAAAAGCTTGATTTGCATCCATCACAACTTATCACGGATCAATTTTAATTACTAAAGTGTTGTAATTTGGAAATAAATACATAATTTTGAGTAATATAACGTGTCTTTTTTACATGATTTGGTATTCGGTATTCGGCCGAATAGTACGTATTATTCGGCCGAATACCGAATAGCAAAAAAAGTGGCCGAATAGGCCGAATACCGAATAGTTGCCGAATATTCGTGACATCTCTAGTGTTGACCTGTTGACCCAAGGCATCAAGGGTGTTTTCTGTGTAGTTTTTGGAGTTCCTTTGGAGTCTGCTTTCGGAAAAACGGAAAAGAATCGAGTAAGTAATAAAATTTGCAAGGTAAGTACCTATCTACTTAATTGAAATTTCGTTGAGTAGGTATGTAGGTTTTTTTATAAAAAAAGTGGCTCAAGTAGATAGGTATTACACAATAATATAGCAGCTTGCATTAATAAATAATAGTTTCTGCATAGTATTTATGCATAAGTTTTTTAATATTTGTATATACCTACTTACTCGTAGTTTTTTTTAGTTTTGTAATATTTTTTTAGGGTTCCATACCCAAAAGGTAAAACGGGGCCCTATTACTAAGACACCGCTGTCTGTCTGTATGTCTGTCTGTCACCAGGCTGTATCTCATGAACCCTGATAGTTAGCGAGTTGTAATTTTCACAGATAATGTATTTCTGTTGCCGCTGAAACAACAAATACTAAAAACAGGATAAAATATATATTTAAGGGGGCTCTCATACAACATACGTGATTTTTTTACCGTTTTTATTATAGATTATGGTACAGAACCCTTCGTGCGCGAGTCCGACTCGCACTTGGCCGGGTTTTTTTTATTGATGATCCTTTAGACTATCCTTTGGCTTCAATCTCACCTTTTTGTTTGTAAGCGACGATGAAGCAGGACAGTCTAGAAGACACCTTTTATTATGATGACCACTAAATATACCTACTATATTTTTGGCGTTTCTTTTGCTTAGATATGCAAAAAAGCACTCTTGCTTGACCAAGGTCCAGATAAAATGACTTTAGAAGTCGTTATTCATATTGTTATGTCACCCGACCTCTGTCTGTATGTTGTGTAAAATTATGACGTGTTATTTTTGCACAATACATTTTGCGTGACCGGCAGTCAAACATACCAACTCCTAGTGCATTTAGTGACCACTAGTGATGGGCGCTAATCTGAAATCGGTATCGATACTTTCACTTTTGCACGTTTTGCTACAGTGCCATGAGAGAAGAACCGGATATTCTACTGAAATAGTACTTGTTATATTATGTCTTTGTAATGACATCTATAAATTAGCTCGTACATTATATTATATTATACGTAGGTATTTTATATATACGTATCTCTAAATAAAAAAATAATGCGCGAACAATAAACAAATTTGGGATCGATTTCTTAGAAAGTTCTGTAGAAGTTTAGTTTTCCTTTTTTTTAGTTTATGTTGTTGTGTTCTAAAGTTATATTATATAAACTCATTACAAAGCTAAACCATGATAATTAAGTGGGTACTTACTTACAAATTATTTGTTGACCTTGATTATTAGGCTAAGTACCGACCTACCAGAAGTTAAGTACTTCGCCTACTTTACCACTGTAACGTTTTGCAAAACTCATCATTATCTAAGGATATTCTTTTAGTAATTGCAAAAAAAACGCAATCACAACATCACTATTATGATGAGAGACGGGGTGGTGTCGTAACGTCTCCGTCCTCTGTTGAGCCAGTCTATCGATGGCCGAGTGAGAAATCTACCGACTCGTTTCTTAAATTTCCCCGCACTACGCGACGCGCAAAACGTTCAAAAATATAACTAAATTAATTAATTGCGTGCATCCGCGTTCGTGATCGATTTTATTGTATTGATTGTTTTTTTACAAGCTGCGAAATACATCAGAGATGGATAATATGACTGAATCGTTGTTATGAAAATATGGATTGATAAGGTACCGTACAAGCTTTTTTTAATACGATTTGATGATGGAACAGACGGCCCACATGACGTTGAGTGGTTATCATCACCACAAAGCATTACCTTGTATGTACCTTCATGAACCTGAGGCATGCATAATTTACTCAAGTGCAAAAAATAAAATAAAAAGGATTTCGCGCAGTTCTCTCGCAGTAGGTAGGTAGTTTTATTTAAAACAAGTGATCGACACATTAACTGCTAAAGTTACACGGTAGTAAACACAGCTCTTAAAAATGTTTTAACACTTTAAATTACGCATTTAGTTTCCTGCCGAACAATAAATAGGGTAAATCGACATAATAAGAGCATTGTATTATAAATTACTTCCTTGCACAAATAAAGTGAAAAAATTGAATCCCTGCCTACCAACATAGCTTGAACTCATTCAACTTTCAAGTTATATCAACGGAAAGATCTATTTCAAATTGCTACATAAAAATAACAACTGAGTAGGATAATAGTAACTATGACAGTAAAGTAAGATCTTAAAATATCCATTATGTTTTGACCTCTTATTTAGTGCCGGAGATTTATGATCACGGGTCTTTAAACATTGGCATGAGGTTTTTATATCCAACAGAAACGAACCAAGTTCATATACAAATTGTATTCATGGAAGAGCTCTAGTTTCTTTGGTTTTGGTGAACTTTCAAAGTCAAGGTAAAGTTTACAGTAAAATCCGATGTTTTAAAAGTATGAACACACATCAATATTGGTTTAGTCTGTCGGCGTTAGTTCTTGGATGAGTGCAAAAGTTCAACTCTTAGATAAAATTACTGGTAAGAAGCTGCCACATTTATAACGTTATTTAAATATTAAGTACTTTGAAATAGTCCTGTAACTGTTTATCATTACCTGATAAGATGGCAATAGTTTAAGCACTGTTTATCTTTTGATAGAAGTTTATTAGAAGGCTTTAGGCGTTTATTTTTGTAAAATTCTTTACTTATTGCTTTTTTTTCTTTACAAAATACCTACCTAATGTATTAGATTTAGACTTTTTTATGTATAATTTTTTTGTAGTGTAGTGTAATAGAAAAAAGAGCATTGTTGGTTTAAGCTGAGCGTGTTATTGCCTATGGTTAGTGGTGCAAACAAAATCATTAAATGATAATCATTAATCATTTATAATTTATCAGTTATTGTATGCTAATTACAGCACTCAGTAGTTAACACTACCTTGGTCTTTATATTTTTTCCATTATATTTTCATTCAAATATTTTTATGCGATGAGTTTGAACAACTTCTTCGGCAAACTTATAAGATTATAATTAGAAAGTCTCAGGTTAACCAACATTTATTTCTAAAAAGTATCGCCGTTATTATCCTATACACTTAAGTACATAAGTACCTAGGTAAATAGGATACAAAAGCAAACTTAAGTAAGTACCTACCTGCTTTCTAGAGTAGGTACCTACTCTAGGTAGCAGGTAGGTACTTACTTCGGTTGAGGGTTGCAACAACAAGGACTATTACTATTCCAAATAATAGCTTAGTAGTAGTAGTTTATTTGTTTTATTAGTACTAGTACATTAATTTCACCTACAGTAGTTGTGAGGTCGCCTTCGGTCTTTAAAACCATCGCCGTTTCTCCTAGGTGAAGCAGCAATATTCTAAATAAGCCTTTGTCTTGTCAGTGTAGTCGGTATCCACACCTGTTTACAGTTAAAAAAAAAACAAATACAAATATGTATTTTTGTTCAATTTTGCCACAATACTTTTACTGGTGGCCCCCGCACTAAGACAAGTCTGTATCGAAACTGGTTAACGACATTTTTTTTTTTGCATTTACTCCATTTAATGTAGGTACCTGTCCAGCACCTTTTTTTATTTTTATTGTTTTTGTGTGGTCCTTTACCAGTGTTTTAATTAAATAATAATTTCTATTCTCTACTCGTAGTAATAGACAGTCACCGGAGAGAATGAGACGTTTTGTTTTTTCCAAAACTGAAGCGGAATTATCAAAATTAGTATCTACCTATGTATCTATGCAGATATAAAAACAAACAAAGCCATTTATTCCTGTTCCAAATAACATATTTGGCCTGACTTAAAAAATCTATTAAAAGATAACCAACGTTTAAAACTATTGCCATCTCTTATTATTATTGGGTGATGACAAAAAGTGTCAGGAGACTTTTAAACGGTTATTTATTAACATTCTCGTTGATACGGTCGAGATATATATCATGTTTGAGTGTTACCGTAGTTTCTAAAGCAAACCATAAGGCCCCAAAAAGTTTTCTGTAATGATTATGGAATTGTAATGTGCATTAGATGCATGCAGCTACAGTGCGCAACAGTGTGACTCCTTCCTTGCTCCTTATTCTAAAGCTCCACCCCCATTATTTTTTTCATATTCTCCATTTAATCTACACATCCTCCAAATCCGAAAGCGTAGCATCCATCTGGGAAAACATACCCTGTGCCCGGATGAGCTACAAGAACTCACCCCCAAGAAAATCCTCCAGTTCCTAACAGCTGCAGGGTTCAGTGGTGAACTATGAACGCCTTAATGAGGGGTGATACCTTAACAAGTGGCAATCACAATAGGCCATATGGCCGCAGTGATACCAAAGCCGCAAAAATATAATAAAAGAAAAAAAAATTACAAATTCTCACTTTGTGGAATATCCATAGCCACTGCATCGAAATCCTCCTAGAACTTCTCTTTCACTCCATCATCACATTCAGCCTGCGGTGCGTACACACAAACTATGTTTAGAACTACATCTCCTTACAACAAATTTGTGAATACAAATTCACTAGGAGATTGTTGTTAGGCATTCATCTTTTTAACATTCGTCACACATTTTTTCAGCTCACTGTCTAGTAGATACAATCTCTACGCCATTGCTCTTACCATCACTACCAGAATAGAAAAAATTGTATCCCACTACAATCGTACGTTCCACTTCGTCTTCGGCAGACAAGCCACATTTTTCGCCTCCTTTTAAAACATCCGCTAACTCTCTTCCCGTTCCAGCCATTGTCCCAACACTATAAGCACTAGCAATGAGCAACCGCACCGACTTGAGTATTCAACACACAAGCCTTTTTTATTCCTTTCAACATTTGAAAATATGAATATATATTTTATTAAATCCAATACAAAAGAGGATACGTCTCTTCACAGTATACATATAATAATACTCAAAATAACATTTCTATCCATCAGTAATAAATAGTAATAATAGTTTTAGAGGGTTTTGTTTTGCGATACACTGTCTAGAACAATCATTGCGTTTAGCATGGTATCTTGAGGTGCCTAATAAAAAGTAGGTAGATACATTAGGTAAGTACATCATCTTCACAAAGAGCTAGGTTCTTATTATTTCGCAATGTCTTCCCATTGTTCTATGTCTAATCACGATGATGTAGGTAATCGTTTTATCATCGTGTTGAATATTCCATCAATTTTTCATATTGCCTTGATATATCTATTGAATTGTGCTGCAAAGAATTGTGCTTGTCTTTTACCAAAAATAAAAAATGAAAATGAAAATGTTCCTTTGCATCACCGTCAAGTCACATACGAACAACAAAATGCTTTAGTTATTTTATTGCTTACTGGAGGCCTAACACGAAGATATTTGACATTTGCGTATAGTGTTGACATTTAAATTACCTACCTACCTATATAGCGCGCAATCGATATTATTTTTACGATTTTTTTATCTTTTTCAGGCACGAGGTGTGTCAAATAGTACTAAGACATGAAGCCATTCATAAAACAGGCAAGTACCTACCTACCTTACGTAGCTATAAGTACCTACCTTCCTACATTGTATTAAGAAATGAAAATTATAAAACTGCCCAACTTTATGTACGGAACACTGTTGGTCTGATCTATCTGGCTCGTGCTTGGCCAAATTTATACATAAAGTTGAAGTGTAGTTAGGTACTTAAGTATGTACTGACTGTACCTAGGTATAGGTACCTAATTGAATTAAAATTTGATTGAAATGATTGATTCACAAACATCACAGTTACAGCCGAATACCTACTCAAACCACACTATGACATGTGGTAGGTTTGGTGCCTACACGTGGTACATGCAGGGGACTCATTTTATGGAATGATCAGTTTATTTAACTGTACGGTCAGCAGGTAAGACAAAAGTCAATGAATATTTCTGGTTACTAAAGTTAACTTTGCTAAATCCACAGAACTTTCAGCTTGAATAACTGAAATTGTTGTTCTACCATATTTGATTACCTTCAGCACGAGCATATTTTTACAGTACCGTACGCGTACCTACCAATGGTAGATACGATACTGTAGGTGATACTGGTGGAGGTGTAGGAGGGCAGATGGTAGGCTACCATCATCCGAGATATACTGCGCGGAAACCAAGCAACACTCCGTGTAGTTCAAATATCAACGCGATACTCTAACGCCACCAATGTAGAAGATTAAATAAAAAAATTAAAAACCCCCGACACCTAAGAACACTCCCGACTAAATTCACCTTTCAAACAAAAAACCAAAATCAAAATTGGTTCATCCGTTCGGGAGGCTACGATGCCACAGGCAGACACACGACTCACACACAGACACGTCAAACTTATTATACCTACCCCGTCGTTTTTGCATCAAGGGTTACAAATATGTACTCGTAATAAGCCCTCTGTAAACCTAATAGCACTATGGTATATAGTCACTTTTTGATTTTTTTTCCTTGTTCATATTCATACGAACTAACTCTGATGTTTTTCAGGCTTTCGTGGTGAGTGGAGCAGCGCTAAACATCGCAGGGCATGGCTGCGCGCACGGTTTCCCAGCCGTTCTCTTCGCGCAGATCAACAGCGGTGGTGGTCCAATCACACTGACAGATCATGATACTTCCTGGATTGGTAAGTACACCCCACCTGGGAGCCAGAAATAGTCAAAAAATATACCTAGTTATCTATATAGGTACCTACTTACATACTAACGCCTAATACGACCTTGCCTATAACTGTACAGAGTAGCAGACCTAGCGAGATTAGGTAACTAGGTAGGTACTATCAGTTTGTTAAGATTATATGTGTAGGTGTCGAAAACCAGGGTACATCCGTGATACGGGAAATACGTTTTTTTTTCGGAGTAGGTCGACTCGCACCTTCATCATAAAACAACAAAATTTGCGTAGAAATTGTTTTTAGAAACATGCATTTATAACTAACTTCAAACAATTGAAAATAAACAAATAGTGCAAAGAATACGTCACTGAGCACAAATGGTCAGGTGAAAGTCTGAGAGAGAAAGCCCTATAAGGAAATCATTACCATGAAGCATTATGTGGTGTGGCAGTAGATAAATAAAACATAGCGAAGTATTTACTTAAATAATAAAGAGTAGGTCATCTCGCTATGGGTGAAAATATTGTGTAGGCATTACTTACATCACTTTTTAAAAGTCTATCCTTATCTTATACTACCAGGTATTTATTTATCACTTTCATTTTCATACACGCACCTTACTAACTTAGGTAGGTACTTACTTACATAACATTATGGCAGTAATGTCCCGCTCTACAAACTTGCAAAATGGCCTTGCCAAAACGTTGCGCCTAATTTTGTCATTAGATGATTTGGCGGAAAATTATAGATCGTCGGTACAAAGTAGGTATGGTACAACAATGCATGGTAGTATTTCTAGTGATTGTCTGAGTTCTGACAGTAACTACTAAATCTCCTCGTCAAAGCCTTATGCGGAAACGAAAAAATGTTACCCTGAGTCACGCCAGAATTTTCGTCGGTATGATTATGATATTTGTTTATTGTAACATTACATGTAATGAAAATTTTAAATGAACTTCACAACTCTTAATTTTTTTATCAAAACTTAGGGTATCGCAAATCTTTTATTATTTACCTTACAGATTTGAGAAATCTAGAATGAAAAAGTCATAGAAACGGTGAGTTTTTTTTATTCGCCAGTAATTATTAATACTAGTATTTGTTTAATGGAACAAAATCAGGACGAGACTCTGGGTTTTCGTGATCTTCCAAATCGGCCTATAAGGATAAGCCTACGGAGTTTTTATGTTACACTAACATCTACCGTCTTTGTTGTTTAACATTTTTAAAAGACCATTAAATTTTCTTTGTTTACAGCTTCTGTCGTCGGTGTCATGGGTATCGTGGGAAACTTTGTCTCTCCAGTCCTGATGACCAGGTTCGGCCGACAAAAAGCCCACCTCATCTCAACAGTCCCAGCCCTTCTCGGCTGGATAGTCTTCGTCCTCGGCAATACCGTCCCTCTCTTTATCCTCGCGAGGTTACTGCATGGCCTTGCTTTGGGTTTACGGACGCCACTGGCAGCCATCTTAGTTGCCGAGTACACTGATCCGAAGTATAGAGGAGCGTTCTTGGGGACCTTTGCCATTTCTTTGGGATTGGGGATATTCTTATCGCATTTATGGGGAGCTCAACTGACGTGGAAAACTACTGCTGTGGTCTGTTCATCATTTCCTTTAATAGCTATGGCGATTATCAGTCTATCTCCTGAATCTTCAAGCTGGTTAGTCTCAAAAGGGAAGTATGAAGAAGCAAGGAAAGCTTTCAGATGGGTTAGAGGTGATGGAATCGAACAGAGAAATGAATTGAACTCCATGATAAATGCTCATAAAGAAGCAAAGATAGAAGAAAAAACAAACGAAAGTAGTCGAAGTTCTATCAATGGATTTTATAGAACAGTGGTTGATACAATCAAAGATGTCCTCAAAATCTTTAAGAAGAAGGAGTTTTACAAGCCAGCTATCATAGCTATCAGTATGCTGATTGTATTCGAGTTCGGTGGAGCCCATATGTTCGCTGCGTACGGAAATATAATCCTTCAAGCTGTTCTGAACAAAGATGATCCGAAAGATGTCGCATGGCAGTTCACTATAATAGATTTACTTAGAACTGTCTGTGCATTACTAGCTATATTCTTACTTAAGTATTTCAAGCGTCGAACGATTCTATTTACTAGCGGTGCGCTAACGGTTCTGTCACTTACGTCTATATCGGCTTTTATATATTTACGAGATGCTGACATGTTTACTTCTGCATGGATCATTGACGTAGTACCAATGTCTTTAATGGTGTTTTACACTTTAGTGTTTTGTTTAGGTCTTGTGCCTTTAAACTGGGTGATATGTGGTGAAGTGTTTCCTTTAGCGTATAGAAGCTTAGGATCTACAATTTCTACTTCATTTTTGACGCCATCTTTCGTTGTCTCAATGAAGACCGCCCCACATTTATATTCCTCAGTAGGTGTAGAAGGAGCATTTCTAGTGTACTCAGCAGTTCTGACCGTATTTTTATGTGTGATATACTTACTACTACCTGAGACTAAGGATAGAACGTTACAAGATATAGAAGATACTTTTAAAGGGAAGAAGACTGCCGACCCCGAGGTACAAATGACTCTTATTAGTAGAACTGAAGATCTTACAGCTAAATGAAAATTCAACATGACAACTTACAATTTTATTGATTTCCAATTTAAGCTGAAACTATATAAAACATGGTGGGATATTTTATTGTTTTTAAAGGCACTTAGGTAAACTTTTTAGTGTCTTTTTCATAATATCTAAATACTTAAATAAATATCCTACATTTTTGGATCGTTAGCAAGAATAAAAAAAAACAAATATGTACTAAAACTTAATACCTATGTAAATTGACTGGTGTTCGCGCATTTACTTCTTTCTTATTTTATAAAAACGAATTACAACTAAGTGAGTAAGCTGTGATATTAGTGCTTCAGTAATTAAAAGATATTATTCGACATAGTGGGTGCCCCAAATACAATGACAGACGAATCAAAAGTTAGCATAATTATATCACAAAACATAAATTATAAACAGAATAATTTTATCGTAATTTTCTAAGGATTCTGGGACACCCTATACTAACTGTAAACGAACTGTACGCAGTAACCGAATGCATCCCAAGGTGAATATTTCCTTAAGATGGGACCTATATGCAAAAACACACTCATGAACTCAATAGATACAGTTGCCTGCAATAATATGGTTAAACATCATCGTTTTAAAATTATACAATTCCTCTTGTATTGTTCCAGTAATTGAATTTACTTGATGTGCTAGTATAACATAATTAAATATAACAGATGAACAGTTAAAGTCGAAACACATTTATTCATTAGAATCTCAAGCGTCCTTAGAATCGTCATAGGAAGGTGAATCTAGGAACCAGTTTCACGCGACCAAGCCTTGAAGAACAGGTAATAAAGTTATGGCTTGGTTCCTACAGTTTTTTGTATGATCATTTTTAGGGTTCCGTACCCAAAGGGTAAAACGGGACCCTATTACTTTGACGACCGATGTGGCGCGGCGGGCGAATGTCCGCCTGCGATGCAGAGGTTGCGGGTTCGATTCCCGCCCTGGGATAAATGTTTGTACGATCTGCAAATATTTATTCCGGGTGTTCTGGGTATTTTCTATGTATAATAAAAATATCTATGTAAGTAATATAGTATTGTATTAAGTATATCAGTCATCTAGTACCCATAACACAAGCTCTGCTTAGCTTGGGGCTAGATGGATGCTGTGTGGATCGTCCAGCATTATTATTACTAAGACTCCGCTGTCTGTCTGTCTGTCACCAGGCTATATCTCATGAACCGTGATAGTAATAGTAAGAGTTGAAATTTTCACAGATCATGTATTTATGTTGCCGCTATAACAACAAATACTAAATAACAGAATAAAATAAATATTTGACGACCGATGTGGCGCGGCGGGCGTATGTCCGCCTGCAACGCAGGAGGTTGCGGGTTCGATTCCCGCCTTGAAATAAATGTTTGTACGATCTGCAAATATTTATTCCGGGTGTTCTGTGTATTTTCTATGCATAATAAAAAAATATCTATGTATGTAGCGTATTGTATTAAATATATCAGTCATCTAGTACCCATAACACAAGCTCTGCTTAGCTTGGGGCTAGATGATGCTGTGTGGAGTGTCCAGCATTATTATTATTATTATTATTTAAGGGGGCTCTCATACAACAAACGTGATTTTTTTGCCGTTTTTAATATAGATAATGGTACGGAACCCTTCGTGCGCGAGTCCGACTCGCACTTGGCCGGTTTTTATTATAAAATAATATAACCTGAAAGTTCAGTGTGGTATCATGTGCCAGAGGTGATAGGTACGACGATAAAATTATGAAGTGTAGCCATCGTATTTCAGGCGAATGTAGTACCTACCAAAGTACCTACTTACATAAAATGTACTGCTTTATATTTAGTTTTAAGTATTACTATTTCTGTAAGCAAATGCAATAAGTCCTCTACAGAAAATAAGAATAGGTACATAGTTGTATCCTACCGACATTACAATTAAAATACAATAAGTACAAATAAAATGTGATGTGTACAAGTTGTTGAATACTTATTATTTTTTGATAAACCTATTTTAATAAGTATTTTCTTTGGTTTGTAATTGAATTACTTAAATAGCGTTTTATAATATAAAAATATATAATACTTATTTTATGATTGCAAATAACTATATATTTGTAACTTAATCTGCACAAAATCAGTTTACTTAATAATTATTATTTAATATTACTAAAGCACCGGTGGTCTAGTGGTAGTGACCCCCGCTTCCGATCCAAAGGTCGTGGGTTCAAATCTGGTCCTGCGCCAATGGATTTTTCCATTTGAAAAATGTTTCATGTGTTGAATCAGGCAAGGTTGCGACCACACGCACCTATGCCTACCATTTATAAAAACCTAACTAATTATACTTATTTACCAAAGTGTTCAAGTATGGAGCCTAATTCTTTCATGACCCAGACACCACATGAATTGCCTCTGACATAAACATTTTAGATTAAATGATAAGATATCTTCTAGATTATTTGTAAATGCCTATTATATTGTTTTTCAAGCCGATATTAATAACTGTAGGTCTATTTAAAATATTGGTACCTACCTCAAACAGGAATAGATCTCCAGAGCTTAATCATCTTATGCACATTCAAGTTAGTAGGTCCAAACAAAAAAGGACCAATATACTTAGGCCCCAGGTGTATCAGTACCTCCGATTGTCTTGAGGTCATGATAAGACTGATCAGCGAAGTCCTGGCAATGCCTAGTTTCTGCGCTATGACGCCTGTTACGTGGACGTCGTCGATCCAGAAGTAGGGGGCAGCTTGAGCGCCTTCCAGGAGTTTGGTTATTACGTCAGAGGAGTATAAGACAGCCCATCCTGAAAAATAAAAGGCTAATCTTGTATTCCTCTTTCTCTGGATAAGTACATTTTTTTTTATTACAGAAGCATAACCTGGCCAGAATATAAAAATAAATAAAAAGCTTTATGGCTTTACCCTGACTTAGTAAATAGATAACCCCTCAGATCTCTTAGTACTGAGGGTTTACTCAAGATTCATTGAGAATATGTAACGGAATTAAGAATATAATATTAATCTAAGAAAACCTTGAAGCATTTATATTTTTCAAAAATATTATAAGTAGGATTCTCATGAAATTTTGTTGATTGTCAGGAAATTTAATACATTAGTATAAATTAAGTACCAAAATTCAAATTTCAATTTAACACAAAAAATAATCATAGCTTAAAACAAAGGTTTACAATTGTTGCAAAACTACATCTCCACAATCTATCAATAAAAATTATAAGAATCTTTGTCCTGACTGACTGATTGACTGACTGACTGACTCATTATAGACAACGCACAGCTCAAACCATTGCCCGTAGTGACTTGAAATCTTCAGGGTATATTGTGTATGAATGAGGTCATGCGTCTTTTCGCAAGTATGTGGTACTTCCAAACACAATATGTTAGATCAGAGTTGAATAGAGAATGTAAAAAAAGAAAACAAAAACAAACCTGCACAGTACGTAGGGTAGAAGTATAAAGGATACTCAGCAGTGGTCACTTTCCACTTAGACTCATTATTTCTTTGTGCCTCCCCATGTTCCAACACCTGACATGCTATCAACCCCTTAGCGCCCCACGGAGACAACTCCTTTGCTAGAAACCGCCTCATCTCTCGAGAGTTCAGGAAAATGTCATCATCGGTCTTGAGAATGTATTTTGCCATCGGACAGTGGTGCGCTACCCATTTCAACCCCATCACATGCTTGTATGTCATGTTTCGGTATGCATCAGTAAAGCTTCCTTGGACAATATCACCATACTCCTTGCTTTCATGCCTAATGCGGTTTTTATAAGTAGTGTTCTCTGTTTCACCAAGTAGAAATACTGTTTTAGTGGAATCAACAGCCTTACCCCAAGTGTTGCGGATGACCATACGGTTCTCAAAGTTCCTTGGGTTAGAAGATACTATAATAAGCAGGAGCAGGCCAGAAGGATACTCTTTACAAGGCTGAGGGTTAGTTAAAAACGTGAAATTCTGGATATCAATCAGCTTCTCATACACGTCATTTGTTTTGAAGTTTGTTTCATTGTTGTATGGGGTGTTGAGACTGAATTTAGGATCTTTTATACGAACAATTACAGGATTAGTCGTGTAGTAATAGTCGTAACAGAGCATCAAAATACAAGCAGAAATAAGAAATCCGTGCATGTTTGTCATTTCAGATTTGTCTTGTTGGATCTCCGTCATAGCAGATAATATTTTACATCTGTAGGTAAGTATGTATTCACACAAAAAATATGCTTTAGATTAAAGGAAATCACATGTTACTTGACGAATAGGAAAGAAAGAAGGAATTAAAATAAAACCATAGAAATGGAAAACGTAAAATCAGAAAAAAGGAAACATATGTTTTGAAACCATGTTTGATTGCGGTTGTTTGTTGTTAGCGCTACGGATACAGTGGAGAAGAGATAATCAGTTCGTTCTGTTCCGAATTAACAATTGGATAAAAATTTGAATTGCGTTACAAGTTACTAAAATTGTAAGTTGGAATGTTAACATCAATTAGGTTACATGAAAATAAGCGGGAGATCTCATTACATAAATTACAAATCATTTCGAGTCATGGTTTCAGAACGCCTTTTTAGAAACGTCAAATAATTCACCACTACTCTTAAACGAACTCTCAGCACATTGGATAGAGTTTATTTTTATTTGGCTTATCCGAAATTTAAAAGTTGTTTAAGTTTTGCGAGAGAAACAAGCAGGTACCTACCTAACCTACTAGTTTACCTTTACCCCTACAAAATTGAGTATCGTAATTATGAATAGATTTAAACTATATAAAGAGATAAATCCGTTTATTTACTGCTTTTTGCTTTACACAAAGCATAGCTAGGTACCAACCTATGGTTGGTATTGGTAGACGTAACAAAACAAAAATTTCGAAGACACATTAACGTAATACCTAAAATCACAAGAAGGCAGCTTCCTACCTACCTAACAGATCAAAGCAATATATTTTGGGAGACATCTTTCTAATTAATCAGGGCACTCGACCAGTCGACCGAGTGAAAACGTCGGTTTCCGAGAAGGGGCGCCCGCGGCCCCTTGAGCACGGCGCGGTCAAACACTCGCCTAGCGATTATTGCCAGGGTATTGGTAGGCGCTGTTGAAACCAAGAAAAGAAACTGGATGGTGACCTGCCATCTATAAAAAAGTACTCTGTGCCTGCCATGCTGCATACATCAGTACCTACCTACATAGTAACATACAACTGCGTGTTTTTAGGTTAGGCTTTCTTGGGTGGTTTCATCTACGTAGGTCTGTAGGTACTTCGAAATCAAACCTAGGCAAAAACCTTAGACCGTCTAAGGCAAAAACAGAGAGATAGGTAGGCCTAGTGGTTATAAAAAAAATTATACCTAATAAAAATAATGATATACTTATTGCATCATTTTATAGGAAACCACAAAGATTTTTATTTTATCCCAAATGTTTTTGACACGATTCGGGCTACCCTTACCTTGATACGAGCATGCATTAACCTGTGCTGTGGCGCAGTTGGCGCCACAGGCACCCTAATCTCACTCGGTGAAATACTTTTACGGATATTTCTTTTTAGTACTTACGTTTGGTAAAAACCTTTGGGGAAAAACAAAAATCTATCCAATATTTTCTGGAAATCCCGACTATTGTGGGTGGAATCATCAGCTCCGTAACCTTTTCAAAGACATCGAACGTGCTCTAGTGGCTTACGATGCGAGCCAATAATAGACCCGGAGCCGGGGGTAGCCACTAGTCAAACCGCATACCTCTTGACCCGAGTTACACAGGGCATTATTGGTTGCAACTGGCAGAGAACATTGATATACATTATTTTGACGATTTTTTGTAAACGATCTTGCTTGTAAAGGTTACCTACATCCTTACCTACAAAGGGTTGATACTTAGTTAGTACATGTCTACTGCCTACCTACATGGTAGGTGTATCTTTCGTACGAATATTTAAGCATTCTTCATTTGTTATTACCTTTGACTGAGAATCGAACCGGGTGCCCACGGAGATAGCTAGTCCTTTGCCCGTCCAACTGTAGAAGCTTTTTATTTTAGTCTTATTTTTATGCGTACCTACCTACTACCTAACCCACCTATTTACCTACTCGTAGGTAGGTACCTATAGTAGGTATTTCGTGTACTCTTAACGAGTGCTTGGGGTGGCTCTCCAACGCAACGGTCAGGCAGGAGTCAAAGCAAGTGGGTGGAGGAATATGCGGTGTCATGTCTTGCGCATGTCACAAAATTTTAAAACTCCAAGAAATGCGGAAAGTTTGGCGTCATTACGTTTCGCGGTTTCTAACGCAACTGTCAAAATCCGTAATATTCTTGACCGGAAATCAAATTTAAAAATAACTAAGCATAAACATGATAAAGTATAAACGCTAGACTTCAATTTAAATTTAGATTTTTACAAATGGTTTTTAATCGTTTTTTTATGGTTGATTGTTTATAAAGGTTTTATAAAAGTGAAGTGCTTGCTAAGGTAAAGAAACAGCAGCTAAAATGGCAGCTGCGAAATGCTTATGGTTAGCTACCATGCTTCTTCGGCTGTGGCTTGGAGCTTCTGACTTGTGTTATGCTCAGTAAGTTTGCCTAAACTTACAAAGTAGTTATCTAAGTACTTAAATTATGTACCTACCTACATACATAAGGCAACTTTTTGTAAAAGTAAAAATAATTGTATGTATAAAATACCTAAACTTTAGCTTAGGTAAGTTCCTACCTAGGTAATACCGACATAAGCTTAAGTTTAGATAAGTATTTTGAAGTTTATGGCTAAATAGCCTCTAACTACTGGCCCGATTTGAATTAAACTCAGATTAAATATAGTTTATTATACCTATTATATATTATTAATAAATATAGTTTATTATATTATACCTGGATATAGGCTACTTTTTATCCCGAGAAAAATACAGGAACCTAATGGAAAAGACCGAAAAAGACCTGGAGGAAAAATGCCTTACATTTTATCGTAGCAAAAGCGTCTAGATGTAGGCTGAATCTTTGTTACCTACACAACGCGGACGGCTAGTGGTTTTAAATGGATTCAGTATGCGGCAAGGTGCGGATTCGGTTCTTAGCAGACAAACCGATAGACACACATTGGTGTCACGAAAATATTGCTAGAAATTTATTATACCTTGTATAATATTCATTCCATTATACCTACCGTCACATTCACCGCTGCTCACCATGTTTACCCTAACACAGAATAGTAACATACCTACTACGAAATACTACGAGTACTGTTATCATTATACCTACCTAATCAACCGCGCCCCCCTTTCCTGGATCATCATTTTTCATGTGATCGTTTAGTTCCACCATGAAACATGCCAACATGTTTGCTAGATATTCTTCATTTTTTTAATTAAATTTTTCTATAACTTTTATTTTTCTATTTTTTAATATAAATTTATTGATCTATTTATACTACTCGTTTCCGGCTTCGTGTCGACTTCTGGGACATGCTAGACAGGTGGCGAATATTGTCACTCAACCACGGTAGTCGCAAAGCCATGATCGCCATTTGAGTTCAGAACTTGTTTACCAGGGCAACTCTCCTAACGTTCCAAGATCTGCTACCAGAAGACCCTCGGCTGTACGATAAGATGCGGCCGCCTAAGATCAGCGAGAGTCAGCCTACGGTAGTCAACTTCCACGTCACTGTCATGGGACTGGACTCTATTGATGAAAACTCGATGGTAAGCAGTTACATATCTGTGAAGTATTACTACAGTCTATCTTACCTATTTCCTAAAATTATGGACGCGGACGATTTCGCTCAGACCACACTGCACCGCTACAAAGGTAGAAATTCAGGATATTTTTTTAGTGTGTCAGGGAAGTATGCATCAAAACAAAATTATACTAACCTAGTAATAAAATTTAAAACAAAACCTGTGTTCAGTCCGTAGAAGTCCACTGCTGGACATAGACCTCCCCTGTACTTTTAATATCTATAATCATTAACTAAGTACTTACCACTTGTTGCAATTCTGTATAATGTGAGGTCTGATGAGGTCCAAGTGGATAGTTCAGTGAATCACTGTGACCCTACAATACAGGCTCATTAGAGACCTAGTGTGGGGAACAGAGCTACGTCAGGTACCTCAATTAGTTACCTCATTTGGTACCTATTTAAGTAATCTAAAAAATGTACCAATTACTGTTAAGTTTAAATAAAGTTATTATTAATATTATTATAGTTTTCTTTTACAAATAAAGTGTCTTTTTTTCTACTTCTTCAGACATATGCTGCGGATATCTTCTTCGCACAAACGTGGAAGGACTTCCGATTACGTCTGCCGGAGAATATGACTTCAGAATACAGGTACCTACTTAGTATACCCACCTATCTACTTATACTGCACATTTATAAGGCCGGCTCCACACGTTGGCCCCAACGCTCGTACCACACACGTTGGCTAATAAACTAGTTGTGTCCCGTCAGGGCCAATGTGAAGATGTCTACAGAAATCGAAACTGCTCTGAGCGCTTTCATAGTACTGAGTGCACATTTATATCTGTTACTAAGAAAAAATAAAAACAATTATAAATAAATAAATAAAAAATAAATAAAATGATTCTCGCTTTTTTTTAAATCTTCAACCGAGAAATTCATTCTCATATTCTGTTGAATAGTGCGCCATACATCAGCTAATATATTTTTATTTTTATTTTCCTTTCGAGTTGCGTCCCATATTATTGGATGTGCTTGATAAAGTTCAATAAATTCTAGGAAGCCATTCTCGCTCGACGTGCGCACTCGCTGCGTGTTGCAACAGAACTGAGCAAAGCGCCAACGTGTGGACAGATATCGCGAACGTTGGCGCAGATTCCTTTGATAAAACCGACACGAGCCGGCCAACTACCAACGCTCGCCCCAACGTTGGGACCAATGCCATTTTCTAGATCCACACGTTGGACGAGTAGCGTTGGGGCCAATATTGGGGCCAACGTGTGGAGCCGGTGTTACACGGAACAAACATACATTTCCTGAATAATTAAACAAAGCTGTCTCCCAGACTCCTGGACCTGGACTGGTTGAAGCACATGTGGCGTCCAGACTCCTTCTTCAAGAACGCGAAGTCTGTCACCTTCCAGACCATGACTATACCCAACCACTACGTGTGGTTGTATAAGGATAAGACTATTCTGTACATGGTCAAACTGACCCTCAAGCTGTCATGTGCGATGAACTTTCTCATCTACCCTCATGACACGCAGGAGTGCAAGCTGCAAATGGAGAGTTGTAAGTAATAATAAATAAATAATAGTATAATCTATAATAATTGTAAGAATCTTTGTCCTGACTGATTGACTGACATAAACGTTGAGACTCGAAATTTTCAGGGTATATTGGTTTTGGTGTGTAGAGATGTTACATCTCAGATGTAGGTACCTACTAAGAAAGGAGTTTCTGAATTTCTTTCTGACGACGTTTTACCCCATGGGGCTCAGAATAACAACTCAGTATGGGCCTGAGACAGCCTCAGAGGATAGTTCTTTTTCTATGGTATGTGCTGTTAGGATGAGGCCATTGATAAACAAAAAATATATTCTAAAACTTTTTGGAACGTAGTGAATCTTCATGCGACTATACCTACCATGGACAACCCTCTTGGCACTGCTATCACCGCCGCGCCCGCTGCGGCCGTCAGTTCCACTCACAGAGTACTTTTTTATAGACTGTTCCACTAAATGCGACTAAAACATGTCCTTTCACAAAACAGAGCCTCAAGTTGTTGGTTTTTGTGATTTCTGTTTTGTGTTATGAGAGTGAATTTAGTATGGATAAGGCGTTTTGAGAACAGTCGTGACTCCATACAAGATCACTTCCGAAACGGCCTCGCAAAACACAAAAACTCTTGCTCAAGCAAGAAACTCACGGCTTGGTTTATGTAGCAAGCAAAGCCTACCACAGTATTCAGAACCAAACATATTTGACACAATACGAACCTGCCTTACCAAAAGACAGCCAAGTCCACTCCAGCGCCCTCTAACAGCTCAACAGCTCGTTACTTTCATTGTGCGGAGGGCACTCAAGTTGCGCCGACACGACCGACCGCTCTAATGTCGTGTCGTTCTGCCTTTGCTTGATGTTATGATTTATTTATTTTTGGAAAACTTACAGCGCTAACATACATCACAACACATTTTTATCGGGTTGTGATATTTGTGTTGAAACCTTACCATATTTTTAGGGTTCCGTACCTGAAGGGTAAAACGGGACCCTATCACTAACACTTCGCTGTCTGTCTCTCTGCCCGTCTGTCACCAGGCTGATCTCATAAACCGTGATAGTTAGAGAGTTGAAATTTTCACAGATGATGTGCTACTGTTGCCGTTAAAACAACAAATACTAAAAACAGAATAAAATAAATATTTAAGGGGGCTCTCATACAACAAACGTGATTTTTGCCGTTTTTATTATACATAGAATGTACGGACTCCTTCGTGCGCGAGTCTGACTTGCACTTGGCCGGTTTTTCAAATACCCCTGAGGATACGTTAAGCATGGGAAGAAAAAATCATAAATCCGGATAAGTACGAGCGATACTCGTACCCCTAAGTTACCTCCTCCGTATCTTTTTAAGGGTTCAAAAAGTTTTCCTATATTTTGTAATTTTCCTTTATTTGTATCAAATAGGCTCCACATCTCAGAATTGAAAGATCTAGGATCTTTAGAGGCTTCGTAACTTTAACAAAGAAGTGCATCCCTTTATGAAATACGACTGACATATAGACCAATTTATCCAAGTTCTTTTGTCACTCGAGGAATCTATCTACATCTATACCAATTATAAGAATCTTTGTCCTGACTGACTGACTAACATAATAGATACAGCACAGCCTAAACCACAGACACTTGACATTTTCAGGGTATATTCATCTTGATGCGTAGAGGTGTGTCAAAAAAATAATTCCTGAAATTCACGTAAACAGGTACAGCAAGGGTTGAATTTTGAAATTTTCAGGGTATATTCGTCTGTAACAAAAAATATTATTACCAAAATTCAACACGTAAATAGATACAGCAGGATGAAGTTTGTAAATAACTTCACGCAAACGAAGTCCCGCGTTTTACTTGTTTATTAATAAGGTTTGTAAAATAATTTAATGAGTCAAGCCTGCATCCCTACACGGTAATCATCCACTCATGTGAAGGACCGTTTGAGAAAATCTATTTTTAGTCAAGTTCCGATCAGCGATGGAATCGCGCTGACTGGTCGAAGAGCTACTTGGCCTACATTTTACCTACCCCTTGAGCGACTGTATCGCCCCACAAACCCCGGCGGCTATTGGGGTGCGTTTGTACTCTGAGGTTTTTTGAGTACCTGTATAGGTACTTGTGCTTTGTATAGATTCTGTAAGAACTTAAGATCATATTTTTATGGGGTCATCTTTTGTACAGTTTGAAATTTATAAAAATCATAAAATTACTTCACTTCGTGTTGTAGGCAAGTAGCTTAGTGTAGGCAAGCTAAAGTGTATTAGTTTAGCCCCGAGAGACAGAAGTATTTATTTTTATGTTTTTACCTACTATGATGTAACTGGCAGCTTTTCAAATATGATAAATTAAATTTATTTTTAAAAATAGAGCTGATAGCGATCTACACTGCTTGCTGTACTAGCATTTCTTTTCTTGGTGAACATTGCGTTGTTGGTAGTAGGAGGTTGGTAGCTTGGTAGGTATACGTCAGTGCTTGTGTTCAGCAAGAAAAAATAACTTAGTCTGATGATGACGATGATGATTATATTCACGATTTTTTTTATACCAATTGGAGATGGAATAAGTAGGAGTGTTGAAAAACACGATGTAAACAAGTTTTCGATATGAATTGGTTTTCGACGCTTGACGTGTCTCTCTATGTGTGTATCTGTAGCATCGTAGCTCCCGAACGGATGAACCGATTTTGATTTTGTTTTTTGTTTGATAGGTGAATTTGTCGTAGTATCCTTAGGTGTGGGGGTTTTTTAAATTATTATTTTAATCCTTTTAACTACGATGACGACGACGCTTTGAAGTCGTGATGGTTTGCATTCTAAAAATCTAGACTGACTGACTAGATTCCTTCTTAGGTGTTAAGTACTCCTAATACACGTAGGTACTAGTAAATACATTACAGTAATGAAACTGCCATTATGCGGTTACACGAAAGCATTGCTCTTAGCGTAATGAACACGCTATGCTAAAAGCATAAAGGATACAGAGATCTGAAAGGCTAACATTTGTGATAAAACTTTACTCTTTATCTCGTACAAAATAGTGTCAAAAACAAAGTCAAAAATCATTTATTCAGTAATATCCGCAGGGATCATCTTGAAACGTCTTAAATCTAGGTGAATCTAAGCGCCAGTTCCTCGCGACCAAGCCTAGAAGAAGTGATATATCTTCTTCATCTTCTTCTCTATTCGTAATTCGGCAGACATTTATGCCAAGGTCAAGCAAAATTCGCTTAAAATTCGACAGCCTAGCTAGAGTTAATAATAATAATGCTGGACAATCCACACATCATCTAGCCCCAAGCTAATCAGAGCTTGTGTTACTAGATGACTGATATACCTGATACAATAGATTACATACATAGATATTTTTTATTATGCAAAGAAAAAACCCAGAAGACTCGGAACAAATATTTGCAGATCGTACAAACATTTCCCGAGGCGGGAATCGAACTCGCAACCTCCTGCGTCGCAGGCAGACATTCGCCCGCCGCGCCACATCGGTCGTCAAGCTACGTCGGAGTTAGTACTGTTCCTTTGGTCTAGCAACCAGCATAGGAATAGTCTATGTTTATAAGAAATTATAAGAAAAATATTAAAATAATATGCATAGTAGGTAGGTATTATGTATAGTTAAAAGTTCAAAATTGTAAACGTGCTATGTGCAACTCCTACAGCACCTTAATTAAAACCTGCAAGCGTAATTATAATTACGCTAGCGTTTACGTAGGTATATGTGAAAGATGATATGAGTAAGAAAGGAGTGAACACTGAGATGACGTCTGATAGAAGAGAGTGGAAGGAAAAAACCTGTTGTGCCGACCCCACTTAGTGTGGGATTAAGGGCAGGAAGATGATGATGTAAAAGCACGCACTAATCAACTAGCTATGTAGTATCTCTTGTAAATACTTTGTATTGTTATTCCAGTGTCTCATACAACGGATGACCTGATCTTCCAGTGGGACCCTGACGTACCCCTGGTGGTGGACGAGAACATAGAACTACCCCAACTTGAGCTGGTGCAGAACACCACGGCTGACTGCACCCAAGTTTACTCAACTGGTAATCATTCTCCTTTTTCTTTTAATTTAAGAGCTCAGCAGGTCTACTCTTAGAAACGATAAAAGTATTGTCGTTTTGTAATATACCTACCTACTGCGGAGCAACTCGGTAGCCGTCAAAAGTCAAGCTGTCGTTGCCTGACATGCCGCGTAATAACACAAAACGACAATACGAAACTTCGTTTATCGTTTCTAAGGGTAGACCTGCAGTTCTTGTCGAGATTTTGATGCAGTTTTCTCCATTTTGCGCTTTCTTTTTTCTCTTTTTCATTTTGGCATGACAGCAACCTTACTTATATACTTTTTCTTTTGTAAATACATGCTTAGAATACATATAACACCCAAACCCAGAACAAACATCTATGTTCATTACACAAATGTTTGTTCTCGGTGGGGATCGAACCCACCAGCAACAGCGCAGAAGGTAAGGCTACTACGAACTGAGCTGTGTCTGCTTTCGTCGTAATAATGTTCATGTCGTAGAAGATGGCCTTTCCCTCTTCAGTGTTGCATGTTCCTTTTTCTCCATTACTTGTTCTAAATCCTCTGGTAATCATTATAGATCCCTAAACAATATTTAGAGCCTAAGCACACGAAATCATTTTTTAGGCGCGCAGACGACGCTCCCAGATAGGGGAGAGATCTAATTTCAGCAGTGGACTTATTAAGGCTGGCGATAATGACGACACTCTTTGAAAAAATCACTAATTAGCAAGATAAGACTATTTGCGAAGGTAATGAAATGATTCCACTGCTAATCCTCTTGGCCACTAATCCTCTGTGGCCCAGTTATTGTACGATAACTCTAAAAATTACTTATTTGCTTGTGTATAACAAGAACTCACGTCTATTGACCTAGTTTGAAAACATACATGGCTAATAGCCAGGTGATTGTAGGTAGAACCACCACCGCGATGATATGTATGAAATTATTTTGAGGAAGACAAATACTGTTTCTTAAAGTTGAAGTGTTCAGGTTTTTATGACTGAGCGAAAGAAGCTTATTTTCGAGATAAACCAAAAAATGCTTTTATCCGCGTATCTGTTCTCGCCGAAAATTGGCACACAAGTTTTTATTTAATTGTTTTGATTGATCGTTATTTTTGATTGGGGGGAAATGGAAGGAAGTTTGCTGTGTATATTTATTTATTACTTTTCAGGAAACTTCACGTGCCTAGAGGTTATCTTCAAGCTGAAACGGCGACTGGGATACCACCTCTTCAACACCTACATACCAACATGTCTTATAGTCATTATGTCGGTAAGAACGCATAAATTTCATTTATTCTTTCTACCATAGAACTGGTAGACGCACGGCTCAATTTATCATCCATACTTCGTTGGTATTCCACCCATTCGCACAAACGTAAAGTAGAATCTAAAACCGTCATTATACGAACCGCTAAGGAGTGGAACTCTATTTTGCCTGACAACTACACTCTAGGTCCTATGAGGCAAGAGAGATAGGTGTATTTTAGACTTCTGTTACATCGTCCGCTAGATCGTCACTTACCACCAGGTACCTAAACTTGTGTTGTATTTAAAACAATAAAAAACGGTGCGTTTTTATAAATATGATCAAACAAAATATATGCTTCTATTTTTTAGGGTAAAACGGGATCCCCACGGGTTTTTTAGGATAAAACGGGATCCTATTACTAAGGCTCTGCTGTCTGTCCATCTGTCACCAGGTTGTATCTCATGAACCGTGATAGTAAGAGAGTTAAAATTTTCACAGATGATGTATTTCTGTTGCCGTTATATCAACAAATACTAAAAAACTGAATAAAATAAATATTTAAGGGGGCTCTCATACAAACGTCGTTATTTTTTTGCCGTTTTTACTACAGATAATGGTACGAAACCTTTTGTGCGTGAGTCCGACTCGCACTTGGCCGGTTTTTCAATGATAATAGAGAAAGTAATGGATATGGAACTATCAAATAGTCGGCATGATGTGCTGAAAGTGTTTACCTCTGCCCTGCCTAGAGCATGCTGAAACGAGATTTTGCATATTTTTACACAATGAAACATAAATTACTTACATGTTTTCTTGTTTGTTTTGTACTAAAAACAACGGTATTATAGGAACATAGCTTCTATTGTCTAGTTACAGAATAACAAGACAATGTGAAAAATACAAGTATGAATACTTGTATTTTTCATAGTTTTTGGTATTACTTTAGCAATGAGCGTTCTTCCTAAACCGGTACCACCCTCAAACAGGAGCACAACAATTTCAACAATGCAAGCAGCTTGGCTGTAAAAATTGGTACGGTGGTATGAATTAGAGATGTCACGAATATTCGGCAACTATTCGGTATTCGGCCTATTCGGCCACTTTTTTGCTATTCGGTATTCGGCCGAATAATACGTACTATTCGGCCGAATACCGAATACCAAATCATTTAAAAAAGACACGTTATATTTAGAGATGTCACGAATATTCGGCAACTATTCGGTATTCGGCCTATTCGGCCACTTTTTTTGCTATTCGGTATTCGGCCGAATAATACGTACTATTCGGCCGAATACCGAATACCAAATTATGTAAAAAGACACGTTATATTACTCAAAATTATGTATTTATTTCCAAATTACAACACTTTAGTCATTAAAATTGATCAGTGGTAAGTTGTGATGGATAAAAACAAGCTTTTCAGAATTTTTTGGTAGTAAACGATTACGCTTTTCATCGTTAATGTTACCAGCCTCAGAAAATAATCCACCTAATGCGCTCCCGACAAGTATGTATTTCGTGCCGAATATTCGGCGGCCGAATATTCGGCGCTTCGGCCGACAGCGTTGCCGAATATTCGGTATTCGGTATTCGGCCAATTCACTATTCGTGGCATCTCTAGTTATATTACTCAAAATTATGTATTTATTTCCAAATTACAACATCTTATTAATTAAAATTGATCCGTGATAAGTTGTGATGGATGCAAAACAAGCTTTTCAGCATTTTTTGGTAGCAAGCGATTACGCTTTTCATCGTAAATGTTACCAACCTCAGAAAATAACCTCTCACTATACACGCTATTTCCAGGAGAAGAAAGATAAACTTTAGCAAATTTCGAAAGGTTTGGGTATTGTTTTTCTTTTGCTAACCACCACTTGTAAGGATCGGCCTTCTGATCTAGGCGAACTGTTTTCAAAACTACTAGAATCACATATTTTCAGAGCTTCTAGAAGAATTTTTTATCTTGCGCATTCTGCTTGAACCAATCCTAGGAAACTCGTTTTGAAACGAGGATCCAGAAAATTCGCAACTAGATATTTGTTTTTTTCATCGAAGCTGAATCGCCTTTCAAGCTCAGCTTGCAGTGAAGATCTCATTGTTACTAAATTTGAGGAAAACAGGTTGCGACTTGTCCAACCAACGCTAACGCGCTCCCGACAAGTATGTATATCGTGCCGAATATTCGGCGGCCGAATATTCGGCGCTTCGGCCGACAGCGTTGCCGAATATTCGGTATTCGGCCAATTCACTATTCGTGGCATCTCTAGTATGAATGAATGAATGAACAGTAGGTAACAGTAGGCCTTTCTTTTTGTTAGACAGCCTCGCCTGTTTTATCTGTTTGATCCATCAATTTATCTAATGTTGATTGATTGTTTATAACGTCAATCATCGATACATTACCTACAACCAAAGTATTTTGTGCCTACAACCGACATTGTCTCCGTGTTTAGTTCGCTGAGCTGCTTTACCCAACTAATTCACAATTAAACAAATGAATCGCGTTATCAAAATAATCCCTAATAACCGGATTGTGATTATCGTGTGTAAATTAGCCTGATAACTCTTAGAACAACAATGATAGTACTAGGTAGGTACAGAGAAACCTTGTAGCAGCATTAATAGGGGGTAAAAGGCTCGTCCAAAGAAGTACTACCACCATGCCTATTTCTGCTGCCAAGCAGCTCGCTGTGTTCCAGAAAATATCAAGTACTAGCGGCCGCTCGCAGCTTCGCCCGTGTAGCAGTTTTTTCCCGTTCCTGTTATTTTTTCGGGATAAAAAGTAGCCTATATGTTAATCCAGGTTACAATCTACATCTGTTCCAAATTTCATCCAAATCGGTCCACTGGTTAGTGCGTGAAAGAGTAACAAACATCCATCCATCCATCCATACTTACAAACTTTTTTCGCGTTTATTAGCACGAATCCCCAGGCACGGTAGATATCTCTCCAGATCTCTTAGTAAAAACTACTCACTTGTGAGCTTTAAGGATATCTAAGGGGGGTAGTCAAAGGAATGAGAAGGAATCAGATATTACATTTGGTACAAACCCACATTTTGCAGTAGTTGGTATTCCATGCGTGACAGGTTCCAAGCCCATCGCCCTTAGACGAGTAAACCACGGGACCGTTACTAAGCCGTTCTTGCCTTTACCCCTCTTGCCACGTATGGTGCTTATAAACCACGGTAAACGAACTTACCCAGTCAGTGTAGCCCGGTAACGCTGTCGGAAATCGCTAGGCGATTATACCAGCATTTTAGTCCGTTCGAAAAAAAAAAAAAAAAATTACCCAGTTAGTGTAACCACGGTTCCTGAAGACAACACAAGGCGAAAAAAATGACGAAATGCACCGTTTACTCGTCTAAGCCATCGCCGCTGCTAGAATATTAACTAGTTTCCACGTTTTCCTTTACCGTTTGAGAACACTGGCATATAGCACATAATTTTTTCCACCTTATTTAAATACTACCTAAACTTGATATTTTTACTGTGGGAATAAATTTATCCCGAATTTTTACAGTGGGTCTCATTCTGGATCAAGCCTGATGCGGCCCCTGCGCGTGTAACGCTCGGCGTGACGTCACTGCTGACGCTGTCAACGCAGCACGCGAAGTCGCAGGCGCAGCTTCCTCCGGTGTCCTATCTAAAAGCAGTCGATGCTTTTATGTCTGTTTGTACTGTGTAAGTGAGCACTGCCCATTTGTTGATAAGTGGTTACGGTAGCTTTGGTACTAGATGTACCACCAGCGTGGTTGATCGAAGTCATGTGATCGGTGACGTGACGCTTCACACAGTTTCCCCTAGGCCCAAGCATGTAATACTTCTGCTTAGAGGCACACCAGCTTGCAGGCTTACCAGCCCCCTGATCGCGTATCTTCTGTTGATATCAAGCTTCTGTTGCAAGTGTCAAATATGACAGATTTGAATAATTGATAAGTGTCTTAGATTCACGTAGAATAGGAAATATGTTCCAAGTGCAAAGCTTACCCTATTTCATAATTTTGTTCTTAGATTCGTGTTCATGGCCCTCATGGAATACTGTCTTGTGAACATTGTACTTGGTGATGGCCGAAAACAAAAGGTAATTAAAAACTCTAAACTAAGGTCGTACCATGTGTTTTGAGGTTTGAGACTAATTAATTTTTTTTCGTCTTTTTCAGAACCCTGAAGAAACAGCCCGGGATAAGATTCGCGCTTTGAACATCGACCGCTTCTCCCGGGTCTTCTTCCCTCTTCTCTTCTCAGTCCTCAACGCCACCTACTGGATTCAGTTCGCGCAGTACATCTGACTGAACTATGCTATCATAATCATCACTAACTTACTAAAGCTATGGCATACATTGCGTAGTCTCCCACCACCAACTGATATTTAGGTGACCAAAAATTTACTGATGACGCAATTTCCTTTTTGCTATAACTATAATTTCTTCACGTATTTTTTGTGGTGACGCCTCTCGGCTGGCTCTCAATTTTTTTTCATATTTCAAGATGGTGATTAAGATTAGTTTCATTTCTTTAAATGAAGGATTTCTTTCGTGTCTAGGGATTTAAATCGTGAGGCTGTTTCTGTAATTTAAACTTGCCTCTTTGTTCGAGACCGTTTTGAACTATTTCGTGAGTATACCATACAAAGACAGAGTCACGTATAATTTCAAGTCTTCAAGAGAAGAGTGAATCTTCTAGGTAAACGTACCTACTACACCGACGACCGCATCATCACACTTAATAGGTATGATTGCGGTCAAACTTTACCCATAAAGTGTAAAAAAAAAGTCACGGTAGCTCTCAGCACCAGGTATTATTACTTATCATAAGTACCTGACCTATACACCTAAGTAATAGGTACCTATGTGTGGTCACTATGGATGTAATCAGTTCCGGATTTTTTTCTAAAAGTAGATAGAAATGAGTCATAGTATAATATTGTAATAAGTTAAAGTTGAGAATAAAATATAATAATTTGTTTCACTGATGTTTTAATGGCTCTAAAGTGTGCGTAAGTACTTATATAAAAAAAACTTCGCCCTGGTAGGTACTTCAAAGTACCAGACACAGAGTTAAAAAAAATAAGGAAATCGGTTGTTATGATTCTCATCGTACCTACAAAAAGTTCACCGTCTAAAAACACTGAGGTAATAGATACTGCCCTCTGTAGAAGAAAATGCACAAGTGCTGAAACCTAAGTTTCGAGATGAATGGAAAAAAGTTTGCACCCTAGAAGAGTTAGTATTTTTTATCACATGCATTAACTAATTACATACACCAATTATAATTTACAAATAAAATAACTAAGTAGGTACTAAGTACTTAGTTATTTTATTTGTAAATTATTTTGGAGTTATTGTTTCAGTTAATTTAGATATTTAGAAAAAACTATTGTTGTCTCCTAAATAAAACAAGACACACAGTTGTGCTTTTTGGAGTTCCGTACCCAAAGGGTAAAACGGGACCCTATTACTAAGACTCCGCTGTCCCGTCTGATCACCAGGCTGTACCTATCTCATGAACCGTGATATAGTTAAAGAGTTAAAATTTTCATAGATGATGTAGGTATTTCTGTCGCCGCTATAACAACAAATACTTACTAAAAAGAGAATAAAATAAATATTTAAGGGGGCTCTCATACAAAAAACGTGTTTTTTGCCGTTTTTACTATAGATGGTAGGGAACCCTTCGTCCGAGCATCCGACTCGCACTTGGCTGTTTTTTTTATCAGATGTGTCGTAGAGTACCTACCTACCTACTATCTGCAAAAACATGTGATACGGAAATCCCTAATGCTAGGAATTGATATTCGTAGGTATTGCTGCACCCTGCAGGCTGCATCGAGTAGGTACCTACCTACATTCCTATTGTTTAGGTTCCCTAGAATTTATTCTAACTAGGTACCTACTTAGGTACTGGTAGATAGTACTAATTGGTATATATTTACGTGACCTCTTGCAAAAACCTCTGAATGAACAAAAACTCTGATTATTCGTTTTAGGGTGGCTGCTGCTGCTGTTCTGTCACCCTGTCAATATTTTTTTATTGACAAAGCGATTGGAAGTGACAGACACAGACAAACGGCGACAAATGAAATGAAATGTCAGTCGGTCACTGGATGACGTTCTGTGTGAACGTGTGTTGATTTCCGGCGGCGCGCTATCAATTTGCATGAAATCGCGGTTATTCAATTACAAAATTATCTTATACTCGTGAGGTTACACGAAGCGGGGCTATGTCTGATCGAGACCGGACACTGAATCTTAGCCACTTGTTTGTATGGTGACAAAAAACAGAGTCCGAGTGCGTGCGGTCCGCCCGCAGATTTGTTTTGATAAAATCTTTGTGTAAAACTGTAAACTACAGAACTTACGTGAATAATGAAAGAAATAACAGGAAAGGAGGAGACTTCTGATGATGAGTCGGGGCTGGGGTACCAGAATACGTTGGTAAGTCTTGTGCACTTCTAGTTTCTAAAAGAAATTTTCGTTTGCGAAACTTACTTTCCCAGTTTGGCAGGATCGTGTAGCTTGTGCACATTTTTATCACCTACCTACGCAGTCTCTGATTTACTTCGGCCGAAACCGGTTTTTAGCTTAACAGATTTGAGGATTTGTTTTGATAAAACAAGGAGAACGAGAACCCTCGAGTCACTTTAGTTTTTATTTGGCGATAATGTCATTACACTTTGCGGAAACGTTTTCCCTCATGCCGTTCTTTTTTAGTTTATTGAAGGAAAACAAGCTATCTCTCTCTTCATATCTTTTTAATTGTAAACCTGTCTTGTGTAAGTACTACCTTAGGACATACTTGCCTACCTACTCAAAATATTATTAACTTTGCTGATTATACCCTAAGTATATATTACTTACCTAAATATAAATTTTCTGATGTACTTACTCATTAACCTCCATCAAGACAAGCTTATTTACTGTGCTGTGGCATTCCAAACCTTACAGCAAAGAAGCAAGATGATAAGACTGTGATATTTACTTATTATGATCATGTAAATAAGAGTCCGATCATGATATTAGTACATGCCTAGTGCCCACAAATATGCCATTGATAAAAGAAAATTCAAAATGAAATTGTATGTTCTATTGAATTTTATAGGCTTCCCTCTGTTAGTTTCGGGACCTAGTTGAGAGGGGAATTGAACATACTGTTTTCACTTATGTGTGGTTCTGGATCACTCACAAAGGGTCTGTTCATTGTCTTATCAAATTAAGATCTTTTGAATATCAATATTTTATGTTAATGTAGTAATTATCTATTAGGGTTAACTAAATCAGAAGAACAAAGCATGAGCACAGCGGAGTACAACTTAAAGAAACTCTATTTTGGTAACTACTAACTAGGGAGACGTTTCTCATTTAGGCAACCTTCCCTAGGTTCCTATTATACTTTATACCTTATGCAGTAGTTGTAAGTACCTACCCAGCTATTATCAACAAATGGATCAGTTATGTACCATACCATGTAAAGTGGATAATCAAACATAATGTGATTTGAGTACCATCTATCTGTGTAGAGATTATCATTTGTACTGAACATTTACCTGCTTCCTAAGTAGATAGAGATACTGCATAAGAACCCAGTAATATAATAAATAGGTTTTCGAACCTACTCTCAGCATCAGTACTCATTTGGGTTAGGTGGCATTGAGGCAATAATCATGACGGGTGGCAGATAAGGGAATGGAGAAATTTCTGGTCCGAGATTTTCAATTTTACTGCAAATAAGCTCATTTTCAATAAAATAATAAACTAACGCTTTGTTGATTTTGAATCCCCTTACTAACTAGGCTGTGGTAGTCCCGGCTTAGAATAGGAACCCTCCTCGCCCTTACGACATCACCTTCCATGGATGCCGTAAAAGACCTAAAGGAAAGATAACACTGACGAGTGAGCGGTCACCATCCGCCAGCCGAGCTTGGTGACTATTGCAAACCCTCCTAGGTATAGGGGCCTATATCGAACATACTTGGTAGGTACTACATTAAATTATCATCATCTTCGGCCCTAATAAATGCACTACTGGAGATAAACCTTCACACAATCCCAAACAGAACGTGTTTGAACTCTTTCCATTGGACGACTTCGCGCATTCTTTAAAATATCGTCTACCATCGAAAACCTTAAATCCCTAACGGTTATCGTGCGATTATCGATTCCACGAGCTATATGGCCAACCTATTGCAACTTCAACTTGCTGATTCTGAGGGTTATGTCGATGATCTTAGTTATTCTATGGATTTCCTCTTTTCTGATCTTAGCGTAGTGAAACTCCAAACATAGCTCGCTGTGCGACATCCATTTCAAAATTGTTTTTCGTAGCAGCAGCAATCGAAATGTCTACTTTGGGACTATTTTTACTGTGTAGGTTGTTAACCTATCTTATCATTAATTAACTTCAAACGTACCTACCTGCTAAAAATATCGACGAAGCGCGACGATGCGAAAACTGCGAGCAGTCGGTGAATAGAGAAATATCGAAATAATTCTCCATGGAAATAGGTATTACGGAAAAAGACCTATGCTTCAAGGTATGAAAGTATAGTCAAGGTGTGAAAGAGATCTGAGAAATGTAGCTGGTAAACACTAAGAAAAGCCGAGAGCTGATAAATGGGCCCAGTGGCGTGTCCTGAGTAGACACCTTCGTCCAGCAGTAGAAATGTTATTGGTGATGGTGCTCTTGTGCTTTGGAAAGCTATTATGTCAGTCTTGGCTACAACTGCGTCCCTGGCAGAGCAACGCCAATCATGGTGTGTGACCGCAAAACTAAACCACGAAACTTATTGCTTATATTAATAAAATCGCATCACTATTATTCCCAGGTTCGTTAGACATCTGTGTAGATCACTTAGTTCTTTTCAGATATCTACAGGTTTATGGTCTAAATATGTTTTGCTGTTGAAACAAGCAAATGAGTAATTAAGTGGATACTATTACCTATAAGGTTGCATTTCATCGCAGGTCACGACCGTTTGAAACGTTCCTTACGATGCGTGCTTTGCGTCCATCAACCTAAGACATACAGGTGGTAAACCTCATGTGCTTCGAACCGGAACACAGCAAGCTGCTTCGCGGCAGAATTAGACATGGTGGTAACACCCGGACGAGCCCTTTATTGAGAGTTCGTAGCTATAGTTAAAAAACTGTGACAGGTTGAGACCACTGTCTGGAATACTGATCACACAGAACATTTTCCTTTACCTCTTATCTATCGTGTAAAGAAACTGTGATGTAATATATCAGCCATCTTATCAGCTGATTATCATTCGATAACATTTGTTTTTCAAGTGCAATGTCAAAATGTATAGGTACTCTAATATTTTTGTACACCAAAAAATAAACAAGAAAATGTATAAATGTGATCACTTATTATAAGGTATCAATTCAATGATATAGGGATATTCGACCAACAAAAATACTACAAAGTTGTCGCGACCCAACGCTATAATAAATCATCATCTTCCTGCCTTCATCCCACACTAATGGGGGTGGGCATAACAGGTTTTCTTCTTCCACTCTCTTCTATCAGTCGACATCTCTGTGTCTTAGAAGTCCCCCTAGAAGTCGATGGATGAAAGGGCTCAAATTGTTCTTTCTGGTAACATATGGCCTATGTCCAACATTGAACTTCTACTTGCTGTTGATGATGATAATGATTAAATTTAATCTCGATCGATTTAGTGCTTTTAGCCGTAAAAATGTAACGAAAACAGACGGGCGTATTTATAAATTCGTGTATGGATTGTAATAAATAGAATAAGAAGGATAAAACGATATTTCTTACAAAATGTAGTAAACCAGAGCTTGCCTGATAATACTGACAGCAGAATGAAAGTGGGTGTTTACGTCATCACTGAAAACCAGAAGTACACAAAGATACTAAGCACATGACTGGTTATCGTACAAGGAATTTAGACGATAACTTATAGATAATGAGAGATTATCCGACCGCTATCAATGCCATACTTTTTAAATTTTCCATTACTGGCCTCACATCTCAGTTGGTAGTAATATAAATATTCACACAACGCCTTCTAGCTCCAAACTAAGCAAAGGTTGTACTGTGGGAACCAGATAGCTAATTAAATACATTTTTTTGCAAATACGTACCTACTTAGAATACATACAACATAGAAGACACAGACACCACTTAATATCAGGTGCATGGGCCATATGCTTGTTACTTCAGCAGGTAAATAAAAAAATGCATGTTGTATGTTCGTTCGCCGGCTTGGTATCGTATAGCAAACGTAATAGTGAAATTCCAACTACTGCAAAATGCGGTTACCAAATGTGTATACCAATTTGGGCGTACCTCTGACTAGATTCTTGGTGCTAAGAGATCTGAAAAGATATCCACCGTGCCTGGGAATTTGAGAAGCAAATTTTTTTTTTTCATTATATTCGTGAAATGTAGAGATAACTGGGTCAAATGCATTGCCTGCTGATTTTACAAATAAACACATTATAACTCATATGTTTATCAAATACATTTGTTTACTTAGTAAGTAGGAAATGGCAATCTAGGTTGGTATTACATAAATCATAACCTAGTTAGTTCCAGTTGCTCTGTTAAGGGTGAGCTGCACCTCACGTGTGCTTCAGCACTGAGGAAAAGTTATTTTTCTTAATTCTTTATTGCACACAAACAATCTATACCAATTATAAGAATATTTGTCCTGACTGACTGACTAACATGTAGATAACCACGCAGCCTAAACCACTGGTCGTAGAGACTTGAAATTTTCAGGGTATATTTATTATTTAAAATAACATCACGCGGACAGAACGCGTTCTGCTAGTACATAATGTATATAGAATACTAGCGGCGCGTCCCGGCTTTGCATGGGTTTTACTAAGAATTCCTAATTTTTTTTAAATAAATAAATAAATAATGCCGGACGATCCACACAGCATCATCTAGCCCCAAGCTAAGCAAATATAATAAATAAAAATATAATATATAGCCAATGTCACCCGGGGATAGTGTAGCTTCCCAACGGGGAAAGAATTTTTCAAATCAGTCCACTAGTTTCGGAGCCTATTCAATGCAAACAAATAAACAAACAATCAAATCTTTTCTCTTTATTATTATAGATATAGATATAGACAAGTACGAAGACACGCTTACCCTAGCAAAAGTTTTCTTCCAGCAAACCTTTGAGGCTAGAGTGAGGTTTTTTAATTGGAATTTTTTTGTTGGAAACCTGTCGCCGCGGCTATAATTCTAACTGGTTATCTAACGATGTTTTTCTTTACTGTTTTCTCAAACACTAGAACCATAAAAACTAATCTACCAATGCATTGTCGCCTATAAGCCTTTTCGCAAAGGCCTTCCGGTGCGCATCAGAATTTTTATCATTTTCGGATCGTATCGGCCGCATACGGTTATGACGTCAAACAATCTATCCACGTGAATATTACGAGCTGACAGTAACTAGTTAGCATAGATTTTATCCAGTAATCACTGGCCACCATAATCTAAGTAGGTCTAATCAAACTATCATAATAATAATTGGCATGCTCGGTTTTGCTATTCAGCGGCTCGTACTAAACGATTGTGTCCAATTATGTTGATACAGTAATAAAATAGGATAGAAACCATTTATTTATAACAATTACTAGCGGCCGCTCGCAGCTTCGCTCGCGTGGCAGTTTTTTCCCGTTTCCGTTATTTTTTCGGGATAAAAAGTAGCCTATATGTAAATCCAGGTTACAATCTATATTTATTCCAAATTTCATCCAAATCCGTCCACTGGTTAGAGCGTGAAAGAGTAACAAACATCCATCCATCCATCCATTCATACTTGCAAACTTTCGCGTTTATAATATTAGTAGGATAATAATTTACCGTAGTAGTCTTGGTATGGAACAGGACCTCTCCGTTATTCATGAATCACTTATAGATATACATACTTGTGTATAAGAGGCGACAGAAGGAACGCACGCGCAATGTGTAGCAAGCAGCAGCATTTTCTGAGTATCAAACACCAGTAGAGTGGTCAACAATCCCGACTGTCAAGCGTACAAGCAAACTCACTTAAATTATCACCTCAAATATGGGAAAGCTTGTCCAATTGTGCACTCATTCTGGCTGATGATGAGATGTCCTGACTGACAACAGACAAGCTGCTTGTAGACTGTAGAGGCTTGAAATTTTCTTGTCTAAAAGTAGAAGGTTATGGCTACAGCAAGACGCTAAAATTTGTATGAAAATAGCTACACGCGAATAAAGTAGCGATTTCTAAACTAGTTTTCTAATTTAATATTGTAAAGAGAAAATATTTGTAAGGTATATATATTACTACTAAGCTGCAAAATTGTAATAAATAAACTCAAAAAATACACCACTGATTTTTAAAAATCATTTACCTTATTATCAGTGTGCGACATGCTTGATGTTTTTCTTTTTATTAACCTCCCTGTCCCACTGCTGGGAAAAGGTCTTTCCCATATTCCCTTACTGCTGTCTGTCTTCCGACGCTTTTCACCAGGTTTTGTGAAAAGTATCCAGGTTATTTTCTTTTAAAAAGTAATTAGCTACCTACGAAAATTGCAATGAACTCGCTTGCGTTTCCACTAGAAAATTAATAAACCCTACCTTTATTTTAAATACTCATTGAATTATATGAAAAGTACTGACTCAGTTCAAAGGGATGAATTCCTAGAGCCTCTATTTGTCATAACCACTACTCTGCCAAGAGTAACCGACTGAGGATAATACAATAATGTTCGGGGTCAATATTATTGTTTATTTGTTTGGCATGCGTGTGCAGTCCCAAAGATAAACACAATGAAAAGTACTGACTCAGTTCAAAGGGATGAATTCCTAGAGCCTCTATTTGTCATAACCACAACTACTCTGCCAAGAGTAACCGACTGAGGATAATACAATAATGTTCGGGGTCAATATTATTGTTTATTTGTTTGGCATGCGTGTGCAGTCCCAAAGATAAACACACAAATTCAATTGACACGCGCTTAGTTAACAAACTGAGTCAACAGTATTGGATTTCGAGTTCAATTATCGATGTGCCGACAGTACACTGTTATCTGAGACCTTGCGGATCCTTTGAGGCTGTCTAAGAGATACGTCGGAACATTGCATTAAAATTTTACAATAATGTCGTAGAACCGACAAACGCTGGGGAATATAGGTTATCGAATGGCGACCATGATCCGGAAGACGAAGCGTAGGACGCTCTCTAACCGATGGACTGACGACTGAAAAATTGCGGAAATAGGAGAAGACAAATCATCTTCCGGGAATTATGTCTGGTAGTGGTTTTTTTTTTAACATCTAGCCCCAAACTAAACCTAGCGTGTACAACTACGTGTACGTTTTTTAGTAAATATATACTTAAACTACAATATAACACCCAGGTAGAGAACAAGCTTCTATGTTCATCACACAAATGTTTGGGATCGAACCCATAACCTACAGCTCAGAAGGCAGAGCTATTACTAACTGAGCTGTGAGGCCGGTCGATTTCTTCTTGATGAATGACTTTTGAATTTTGGATTTTTTTTCGTTTATTTGTCCACCCTTCAAATTTAATCCCGGTCACTGTTAGGCATTACTCAGTGGTAAGACAGCGATAGTTTATATTTAGACCATTTTTATACGTCGTCAGGTCATCAGCCTACATAAGTCCACTGTTGGGCATAGGCATCTCCCATATTTGGGGCCGTTTGGCATAGTCACCACGCTTTGCAGGCGAATTAGCAACCGCAATGTCTGTGTTTAGTGCTCAAAAGAGGCAGCTACCCATGGTATTCCAACCCAGGACCACCACGGCTTAAATAATGTTTTTATAAATAAAGCCAAAATCATGTTTTAACGTGTTCAGCCGACGAGCAGAGTCAACAGTATTAGACTTAGGGCTTAATTATCAACAGTATATTGACAAAACACTGTTATCAACATGACCTTGAGTCGTGCACCTGCTGTGAGGTGCGTGTTAGGATGGACCATCTTTCCTATCGATGTCTCTAGGCCGCCTGAAAAACTTCAAAAGCTGGTTCCGTCAGCTAATTTGCATGCTGTAGTACGGGAACTTTCGTAGTCAGACCAATGAACATTTTCATTGAATTAATGATTGATTGATGATGATTTGACGACCGATGTGGCGCGGCGGGCGAATGTCCGCTTGCGACGCAAGAGGTTGCGGGTTCGATTCCCGCCTTGGGATAAATGTTTGTACGATCTGCAAATATTTATTCCGGGTGTTCTGGGTGTTTTCTATGTATAATAAAAAATATCTATATATGTAATGTATTGTATTAAGTATATCAGTCATGTAGTACCCATAACACAAGCTCTGCTTAGCTTGGGGCTAGATGATGCTGTGTGGACTGTCCAGCATTATTTATTTATTTATTTAATGACAGCATTCGCTTTTTTTTTCCTATGCTACTGTTGGTAAAACAAGCATATGGCCCACCTTATGTACCTTTTATACCTGTGGTAATCACCTATAACGAAGCATCGCCTAGCAGGTCAGGTAATCTTCTGAAAGCCTTTTAGAACCAGGAAAGGCGGAACGGTATTCGAGCCAGTTTCCTTATGATAATTTTCTCCAGTCCTCCAAAGGTATAGCAAGAAAGCATATTTACGCAGGTGCACGTAAGAAGGTCAAACGTTACCGATAACAGTGCTGTCAGAAGTATCTACCCACCTGCTGATAATTGAAACCCTCAGTTTACAGTGTCAAGAAGAAACAAAGAAGTGTCGAAGAGTTCGTGAGAAACTGGGATGTTATATTTATAAGATGAATCAACTCTAAGCTAAGACAAAGGTGGCCTTTATACTAGTCACTTGCTCTTGTTCAAATTATCCTGGCCAGTGATATAGCCAAAGTTGTTCAATACTGTAATGCGGTACCAGGGCGCTGATTCGCAAAAGCCAAAGATCTTTTGTGACTACTGTTGTATCTGTAAGTACAGCATTTTGACGTCATTTGTGACATCTGGGCTTACGACTGGTTTTTATTGCCTACTGCATTTTATTTCGTCAATATTTACCTATGTTGCAGTCAAACGGATAAAATTGTAAATTGTGAAACAATGCATCTGTTTTACATGTTAGGGGAAAACCTGGAATAATGTAAACTGGGCATTAAGATTATCTTAAATCAAAATCATCTTTCCTTAGGATTGTTTTCATATGATTAACCAGCGAAACGTTTGCGCGACTTGTTCTGCTTTTTCATACAAATGTCAACCACTGCTGCTCCCGGTTTGGGGTCGAATTTCGGGAATTATTTTCTTAGACGCACTAAGACGAATATACCCTGAACGTTTCAAATCGCTACGACCGGTGGTTTAGGCTATGCGTTGTCTATAATTATGTCAGACTGCAGGATATAGATTCTTATAATTGGTATAGGTAAGGTAGATTATGTTTATGATTGCATTTTTTATAGTTCGTCTACTTTTCCTCATTGAGTCTTTGAATCTGAACATTTGAGATTACCTTGAGTTGAACACAGGTTGCACTAAATGCCCATTAGCCGAAACTGCCTGCAGCATGTAGGTTACGTTCCTTTTTAGTCTATTGTAAATATTCTCACGCGGTGTATTTGTTTAAACCTCATTTACATCACAATCATATCAAGAGGTTTTCTACGCATGCTCAGACAATTCGTTCTGAAAATTATCGTTGTGTGTTTTAAATATGTCCTTAAATTATTGTCTTGAAACACTGTGTAATCTCGTGATTACCTTATATTGAAAAGATGATATTTTTGTGGAATTGTCGGAGTTCTGTTGGTTTGGCGAACAATAGTGTCTTAATTTGAAAAGCATTACAAATCACCATCATGATATTGCTATATTTATTTATTTAAGACCTAGGGAACACAGTGTACCCAATCTAAGTATAGTAAGTATAAGAAGCCTTGAGGTCACTGACCTAAACCACTGGTCGTCTACGACTTGAAATTCGCAAGGAGTATTAATTCTTAGAGTAACCACTCAACATCAGATGGGTTGTTTTATTTGTATAATAATCTGTTTGAATTTCGTGTATTTTATTTTGCTATTTCAATGGCATGGAAAGGAATTCCTGGAATTCTACTCTTATAGGGTTGCAGTAAGGGTTGAATTTTGTCTCAAAATGGCTTCACGTGGTAAAATTCGCGCGCGTTCCTCTAATCGATGCTTGTAACGTCCCACTGCGCTTCACTGCAAGGCAAAGGCAAAGGCCCTTTCTTTCAAACATTCGATCTTTGGCTGCAGTCGGCCAACCCTTCAAATGGCAATCGTGATCGTCCTGCCATTTTCTCTCTATCTTAAGATGGCACCAATCTTGTAAGACAAAATCTGTCGTTATTTTGACCCAAAGGTCGTCTGACATTTGGGCCATATTCTCAGCCAAATTAGGTTATAAATATGAGTTTTAGTACCGCTTTCTGGATGAAATTAAATATATTTGTCAGAGCGTTGCATTCTACTTTCCTATTAAGTCTGTAAGAATTACACTAATATTCTGCGCTTCATAGCTCACTGGCCAACCCCGAACCTCTTGAGCCTTATGGGAGAATGCACTTGAGCCTACATTTGAGGCAAAGTGGGGATAGAATCTGTGACCTACAAATGACTCTAGAGACGTCTGTAGAACATCATAAAACCCGTATTAGTTTCGTCTCACGTATCGCAAACATCTCCCCCATTCAAAGAGCTTCCTTAATCAAATCCCTCTGGCGCTGCGCGTGCGCACTCACACTCGTATGACCACGGATAATGGGTAATTGTGTGTGCGTAAGGGGAAGACGTCGCGCGAGTCCATTGTTGCATTTGTCACGACATTGGCGTACGGTTTTAAAGTCCTGACATAATTTAGTTTTCTAACATGTTCCTGGAGTTTACTTATCTAATTCCAAAAAATTTTATCTCAAAAAAAATTACAATTTATCGATTGTTTTTTTCGTAAACCGAGAACCCTGTGGTGTCCCGGCAAAGAATAGGACTCCTCTCTCACCTCCCGTAGACGTCGCAGGAGGCGACAAAGGGATCATACAAAGGGGCAACAGCATTTCCTGAGTGCATAACATCAATACTGCGTTCGCCAATCAACCTGCCTAGCATAGTGACTACGGTACCAGCCCTTACCCACACCTTATGATGAACTCGAAAAATAGACGGCCCTCAGTCCCCAGCAGTTTCGTTATTCCCGGCATCGGTGGCGGCTAAGGTAAACGGCGGAACAGGGGTTGCGAATCATCACCGGCAGAGACCCAGCTACGAAACGTTGGACGTCCTCCTTATCGGGTAGGAACCCAATGGACTTACGACATTATAAGGATTGCGGGAACTCGGTGGATGGAAAGGGCTCAAAATCGTTCTTCCTAGAAATGTATGGGGGAGGCCTATGTCCAGCAGTGGACTTATACATGCTGATGATGATGATGTACGTCATATAAACTAAAACATTTTTGCTCTGTGTTCGTTACGACAGAGCAGGCTATGTCTCGAACAATTTTGTTTTTATTGAATACGTGCCTTACAATAAATGGGTGTATTTTTTTGTTTAAAACATTTTATCATATAGGCCCTGTAATCTTTTTTATTTAAGTCTACGTCTCTGTCAACTTCTGTCGATAAATTGTCTTTCACTAGCATTTACACCCACGATTTTTTTTCGTGTCACGATATCGTGCAGTTTCTGACAATGGAAATGTTGACCGTGAGTCCTGACTACTTCCGCCTCTAGTCTGAGACTCCCAGGTGACGGACTGTTTTTCATTTAATAAATAAATAGAGCATAAATATATGGAGCGTTATACGCTATAAATGCTATATTATTATCAAAAACGTCTTCGGTATTGCCTGAAGACAAACCAGTTATCAAAAATATTTTTTTTTCCAAAAATAAGTACCTATTTGATATATTGAGCCATATACAACACAGAAGGGGTCTTAAAAGGAAATGAATTGTATGACATTGTAGTTGTTATGCAGAACTTACCCAAGTCATTAAAACTTGTGTTGTCTTCCAGGGGTATTACAGCTATGCAATCATTAATGTCTAAACAATGTGTGCGTTTTCCTTGCTACACTAGTTATTTCATCATTTTTCTCAGTCAGGTTTACGTAAGATGAAAGAATGGAACAAACGCTACATTAATCCATATGCACGGCGGACATCAGAGCAGAGAGCAGTAGTGTGATTCTGAGTCTCAAGTCTGAGTTGCACTTACAGTCTTTTGTGTAATGCAGCACGTACTACCGAGGGGGTTTTGTATGAAGCCATGATAAGCGCCCCTAGCGGGCGTGTTGAGAACTCACGTGGCTCTACCAGCTCCGAACCAGCTCGTATTATAAAAAAGACAGTGAGTGCAACTCAGACTTGAGACTCAGGTTCCTTAGATCCTAATCAGAGTCCCGAATCTCCTAACGAAATATCGTCAAATTCAATCGATGTGCTGATCGTGTCAATCTCCATATGGTATTCTTTGTAACTGATATTTCAGACGGCATATTTGACATCAAAATAAGATTTTTATATTATCCCAAAAATTATTTCCTCTAGCGGGATTTGAACTCAAGACCTTCTCCTTGAAGAGGAAGATCCTTCCGTATCTAGGGGAAGGTCGTGGGTTCAAATCTCGCTCGAGGAAATAATTTTTTGGATAATATAACAATATTTGTGATTTCCTTAAAAGCAGGTAAGCACTATAAAAACTAACAAATTATTGAAATTCTAGTTTCAATCTCCAAAAAAATTTTAGAATTCTGTCTCAGATGGTAGCCCTCAGATCTCTCTCTTGGTTGTCTAAGATCTACTCTGAGGATCATCCAACAATAGATAGATAAGATAAAATAATTTATTAGGATCAAAAAAAAGTTATCATGAGTCAAACCCATCGCCGCTACTTAAACCTAGCTTTCCTCGGGATGTTTTCTTACATCGTTCGAGTTCACTGGTATTACGCACCTTTAAAATAATAGTGACTTGACTAACCCGATGATACTTGTTCCAACATGGTATTCGTGCGTATATCACTTTGATAGCGATCCAATTATAAAGACAATAAAACAAAGTATGGCATAGGTCGTGACTGACGTAAGACATGGACTGTAGCATAGGTAAATTGCCACCGTCTTATGTACATGACCAAACCCGAAGAGTAGGTAACGACATCCTTTACTTTATGAATTTTCCGACTTCTGCCGAACCTCACGGCCGAATCCGTTTAGGTGTTGAATTTTGGAAATTCCTTTTCTTCCTCTACACACCAAGACGAATATACCCTGAAAATGTCAAGTCTTTATTACCTGTGGTGTTTGCGTTGGTCAGATTTTTCGCGTCCAGTCTTTAGAGAAGTCTGTGAACTCTTTGAGATAGATAAGACCAAACCAGCGCCGTATTTGCAACCCTAATGCATTCTAATGCACAAACATTAAAAAAGACCAAAAACAAACAGAAACATTCACTACTTAATCCCCACAAATCTCTTAGGACCTACCAAGTAGCACTAACTCAGATATTTTTAGATGTAAGGGTGTAGTCAGAGGTACGTCCAAATATTACATTTGGCGCATACTCACAGTTTGTAGAAGTTAGTATTCCATACGTGGCAGGTTGCAAGCTCATCGCCGCTTCTAAAATACTAATTGGTTTCCTCACAATGTTTTCCTTCACTGGCATTCTGCACATAAATTTTCAAATGGAGAAATCTATCGATGCATGACCGGATTCGAACCCACGACCTTAGGATCAGAAGGTGAGGTTGCTCCTACTACACCACCAGTGCTCTTCAAAATGCAATACAAAGCCAGTTAATTATAAATCATGAATCAATATAATTATCAGTTGCGTTTTCTGTTTTATGCAATTTTTTACAACTTCTGCAACTGACAATGGTTACAAAAACAGTAGTTTTTACTTCCCTGCGGAAGTTGCAGGCTATAAATGCATCTTAATATGATTAGGTTATACCCAGGAGCTAGAGAAAGCATGTGGATGACGATGATGGCACGATTCAAACGCGGAAAATCAATCTCAGTTTCCCTCTTTCAAACGCATTTCATTACTTATCTTTTGTCTCATGGAATACGGGTTTTCCATACCGCCAACAGGTATGCCCTAGATTTGGAGATATCTAGGTACTGCCTATTAGGTGATGACGTTTGTACATTGGTATTTCAATTTATGCGGACAGAAATAACAAAATATAAAGAATAGACGTGTTAAATGTTTTTTATAACAGATTCAACACACAAGGTCCTCATTCCACTTGATGAAATACTAATGATTTTATACAGTACTATAATGACTGTGTAACTTCTCTATCTATCCATCTCACTCGGGGGTATCACTTTTTTTTTAACATTAGTAGACTATCCTTTGGCTTCAATTTCACCTGATGGTAAGTGACGATGAAGCAGGACGGTCTTGAACCTATTCTCTACCTAGAAAGACACCTATTCACTCTTTCCTTAAAGAGATCCAGTTTATAGTGGTCAGGAAAAACAGAACTTTTGGGATAATATAAAAATTATGTAGTATTCTCAAGCGCAGACAAGTACTATAATATGAATAAATTAAGTCATAGTTCTGCCTGAAGTTATACTAGAACTCCCTGTGTTGTGGGTAAATATTATGTTTTAGTCAAAAAGTATTTAATCAGTAATATCCGCAGTGATCATTTTAAAATGTTTTACAGATAGGTGAATTTAATTCCCAGTTCCTCGCGACCAAGCCTAGAACAGGAAACTTACGGCTTGGTTCTTACCATTTTTTGTATGATCCATTTGCAAATTAATTATTATGTAAATAATAAAGCTCAGGTGTGGTGCCAATCTATCTTAACCACTTACGAATACTGCAATTTGCGGGAGCATGTCCCGCATATTTATTATTTCAGTTCCCGTGACAAATATTTAACCCATCGCGGGAATCGAACTACGCCTCTTGCGTCAAATCAGTCGCTTTACTGCATAACCATGCATAGAGATAGTAAATAGTGATGCTACCTATAGCTAAGTCATTATCGATATTCGAGCATCACGTGAACTTCGTCATGGCCCAATAACGTGTAAATTATCATCGCATTAGTGATGTGCTGGGGGTGTCTAAATATTGTTATCGATAGGCGAGGACGCACTAACTGTTAGCACAAACTGTGAGGCAATGATCACTCTAAAACCATGTTTACAATGTTTTTTTTTGTGCTCTATAAAAGAAAAATTTGTAAATATTTTCAGAACTGTACCCAACGTGCGGTAGATATTCCTCAGATCTGTTGGTCCTTGGGGATTGCCATAACAGTAAGGGTCAGAGAGACGGCCAAACCTATTGAACATGCTCGCGCTTAGCTCTTTTTAATAAACTTCCGCTGCATCCTTTAATAATTGAATTTCAGGAGTTTTTTCAGAAAGTTTCATGCCCATTGGTCTTCTGGATTAAGCTCAGTCTAAATACATTTATAGGTACATTCATTAAAATCCTTTATCATCATATTCACATAGTTTTAGGACTATTCAATGTGATAGGAATAGTCCTTAAGCTAGGTAAATCTAGAGGTACCAAAAGGTGACCAAGCCTAAAAAAGCTAATCTCTTATGGAGAGTCACAATTTTAAGTTTTGTGACTAAGAAAAACACGATGAAAAAACATTGAAGCAAGTGCCTCTTGCCGCTACCGTTCAATCAAGTAGGTAAATAGGTGATGCCAGTGTGTCTGCGGCCTAATTTCAGTGTTTCAGCGCATTATGCGCGGGAGAGCCTGCGCGGCACGATTAGTTCAGTCTACCTGAACCGCCCGGACGAGACCGGACACTATAAAAGGATACTCGAAAATGTATTAAAAATATTTTTTTATTGATGTTTCACTCGTGTGGAGCGGTCAGACTTGAAAGGCATCTCAAAAACGCGAACGACTCCGAAGGATATTTATAAAAAAAAGGTTTATATTGTGACTTAAAATGTGTTGATTTTGTCTTTCAAAAATTAAGTGAAGTGCTTAGAAAATAAAATCTTAAAAAAAAATCTATTAACTACATCAATTCATCATAAACAGATTAATTTCAAATTTTTTTAATCACCTATATTCAATATTTAGCTTTCAATACCACGGTTTGGTACCGAAACTAATGTCTTCATTTATTTAGTAGGTAAACTTATACGAAACGTGACGAATTTAAATAGAACACAATTATCTTTGTTATTTTAAGAGAAACTTTAGTCATGGAATTTACATGACAATTTTTGAATACAACACCTATGTGCCACCTCAGAATACAGACACCACATGCACCTAATGACGAATATCTGTACAATAAACTTACAAAATTTCACAATCTTACATATTCAAACTCTTTCTAATATTTCCCTAGTAATTTTTTGGAATCACAAAAATTTTTCGAGTTTTTAAAGGCTTTATGTTAAAAGTATTTGTTACTAAATCACGAGATCCTTTAACAAACTCAATCGCATTATTGTTGAATATACATAATGTATCTTTTACATTAAAATATTTTCATAGTATATCGATGTATAATAAAAATCTAAACGAGAGTTCGAAACGTCACTAGTACCTAGTGCATATTGTGAAGATGAAGTGGAAGAAAAATCAGAGCCTGGTGTCTGGAGATACCTCGGAGGAGGAGATAGGGCATAGCTACCTTGGAACTTTGGTAAGCTACAATTTGGACTTATAATTCTGATCCTAATTCAATACCATAGATGAAAAAAAAACTATCGATGATATCATGATATCAAAGTTATGCGTAAAAAGGTTTATTTCACCAAATAACGCTGAAATTATGAATCCATTATCTATTTGTTTACGTGCCATAAGACATAACGCATATATAAATTTGTTCTCCGAAAAGCAGACATTTCCGAGGTTTCTTAAGAAAGACCCCATCATTTAGAAGAAAACGCACCATCCACTATTTATGCGTGGTTTTGAGGCAGCTGGGCCGTAAGCTCATGAAAAAAAAGTTATCTTGTCCACATGTGGACAAGATCTTCATAATCGTATATTTTCTGTGTTTATTATTATTATTATTAATTGGCAAGTGAATATTTATATAAGAATTTATATAACAATAATTTTCATAATCAAAAATACCAATTCGCTGTGTCTGTGAAGTTGTATGTTCTTGTCTTGCTTTTGTAAGTTTAACATGATTATAATTTTAAATTACTGTCATAAAAAAATAAGGTTTGTTTGTGACTGACTGCAAATTAATGCTATTATGTTTTTTGTAAATATGCATGACTTTATAATTTTATGCTCAAAAATAATAACTTACGTCCACGTCCCTTTTCAAGGGTTTCTCAAATCTTTTGAGTTTATACTCAACAACTTTATGTTGAGATTGTGATCATAATAATGTTCTTAAAAGTTTTATGGACGTATTGTATGTAGGTTAGACCGAAGGCTTTTTCCGGTTCCAAAAGAGTACTGGTTCCAAATTTTTTGCAACACTATACAGTGTACCAAATTTTGAGTTTACTTATTTTCCTGAGCTACACCTTATGTCGATGGAATAAAAGTCATCATTCGAGTTGAACTTGTGGTTGACTGCACGCAAAGCAGGGTCATTTACTCACAAGATTAATATTTTTTTGAAGGAGTTTTTTTATTGAGAACTGTAAACGAAAATGATGTCAAAAGTTTTATTGAAATTTTCGAAAGCTTGCAACCTGTTTTAATATTTACTACATAATGCCACCGTATTTTAGAAATATATTTCTAAACACATTTCTGTACAAGGCAGGCATGCTTTCTTCTCGGAAGATTAACAAAAAAAAAATGTATGAGAAGAGTCTCGGTTGTATGATGACGACAAACCTTTAGAGGTTCATCATACAGCCACAGTTACCTTTTAACGCACTAATTCTTCCACGAAAAGCTCTAGGTTGGGATTAAAAGTGATCATTATTCTGTAAATTATTTTGTATAGCATTCCCAGGTAGCTCCCGTGTAACGGCATGAGTTTCAGGATGCTGTAGTGTCTTGACATGATTTTTGATGTAATTAGCTTGGCTTTGCTCAGCGCCTATAACCCTCTAGACTCGACAATCACATAAAACACATGTATGACCATCATAAAAGCATTGTAAAAATGTTAAAAGATGCAAATACATTAAATGGTCAATACGTGTCGAGATGACTAAACCGCGGATATTCTCACGATGTTTTCTACATATACATTTAAAAAAATATCTATGAGAATGGTGATGATCGGTCAGTCAGTGAGTGACAAAATTAACAAAATTATGAAACATTGACTAGTTGTAATTGTAATGTGTTGTGTTTGTAGTTGTAATTCTTAAACTACTAATTCAAATCGAATGAAATTTGAAATATACCGTGTTTATACAATGCCTGCTTGGTTACTGAAAATTCAGGCTTCTAGTTTTATCCACAACGAAGTTATGCGGTGTCGAAAATGGCTTGAACTGCTTCGAGAAAAGGATGGTAGGGCCGTGCCGCTTTTGCTTGCTCAACTTGGCGGGGGCACTGCCGTGCCCCCAGATTAAAATATATTTATTTTCGCGCTAGATTCAAAGTTTCGCCTTCGAGAAATACCTTATCTCCTTGTTTAACAATCTGCTATTTTAAAATTTTCTTGGAGGTCATACACGCTCTAGGTTACTTTTCTCGTGATTGATTAGAACTACTTTACAAACTACTGCTAATTCCACCGCCGAATACTAATTTAATATGCGCATGCTTTGGAAACTATCATGTGATTTGATGAGTCTAGTTTGGAACCTAATTTGTACCTAATTACTGAGGCATTATCATGGTAATTACTTTGGTTCGAATACTTTGAAAGGTGAACATTAGACTTATAAACATTGCATACATTTAAAGATTGCTTAAAATTAGCCTTATCGCAGATTGTCAATACTTATTGTTAAGAAATGGCGAAATTAGAAGCCACTGTTTCTCACATAATCTTTTAAAATAATGTTTTTCTATTCAACTTTATGATGGAACTAGCGGATGGCCCAAATAAAAATTCAAAATAATGCGGAACGAAGTTCGCGGGGTCAGCTAGTAGCTTATAAAGTAAAGTAGTTTGCATTCCGCTTTTATAAAATATTAGTGGACTAGTCAACGCGTGCGACTTCGTCCGGGTCAAGATATTTTCATACGAACTTCAACCATGCACCCCTTTAAGGCTTGAATTTCACAAGCTTTTTTCTTTCTTTCTACGCGCCAAGGCAAATATCTTCTGAAAATGTCAAGTCTGACAAAGATTCTTATGAGTGATATATATTGTAGATAATAAGAGCTCTCTTTGTGAAGGGCTCGTCCAGGAATCCAGGTGATCCAGAGATTACCCTCTACAACCTCACAAACTCACAAACTTTACCATTTATAATATTAGTATAAATGACATAACTAGTAATATTTGAAGGTACTTACTTAATTCTGCAGTCTGGTCGGCGTTATCCACACAAATGCATAGCTTAAGAATATTATGGCATATCTTTCATATTTTATAGGTGTTAATGATCTTGAGTGTCATAAATAGCTTGTAAATTAATATATCACTGTTATCAGATTAGGAGAACACCTTATATCATCACGAACGTAAAAGATCTTATCTTTGTCTGTGAAATACTTTATTTTTTATAATAATTGCTGTTACAAAAAGTACCACCTATATGGGGCAGCTTGCGGCAAAACGGCTGAGGCGCCGGAGTTTTCTTGTACACAATTTGCTTATGGAACAAGCAGATGGTTGTTTTATTAAGTGGTCACTCACGTTAGGATAGGAACGTGCCCTACGATGACGCACTGCTCTACATCCATCAACTTGAGGCATACAGATGTTATGCCTTATGTGCCTGTAATACCACCGGCACCCACACTCTTCACACCGAAACGCATCAAATCTGTTTGCGGCAGGAACAGGCATCTTGGTGCTTCTTCTCCCGAGCCCTTAATAAAGATCCCTACTATTACATAAAATACAAAAAAAAACACTTAGGGTTTCTTGAGGATGTTTTCCACCAGTTGAGATCATTAGGAAGATATAGGTAAATATAGTACCTATTGGTAGTTTTAACCACATTGTATCTAAATTGTGAATTGGTAAACTAATATTAATAGTTGACGCTTTATTTATTTACTAACGAAGTGGTCACATGCTCTGATCAATTATTTATTTATCTATGGTCACATGACTACTATCGTGAGAAAACCAATGTTAATGTATTTAGATAAGAGCATAGTAGCTTATTAATCTATACCAATTGTAAGAATCTTTGTCCTGACTGACTGACATATAGACAACGCACAGCCTAAACCACTGGTCGTAGAAACTTGAAATTTTCAGGGTATTCTTGACTTGGTGCGTAGAGGTGGTACTAAGAAAGGAATTCCCGTAATTCAACCCTTAAACGAGTACAGCGAGAGTTGAAGTTTTTATGATAATAACTTCAAATAGACGAAGACGTTATCGCTTACTGACGGACGTAGAAGCTTATCTATATTGTTATGAATAAAAATGAATCGCCGAAATCCGAAATGTATATACGCACATAACTTCTTAACTACTGCATCAAATTGGATAATAAAATTGTTATTTTTTTATTTGTATAAATTTATTGACAAACACCAAAATCCAGGATAATACTATCTGTATTATTAAAAACGCGTATTGGGTATAGGTAGGTAATCAAAATAAATAACAAGGTTACGGAAAACAAAAAACTGTAGTCCTCTGAAAGTTGCTGTGTGAATGTCAAGATTGAGGAATAAGGCAAAACAGCAAGGATAACTCAAAAAGGGGTCAATCGCTTATGAAACACCCACACACATACGAGTGATCGCTCCCAAGGCGAAGAAGTCTTGCATCCAGTAAAGGAAATAAAATATTGTCTCCATACTGGTACACATTCTCCATATTTTTTTTAATTTGATTTCTAATAAAACAACCAGATGGCTCTTACTTAGGTAGCATTTTGGTGCAAGTTAAAATTTACATTTGACAATTCTGTTGCTGGTAGAGTGCCTAGTATCTACCAACAGTACCTAGTATCTAATCTACCAACTGGTTTCGTGAAAGGCCCTTCACCGTTTGAGCGCGCTGGTATTACTCTTAAAAAAAAGCTATATGTGTGCAAACATATTCAAACCCACGAAAACAGTATGGTCTCTATGCTACCACTAGACAACCAGTGCAGTCAGGAATGAGGTAAAATTCATGCGTTCGCAATCTTGGCGATATAATCAGGTTAGTAACTACGTGGATGTGTCACTTCCACGTGGAAATGGGTCAATTTGGTCACTTTACCCGATGGGCTCGTTGGCCTTATCCTTGTACGTGGTTTGACCTCTTCTTCTTCTTGGAATTAGAGCATCTATACATAGGTTTGACCGCAGCAATATACGATTCTTGAGGATATTTAAGATAGTTGAAAATGGAACGACTAAACAACGTATTTCGCATTATGGTTGAGTGTACGGCAGGATTTTTAATTTCTACCCTACAATTCTCAAACGGCAGACGTAATCATGCCCTAAGAGCCAAACACGAACAAACTTAATATTAATGATGTAAACGTATCGTACCCACATCCGAGTAACATTGCGCGGCAACTGGGTAAACGTCACGGTTGCTTTATCGATGCCGCGCCGCGATGTACTTAAAATATCAATACGATGCGAACGCCAAAAAATTATTCAAATTAGAAAATTATCAATAACAATTATAAGACTATTTGGCTGACTGATTTATCGACAGCGCACAGCATAAACCACTGGTCGTAGAGGCTTGAAATTTTCAAAGTATATTTATCTTGGTACGTAGAGCTGGAATCCCCGTAATTCAACCCCTAAACGGGTACAGCAAGGGTTGAAGTTTTTATGAAAATAACTTCACGCGGACGGACTCGCGCGTTTCGCTAATAATTAGCTTTTTTTATATATCTGGACATGTATACACGACATTATTTAGCCCTAACAACTAGAATGTTAATGTGGCAACCGTATATATCCATTACAGCAATTTACCAGTATTTCCTCAGTTCCTCCACTTACCGTCATGCATTGACATTAACCTTACGATATCGCGTGCTGACAGTTACCACTTGATATTGCAGAGTAGGAAGGAAGACTAGACTAGTGGAAGAGCTCATCTCTTGTCGGGGTTAGTTTTCTCCATTTTGCTCCTTCTAATGCAGCCTCTTGCATGACATGACGGTAACCTTCTCCTTTATTTGGCTTATGTCCTTTATCCTTGGCCTTCCTCTTTCCTTCCTTCCGCCTTTTTTCAATATTATTTTGTATGTAGCTGGTCATGTCGTAGAAGATGGCCAAACATTTTCATCCTTCTCCGTTTCCTTTCCTTCTTAGTTCTTATAGGCACCTTATTGGTGTGTATAAGTAAAACCTTAATTCGAAAGATGTGATGTTGTTGCGAAACTAGTTTAAGGTTTCTGTATGGCAGATTTAAAAAGATGTAAAAAAATTTACTTCTCGCGTTTCTAACTTGGCACGCAAATTGATTTGAACAAGCCCCAGATTTTTTGTCATTAATATCTGCGCTTCCGTGCTTTGGTTTGAATTTGAATATCTATAGCAGTAATTCCTAATTTTTTTTTGATCGCGCCGAGATTTAGAAATTGGTAGTAATTTGATGCAGGGGGTCCACCGGATCCAGCAAAATTTTGAAAGTGGTCTATGAAACAAAAGAGTCTGGGAACCACTGATCTATAGGTACATGGTAGCTAAGATAAAGATTGAATGTTAAGTCAAAGCCTACAAAATATAATTCGCAAGTGTACGTTATTGTTGTGTATGTGTTTGTAACTCAATCACGCGTAAAACGCAAATCGATTAAAACTTGGAATAGCGTTGGTTGTAGGTTACTTTTATCCGACGCGATGCTGCTACGGAATAGTACGTTACACGAATTACCTGATTCATACTCTCACCTACGCCTAATCTTATCATCCGACCTTCTCACATTCCACTTGTTGATCCATTAAATATATGTCCACGCCAATTTACCTCATCAGACAGTATTTCCTCTTCCAACTGGACTCAATTGTTTGAAAACTGTATCGTATTCTAAGGTGTTGGTTGCGTGCGTTACAAGATACGTCCGCTGATTAGGGCCTGTTACCTTAACTAATGCGAAACTAAGTAGCGTTGTGGGAAGCAACCTCGTCTACTATCTTTATCCATACCAACAATCTACAAGAATCTTTGTTCTGACTGATTGACAAAAAGACAACACACAGCCTCAACCACTGGTCGTGGACTTTCAGAGTATATTCGATTTGATTCGTAGAGAGTATATTAAGAAAAGAATTCCCGAAGTTCAACCCTAAAATTATCAACTGCACTCATTTAGGATTGAAGCTTGTATGAAAATATCTTCACGCAAACCTTGTCTCGCGCTTTTCGCTAGTAATGTTTTTTCTCGTACGTTGGTGCCAGCAAAGTCATCGACCCCTTTTTATGCTTCCTTCTTTGTTAAAGCGGTCTCCACGTACATGTGCATGACACGAAACATCTCTTTTATACCATAATTTAATATTATTATATTATTTTGTAAACAGTAGGCACCAAGCTGTAAGTTTCTTGCTTGTTCTTTTAATCTTGGTCGCGAGGAACTGACGCCTAGATTCACCTACCTGTTGTAAGACGATTCTAATATTTATAATTCGAATCAATTTTTTTATATGACTGGCTGGTAGAACAAGCAGAACGACTACCTGATATCACCTATAACAAAGCAATGCCTCGCAGGTCAGGTTTTTTAGGAAAGTGCTCTACGATGCACACTCTACAGATGTTAAGTCTCATGTATACCTCACCTTTAATATCGGATTACAGGTCAAGCTACTTGACGGCAGAAATAGGTATGATGGTATTAGTGCTTCCCCAGACCAGCTTCATAAATTAATTTTCAAACATTAGTAACATAGGAATTCAACATTAAGTTAAAGTTCAGTCGACTCAAGAGTCTTTGCTGAGAAGATGTAAGTAATTATAAACTCTTACTCGGTAAAAACTCAAAAATCAATTGCTAAGTTCACGTATATTTTTAGGGTATTTGCCCCTTGTTTACTGTAATGCTGTGGTACTATTAGAAACTAACGAACTGCGTTTCTATCCTAGTATTAATGTTAATACAGTTGACTGAACATCTATCGTAGTATCATGACTTGCACAGAAGTATAAAACCTATAAAAAGTACAGTTGGTATTCATAATTATGCCAATATCTGATAATCAAAATGATAGACTTCAATCATTCATTATACCTGTTGAAATTACTTTTCGCAGAACTCACAGCAATATAGTATCCATGTTTATTGTTGCATATTCATTAGCTGTTATTACAGTAGTTACGTGAAACCACAAAAGCCAATGTGGCGGAAAATGGCGTGTATCGAATTGCCATAGCATTTATTGCTTTTCATTTAAATATGTTATCACGGTTAATCTTTGCAATATATGTTTTTATGAATCTTTTAATTGTAATTTAGTTGATTAGGGTCAAATTATGAAGGTTCGGTTCAACTCCTAGGAAGCTGTCAAAAGTATTTTCTCTTCTTTCCTAGGATGGATGAATGGAAGTCTATAGTATTCCTTTGCATTTAGTTATTTAATTTAACAAAAATTTAAACTGAAGACTCAACGTTACCCCTTTCGAAATAACAATGTATCCTCTTTTAACCCGGATATGAAGTAATTATATAATTTAACGATAGACAATGCTAATCAAGCGATAACTCTTCCTTCTTTATGTATAAATCAGTGCATTAACCTCAATTTACACGTACATACTCTACAGGGAAAGAACTGCATTCAATTAATAATTTTGGGCCAATGCAAAGGCCCTGAGGTACCCCCACACGAGACACAGGCACAATTGTAGGTATATTATTTTGTTACCAGCATCGTAAATTATGTTCAAATTCAAAAACGACCTCCGTTTTGGGTACGAGCTGCTTGTTTTTTTGTAAAAGCTGGAACTTAACTGTGTCATTTTGTGTTGTGTAATCGTAATCAACTTGAATAAAAGCTAGATTGAGATCAGGATTTTCGTGAAAGAAATTAGTACTTGCTTACTATACCGGATCCGTAGCAACTGTTCTTAACTGGGGAGGTCAGATGCTAATCTAAACAAATGTTATTTGAAATGTCAATATTATTTCTTAATGTGTAAAATTGATTTAAATATTAGTTGATGTGTTATTATTTAACATGATCTAGGCAAACAGGCTTAACTAGTTTAATAAATAAAATGTATGTCCAATAAGACTGGTTCAAAACAATAATATGCTCACTAAATTCCCTTAGTTTGAATATATATCAGATAGAATAATGTCAACATAAATACATTATGTTTAAGCCAACATTTAAATTGCCTGATAGCTATTGGCAACCGTTAATTGTTGATTTCCTACGAAACTACCCGTATAGTAGTTATTTCTTTATTTCCTTATCAGATACAACAGCCTTTAACAGTGCCTTAGGACTATGCATAGAGCTCGTATTTTATAATAAAAATACCTTATATTATGCATAGTATTCGTGAGCAAATCGTTAAAAGAGGTTATGATTGGACATGCTTCTGACTTACTCCCATTTGGCGTTCTCTAGGATCTTAGTACTAGAGACCTGAAGTCTGAAGACCCTGGTGATAAATCGTGAGCTTGTTTATTTTCATATATTTCTACAAAGCAATTTTCTGCATACATTCGTATCTAATCTACCTGTATTATTTTCCCTCAAGTAATGGTTAATATTTTAAACGGTCGTTTACAAGTCAATAATAATAGACATGTCTATTTAGTTAATGAGAACGCCCGATCACTTCTGTATTGGTCATGCACGATCTATCACAGTGTAAATGAGGTGTTAGTAAGTATCCTTACAATGTACAGCCTTCATAATGTTTGTATTTTACGTCAATGCCGGGGTTTTATTCAATAAATTAACAAGGTACGCTTTAAATTGAAATAATGTTAAGGGACGGCCGTGGTGGTTCCGAGTATGACCCCTCCATTACCTCCCATGGATATTGTAAGAGGCGACTACCACTCTCCGCCTGCTAAGCGTGGTAAGGGTGTATCCATTAGTTACGTGAGACAATTTTAGTGATTTTTCAATCTCCTAACTACGCAAACCTGTCATTTATGGGGGAGGCCTACATACAGGTCTCCACAGCCTGAATAAATGATTTATTCAGGATGATGACGAAGCTATGGGATTTTACGCCTATTTCTTCTAAAGAAAAATGGCCATACTTTTCTAGGAACACTTTATTTTGTGCTTTCTCCATCAAGCTCTACGATGGGCCGACGATGATAAGAAGATCGCGTGTAGCATAGCTTTTTTCTGGAAACCGAGAGAATGGGAGATACCCTCATAAGGCTGACGATGATGGTGCTGTAAGAGTTTTTTTATTGAGTTGCTCGACCAGTATTTCGCCATTTCTATTTCCAGTTTTAGATTGTCCAATACAATTTTCCTCTTACGTGTTCTACTAACATCACGGGTCTACGGCCTCACCTTTAGATTTGTTTTTAGCGAAAGTCTGCTGTTGATAATCCCATTCTATCGGGTATCAAATCGTACAGTAAGAAAATAGGTGTTCCAGGTATAATTTTCCTCTTACGTGTTCTACTAACACCACTACTACGACGGTCTATGGCCACACTTCGGTTCGTTTTTGGCGAAAGTCCGCAATTTAATATCCTTTTCTATCGAGAGACTTTGAGAAACAATGTAACAACCCAGTGTCACCCCTGGTACTGCAAGCGTCCATAGGTTACGGTAACCAAAGATTCTTAAAATTGGTATAGTTAAGAAGGTATAATATTTATTTACATGTATGTGTAGCTGTGAAATGTCTACCATAATTCATTTATTTTTGTAGTCACTTCCTTATAAAGTAGGCCGGTCGATAGTAGCAATTAATTGGTGGCATGCCAAAAAATAGTTTGCTGTCGGTATTAAACTGTATATCAGAACCAGCTCTGCAGATTAGTGCAGACATTATGCAATTGTCTTGCATACATTTGCATAAATTGACATATCTACTGCGGCTATTATCTTAATCTTCTAAACATATAGGTCGGACTTGTATTCTGACTGACCGCTGCTCCGTTGCGCCGCTAGGCTGTTTTTCAAACAGAAATTATGTGGCAGCTCCTAATGCAAAGCAAATCCTAATGAGCGCGTGTGTGTGAAGTAACTCTATATACTGTTGATTGATATATCTCATAGATATGCCAGATGTGACGAACCTAGATTTTAGGTGTGTGCCTGGTTGTAGTTCTATGTTAGTAAAAAATTTATATTTAAGTATTTTTGACAGTTATCAGATTTCCATGTTCTAAACCTTTCTAGGGCTAGATTTATTTATTTATTAAATCCTTTTTTGCACTAAAAAATAAAAAATTGTACAAAAGGTGAGTTTAATGCTCCATAGCGTTTTCTGCCAGCCAACCTTGACAGGTGAGAAACAGAGTGGTTGGCATGCTAAAACGTTGGTGGCGTAGATGGCGTTGAGTGAAATATTTTCCTATATGTATACATATTTACATCCTGATGAAATAGATTGCTCATTTCTTCTATCAAATATTATAAGTACCTATCAACGTCCTGAATAATTGACACAACGCAGCTTTAGCCACTGCATTAATAATTTGAGACTTGAAATTTTGGAGTATTTATTCTATACATTACGTATAAGCAGACTATGAACGGAACCTTTAAAATTTAAAGTTTTTTAATATATCTCAGAATTGTGTTTTCCGCAAAGAAAACAAAGTCGCAAGTATCCGCTAGTTTATACTAGTTTATACTATAACAGGATAATACACTCGTAATCATGGTAACTAATTGAGTCAGTCACCATAACATGAGATTTAATATCTAGATTATGGATCCTATTGTTTAATTATAATGGTATTATCATGGGAAGCGCTCAAGCCGTGGCTATAATTGTTGGAATATCTCAAGGGGTTTTGACGACCGATGTGGCGCGGCGGCCGAATGTCCGCCTGCGACGCAGGAGGTTGCGGGTTCGATTCCCGCCTTGGGATAAATGTTTGTACGATCTGCAAATATTTATCATGGGTGTTCTGGGTGTTTTCTATGTATAATAAAAAAATATGTACATATGTATGTAATGTATTGTATTAAGTATATCAGTCATCTAGTACCCATAACACAAGCTCTGCTTAGCTTGGGTCAGAAGATGCTGTGTGGATTGTCCAGCATTATTATTATTATTATTATAGCGATTTAATACTTATATCGTCTTTATTATACTGTATTTGTGCCCGCAATTAACTTCTTCCTCATCATCGGTGAGTCCCCTTTCTCGCATGATGTAAGGTAAGATATCATGCATATTAGCCTAACCTGTTGATGAGTTCGAGTCGACGACAAGTGCCACCTTAAGTTCAGTCATTGGAACAACATAAATTATCACTCCTAACTGGTTTGAAATAAAGATATGCAGGTAGTATACGGTTCTTTCCCGGACTCACCACATAAAAGTCTAAATTATTTATCTCTAATTACAGGTTGTAGATATTTTTTATAATACTTTTTTGACCCAATATTTGTGGTTTCAAACAACCCATTTCTATTTCTAGTAGACAAGTTACATAGCATTGATAAGCTATTTAAGCTTGTCGCAAACCTGTCACGAGTTACGTTATATGAGGACCAATCTTATGATGTCTATACTAATATTATAAAGAGGAAAGATTTGATTGTTTGTTTGTTTGCATTGAATAGACTCCGAAACTACTGGACCGATTTGAAAATTTTTCAATCACAAAGACCCTCTTACTAATACAAAAATACAAATCGTGACAGGGCTAATATTAAACAATGTTAAGTAGATATGGCTTAAATAATGGGGCTAGTATACGTATTCTATACTATACATACTAATGTAACCTACTTATATCAAATCAATAGTACGTCAGCGCTCTCAAACGGTGATGGAAAAGAATTGTTCCACTCTGCCCCACCAAGGCGCCCCACTAGTGGGGCAGAATCCACAGCCTTAAAATTTGTAGTGGAATCTGCCCCACTAAGTCAGGTTAGTGGGGCAGATTCCTACTACTTAAAAGTTTGGTGTATTCTGCCCCACTAGGGCTGGTACTTGAGTTTGTGTAGGTGGGTTTACTCATATTGTACTATCTGTCTATTCAAGTTAAATGTAACTTTGGTGTTATTACTAAGTAGATTACGTTAGTATTAGGTAATAAATAATAGATGTGGTACATAGGTAGTTTACTAAATGAAACTAAAAATATTCTTAGAAAATTAATTATTTGTTTCTTGAATCACAGATCAATAATTAATGCTCTCGAAGGTTGGCATAATAAGTTGAATAAAAAGATTAATCAAAAATGTCCCACTTTACTATGACTTCTTTATTACACTTTCCATAGTTAAATCTATCCAGAACCAACCTTTAAAACCACGCCTTAATGAATACATACAAAACGATTAAAATATAGAAGATGCCCAAATGGAGCTTATAAACGGCAGTATATCTGTTGGGCATTTCTTAGAAAAAATTCAATAGATGGAGCAATTACTCTATTATTATTCCAAGAGATACCCATGTACTTAATCAAGTTTAATTACCTAGTCATATTTCTTGTGTTTAGTATAGTATTTTAGTAGCTGTTTTTATCTTTTAGATGTTTACTATCCATAAAGTAAGCAAGACTTTGTAGTAGTAGGTAAGACTGTATTTTGCCATATCAGGTGAAAGTTGATGTGTGGTTTTATTTCTTGTAGTAAAACGGACTTAAATCCGTATTAGTCGTAGTATTTATTTTTGTATTAAGGTTTTATTTATGACCTCTATATGACTAATTGTACGTCAAATGATACTCGTAATTAATCTGTGATTTTTAATAGTTGAGTAATTAGAATTAAAATAATTTTGCCATTTACGTGCACAATAATAATAATAATAATAATGCTGGAAAATCCACACAGCATCATCTAGCCCCAAGCTAAGCAGAGCTTGTGTTATGGGTACTAGATGACTGATATACTTAATACAATATATTACGTACCCTACTTTCATAGATATTTTTTATTATAGATAGATAGATAGATAGATTAACTCTTTATTGTACACAAAGAAGTAAAAACACAATAGAGATAATTATAAGCACTGAGTACAACGGGCGGTCTTATCGCTAAAAGCGATCTCTTCCAGACAACCAGACAGATTATACATAGAAAATACCCAGAACACCCGGAATAAATATTTGCAGATCGTACAAACATTTATCCCGAGGCGGGAATCGAACTCGCAACCTTCTGCGTCGCAGGCGGACATTCGCCCGCCGCGCCACATCGGTCGTCATATTTTTAGTTTCATTTTGTACACTACCTATGTACCACATCTATTACTAATTACCTACTACTAACGTAATCTACTTAATAATAACACCAAAGTTACATTTAACTTGAATAGACAGATAGTACAATATGAGTAAACCCACCTACACAAACTCAAGTGCCAGCCCTAGTGGGGCAGAATACACCAAACTTTAAAGTAGTAGGAATCTGCCCCACTAAACTGACTTAGTGGGGCAGATTCCACTACAAATTTTAAGGCTGTGTACTCTGCCCCACTAGTGGGGCGCCTTGGTGGGGCAGAGTGGAACAATTCATGGAAAACAGTGTGAGAACAATAAGAACGCCATACCTCTTGAAGTCTTGGAACCTGACACTTATAAAATACTGCAAAGAGATCTTAGAAGATCTACCGTGCTGGGGGATTCTAGCCCTTGAAGTAGATAAGGATGATTGTGGGAGTAAACGGGACAGCGTATCTGTAAAGAAAAATGCATGAAAAAAGGAGGTTCTTAGAACGGCTTCAGAATCTTAGAGGATCTGCTGAGCTTCTAGTCCTGAGCCTTAGACTGCTTCTAAGGCGTAACGGTAGCGAACGCTATCAGTCCTGTACTCCTGGGTATATCAGTCAAGGAGACCTGGCTATATAAGAATGTTGCTACCAGTTGGCCACCAGTTTACGAGCTTTTACAAATATGTGGGACATGAACTTTTAAATCTTGACATTTGATACCAACTATAAGAAAACTAGGGAAACGCACGTGACTTCGTCTGTGTGAAGTTATTTGCATTAAAACTTGAACCGCTGTAGGTACCCGTTTAGGGGCTGAATTTCGGGAATTCCTTTCTTAGTACACCTCCACGCACTGAAACGAATATGACCTGTAAAATTCAAGTCTCTACGACCAATGGTTCAGACTCTACGTTGTCTATATGTCAGTCAGTCAGGAAAAAGATTCTAATATTTGGTATCGATTAATAAAAATTATACATGTTTATTTAACACTAGCGACCCGTTCCGGCCTCGCACGGGTATTTAACAAAAATTACAAAAATTATAAAATCAATAGATTTTTTTAGGTAATCTGTTACATCTTGGCTTACATTATTGAAATTTTAGTTAGGACCTTTTTTTTCGAAAATATAATATTGCCTATGTTACTCCGGGATATTGTAGCTTCCCAACGGTGAAAGAATTGTTCAAATCGGTACTGTAGTTTCGGAGCCTATTTATTGCAAACAAACAAACAATAAAATCATTCCTCTTTATAATATTAGTATAGATTTGAAAAATAAAACCGAGGAAAGCTTGTTTTAATTTAAATGCGTCTCAATTTCTAAACGACTATCACGTTTGGTATGTTTCCATAGATACTAAAATGTCCTTAGGTTTTTATTAATTTACTAAAAGAATTTTTTGCAAAAAATACATTAAAGTATTTGTAGAACATATTGGTTGCATATATAGAATACAAAATCTTGTATATAGTAATAAATATATAGGTGCAATAGGCGTTTTTATAGATTTGATGGCATTACCTCGTCGTCGACGCATCGAACCGGTTGGGGATATGTTCGTGGTCACCGTTTGCAGAGGCGTCTTTACCTATAGTGCAGGGTGTGCGGCGCACACGGGCGCCGGGTCTAAGGGGGCGCCGAGCGCTCTGCGCCCTCTAATGCGACACCTCCAAAGATGCGTCGATGCCGGCGCTCTCAAAGACCCTGCGCTCGTATATAACTGTTATAATAAATAATTATTAAAATATACTGTATTCCATTTTGACCCCGCTCCTACTAGACTAGAGGAGGAGACTTTTGATTTTTTGATATTTGCACACTATTTTATAGTAGGACATAATGGGATATCTAATGTAAACCCCAACACCAAGAATATTGTATTTGTATAATATTGTTCCTGTGTTCAAGCAAATAAAATTCTGATTTCTGATTTCTGATTTCTGATTTCTGAGGGCGCCAGGGTACTGGTTGCACTCGGGCGCCACAAGGGCTAGAGACGCCTCTGACCGTTTGAAAACTGCATCTTACGCATAATTGTAACAACAGCCTGTTAAAGTTCACTACTGGACATAGGCCTCCCCCATACGTTTCTAGAAAGAACAATTTTGAGCCCTTTCCATCCATCGACTTCCCGCGATCCCAACAATCTCGTTTGTCCATCAGATAGGAACACGTCCTACGCTTCGTCTTCTCAGTCGAGATCGCCATTTAAAACCTTTATTCCCCAGCGGTTGACGGTTCTACGTATGGTCTGCCCATTACCACTTCAACTTAGTGATTCTGAGAGCTATGTCGGTAACCTTTACGGATTTCCTCATTTCTGATGCTGTCTCGCAGTGAAACTCCCAGCATTGTTCCCAGGTGTCTCCATAGCATAATTGTGAACTAGCACGAATAAATTAGACTTTTGTGACTAAACCGTATCGTGTTGAGATTTCAATTACATTGCGGGGTATTGGTAACTCAACTGCGAAATGATGCCTGGTTGCCGCATATTATAACACAGAGGCCATTTTGATATATTTTCGTCACGAACGTCTAATTTATTCGTTAAAAGCTGGATAGCCTCTCAGTCAGGAAGAACTTTGGTATTAAACTTTATTCAAGTTCAATGACACCGAGTGACGTCACGCACATATCCAAACCAGTTGGTAAAAATCATACCTTATACTCGTACTACGTAAATCGTTTTTGCATTTAAAATTATGCAATCTTAATTTACGAACAAGTGGGCATTATTGAGTAAAGGTTTATGAGTTTTGGCGTCGTTATTTTTTTTTAGTAAGTACTTAGTATTGTTATTTCAGACGATATTATAAAAAAAACTGGTCTTAATTTATTTATTGAACGGTTTTTCCCGGAAGCTAGTTAATTTTTAAATACTGCCTAGGTAAATCAACACTCAATTCAACATGATTTTTTTCGTGTATTGTTCTGTTATACGCTCATGACCAACATAGCCTGGTTTGGTAAAACGATAAATAAATTAAATAAATATTTGTGGACATTAAATAAGAGATTACTTTTATTTAAAATAAATATACTTTTTTTACACATGTATTCTAGCCACTAATAAAACACTAGCCATGTAGACTTAATAGGTAAGTACCTAATTTGTCTGCGATTTTAAATGTAGCTCTATCACTATTATACACCTACACCAACTCAAAAACGTTTCATTCTTTGGATATATAACAACCTTTTTTTATTAATTTATGCCATAAATGAATAAAAACAATTATAAAATTTGGGTAATTCTCTGTGGAATAACATTCAAAAAAATATTAAGTACTACGAATTATTAGAATAGGAAAACATCCAAGGACCCTTTTTATTCACATTACTAGAGACACTAATGATGTTAACATAAAGAGCAATTTAAACAAATAGGTCTTATCAGCTAGGTACGCTTAATGGAAAACCAGTGGACTTGCAAATATTTAAGGATTATACGCTTTTCGATAAGATTAACCGAAGATCATACAATCACGTGAATAAGATTATGTACATACAACCTAGAAACGAAGGTAACGCCTATAGTAGGTTCAGTCAGCGGTAGTTCATTAAACATTTGATAATTTAAACTCTTGATTAAATCTGGAACCCGTAACCCATATCTCGTAGTAGTAGTAGAGTTCTGCATGAAAGGTTCGCCCGGGAAAGTGCTACCACCATGTCTATTTCTGCTGCCAAACAACTTGTTGTGTTGCGATTCGAAAGGCTGGTGGGTGCTAGTGAATTGGTGGACGCAGAGCAGTCCATCGTAGAGCACGTTTCTACGATGCTAGAGTATTAGGCGAAAATCTTCTTCATGATGCGATAAGCAGTCGGTATGCATCAACAGTTTAGGTTACTATCGCTTTAATATACCACTACAATGACGATGAAGATTTTTAAGAACCCGAAAGTTTAATCTAAGACGACTGCAGCACGCACAAGAAACGGTTTTACCATCAGCTTAGAAAATACACTGCTGGAAGACTCCCACAACTTATTTTGAGGAAAAACGCTTTGAGCGTTCTTTATCCACCGACTTTCAGCGATCTTCGTTGTCGTCGATCAAGGGGTCCCACTTCCAAAGCTTATAATTTCTACGAGCTATATGGTCAGCCTATTCTCACTTCAAGTTACTAATTCTGGGAGCAATGTCAGTGACCTTGGTTGTTTTACGCGTTTCCTCGTATCTGATTTAATTACTCAGTGAAACTCTCATAGCTCTCTCCACAGCCCGAGACGCGCAAAAAGTTTGGTTTACCTTTAGCCTATAACAATAGCACTTTTCTGGCCAAGGTCATGGCCACGGTCACTCTTACAAAGGGGTATCTGGTCACTAATTCTCTACGTACTATTATTATCCCAAGTGCTTACATTCACCGACCGGTTATAACTAGCCCTCTTTGTTGTAAGGAATATCTACTTACTCCCGCGTAACGTGCAAAAAGCAGAAATGGGCCAAATAGGTATAAAGTTTGGACTACGTGCCCTTTGAAAAATGAAACCGGTCACAACTGTAATTCGAGTACTTAGGTACCTACTATGATAGACTTCTTTCAGATCTCCTGGCACTAGATCTTTGAGTAAATCCAAGAGGAGTAGTCATGAGATGCGACCACTTTTTGAAGTTAGAAGATAATAGGTATGTCATACTCAGATTTCAACATTATATTATTTTAACAGATGTTGCCTACGGCAGCCGAATCTGATTTTGTGTGGGTACTAATGAATGTATCTGTGGGATATCTTTGTGTAGTATTTATTTCTATTCTGTGCCTCAACCTTATATTATATCTACGTGGATGCTCACTCCTTTCTTACTCATATCATATCTTGGTTTTCCCGGACCGGATAATCGTTTCTTGGATAATCCTACTATGTCGGTGACGAAACAAATAAGTGAATCTTAGACTATTCGTTGACTATTAACCATAGCCGTGGTAATCTGGGCTTAGAATAGTGTCATCACAAGCCATGGATATCGTAAGAGTTGACTAAGGGAACGCATCATGAAACGCATCACATAATTTGAGGGAGGCTTATGTCAAGCAGTGGACTTATACCTGATGATGTGCTGACTATCAGTCAGTCAGACTCCAATAGTTACTTCTTCACAGTACCCACGTTAAGTTTCATCCGACGCAAGTCCCCGATTTCTGGTCTCAATGGGACCGATCAGCTGTGAACTGACGACGTGCGTGCTACAATTATCACTGCAATTAGACGTCCGAATGCGTAGGCGCTGGGTATTTATAGACGTGCTCGACTAAGGGCTATTGGGTTACGGTACCTTAGACCTCCATGGGTAAAAATAGACTATGATCCATCAAAAAACTGAGAGTTCATTAATTTTAAATAATGATCAGTTGTATCAAGCAATTCGTAGGTATATTAATAGGTATTCGTTGGTCAATTTACCCTATCTAGAAGGGTAAAATGACTGTTACCTTTACATATGTATAATAGTCATAGTTTCATATGTCTGATTTCCTGAATAGAACATTCACTGGGTGGTCAAAGAAGAGTCAAAATTAAGGTATTTTTTTTCATTTGGTCCACCAACGTTTGTTACAATATTTCAAGCCTCAGATTAATGTAACCATTTCTAATTGCAGAACCAATTTTATGTAAACAACATGCATAGTAACAAATAAGTAAGTAGGTAAATACATTACCTACTAGTGTTTTACTTAGTTACAGTGAGTAGAGAATGCGAATAATATAACAAAATTAAGATTTAAATTACTATTTGTTTGGCAAGTTCTCTGAGAAAAACTGGTTGAACTTGTGAGTTTAATAAGAAAGTATCGTTAGGGATAGATCAATAGATATTGCACCCCTATTTTGTACGTAAGGGTGCAATATCTATTGAGGAGCACCCTGCATCACTGCCAAGGATGCCAAGGATGCCTTCGTAGTTCTCCCGGACTTCCCTCGACTTCCATACGAACCGACCGACTTACCCATCAGGTTTTATAAGTAGAAATCTATTGGCAAGTGTTATCAAGTTAGTATGCGCCAAAAATGTCAGCATTTATAAACCCTTATAAATATCAGCGTATTCCACTTCAGATTACAAGTAAACCTCGTAATGAGGATGTTCGGCTACTGTCTAGATTTCTAGATATGGAATGGGAACAGCTTGACTCATAATCACAAGACTTGTTGTTCTGTCTTTTTATCTACATATATTCTAATACTTTCTTGCAAATGATAATGTTATTATGACGTGCTATCGACTAAGCTGTGAGCTGTTTTCCTACCCGATAGACCGACGGCATAGTTAGGATTGCGGGAAGTCGTTGGATGAAAAGGGCTCAAAATTGTTCTTCTTGAAGACGGGGTAGTGTGGAGGAGGCCTGTGTAGAGTAGTGGACTTCAACAATCTGTTAATGATGATAATAAACTGCGAGGATTGAATCGGTGCTGGGCAAGCCTACTTTACCTGAAAATCCTGTCGCAAGCACCTGCGGTAACATTAAAAAAATGTCGCCTTTGACGTTGTATAAATAATGTACAATACAGGCAAATCCCTATTATTAGTGGTTTTCACATGACGAAGAAAAGCATCGTGAGGAAAATGTCATCGGAAAGTTATTCTCGTGTATACTTCAGTTTGTTTGCTTCTGAACCTTGAAGGTTTCATCACAATGATATTGATAGTTCCTATACACTACGTTACGAACACTAGTGGACAGGAACTGAACGGTGTTTGAACTAAGAGCCTTAGGAGGCGAGACGTTAGTATTGTTCATATTGCCATTGAATGAAAAGTAGCATTTGAACAAACCTACGTCACTGCCAAATAGTTGCCGAAGCTTTAACCGGTATCTTCAACAAGCAGCCTTTGAGATAATCAAAACAAACAATGATATCTGAGGATGGTTTCCAATTATCAGTCGTATTTTTACTTTCTTTATCCTCTGGCGTATACCGCGTGACTTTAAAAAATCTTTGGAACATCAAAGATATTTTCGTATTTAGTCTTGTACTTTTAATCGTCTTGGAAGACTTTATAATGGTTTATGAATGAAGCTAGGTCGATAATGGATAAGGATCTAATAGCAGAACGCGGAGAGAGAGTAGTGGTATGTGACTATCAGCTATCGGGGATGGACTGCCTGATACGTCTTATAAAAATCTGATCTTTGTGACCTGGAGATAAATAAAGCCTTTTGTGTAACTGTGTAACCAGTGTAAAGAACCTAATGCACCCCATTAGGTTCTTTACACTGGTTTGATTCTTAGTTCCAAACACTTTTCTATGACATTTTTACCTAAACCTGTTTATTAAAACATTTAAAAAACGGGGTCGATAATACAAACGAATAGTAAAACTTAAACCTCTTTTTTTCCAGATGTATGGTCGCTACCAACGCGACCTCAGTGAAGCAGCAAGAGAAGAAGCGAGAAGACTCAGACGACTAAGGAAGAAAAGGAGAAAAGATGACAAGCTCCGGCAGAAAGAGTTGGAAGCAAATGGAAAACCTAGGCCTAGGGGGAAGTTCTTTAAAGTTTTAGGTAAGCTTGATGTGGCATAATGTCATCAGCCTTATTAATAGGTTCACTACTGGACATATACCTCCCTCTTTTGTTGCTATCTCTTTTTGTTGACATGTAAGTGTATGAATATTTTATGAGTGAGAGTTGTATGAGTGACAAGAATATTTTATACAGCCGCCGCTAAAATGTGTCGGGTAATATAAGTAAAGAGCCTAATGGTATTTTTATCCACTAGCTAAAATGGGCGATAAGTTAGTTGCTATCCCTTTTTATTGAAGTGCTAAAAATATTTCATACGGTCGCTAAAATAATAATAATAATAATATGCTGGACAATCCACACAGCATCATCTAGCCCCAAGCTAAGCAGAGCTTGCGTTATGAGTACTAGAGTACTAGATGACTTAATACAATACATTAAATGCATAGATATTTTTTATTGTACATAGAAAATACCCAGAACACCCGGAATAAATATTTGCAGATCGTACAAACATTTATCCCAAGGTGGGAATCGAATCCGCAACCTCCTGTGTCGCAGGCGGACATTCGCTCGCCGCGCCACATCAGTCGTCGTTAAAATATGCCAGGGAAAATTAATAAGTTTTTATACTAAAATAAACTTGAAGTATTGAACTAGAAGTAGTGGATTTCCACCAGTAGGAATAACATAGGCTGATGATAAACGGTATGAAGCGCGCAGGTTACGTCTGGCGGCACACGTTCGCGAGACTGGGTGAGGACTGGATATTCTTGGCGCTGCTTGGAGTCATCATGGCTGTCCTTAACTTCGCCATGGACAGGGGCATTGCGGTCTGTAATAATGGTGAGTATGCAAGATTAGTGTAACTCAGGCGAAACCATAAATTACAATACATATATAAATAGAAATACCTTCACGTCTTTAGTCGTAGGTAGATAGATCTCAGATATCTTAGTACTAAGTATACTCACTCAAGATTCTTTGAGGATGTCTTATGAAGTCAGACGTCCAATTATTACATTTGACATAGGCGTATATTTTTCAGTAGCTTGTATTATATACGTGACAGGTTGCAAACCCATCACTGCTGCTATAATACTAACTGTTTTCCTTCACCGTTTAAGAGCATTGGCATTACGAACATATTATTTTCGAAATTTTAATTGAATAATTCATTCGTCCACCTTTTGATCTTAAATTCGTAAGAATTAAAGATCAAAAGGTGGGTCGCTATCACTGGATCACCGGTGCTCTTAATAAATTGGCGGTTTTTATAAACTGGAAGGGTTAATAAATACTACACTGGAAGTACTAGCATTACTCAGAAACAATTTAAAAAATATTTCTTGTTATTTTGCAAGCAGCCTCAAATCGGATCTGGTAAGTCGATGCAGCAGGTTTGGTGTCGGTTATCTTACTCTTATAGACACAAAAATAAAGTAATTTGAGACGAAAAATAAACGTTTTCTGTTATATTTTATTCTTTGTATTTCAGCTCGAATGTGGATGTACAGTGAGCTGGCCACGTCTACCTTCAGTCAGTACATAGCATGGGTATCCCTGCCCGTGTGTCTTATACTCTTCGCAGCTGGATTTGTCCACATAGTCGCGGCTCAGAGCATTGGTAAGCATCTGATTAAGGCTCCAAAGTGATGTCCGGAACAGTAGAGTTAGAGTACGTTTTGCGAGAAAAATAATTAACCCAGAGAAAAAGCGTAGCATCCTGAGCGGAGTCCTCAAGAATAACTCCCTGCTCAAAAGAGTCGACCGCTCAAGTACTAATAAATAAATAGAAGAATGAAGGCTTCATCGCTCATTCATCCTTTTCATCTTCAATCTCCTAGATATAAATTAGTGTGCAGGTTAATAATCAGGCAATCATAAATCTTGGTTTAGAAATAGCACTGTTTTTCCATCACATTTGTTACGATATTATCAAAGCCGTTGTAATGTATTTATTCTTGAGGACTGAACAATGAAACACGCGAGCACCATGCATAGACTGGCTTTATTTTCAAACACCCTCACGTCATCGTATATTGCTATCTACCTACATCCACATCTCCCCTCTTAATAATTTAATTAAGTAAACATGAAATTGATAGCATACCAATTTATAAACATATTCAATTATTTCATTGTATCTAATTTCATGCACAATCAATTTAGTTACCTACCTATATCGATTGCCTATTTATCCTCTTTCCATGTTTTTTGTCATGGAGAATTACATTCGACAATAATCTCCTACCTATTTACTCATTCATTTAATATTTACTTAGGTATATGTATATAGTTATCCTAAACAATTTTATGTTAGTAGGTAGTTACTTTTTTAGACACTAGTTAGGTAGGTACCTATTCTATTGTTATCTCTAAAAGATTAAGAAATTAGCTTTAGTACCTACCTACCTATTACTTTCATTGGTTTATAGATAACATGGCAGACATTTTTGCTTTATTATAATAATTATGATATTTTAACATAACTAACAAGCAACTAAGTACATATCGTTTTTTTTTTTTTTTTTTTTTTAATTCATTATTATTATATATTTTTATTTATTTTATAGGCTACGTAACTTATTGTAGGGATAATGAAAATTCTTAAAACTTAAATTAGGTACACTACACTCATGCACAGTTCATGCGGCGTGCATAATCACAAAACAGGTTTACTAACACAATACGTAGGTCGGCACTATAAGTAGGTACTTAATTTATCACTTGTTTTGTTATCTCTCACAATTTATTTCATTATTCCGTCGATAGTTCAGGAATATCCCCACCGATCAGGAGGCCTCACTGTCCTGCCAAATCGAGTAATATAAGGGTTAGTATTTGAAACAACAGCGGCGGGATTCAGGGTCTCTGAGTGGTGTGGCGCACCGGAGCAAGTGGCGCCATACTCCATTGCGTCATCGAAGTCATATGCTTCATTCACCCCATTCTGTTCTTGGCGCGAAGGGCTATCAAGAATGATCTGTCTACGATTTCGTCTAATCACCCTACCTGATGTACATAGTTTAAGTGTATATGACCTTAACCCTGACAAACCACTAATCAGACCGTTCACCCATTTCCCGTTAATACGTACCTTGATTTTGTCACCGACTACGAATGGTTTTAAATTCTTGGTACTTTTGTCAAAATATTTCTTTTGTGTTAACTGCCGTAACTGTAATTCCCTAGTAACATAATCGGGACGATGAACTTTAGGTTCAAGTAGCCTGGGAGGACACGGGACTATGCTACGACATTTTCTACTATTTAATAATTCAGACGGAGAAGGCAAAGTTTCACTAATTGGCGTATTGAGGAACTCTAATAGTGCAAGCCGAAAGTCAGAACCATCGTAACTTGTTTTTTTATACATATTCTTAATAGTCTGGATGGCCCTTTCTACTTGACCATTGGACTGAGGGTATCTAGGGGAAGACGTTTTGTGCTGGAACTTCCAATCACTGCTAAATTCTTTGAACTGCCTACTTGAAAATTCCGGGCCATTATCTGACATGACAACATCTGGAACCCCCTGTCTGCTGAAGATAGCCTTCAATTTACCTATGACGTGCTCCGAAGTTAAGTTAGTCAATTTTTCCACTTCCACAAATTTACTAAATAGTCGACTACAAGTAGATATGATTTTCCAGACCAATGAAACACATCCGTACCTACTTTAGACCACGCACGTTGGGGTATCTCATGTGGAATTAATGGCTGTTTACTATTTTCTTTGCGATGCGTAAGACACGACTGGCAGTGTGAAACCATATCTTGTATTTGCGAGTTCATATTTGGCCAATACATGATTTCTCGAGCCCGTAACTTTGTTTTAGCTGCACCCATATGACCAATATGTATTCTTTTCAGCATATCCCGACGCATGCACTTAGGTATGACAATCCTTTCACTTTTCCACACTAACTCATACTCGATAGATAATTCGTCCCTACAATCCCAGTATGGCTTTAAAATATCTACTAATTTATTTTTGTCTGTTGGCCACCCATTTTTTATAATTTTTATTAATTCTTGCAATTCTTCATCTAGTGTGGTATGTTTTTGTAATTCTATAAAATGTGTGTCCGTTAAGGAGTTACTAGTGGCTATAGCGCATACTTGCGCCCGTACGTCTAGGTCATCGCGCGGCTCGCTTGCAGTGCCGCTGCTCGGAGCGACAGCACGGGACAGAGTGTCCGCAATGTATAGATACCTACCTGGCTTGTATATCAACTTAAATGTGTAAGGCTGCAATCTTATCAACATTCTTTGTAATCTCGCCGGCGCTCCTGCTAAAGGTTTATTTATAATACTAACAAGAGGTTTATGATCCGTCTCAATTGTTATATCACTTCTTCCGTAGATATATGTATAAAATTTCTCACAAGCAAAAACACATGCATATAGTTCCTTCTCAATCTGTGCATACGCTTGTTCTGTTTTGGTCAACGATTTGGAGGCAAAACACACTGGTAATCCATTTTGCAGTAGACATGCCCCTAGACCGTGCTTACTCGCATCTACTGATAAGGTGACCGGTTTGTCTAAGCTATAATATTGCAAGACTGGAGGGTTAGTCATGCACCGTTTAAGTTCCTCTAGACATTTGTTATGAATATCGCTCCAGTGCCACGCAATATCGTTTCTTAAGAGCTCTCGCAAAACACGAGTTTTATCTGATAAGTTTGGTATGAAACTTCCTACGTATGTAACTAGCCCTAAAAATCGTTCCAGATCCTTGGCGTTTTCGGGTTTTGGCATATCTAATATTGGTAATATGTGTGCGTTATCTGGTCGAATGCCATCCTTGGTGATTATATGTCCGAAATACCTAATTTCAGACAATCCAATTCTACACTTTTCTCTATTTAACTTAACGTTGATTTGCTTACATCTTTCTAAAACTTGTCGTAAACGTTTGTCGTGCTCAATTTTTGACGGTGCGTAGATCAATAAATCATCGACAAATAATTCTACACCCTGTATATCATCAAAACATTCAAAAAATCGCTTGTGAAATACCTCTGAAGCCGACGAAATACCGAACGGCATCCTCAAAAATTTGAATCTATCAAAAATGGTGTTAAATGTACATAAATCAGTAGACTCATCATGTAATTTTATTTGCCAAAATGACTGTTTACAATCTAATGTACTAAAGTACTTAGCTCCCGAGAGCTTGGAAGTTATTTCATCTAAAGTAGGTAATTTAAAATGCTCTCGTTTTATGTACTTATTTAAATCTCGCGGATCCAAGCAAATCCGTATGTCCCCATTAGGTTTTTTAACTACAGTCATGCTATTTACCCAGTCTGTAGGTCCTTCTACTTTTTCTATCACTTTTAACTCTAGCATCTCATCCAGCTTCCGTTTGACATCGTCACGGAGCGCCACCGGCAGCTTGCGCGGTGCATGTACAACTGGTTGCGCATCATTTGTCAGCTGGATTCTGTATTCTCCCGGCAAACATCCCATTCCCTCACACACTTCCGGATATTCATCTAAAATGTAGATAGGTTTTTTTTTGCGTATCTATTGTAAAAATCCGCCTAACAAGGTTCATTTCTGCACAGGATTTTTTTCCTAGGACCGGAGGAGAATCTACATCGACTACGATAAATTTAGTTATGTATGGTTTGTTTTTACAATTCACTTTTAGTTGACATTTGCCCAAGACATTTAAATTTTCCCCTGAATAACTGATTAATCTAGTGCCCGTAGGTAACAGATCATTCCGTGTTACACCCGTTTGCGATAAGAACATTAATGGTAATACGTTAGCGTCAGCTCCGGTGTCCAACTTAAAACGAATACTATTATTATTAATTTGTAATTCAACTAACCACTCATCACCTGTACTTGAAATATGACTCATACTACATACCTGATCTGTGGAGTTATCCTGAACTGAATACACACGGCAGACTCGCGCAAAATGATTGAATTTATTGCACTTTGCACATCTTTGCCCATATGCCGGGCATTGAAACTTATCATGAGACCTGCCACAATAATTACACGTATATCCTCTGGCGTGTAATGGTTCCTGCTGCCGTGCTGTCCCTCGCGTATTTGCTGCGTTGTTGTTTTGTCGAGGAGCGGGCGCTCGTGACACTTGGCCCGCTCGACTCGCATTACTGGTTCCTGCCGCGCCCTGCCGGCCAGCTCCAGCCGTGATGTGCGCCTGCTGTCCCGACCAAGCCTGCTGGCGCTGCCCACCAGCTTGACGCCGGGTACATCGACAAGCTGCTCGATCGTCCCGTCGAACCCAGTGCAAATCACATACTGTGTCATCTCGCTCTTCTACTGCATGGATAGTACTCGCCTCGCTTGGTTCCGTTTTTACTGTACTCGCCTGTGCACGCGATATTTCCGCGACAGTACACATATCTAATGTTTTCTTGAGTGTTAAATCAGGAACCCTTAATAATCTCTCTCGCAAAGTATCCTCTCTTAGGCCGCATATCAGTCTGTCCTTGATGAGATCATCCTTCAGTTTCTCAAACTCGCATGAGATCGCCAGTTTATTCAAATCGAATGCATATTGATCAATGGTCTCATGTTCTTGTTGATTTCGAGTAAAAAACTTGTGGCGTTCAATAGTTAGATTTTTCTTTGGAGTGAAGAAATCATCAAATTTCTTTAGCAATGATTCGACGGAAGTAAGAAGTTCTTCTGGAAATTGCTCATACACCTCACGGCACTTCTCGCCAATAACGTGTAACAAAATACTCGTCTGCACCTCCCGTTCTTTTTTATCCAGCTGGCATGCTTTATAATAAATCATAAATGACTTTTTCCATTTCGACCACTCTCTGCACAAATTACCAGACGTAACATTCGTCAAATCCTTTTCGAAGGAAAATGGCGGCGGTGGCTGTAGCATTGAATCCATTTTTTGCGGTAACTTTCACTTTTTTGTCAACTTCAAGCACTGTTCTACATCAAATACGTTTAAATTTGTACCACTGACAACAATTTCCCGAATTTTGGAATCGGCTGCGCCATGTAATGTATTTATTCTTGAGGACTGAACAATGAAACACGCGAGCACCATGCATAGACTGGCTTTATTTTCAAACACCCTCACGTCATCGTATATTGCTATCTACCTACATCCACAGCCGTAAAGGCTGAATCACAAAAGACATGACCCGCGCGGGCCGTGGAGTGTGGCGTTGACTGCCTCGGAAAATTTGTATGGGATAGAGAGACAAAGCAGAACCGCGCCGTCTGCCTTAGTCAAAACTTGTGGGACAGAAAAGCTTCTGATGCGTCACGACACGCAGGCGGGTTATACTATGATTCTGGATTCTGGATTAATGAGGGAGGGGAAGCTCCAAATCATTTGTCCTAAAAGTCTATGGAGAAGCCTATGTAGCATATGAGGAGCTAAACGGTATGTTTATGGTGTCTTCCAGGTTCAGGTATACCAGAAATGAAGACGATCCTCCGAGGCGTCCATCTGAAGGAGTACCTCACATACCGTGCCCTGATCTCCAAAGTCATCGGCCTCACTGCCACACTTGGCTCTGGTCTTCCTCTGGGGAAAGAGGTACTATTACTTTTACTCTTTCTTACTAGCGCTGGTGTTTTTTCTGGGAAGGTAGAGTAATTACATGTTATAGTCAACTGTAGCAGCACGGTCCATACGCAAGTGACAAGTATTCATTTAAATAAGTTTAGAAATAAAATCCTTTGGTTTTCCAGCGACCTTAATACTCTAGGAGTTCCTGAAGTATTAAGCTGGCATACCTTTATTCGCCAGTATTCTCGGCTTCAAGCGCATAGACCGAGTGCGTAATTCCATACTGCGTTCCTTAACTGGGATAAGCGATGTAGGAGACAAAGCTGCCTGGCTCAAATGGGATTGGGCGGGGCACGTTAGCCGAATGCCTCCCGATAGGTGGGCGAACACCTGCACTCCTTGGGTTCCTGACGGACGGCGACCTAGGGGTCGCCCAAGAAAGCGTTGGAGAGACGACCTAGACGCCTTTGAAAGGACGTGGTGGGAGAAAGCTCGGAACAGAGAGAATTGGAAGTCTTTGGGGGAGGCCTTTGCCCAGCAGTGGGACGGGATAGGCTAGGAAAAAAAAAACCTTTGTTCGCCAAGTCGGCCTGGGAAAGACACGCCTAATCTATGTACTATAGAAGTTTCTGGTTTCCTATCTGAACTTATTGTGGCTAGTGGCTACAGAGAAAATATTTTTCAGGGTCCCTCCGTCCACATAGCGTCCATGGTAGCGTCGTTGCTGTCTAAACTAGTCACGTCATTCCAAGGCATCTACTCCAACGAGTCCAGGACCAGTGAGATGTTGGCTGCAGCCTGTGCTGTGGGCGTGGCTTCTTGTTTCGCCGCTCCAGTCGGTGGTGAGTAAACAAAAACAGGTACATCTGTTTTAAGAGTATAAGATACCTGTACAAATAAAAAAGGTATACTGGATCCAGTATACTTTATCTATGCCCATATCACGTATCCCTATTTATAGGTTTCTAGACTGGTTCTTTCTATACTATCTAAAATATGGTTTAAGATGAGGGTTTGTTACTCACTTGTTTAGCTGTAGTGGTCCCGACCTCTTCAAAACCTCCAATGGTTGTCGTATAAAGTGATTAAGGTCCCTAGGGAAAGGGCAGCAACATCCCTGGAAAACATGACACCGCACCGGCACTGCGGTCACCAATCCGCCTGGTTACTATAGTAAACCCTCCCAAATATGGAGGAGGCCTATGTCCATGCAGTAGTGGACTTATTATACTGCTGAACGAAGCTTGTATCTGTACTATCCTTTTCAATCTAGTCGACGATATCAACAGGAGACATTGGGTACGTAATGAACTGGTAAATGGGTTTACTTATTGTTTTTCTTCACCATTTGAGAGAGAACATTTGGATGGGCAATGATGTTTTTGTGTCAGCGCTTCTAAATGAGAGCCTATGCTGACAGACTAGTCTCTAGCTGTTGGGCCATGATGAATGTTTTCGTGCGTAAAAACTCTGTTTCCAGAACTGGCTATTACCTCAAACGAACTGACTAACCAAATCTTTCTGTCTCACTTGAACCTGTTCGTTCTTTCCAGGTGTACTGTTCTCAATAGAAGTAACTACAACGTATTTCGCTGTTAGAAACTATTGGAGAGGATTCTTTGCAGCCTGCTGCAGTGCTATTGTAAGTAAACATACAGCAACAAGAACAAGCAAGTGGCCCACCTGATGATGATTTGCCATTAGCGTAAACTATTAATAATAATAGTAATAATGCTGGACAAACCACACAGTATCATCTAGCCCCAAGCTAAGCAGAGCTTGTGTTATGCGTACTAGATGACTGACTACTTAATACAATACATTAGATATATAGATATGTTTTATTATACATAGAAAATACCCAGAACACCTGGAATAAATATTTGCAGATCGTACAAGCATTTATCCCAAGGCGGGAATCGAACCTGCAACCTCCTGCGTCGCAAGCGGACATTCGCCCGCCGCGCCACATCGGTCGTCAACTTAACGTATTAAATCTGTTTCAGATGTTCCGTCTACTTTCCGTGTGGTCGGGAGCCATGCCTACAGTAAAACCGCTGTTCCCCACAAACCTGCCTCAAGACTTCCCATTCGACCCTCAGGAGTTCGCCGTGTTTGTTCTAGTTGGGTAAGCAAACACCTGTTCTGTGTTCCGGTTTAAAGGGTGTGGGTGCCGGGGAAATTACAGGCATATGACGCTTAACACCTGTATGCCTCAGGTTGATGGACACTGACTGGTGCATCGTAGGGCACGTTCCTAACGAGCGTGACCTACAAGGCTTACTACAAGCCCAACAACACAAGTAGGCTTACTACAAGTAGGCTACAAGGTACTTTGCTATAGAAAGGCGATGGTAACCGTAGGCCTACCATCAGGTAGGCCATCGGCTTGTTCCATCAGCAAATTGTATAAAAAAAACATGAAACGCAATAAATAATTTAATTTGTTTTGTATTTACACTGTATGCCTCAGGTTGTTGGACGCAGAGTAGTGCATCGTAGGGGTACGTTTATAATGAGCGTGACCTGCGAGACAATACTCTGTTATAGGCAATGGTAACCACTTAACATCAGGTGGGCCATCTGCTTGTTCCATGTTCTTGTTGCTGCATGTTTACTTACAGCTTATTCTATGAGCAAGTTGTATAAAAAAAACATGAAACTCAATAAATAGTTTATTTGATTTGTATACATTTTCATTCTGAATTACGGTACGATTACGATGTAGTTTGCATTGTTGAGAACGATAAAGACGTTTGTTTATCATTTCAGAATAGTGGCTGGTCTTCTGGCTGCACTGTGGGTATACCTGCATCGTCAGTACGTACTCTTCATGAGGAACACGAAAGTGCTTAGCAACTTTCTACAAAAAAAGTAAATATTCCTAACAATTTAAGAAACGATCGAACGGAGCTAAGACATTTTAGACTGCAGAGCGCGTTTTAATATTGCCATTATTGTATCTCTAAAGTTTAACAGGAACCTTCGTTTATTCGTTTTTTTGAGGACCTTAGTTATGCTCGGCAATGTTAGAAACACCGGCCAAGTGCGAGTTAGACTCGCGCACTAAAGTTTCCGTACCATTAATAGTAAAAATGGCCAAAAAATCACTTTTGTTGAATGAGAGCTTCCATAAATATTTTTTTTATTCTGTTTTGTAGTATTTGTTGTTATAGCTGCAACAGAAATACATCATCTGTGAAAATTTTAACTTTAAACTATCACGGTTCATGAGATTCAGTCTGATGACAGACGGACAGACAGCGGAGTCTTAGTAGTAGGGTCCCATTTTACCCTTTGAATACGAAACCTCTTAAAATGAAATGCTAAAATATGTTTGTAAATTTTTTTTTTAATGTTTTCAGTCGATTCATATACCCAGGGTTCTTGACGTTAGCTGTGATGTCCATTCTATTTCCCCCCGGTCTTGGAAAGTACATGGCGGCAGATCTTGGGAACCAGGAACAGGTAAACTAAAACTCAGGCGCACGACCTTCCGCTTTATACAGGGATGCGCTGACCACTTAACTCTCTAACCATCACGGTTCATGAGATACAGCCTGGTGACAGACGGACAGACAGAACTGTTTATTTTTTTTTTGGAAGACATTCACACTACACTTTTAAAAATATTTACTAAAGCTAATCTAGAAACTAAAGGCTAATAACAAGTCCCCATTGTTAGTGACATCATAGCTAGGGAGCACTAGAAAGTACAAACAAAAATGTCGGTTGCCAACTAACAAAGTACCTACAAAATGCTATTTAACCAAAAACTAAAAACAAAAGGACTAAAAAGAAAAATAAAATAAAATGAACTGTAACACTGATAAAAAACATTATATTAATAGCATAATGATAGCTAAACTGACAAATAAATTTAATCAAAAAACTTAGACCTCAACAAACGCCTCATCCTTTTTTTACAGGTGTTATCAATGTTTGCGAACTTCACGTGGTCGGATCAACTGACGGCGGAGCAGGCGGCGGTGGTCTCTCACTGGAGAACCCCCGAAGTCGACCATTATGGATGTCTAGTCATATACTTCTTCTCCATCGTAAGTTTTATTCTCAACACTATCATTTATTCTGTGGGTTATTCCCGCTCGTCCCCACATTTTGTCCCCAGTGGTTCCTTTGACATTTCATTCATTTAAATCAACGAGAGATGTCACTTTGCTTTCTGATTTCTTTAAGTGAAGGTAAGCTTTTTTTTTTTTTATTAACGATAACTAAGCGTTTGGCTGCCATCACACCTGATGGAAAGTGAAGATGCAGCCTAAGGTGGCTAGCTATAATCCACTTGTTCACTCTTGATTTAACTATAAAAGTAATAAATTACAAGATAAGGTTGTCTGGAAGAGATCACTTACTAGCGATAAGACCGCCCATTGTACATTATATTTATTTGTTTTGTAAGTTTTTCTTTTTGTTAGTTTGTAAGGTGTGCAATAAAGTATTTTCATTCATTCATTCATAATATTATTTGTTTCAGTTTTTCCTAAGCATGGTGTCATGTACGCTACCAGTCCCAGCCGGTATCTTTGTACCAGCATTCAAAATGGGAGCGTCATTGGGAAGGTTTACCGGCGAAGTGATGCACTACTTCTGTCCGCTAGGGGTCGCCTATGGCGGCCATATTGTTAAGATACTGCCAGGTAATGTAAAGTAACACTTAAGTTCATTGTAATTCGATCAGCGTTCTTTCTCTCGCTTATACGGCTTATTTATTGTTAATTAGACTAGATTAGTGTACTTCAATGATATAAAATTTTAACAAAAAAAACCGACTTCAATATCTCATGGATACCATTGTCAGAAATGGAACCACATGGAAAGCACCTGCTTCTAAATGCTGTGATAGATGCAAACCAGCTTGTGATAGATGTACGTAATGCAGTGTCTGCCATTACGGATCTTTTGAAGCTCGTAACGTTTACGTTATTTTTTATAATGCTATGAAATATAGTAACAAGCATAGATAACGGTTAGACAATTCAGGATCATGCCTTACTTTTGATGTACGTTGTTGAACCGTTAAGTAATCATCCCACAAAGTTTTTATGAAAATACATTGTGGCAAGTGTCACCTTAAGTTTTTAAATTGTGGATTTCTTTGTCAGGTGGGTATGCAGTAGTAGGTGCAGCAGCCTTTACCGGCGCAGTGACACACACGGTGTCCACTATTGTCATCGTCAGCGAAATGACAGGGCAGGTAAGAAATGACTGCTTGTTTTGACAGAATTTGTAAAACTATTTGATACTGGCAAAATTGTCTGTCGAATGCCATAAAGAAGAAAAGAAGAAGACTGTTCACTACACTACACCTTACCTATTTTGATTGACACATTCTATAAGTATTCTGTCAATCATCTGATTCCCAAGGTTTTAGTTTGTGGGTAGATGGGAAAAGTCTACATATATTTATTAGTCCTTGAAGAGATAACAACGAGCAAAGAATGTTAATATTTAAGCTCTTTGCAATGATCAAAATTGAAGGCACTTTTCTTACAGGGTATTTCGGCCTTTTTCGCTCGGTTCCTGTAAATGTTTCGGGATAAAAACCTGCTTATATGTTAGTCAAGGTTGACTATGTTTATTTTGAGTTTTATCCAAATTGGTCCCGTTGTTGGAACATAATTGAGCCACAAACATACAAACATCTAATATTTCACATCTAATATTTCACATAATATCTATAAATATAAAACAAAGTCGTGTTAATTACACTACTTATAACTTAAGAACGGCTGAACCAATTTTTATAATTTTTGTGTTTTTGGAAGATAATAAGTACCTAATAAAAAAAAATTATTACACCTCAGAGCACCAATACAAAAATACCCTAAAAATTCAAGTCTACGTCTAGCGGCTTAGGCTGTGCGTTGTCTATATGTCGGTCAGTCAGTCAGTCAGGACAAGGATTTTTATATTTGGAATAGGTTAGTAAGATTGGAGAGCGACCAAACTTGAACCCACAACCGTAGGATCAAATGTTATGAACTGTTCTAGGTAACTCATCTCTTGCCCATAATGGCAGCAGTTCTGGCTGCTAATGCCGTGGCCTCATTGCTGCAGCCTTCCTGCTTTGACAGCATCATCCTCATCAAGAAGCTTCCATACCTGCCTGATCTGCTATCTTCTGCCAGCCGTGAGTACTACACACTTAGATACACTATGGCAATACGAAAGCGCGCTTTGCAGTCCAGAATGTCTTAAGCTTTGTTTAAAACGTCGTATGGGGTTAGACTCCGTGATGTATATCTGTAATTTAAGTAGAAGTATTTACAATTAAAAATTGTGTGCCATCAAAAAGTGTTTCGACGAGGATGGGATTCGAACCCACGCGTGCAGAGCACATTGGATTAGCAGTCCAACGCCTTAACCACTCGGCCACCTCGTCACATGTGGTTATTGTTGAATTATTTGATTACTATACTCCACACGTAGTTAAATTAGTTATGTATTTTTCTATAGAAACAAAACAAAAAAATACTTTACACCTGCAATCCCAAAGCACGGTTGATTTTTAATTTAATTATGTTGTCTGAAATAAAATAATATTTATGAAATGTTATTCTAGGTATGTACGATATCTGCGTTGAAGATTTCATGGTCCGGGATGTGCGGTACATCTGGAATAAGATGACCTTTCAACAGCTCAAAGACATATTGAAGGAAAATAAGGTTTGTTAACAGCTCAGTTTGCTGCCCTGCGTTCTGTGCTGTAGGTGGCGGGTTCGAGAAAAATAACACCGAGAACAAACATTTGTGTGATGAACATAGATGTTTGTTCTGTGTCTGGATGTTATATGTATTCTAAGTATGTATTTACAAAAAAAAGTATATAAGTATTCTATCAGTCATCTGGTATTAGTAGTAGAGCTGAAAGAGTTCGTTCGGGGAAGTGTTTTATTTTATTTTTATTATGTGCACAGTAAACAATGGAACTCGTTGCCGTCGTCTGGTTTTTAAGAGATAAGTGCATAGGTGTCTTTTATATAAACGTGCTACACCGTCGACCGCATCATCACTTAACATCAGCAGGCGTATTCTGAGTTTTTACCGTTTTCTGGATACCGGATTACGGTTTGCGAGCTCGATTTTTTTGTATGGAGATACACTAGTGCCCCATTTGGCTGCTAGGGGCGCTTATCGCATCTTCATACAAAAAATTTGAACTCGCAAACCGAAATCCGATATCCGGAAAACAAAAAAAAATTAGAATCTGCTCTCTGGTGAGATTGCAGTCAAACGTTTACATAAAAACTGTAAAAAAACTAGCACCGTAGTTATTATAAGCAATAATGCTTGCACAGCTGTATTCCGGTTTCAAGGTTGGTGCAATTTATAGGCACATGAGTTTTAACACCTTTTACGTCCTAAAGTAAAGGATGCAGCGTATGTTTGTGCAAGTTCTCTTTATCATAACTGCTTCTTAACATACTTTAAAATCAAAGACATAAGGCATTTATTGAAAGGAATCTTAAGGTGGAACAAGTCGTTACTATTTCCATACAAACGCTGTAACTGAATATCTCTACTATTTAATAACGACGCTTGTAACTTTCAACGTAATCTGATTTTACTGTAAAATATAGAGTAACGAGCCTAGATAACGGCAAGATAATTCAGTATCAAACTTAACTTCGGACGCACGTTAATAAATAGCAGAGATATTCAGTTACAGCGTTTGTATGGAAATAGTAAACGACTTGTATAATCGTTTTAAGGCTAGGCGAATGTAGGCACCAGAGTACGCAATAAACTTGCAATTTGTGTAAAAATGTCCTAAATAAGATATGTTTTTCCTCCAGACGATAAAGAGTTTCCCATTAGTGGACAGTCCATCCTCGATGGTACTCCTGGGCTCCATCCACCGCTGGGAGCTGGTGAAGGTGATAGAACAACAAGTTGGGAGAGAGAGACGACTGCAGGTGGCAGCACTGTGGCATCGCGAGGCGGAAAAGCGGCGGGAACGGACCCGTCGACCGTCACGTTTTGAGGTCAGCGCTTAAAAAAAAATTATTTTTAATTAGTTCTTATTAAACACGCCAAATCAAAAGATGATTCTTTGATGATGATGATGATGAGATGAGGATTCTTTGATGATGATGATGATGATGAGATGAGTCTAAATGAATTCACCGATTGTCTTCCCAAATTTGGGGGTGCCGCCATAGTTACCACGCTTGACAGGCGGATTAGCGATTATTTATTTAGATATTTATGTATGTATTTATTTAGATAGATAGAACGGCTAGAGAGCCAATTACACTAATTTCTTATGCTACATGTGAAATCAAAATTAAATAATAATATAATAATTAGTATTGGCTAAACCCCTCCAAAATTGGAAGAGGCCTATGTACACCCTCAGTTGTAATTACTTATTTAGGTACTTATTTCTTGCGGAAGACGAAGCGTAGGACGTCCTCCTGACCCGATGGACTGACGACATTGTATATTGACAGCGGGAAATTTATGTATTGAAAGGGCTCAGAATCGTTTTTCCTGGAAACGCCTATGCGTGGCCTATGTCCAGCTGTGGCCTTCTACAGGCTGTTGATGATGATGGTACTGCATCGTAGGGCACGTATGTGACCTACAAGGCAATGCTTTGTTATAGATGATGGTTACTTAACATCAGGTGGGTCATATGTTAGTCCCACCAGAAGTAGCATAAAAAAGTTGCACATTATTGCTCAGGACATTTTATGAACTTTAATGTTTGTTATTGCATGCTGTGTATAGTTGATACTCAACTAGAACATAAATTTATTTATCTTGACATCTGTATTCCCACCCATATTCGCAATAAATAAATAAATAATGCCGGACGACCCACACAGCATCATCTAGCCCCAAGCTAAGCAGAGCTTGTGTTATGGGTACTAGATGACTGATATACTTAATACAATATTATATTACATACATAGATATTTTTTATTATACATAGAAAACACCCAAAACACCCGGAATAAATATTTGCAGATCGTACAAACATTTATCCCAAGGCGGGAATCGAATCCGCAACCTCCGCGTCGCAGGCGGACATTCGCCCGCCGCGCCACATCGGTCGTCAAGTTAATGTTTGTTATTGCATGCTGTGTATAGTTGATACTCAACTAGAACATAAATTTATTTATCTTGACATCTGTATTCCCACCCATATTCGCAATAAAGATATAATGATTATGATTACTATTGAGCTGTTCGTTACGGTGTGTATGTTTGACAGGTGACTCCAGCCCCGGATATGCTCGGTCTCTCCCCCCCTAGTGGTATGGTGAGAGGGACATCACTTACCACGAAAGACCAAGGAGGATTGCTGCCTTGTAAGTTATTACAGCCGAAACACCTGTATTTAATAATAATAATAAAAATAAACCTTTTAATTCCATTAAATTATAACAAAATTTTATGCACGTGATCAATCACTTAATTAAATTAATTCATTAATTTATGACACACTAGAGGCCACTCGCAGCTTCGCCTGCGTGGCAGTTTTTTCCCGTTCCCGTGATTTTTTCGGAATAAAATGTAGCCTATGTCCTATTCCAGATTACGATCTATATTTATTCCACATTTCATCCAAATCGGTCTACTGGTTAGAGCGTGAAAGAGGAACAAACATCCATCCATCCATCCATCCAAACATTCGCATTTATAATATTAGTAGGATTACTATGCAATAATTAAAATTACCTATGCCTATAAATTATATTAGATTAGATTATAAAAACCCTCACGACTTTGGGTATATATTGGTATAGTATGACTGAAGCGGGGGGCTTTGAAATAGGTATTTCGCCTTCAACCGGGCCGTTAAGTCGAAGACTTTAGAATCAAATTGTGTTTCACTGTGTACATCTTTAGTAAAATGTATGCATGTATCCCGCAGCTCCCGGCCAACTATTCCGTCCGAAGTCGATCCTGAAGAAGACCAACTCGTTCACTTTGACTCGCGGACTGGCGTCCCCAACTCCTTACTCGCCGAGTACTCCTGCGCCTTCTGTGTACACTACCGTCACCGGCGCTGAGACCAGGTACGTACATTTTTTTTAGTACAATTTATGAACGAAAATAGAATAGAATGAATAGAATATACGTTTATTTGACACACATACACATAAGGAAAATTACATCTAAAAAAGGTAGATAGGTTGGCATACAAACAAAGGTAAAAAATAAGTAGGGAAAAAGAAACAACATGACATAAGTACTGATGAACATGCAGATGGGTCACCTGATGTTAAGTAGTTACCATCGCCTAAAACAAAGTTTGCCTCATAGGCCACGCTCGGTCAGGAATGGCCCTATGCACTGCTCAGCGTTCATCAACCTGAGGCATACAGGTGTTAAGCCTCATGTGCCTGTAATTTCATACATTGTTATGTATACTGTGATCCCAGGTCATTTTTGTGGTATACTGATATTGGTGCAGCTAAGAGCAGATGCATACATTATGTACCATGTTTACAATGACCTAAGGCTACGTATTATTTGTACGTATACATAAAAATCGCTAAAGCTATGACTACAGGACCTAGTCAAGCCGCATTTGTATATATTTTTGTAATAATATAACACTTCTAAAATGTGACACTTATTCTTGACACTACGCTAAGCAATTGTAGATGTTTTTAACAAACCTCATGCTATTTACAGTAGTGCTTTTATCTCTAGTGGTCGCGAGGAATTGGCGCTTGGATTCACCTAGATTTAAGACGTTTCAAGATTATCCCTGCGGATATTACTGAATAAATGCTTTTTGACTTTGACTTAACAGGATCCGAGCAGCGTTTGAGGCGATCTTCAAGCGATCGACACTCCTCCAAGACGTGGAAGGAGGTCTACCTGATCAGCATCACGGTTCCAGCCTACCACGGAGCCCTAGCATCAACAAGAAAGTGCAACTGGTAACTTAAACTGAGTGGGATGGATGACCGCTAGTGATATAGACACATCACGTTATTACGTCATCTGCCTAAATAAGTCCACTGCTGAACATCGTCCTACCCCTAATTCGGGGGGTTTGCCGTAGTCACCACGCTTTGCAGGCGGATTGGTGACCGCAGTGTCAGTGTTTGGTGCACACGAGGTGCTGCTTATTTTCTGATGCGTTCCCTTAGTCGTTCCACACCCTTCAAACCAGAACATAACAAAGCTGCTTGACGGAAGAAAAAAGCATGGTGGTAGTACTTCCCTGGACGAGCCCTTCACTAAGAGCTTCTACTACATACTATTATTATATGGCTATTCTTTGGCTGGACTACCCGCCGCTCATACAACTTACACAAGGCCTTGCAGTGCCAGATTTACCACGTAGTAAGAGTAGCAAATGCTACGGGCCCCGCAGAAAATTAGTTGTGTAAGTCCTATTTTTTCTTTTTAAAATTTTTGTTGCCATGAAAGATTTTCTTGGATTAGAAAATTTATTTTAGCGTCATCTTACAGCGCAGCGTTTGTGGGGCAACTTAAACACCAGGTTACTACAAAAATCACGCTAAAATTGTTTTACCACTTTATACTAAGAACCCATAGTAGGTAGATCAAAGGCTCTTTGAACGAATTTGCTACAAGCCCCGCGCTTGCTTAATCTGGCACTGAGCCCTTGTGAATGTAATATTTCTTCCAGCCCCGTGAAAGAGTATGCGACATGTCGCCCGAAGACCAAAAAGCCTGGGAGCAACTAGAAATGGTGAAAGAGGTAGACTTCGACAGAATGCTGACCATCGCTAGGAAGAGAGAACTGGTACTATAATCTTTATACTTTATAATGTAGCATTATTATTTGTAGATTTTGGATTCTTTTATAATTTTATCTCGTTTTTTCCAGAATCCAGAAGAAGCAGATTACGAAGACGATAACCTCTACATCTGTCACATTGACCCTGCGCCATTCCAGCTCGTCGAACGAACCTCGCTACTTAAAGTAAGTTCCTTTCACCACACTGGGTAACTTACTACCACCTGGAGCTTGCGACGTGCATAGTTATTCATGACCAATCGACTAGCTTAGCAACTGTGTGGTCATTTTGGTGACCATAAATGCTACTTATATCATTTTATATGGGAAACAAACGGTACAAAAAAAGTGTGCTTTAGACCACACGACTGAAGTAAAACTTCTTTTATATACAAAACGTAACTGGCTGTGAGAGAAAGTGCTTTCATACTCCCTCCATGGTAGTGTTAAACGTTTAACGCAACCTTGTTGGAAGTCGCATAAGAAGTATTACTTCAATAGAAATAAATAATAGATTATTTAAGATAATACATAAACCAGCAAAGTGCCTTTAGGACATTCATGGCAGGTAATATAAGGGTCCTATATAATTCTAAGCCGGTCTTAAAGCGTCCCAAAAACTCCGTCATCAGAGAAATCCACTAACTCATCCAAACTTACCACACTGAGACATTCACCATCTTTATGCATCTGTATAGATGTTTTATTCCACTTTGGAATTTATCTATGTGCTAGTTTTTATTGTTTTGTTTATTTATTTCAGGTTCATTCATTATTTTCGACTCTGGGCGTTAGTCGCGCGTACGTCACCGCTATAGGTCGTCTTATTGGTGTCGTCTCATTGAAAGAGGTAAGAATTACCCTTCTATCATCATCATCGTCATCATCATCATTATGGTCATTATCATCATCATCATCAGATTGGCACTGATTTGGATCAGTTGAGCTATCTCTAGATCGTTTGCGACGGCCGAAGAGATAGAAACAGGGTTTTAGCGTGATTTTTGAGTTTGATTATTCCGGATATATTGGGTCAAACTGACATTGATACTTTTTAAAAGCGATAGTTTTAAAGTAATGTCAAAAAATAATTTTACAAATATTTGGTACTTCTTTCTTGGGATATTTTCTCTTATTTCTTATGGTTTCGCCACATTGTTTCAATTATAATAACCACATTGTATGGCAAATAAATTAAATTAAAAAAAACCTTGCAGATTAACAAATCTACTTATTGAAAAAACATGTTTGATTGGTTTAGGGGTGCTTATTAAATATTTTATTTTCGCAGCTTCGAAAAGCAATAGAGGACGTCAACTCTGGAGCCCTAACGGTCGCCAACAGGCCTTCGCCCCCAACAACACCCATACCCACAGTTATAAAGGTGGTCACAACTGAACCAGCACCTCCTTCCGACAGCGAGACAGCCAAACTGACCACAACTAGCGAAAAGAAATGAACAGGTTTTAAAACGGTATCATTTTTAACCTTATCTAGTTAAATGGGTTTTAAATTGTGTTTTCGATCAGGGCGAAATATTGAGTCCAGAGTTTTAGCGAGGGATAGTAATAGAATCATTCTTATCCCGATGTAGGTACTAAAATTATTTTATCGCTAGAAATGCCATGCGTCAAGTTAAACATGAACTTAAAAGATCTTAGTTTGGCACAGAGTGCAAATCTACCCTTTGAACCGACCACGTTTACTTAACTTGTAATTTTTTTACCAATTTATATCAAAGAGTTGACTATTAACCGGACGTGAGTTCGAATCCTTTTCGGTCCATATCTTTTGGGATATAGTAAAATATACATATTCAGTTTTGGAAGTTAGTAAAAATTGTGTTATAGATAATTATTTTCTAACGCGTATTATAAATTTCGTAAATGTGTGTAAATTCAGGGTGTAATTAGACTAATGCAGAACTTTAACCGGTATTCTAACCCTTAAAGTTATTAAAAGTAGTTTTATTACACCCTGTATAAAGAGTGTCACAATATTTATACGTAAGTTCCAAACACATTCCCAAGTTAAATAATAAAATACTTACTTTTGAAGAACAGTCATGTCACAAAATATAAAGTATGGACAAACCTCAGGCTGCTTCTTCTTCGGTACCAAGATTTGCCGGGTACCTACCGTGGCTGAATAGTTTTAGATTTTTTTTAATAATGCGAGTATTTTCAATATAATATATTGCCAGTCTAGTTCCATTAGCATAATGAAACCTTGTCTCATATTTTTTGAATACTGTCACAAATTATAATTTTTTGTTGTATATTTTTTGATAGATATTTTAAACGTTTTATATAAGTATATTGAACGTGACCAAATGGTCAAGTGACCAAATGGTGCTTTATAAAAGAGATTAGTATTTTTATGTTATCTTCTTAGATTCGTATACTTTGGTTTATTTTAGCCTATTTGCGTAGTAGAAAGAGCCTTGCCCTATTCTTTAAGTTTGTGCAAGTCGTAATAATACTAAATTTAGTAAAACGAATAAAAATAAACCAATATTCCTAAAAACAAGCTTATCTTCTAATTTATAGCTTCTAATACATTAGCTAAAATAGTTAATGAATCTGTGGTCATCTTATTTCTTTGATTAAATATCATTTATAAAGCGACTTGCACTTACGTAGCCAAATTATATAATTTACAAAGGCTTGTGATCGTACAATCATTCCAAAAGTGCTGTCCTTAGGTTTTAAGCTAGTATTAGGTTCAAATGTTTTAGAATACCTACAAGATAATTAAATTACTGTCCAATTTGAATTCTAGAAAAATATATACATAATTATAAAAAGTTGGAATTAAAAGAACTGCCTCTGATTACGCTGTAAAACGTCCCTTTTTTTTACTGAAAAACTCGAGAACCTGCAGGGCGATCGCGTTTTTGTTGCTGCAATCAAAATCCAAGCAAGTGTCAAATCTGACATGAAACTCATCTTAATTTTCGAGTTTCACCAGGTTGATTATTTTATGAATATTCAAAAAATCTGTGTAGTATTTATGTGTTATTCTATTTTAAATTATAGATTTAGTTTAAGAAACTGAAAATTATGTATGACGTATATGTTAAAGACCATAAAATTAGGCATTGTTTGACTATTCTTCGAATTCGAAGTTGATGTGAGAATCGAACCAAAAATTCGAAATTAAGGATAACTTTTAGCATGGCGGCAATCCGTCCTTTTAATATTTCAGTGAGATATGACGGGTTTGTACTGTGGCCGATCCGTATCCGAGAAAATACAGATTCGCTTTTCATTTCTTTCTAGTGAAAACGTGACTTTAAGATTAAAAAAATAAAACGACGAACGTTTTTGTATTTTCTTAAGATTCGGATGGATACAGAGCAAACGCGCCCTTATAGTATATTTGAATGTTTATAAATGTTGGCATCTTTTTATAAAAAAATCAAAAGATTTAAGAATAACTAGTTTTTTTTTTGAGATAATACGCTGCTTTTTTCTCAAATTCTGAGATTTGTAAACTTCTCATACAAAAATCGAGACTACTGTAAAGTTATATTTTGAGTACCTACATAGTTACTAAAATCTAGTGATAGACTGAAAAAAAAATGCATCATTAAATCGGGGGTAGTTGAAGCTCTTGAAAAACATACTGATATTTAAAGATCAATTTCATAAAAGGGTAGGGAGGCTTTTGCCCTGCAGTGGGACAGGCCAGGCTGAAAGTAAATAAAGTTAATATCTTCGAAAATAAAAATGTAGGATGCCTCGATTTTTGATAAGAAAAGTAAATAATTAGAAGCAATAAAGTGTTGTCTTGCCCCTGTTGTAGTAGTACAATGGAAGTTTGACGTAATATTTAAATTTTTGTCTATATTGGATCTCTTTCAACCATAAATATTAAAAATAAGATGTAGATTTCTTTTTAAAATATCACTAGCTGTAAAATATCACTTGCACAAAACTACCAGAAAAATGATTTTATTTCCATTACAATTTTAGTAATTAAAACATGTTCCCACAATTTTTTTTTATTTATTTATGTTTTATTATTTTACAAAATATTTAAAAGCTAGCGCAAACTAGCGCATTTCAAAACTGGGTATTTTAAATGCATATTTTATCTTACCTAATCGAAATGAAGTAGGTGGGGCAAGGTTAATTATATGCCCTGAGACACTTTAACGTGCTTTCGTAGATTATTTCCATTAGATAAAATGAATAATGCATTGATAAATTTTCGGTACAGTACCGTGGCATGCTCCATTGTGCGTTGACGCTAATGTGTCAAACTCATTACAAAAAGTATTGAAAATGTTTGTATATTTATACTAGAAGTAAGTTATAACTATTTATATTTACAAGTCCATGAGGAACGCTTCTGCCTACACCTAAATCGGGCGTGAGCTTAGGTAGGTTTCTAAATTTATTTATAGTTTGATCGATGTTTGACGGTAGTTGCATTTTATATTGTGATCTGTTGCTTTTTGAATAGTAAAGAATGTTTTGTGTCGTTGTATCCGAATTTGTTTTATTTTTCTCCTTTTTGGTTCATTAATACTACTATACGACCAGTATAGTACAAAATTGTAGGACAACAGTAAAAACTCAAGGAATCATAAGATCGATTTATGAGTTCACTTGTTTTTTGAGTATTTGCCATGTTAATATTTTTTTGTAACGCTGAGTGATCGTTTCAAGAACTCAATTACATACTTAATGCATACATAGGTATGGCTTCAAGTTTGGTATAATAATTAAGTAGTACATTGCTGTTAAAATACAACAGTTTGCACAATTGTTAAAACTTGGCACGTAGTGGGCACTGTTTGGGCACAGTTTTTTGACATATAATAATAATAATAATAATGCATAGATATTTTTTTATTATACATAGAAAATACCCAAAATCATCGTGATACGTGCAGCCGTTCTTGGTGAGGCTTATAACTTGACGTCAAGTTGGAAGCCTTACCTAAACGACTTTATCTCCGGAACTATATATATGAGCACTATTTCTGTGCATTGGTAATCACTAATTCAGTACAGTTTTGTAGCATTTTAAAAAACATCAAATTACATTGTGAGGCTTCAAACTTAACGCTCACTAATTGTAGGAAGTATTTTTCCTGCTATATCAAAAATTTGTTTATTGACCCTAAAATTTAAGATAAATTTATCTTAATAGTTATAAAGTCAACTCGCAGGTCAATTTTTAAACTATATCGTGGCTATACCTAATTACCTAATCAACACGAAGTATTTTGTGAGGTCATTGAGTTCCTCAACACACGGGTATATAACGTGAAATCATCACTATCAGCTTTCAGGAAGCCACTGCTCGATATGCCTCCACTATGCATACGTTGCCACGAAGAAGAATTTCGAAGAAACCTTCTCCATTTATAAATTTATATGCGCTGGGCCAGTGCTCTTAAACGGTAAAGAAAAACATTTTGGGGAAACCAGTGAGTATTCTCGCAGCGCGCATGGGCTTGCAACCTGTCACAACCTGGGTATGTGCCCAATGTTATTTGGACGTACCTCTCACTACACCCACATACATCCTCAAAGAATCTTGAGTTGGTGCTACTTGGTAGGCCCTAGGAGGTCTGAGGGAATTTATCATGCCTGGGGATTAAGACCTGAGGCTCCCGCAATCTTAACAATATCATCGGCCTATAGGGTTGATGTTCCGGTTCGTAGTTCACTTGAAAGTAAGGAGTAATAATAGAACAAGGTTCCAAATTATCATTTATTTTATTTTCTATTTACACTTCGCATCAATGAATCGAGGCACAACTGTATTGTTATTATTTTGGATAGAAACGGGATATTTACCATGATTTTTGAGTTTGATTGTTTCCTGATATTTCGGCACAGTTGCATGCGCAATGATCACGGGTCGAAAGAAAACTTTTTTTTTTTATTTATGAGATTAACAAAAAAATTATAAAATTAAATTTAGAATATTCAGTATGTTATTCGAAAGCTAAAACTACCCCCGATTGAATGGTTCTTTTTGTTTTTTTTAGCCTAATCTCTAGATTTTACTACCTATGTCAATAAAACATAACTTGGTGCCTCGATTTTTTTGATGAGAAGTGTATTTATTTTCTTAATTTCATATTCGACACTTATATCCTATAATACTCAGACACTGAAGAATACAAAATGATGTTTAAAAACACTGGTTTATACATATTTAAGTACATTTTACAATAGTTTTACATTTTTGATAAAAAACAAGTGTCTTTTGTTCAAACTCAAGTAGGTATAAACTTAAGAATTGGGCATATTTAAAATAGCCTTCATGCGAAATGTAACAAAACATATTATTTACATAAAATAAACCTTTTTATCGTGTTGCGTTAATATTAAAGCTTCTATTTTAAGGGGAATGAGTGAAAAGTCTCCTCTGGTGCTGTTTAAATCATCTACAATAGTTACAAAATCCTGTTTAATTCTTTATACTTACTGCCAAAATTGCATTTAACTTATACAAAAACAGAAAAATACGCACAGTCAGCGGGAAAAGTACCTAAGTACTTACTTAAATCTCAAGTTTCTTAAACAAGCACAATTTTGATCAAAATTTTGAAATCAACACAAATACTTAGGTAGGTACCTACTGAAGGGATAGGGTTGAGACTACTTCCAGAGCCCGGTAGATGTCCTCTCAAATATTATCTTGGTGGTGATTTGAGTGTATCTAAGAACCGTAGTCAGAGGCACGTCAAACATTACATTTGCAACATGCCCATTTTATAGTAGCTGAAAGCAATCGCCGTTATTAAAACTGTTGTTCTACTTTTCTCGTTGACTGTACAAATATAGGAACATAATAGCTAATTCAAATGTAATAGTTAACCTCCTCTTAAAAGTAAATATATCACAACTTAACTAAATTTCTGATAATTTATCATACTAGTATTCACATTGAATTACGTAAATAATTTTGAAAAATCAAATTTCAATATACATTTGAAAGGAAGGGATTGTTGCCTTATTGTTTTAACAATTTTGTAATAATATTAAGTACCAATTTAAAGCTCCCTTCACCTGCATATTAAAATTTTCTTTATTATAATAATAATAACTTAAGCTTATAATATAATCTCACGATTTACTATCCTAATTCTTAATAAGATTCACGAGGAATTTTTACTGTTTTACTCTAAAATATGAAGTAAATGCACTGGGTAAACTGAATAGAAATCTACCAATCTAATTACACACCCCCTATTTCAACCATATTATGGATCATTTCAAAACAAATCTTAAAGCTGATTTTAATGTCCACTTTGATTTTCAACGTCAGGCGTGCTTTTTTATGAAATATCTCTACTCAAATCGTAGACATTGTATCACAAACTTCTCCTTACACTGGTTCTTTTATGATCAATTTTATAAGTATTAATTATTCAGATGCCAACCTTCCACATCAATGTGAAACGGCCAAGAAAGAACAATTTTGTAAAATACCTAATTTAAGTTACAATCTGATACACAACCGCACTCAGAAACGTTATTTAAATTTAAATATCATTCAAATAAACTGTAGTTTATTTTTTGACAGACAAGAGTGAAGCGGTTAGAAAACTGATTACGACTTTATACTGACTGACTGACTTTATACCTAAGTACTTGATTTTAGAATGAAATGTCTTTATACGACCCAGTAGTAGGTAATAGGTTGTGGACGAATAATAAAAAATTGAATCATGTTGTTTTTAATTCGTGCTGCGTCGAACACGTGTTGGTTGTCTTTGCTATAAGAACCGCAAATCTGTCACGAAGGTTTTCGGGGAATCTATGTTATAGGTATATCACCAAGCTTAGATACTATCGTTAAGAATCCTATCCTACTGTAAGGAGGCTTCCTACGCTTTTTATTCCGGTGTGTCGTACGAGCACCTTTACTCCCGAGGTTATCGTTTCTATAAACTATATGGCCTGCCTATCGTCACTTCAATTTGCTGATTGAAAGTGCTATGCCGGAGGCTTAATCTAATGAAACACTAATGTTACTCAAACACACGTTAGAATAGTCTTGGAATAGATATAGATCGTTCATGAAGTTACTGGTCTACTGATATAGAAAGGTCCGGAGAACACGAGCGAAGCCATGGGTATGAGCTAATCGGGAATACTTCGCACTACTCCTCTTTCTACATGCACCCACAGGACTCCACAACCATGTTGGGTAGTGTCTTCTGCGTGACTGTGTTTTTCGAGTCCAAGTAGAGTAGTTGTAATGAACTGAAGGTGGTGGGTGCACAGCATGGCTTGAATTCCGCCTTCCGTTCTGATACCGTGTAGAAATATTTCTGAGGACAAAAATACAGTTGAAATTTATGCCCAAGCTTCTCAATAGTAATAAAATACTGACATATATTTCACACAATGTCATCTAGCCCCAAACTAAGCAAAGCTTGTAGGTAGGTACCCACTATCGGAACCAAATAACTTATAAAAAACTTAAATACTCTAATTAGGCACAAAAAAAAACCGTATTCATTACGCAAATGTTTGTTCTCGATGGAGATCGAACACAAACGTGCAGAAGACAGAGTTACTACCAATTGAACTGTAGTAACGGCTGTCTCGCATTTGGCACAGCATTTGCATTTCGGCAATTGAGGCACTAGGTAAGGTAACTTAATAAATATAGTAACGACTTTCAGACCGATTAAAACTTACCCGTATAACATTATGATGATAACTATTAGCTGTGGTCACTGCAGATATTGGCGCACAGCTCCCCTTGCAAAAGTACGCGTGGTACCCTTCCGGGCGGATGATCCAGTCATCCCAACCTAGCTCCTTAAAGCTGACGAAGAGTGGTTCTCTGCAGCACTCTGTGGTGGCGGCGCTGCAATCGAGAGCGCGGCCACGACGTCTCTTGCCGGCGTATTTGGTGTACAGGACCAGGAATGGTCGATGCTTCTCATGGAAGGATAATGGTGCGCGTCGTAGCTGTGGAAGAAATATTATTCTTAGGGTGGTGCCTTTATGTATCAACAAGTGGAGTAGAATTTTCTAACTGTCATCATACAGGGGCGTTTTAAGAACTTCTTTCAAAAATTTCACAAATCCTGGGGTTAAAAAACACTATTTTATCATACTGCGCACTGAAACCTGCCTTTCACCTTGCCTAGTAGTAATGGTAGGCCCGATTAAAGTATTCTGTGCCACGATCTAACCACCTGAGTCAGCTGGTTCAATAATATGTCTCACGTTCTAGAACTGCTCAGATCAACTTTTTAAATTTATAAGATTAGATCCAGTATTTACCTGACATGTCCTGCAAGCCACATGCAACGTATGCAACCTTTCTCGCCCTTCCAACCACACGCGAACCGCCCAGGCCAGCTCAACCCTAACCCAGCCTTCTCCTATATCCGTTTCCTTGATAGCTATTGGCTTGGTTTTCTTAAACTGCTGTTGGCTATCCCAATGAGCGGCTTCGGATATTACGAACGTTTGATTATACTCGTCCATTGGGTCTCTTTCCTGAAATTACAAACTTCGCATTAATAATCATTCATTTAAAGATAGGTATATCAATAGCTAAGATAACGTTTTACCCATTATATTTAAACGAGACACTGCAGACGTTTTACTGCCTTCCTAGGACATGATGGAGTAGGTTTGGCCAGCACGTATGCCTACCTACCATCATCATTATCAATTCGACCTTAATTCACAGAAAATACAACAAGGCAAACTGGTTAGGCTCTTTTCATTTTCAAAATCAATGAGAATTTATTTATTTCATAATGAGCTTATGAAATCTAAGGTCCAGTGCATGGCAGGGATTCGAACGCACATCCTAATGTCAGGGTATACCTTTCACTGTGTGGTCACTTTCGCACGTACCTTATAGAACCAGAGCTCCACAACATTGACCTCTTCCGGTTCCACATCTGGTGGTAGCTCGAACTGCAGACATTTGAATGGATACCGTCCAGAGGTGAGGCATTCACCTGTAACAAAAACATTAACGTTTAGTCTTGTCGATATTTATTTACTTCGTATTCTAGAAGTAGGCGTCGCGTCGGTCATAAATTTAATACACCTGAGCCTATTCCCCGTGATGACCTCAATCTCAGTACGAAGACACCTACCTACCGTATGAGTAAATTCGTATAGTAGCCAGCTTTTTAGAAGTAGTAGAGCTCTTAGTGAAGGGCTCGTCCGGGAAAGTACTATGCCTATTTCAGCCGCCAAGTAGCTTGCTGTGTTCAGATTCGAAGGGTGTGGAAGCCGGTAATATTACAGCACACGAAACTTAACAACTGTATGCCGCAAGTTGATGGACGCAGAGTATTAGTGCATTGTAGGGCACGTTCCCAACGAACGTGACCGCCAGGAAATGCTTTATTGTAGGTGATGGTAAAACCACGTAGTATCAGGTGGGCCACTGCTTGTTACATCAGCAAGTCGAATAAAAAAAAAAGCTTTAGTGACAGAGTTTTTAAGCCGCCACAAGGCTTACTGACTTACGTCATGGCTTACCTACTGCCAGACATATCGTACGTACCTGCAGAGATCGCTGTTACACTAACTATCACTAATTACAATCAGGAAAAACCAGAAAACATATGCTAACCAGATATGGATGATAACTACGGACCCTAAGTCAAGATAATGTAGCTTTTCCGTTAAATTCCTTAGCCTGCCAAAGTCCAGAGAGCGCTAGCAATTCAAACGAGAATTGAGTTGATATCTATGTAGCAAAAAGCGAGTTTAATTAAGAAAGAGAGTTCTGGGGGGTTTTATACGTTGTGCTGCTTCGTTACAAAACCTAAGTGTAGTACGCCACTGACCTTAGCAGCCTACAGCAAGAACGTAGAGACTACGCACCTATATTACTATTTTAATGTGAACCCGAGCGAGATATAATGTGACTGTTAGCGTGGGTAAACGATAAAGAAGGTGTATCTACACATGCCGCGTTATCTCTGACCTGGGGGTTACTCCTTGGTCCAATTAACATGGGGTCAGTTTGACTGTATTGTACTGGGACTTTGAGCTACGATTTGATTCTTGAACCTTTTTTTACATAACTGCCTGATGGAACAAGCATATGACCCACCTGATTTCAAGTGGTAACGCTATAGCAAAGTATTGCCTTGTAGGTCACGCTCATTTTGAACGTGCCCTAAGATACACTACCCCGCGTCCACCAACCTGAGGTATGGTGTTAAGCCTCATGTGCCTTTCAAACCTGAACATAGCAATACGAGTAACACTGCTTGGTGGCAAAATAGGTACGGTGGTAGTACTTCCGCAGACGAGCCCTTTCACAAAGAGTACTACTACTACTACTGCTACTACGTTGATGAGGATTTGATCCACATCACATAGTTACACAGTCCACTAGATTTGCCTGTGTCATGGATATTCTTAGTATAGTAAGCAGTTACTACTTAACATAACACCTAGAATCGAACCAAATACACTGATGTAAACTTTTAAACTCCGGAATCAAATTTGAAAACATTCGGGTCTCAACCGGACATTTCGTAGTATCGAAACGCCATATAAAGCTGACCTGTGATCTCAAAATACAAAACATAAACTTGTCCAGTGCCTACTACCTGATAAAATTACAATCGCTCATTTCCTTGTTTACTAACTAAATATCTCTCCGAATGGGGAATTCTATAGCATATGTTTCTCACAAACTGATACCTAGGTATCTATATGCATACTGATTAATAAAAGTACTTCAACTGCTGTTTTAATTAGTTTCGTATTTTAACTGCGTACAAGAGAATCAAGGACCCAATTAAATGACTGATTAATAGTCTTAAGATAGCTGGAGAGTTCTGTAGTAGTAGCAGGTAGTGGCCAATTAATCTCTGGTTCGAATATAGAATAGAAAAATATTGATTTTGTCTCTTATGTATAATATTTATAATGTGGCAACTACTTTTTCTCTGGTTTTCAGTGGCGCCAGTAGAATGAAGTCATTGTAAGCCTCTCAAATTTGATTGAAATCCGTCGATAAATGACGCTACAGCAAATTTCCCCCCTTTCCCACCAATAAAAAATCGTAATCAACTAAAATTTAAATGTAATTTTTTTGTAAATAACCAAAAGGTTCTTCTACGCACGCTTGCTACGTAGACTCTACGTAGGCTCTACGACGGCGCTACGTTCAAACAAATGTTTATAGAAGCTTTCATGTTAATTGGTTTGGCTTAGTTAGATTTGCACTTAGCATGGACCAATATGTTAGACGCAGGTACAAAATGTGTGCATTACTTGTTAGGATATCCTTGAGATCTCAATGTGCAAATTGTGTAAATCATGAAACTAAATACCGAAATTAGTTTTAACACCAAACCGCTTTGGTGCCAAAATGCAATAAAATAAGCTCACGACTGTCATTATCAGGCACGGTAGACATTCGTACAGCCAGCTGTAAAAGGAGCTTAGCAGTTTTATTTATTGAGTGCCCATTTAATCTAGATTCTCTCTGGATCCAAGCTATTTCTTAAATAAAGTTGAATTTATGTTTGTAACGGTTTATCTACCTCTGTCGCTGACCGTTTGAGTAAACTGTACCTACCTAAATCTTTTTTCTTAAAGTTAAGTAAACTATATTCATTTAAGTGGCTAGAACCGATTTGATCTGAACCGGCCTACCGATAAACTAATGTTTTATCATGGATATGTGAAAGACCACCGCTATCGAAGTGCTTGGCCCAATAATGTAATTAGTACCTACAATATATACTCACGAGACATGCCGTCTCGGCGTGATCGACGATACGTACAGGCAGCAGCAGAATTTGATGACATTTCTAGAGCCAAGACAATCTATATCCGTCTATACCACTTAAAAGAAACTTTGTCCTCAATAGCTGAAATATAGACAATGCACACCCTAAACCGCTGGTCGTAGAGACTGGTAATTTTCAAGGTATGTTACTCTTACCTGACAAATATACCCCTCGATTTAAATAACTTAGCACTAGTATTCTAGTAGCGGCGATGGGCTTGCAACCTATCACGTTTATGGAATACCTTATTGTATGATGTGCCAAATGCTATATTTGGAAGCACCTACTGTGGCCACCATCTTAGATATTCTCAAAAAATCTTGAGACTAGGTACCTACTAACAGATATCGGCGCCTGAAGATTCATGATGCCATTTTAATGAATAGAGAAAACTTTTTAAGTTATTTGCCAGTTTCCGAGTTTAGTACTCAAGTTTACGATTAGCAAACTTTCATCTATTTTTGATATTGACTGTACGTTCATACCAAGCCCATGACACAAATAAAAGATTATATTAGGCGCCATTCTCCATCTCTTATTGTTGAATTAAGTGTTTTTTGTATACAACTTGTTTATAGAACTAGTATAGGTATGTAAGTTTTACCATCACCTATTACAAAGCATTGCCTCGCAAGTCACGTTCGTCTGGAATGTGCCTTACAATGCACTACTATGCGGCGATCAACCTGAATGCCTCATGTGCCTGAAATTTCACCGGCACCCACACGGTGGTCATGTGAGGATTCGGTAGCCTAAGTCAAAAGATTTAATTGGAAAATGTCTAAAAAAATGTTTTTTTGTTTATACAATTTGCTTATGGAAAAAGCATATGGCCCACCTGATGTTAAGTGGTTACCATAAGCCTATAACAAAGTATTGCCTTGTAGTTCACGTTAGTTAGGAACGTGCCCGACAATACACTGCGTCGATCAACCTGAGGTATACAGGTGTGTAGGGACTCATGTGCCTGTAATTACACCAGCACCCACACCCTTCAAACCGGAACACAGCCAGTTGCTTGGCGGCAGAAATAGGTACGGTGGTAGTAGGTACTTCCCCGGACGAGCCCTTCACTACGAGCTCTACACTACTAAATATTAATAGGTTTACCAAGGTGCTAGTTCCTCGCGACCAGGCCTAGTAGAACAGGCAAGAAGCTTAGGTGTTTTCTGTTCTTGTGTATAATACAATACAAAATAATATAGTACAAAGTGTGGTGTCAACCCAACTGAGTAAGGTGTAGGCGAGATAGACAGAAATATATCCGGTTTGCCTGCGGTCGTACTTCATCATGAGGACTGGGTCCAACACGGAACTATTTTAATTGGCTTATCGAATTGGGGCGTGAGGTATTGGGCCAACTCTTGACCCCCAAGCTAATTGCCCATTACCCATATCTGTTATCGGGACCTTTAGACGAAGTTTACTATATGTTCAATTACACGATGTGATAAATTGATATCTTAGAAAACATAACTACTAAGTTTCCCGGTTAGGTAAATGTTATGTTTTCATTTATTTACTTCCATATGGATTGCAGTGTTTATAATTCGCTCTGTCAATGTATCATTAACCGTAGCTAATCAAAATGGGGTATAAGTTTCAAAGATCGAAAAGTCCAGACAGAAAAATAGGCGAGAATCATACAGGCTTGGTTTCTACCGTTTTTTTGTGTCATTATTTTATCAAAATAATATATAACAAAGCTCTTGGATGCCAATTCAACTATAGGTGTATACTAATAATAGAAAAAAGTGACCCGAAAAGTGTTGACGTTTTCCTAAGGCGTAGCATAAATAAATTTGATATTTGTGCTGTTTACCAATATCAGGGGTACACTGCGCGGCAACCAAACTACACTCCAGAGTAAAGTTACTGATACCGCGCAATGCAATTTAAATATCAAGTTGATACGCTTACGCCACAAATTTGTTCGTGCTAGACCCTCAACATACAAATACGGACTTATAAACTTTACAACCACTATTATCATAATTAAAATAAATGCAAATCACTTCTGAACTTATCATAATTAAGTGTCACGTTGTTACATAACTAAAACAATGGCATCGGGTGGTATTGCTTTATTTTCATTGAGATAGTAATTATCATCTTGTATCGCAATGGTTCCGCGTTTAGTGGCTTATGAACTCGGAACGATAGGTAAGAAGTAGGTACCTTCAGTGCTTTTTTGAACAAAAATGGTGAGAAAAACTCTACTCACATTCAAGTCAAAAAAATATTTAACTAAAATTCAAAGTTTCTGTAAAAATAGTTTATATCGGCCGCAGACTCCACCCGACCCAAAAATGTATTTTGTGACCACTCTTAAAAACGTTAAGTTGTCACTGCCTGACATGCCGCGTAGTGTAACTCAAAACGACAATACGAAACATCGTATAACGTTTCTTAGAGTAGACCTGTATTTTTGTACTCGTCATCAGCTGAACTAATTACACTGCTGGGCATATGTCTCCTTCAAATTTGGAGGAGTTTGCCATAGTACCACACATGGCAGGGGAATTGGTGACCGCAGTGTTCGTTTCCAGTATACAGGAGTCTGCCCATGTCCTGGTTCGTTTCCTTTAGTCACCTCTTATGATATCCATGTAAGGTAATGGAGGGCCTTATTTCAAACCGGGACCACCACGGTTTTATTATTAATTTTAATATAATTTACGACAGCTTATTAAAATTTTATTTATGTACTTGCAAGGTAAGGATGGATAAAATAAGAAATAAGTATTTTAGAGGAAGTTTGAAAGTAGCGCCGCACAAATTGAGGACTAATAGGCTAGCATAGTATGGATATGTCATGCGAAGGGAAGAAAACTACACAACGAGAAAAGTATTAGGTATGGATATGGATGGCTAAAGAAAGAATTTAAATTAATTTAAACCAAAGAATGGATCGATTGTGTGAAAAGTTAATAGGAAAGGAGTGAATACTGAAATGACAACTGATAGAAGAGAGTGAAGGAAAAAACTTGTTGTGCCGACCCCATGCACTTAGTGTGGGATAATGACTTGCAATAATGTATTTTTAGTTCGTGTTTGTTTAGTTAGTTTATAAATTTGGTCCCAGAATTTTTGCATACAGAGGAAGGACCCTACTCGGGCCAAAGCCTTCTCTAGCTTTTCCAGTTCGTACGGTCAGGTCAGGTCTCATTTCCTCCTATACCTTCCTAGTAGGGCATGGTCCCGGTAATTATCGGTAGTTCCACTTTCGATACTTGATGTCACGGCTATAGAATACTCCCTGCAAAAACCGACCCTTTTCCAAAATTGAAAACCGTTTTTATATACAGTACATATTTCAGTAAACTTTTTTCTCTGTTTTCCCCCTTCACTCTCGCATTTTGGATTTTTTCCCAACATCTTGTGTAGAATGAAGTCTTAGTGTGCCTCTCAAATTTGATTAAAATCCGTCGATAAGTAACGCTACAGCAAACTTTCCCCTCTTTTCCCCCTATTCACCCCCACCCAATAAAAAATATCGACTGCCTAAAAATTATAAATAAATTAATGAACATGTCTTCATAGTCACTGATGCAAAATAAATATTAGTTAAAAGTTTAGGTTAGCTTAAAATAATGGTTGCCTGGAAGAAATCGCTACCGATAATTCCGCCGATTGTAGGACAAATCCTTTTGTGTTTTATTTTTATGTTAATTTATTATTGCGACCTGTAGGCGAGAACAAACAGACAGAAAGGTAAAAGTATTTTTGGCCAATCTTGAAACTGATACACTTCGCTTGCTCGTTCAATAAGAAACACCCGCGATTTTATAATACAAAATTAATGAAGAATAATGGGAGGCACAGTTCAAAGTAAACACCTGATTTTAATGATGCAATTTCTGTTACCTATTTCAAGTACCAACAAACAGTCAAATAGGTACACAAAATATGCATGCAGTGTGCAGTGTGATTGGTACCTAGGTACAAAGTTCGAACTGTGGCCTGGTTACCTGAATCTAAACTCATTATAAAGAGACAAGATTAGATGTTTAGTTTGTTTGTAAAAGATAAACTTGTAGAATACTAAACTAATTTTGAAAATACTTTTTCTGTAGAAAGCTACATTATCAGTGAGTTACATGGGTAACGCCATCTACTCATGCAAAGCTGGGGCCGGTTGCTAGTTATTTACTTTATAACCATAACACTAAGTTCTGTCTAATATTTAAAATATAGTTTATTTGCTTTTTTTTTATAGTGCTTACCTGCACTTAAGGAAATCACAAAGATTTTTATATTATCCCAAAAAATATTTTTTGGGATAATATAAAATTTTAAAATTTTATATTTTTAGAAACATGAAAACAAGTTTAATTCACTTCTTAATGCCAATTTAATGGAATTTAGCTTTATTTTGCGGTTATTTACATTAAGTCTGAAAAAAAAATTAAAAAAGTACAAAAGCTGTAAGCTAAAAAATATTTTACAACTCAAAAATTATAAAATCAGATGATGAGATTATTCGTTACTTATATCGTGTATATTTTAAGATAGATGAAAAAAAATTAAAACGTAAAAGGCATTTTTAAAACGTTTAATAATTGCATCGAATTGTATACATATATCTTATAACGGTCGACTGGACACGATATCTATTGTTTCTTTTCACTGCTACATAGTAGGTATATAGAGAAGAAACACATGTTTAGGAGTTTTGCGTTGTAGGTTTACCTCTTTAACAAAATTAAGATAGAAAACTAAAATCTTAACATTGGATCCACTATAAAACTTCCCTCCTGTTAAGTACCACTGGTAACTGACATACTGCTAGACCAAGAAAGGATAGCGATGTTGATAAACAAAACCTTCAAAGAACTCACCCTCAGTTGGAAAGATAATCTTCTGCTCAGTCCGTCCATAGTAATCGTCGAACTCCGCTGGCTTGTCCGTACCCTCGCTGAGCGTCTGCCCCTGCGCCACCGGCATCGGAAGACTGTTCACCGGCAGCGCTACTGCTGGCTTCTTGCTCAACCTCAACTTCTTCAAGATCTGCTGCTTCACAAACTCAATCCTAGCTTCAGTCAACTCTTCGACACTGAGATCTCCGTTCACGCAGTTTCCGCAACTGCCCATCATCTGCCCCTCCAGACTTACAAAGCTACTGACTAGAAAGACCACCGCCACTCGCGTTACGATCATGTTTACGTTCTGTTCGACGTCTTAGGCAGTTAAAATATGACAGTAGGTCCAGCATACGTGCGACCTGTTTGAAAGCTGGCGCGCTACTGACCGCGCGATGCTTTCAACCTATTTATGTAAGGGTTTCCTCCACCAGGTTTCTCGGAGGTTACAAGTTGGACGATGTACCCGCGTGATTGTAGTAACTGCGACTTAAACTGTGGCTTTACTATAGTTTGTTTACTAGAATCCTTGGTTGTAATGTAAATACGGCTTTTACTTAACTGTATAGTCTACAATGTATACACTTACCTACACGTATTTCTTCCATCGTACTATGAGAATATCTATCTTGAAATAATCTGTGTGCATCTTACTAGCATACAAGTGTGATTAGACATCCCATAAAAAATACAAATAAGTAAATTCTTCAATGACTACGATTTCATATAAAAGGGGTGTTTCATATAAATTTGGCCAGTAAAATCGAAAAGCGGTCTAAATTATACTCACAGTAACGTTTTCCTCTTTAAGGATCATTTTGACCGCTTTCGCAAGTCCATCACTTCTAAAACTTGAAAAGATCAACCCGTTCCCATTTTGTTAGTAACTGGGAGGCCTGGTATCAAATAAATAAACAAGGCTGTGCTAGATTTTTTTTAAATATTTTTGACTGATTTGGTACCGATTTTTATTTTTTTTGTTTTGTTTCCTCTTCCTCTAGGGGTGAATTATAAATACGTAACTGAAAGTTGGTAACAATAGGAAATTCACCGGGTAAGTTTTTATATAACGTTTGTTTGACGTAATCTTTAATGGGTGCCTTTTCCGGAGCGAACTCATAAAAAACTCCTTCGGTACAACACAAAAATGTGATGACATAGAAGCACATGGTGTATGTTACCACCGTTATCGCACCATATCCATGTGGGCACGTGCCACACAATGCACAATGAATGCGTTCGAAGTCCGGGCCGAAGTCCAACACCATTGAATGGACCCGTTGTGGACGTAACCAGGATTTACTTAGCTCGGGTGGAGGCCCAGACTATTTAAATGTGACTGAATATAAGAGAAAATACCGTTTTTGTCTTGCTTTTTGATACTGCCACTGGTTAAACTTATGATGGTCGTAGCTTATGGTAAATATAGTATGTCAATTATTTGTTATTAGATTATTGGTTATTAGATTGGATTCGCTTTTTTATCACAAAAACTAAGCTTTATTTCAGGTTTAGTCGCGTAAAATTTACCTGCAGAACGATTCAAAGAGATCTTTTATATTATAGTTATCACAAAACACACTCAAACTAAGTAAAGCTTGTATTAGGTACTATGGGAATCAGTTATCTGACAGAATACTACCTATGTATAGGTACTTAATTTTTTGAAGAAGGCACAGTTCCTACCAATGAGCTAGCTTTGAATGAATAAAGACTTTTTGGTTAAACCATGCTATACATATCGCGCTGTGGTTAATGTCGTTGCCCCTTTTCCAAATCCTAGCTACGTACATGGGCACCACCATGAGTCCTACACGAGGCGCGCACGCATCTTCGGCGTGATGCTGACATCTGTTCAATCAGGATCTGGATAAAAATGGGATCAGAGGAAACAACTTCGGTAGGTATGTAGGCAAGTAATTTGCACTAAGTACCTAATAAGTGCTATACAAGTGTAAATTAATATATATACACTTTTTTTATGCACCGGTGGCCTAGAGCACCGGTGGTCTAGTGGTAGTGACCGCGTCTTCTGATCCTAAGGTCATTGGTTCAAGTCCGGTCGTGCTCCAATGGATTTTTCCGTTCGAAAAATTTATGTGCGCAATGCCAGTGCTTTCAAAAGTCCCCCCCCCCCGTTTTTAGGGTCCCGTTTTACCCTTTGGGTACGGCACCCTAAAAATTCTTATTCTTTTTTGTCTCCGCAATAACATGATTTCTTAGAAGATTTTTATGATTACTTTAACTTCAAAGTACCTCAGACTGAAGACGTATATTTTCCTTGTAGTCACATATACTTCCAGAGCTTATATTTAAATTAAATAAAATGAGAGTGATAATGTTTACCTAGTTAATTGTTTTCTCAGAGGTAATTATCGAAGACACGCAAATAACGCGTGAATAACGTAGGTATCTCTTAACCGCCTGGAGACAGCTGACTCCTGAAAAGAGACCCAGTTTCTGGTTATTGCCCGCGTTCATTCAACTTGAGATAATTTTTAACGTTTTTATGAGATTAATACTTTTCAGCCTAAGTTTTTAAATCATACGACGACAGCGATACTGGGTCACTTGTTTGTTCATTGTCACTATTGTTTGTTTACCATAATGAAAATAAATCTTACTTTACTCACGTTTTTTATACTATCACGGTATCTACACTTTTACAATCTTATCTAGTATTAGTAGTGGTGGCTCGTCTGATTAAGTCCACTGCTAGATGAAGCTTTCTTCTTATATGTGGACGTTGTCACCACTTTTTACAGGTGCATATAGGTGTGTAGGTAATTAGTATAACAGCAGAGATGGATAATTTCGACGGGCTGGAAATAGGGCCACTAGTACAGCGGTAAACGAACCCTTAACTAAAATAACGTCGATGTATCTTTTACGTAAAGTGATCCCTGTAATTTTATTGAAAAAATGCTCTTTGACTGACTTCATATCCACTCTCCTAAATCGTAATCTGACTGAATAAGTGCCAATAACCTGTCATGCCAGATAGTATTCTTCATGTTATTGGAACAAAGCGTTTTGTTTTCCTTCAACTTTACTAGTGCGACATGCGTAGTGGCTGTAGAATCTGGTGTAGATAGAGTTCCATGGAATGTAACTTTAATAATAATATATTATCTTTCAACAAGGTACCTAACTATAACATAACTAAATATAGTATGTGCATAACTTAAATAGTGTCTGATGTATCTAATCTTCTAAGCTAATGTACATAATTTCCAATACTCAGCTCTCCATAACACAAAGATAGATCCTGAGTGATGAATACGATTCCATTGATATTTGTCTCTGTTGTTATAAAACGTTCTAAGATGTCGTTAAAGAATCTGTGAAGCTCTTATCTTAGTAATCAGTGTCCACTTTTTCCAACCTTAAGGGCGTTGTTAGTTTGTTTACCTGTGATGACCTTTGCGGTGTAAAAATAGATGTTTTTATAACGGTATTTATCAGGTAGATACCTACCTAGGTAATTATAATGAGTCATGAAGGGTTCACGTGTAGATACACGTTTCGTTGTACCAACATATTAAATAGGAATGTTTCTAAAGTTTCTGTAAATAAATAAACTCAGTAGATCTCGCTTACCTTTGTAGACTTTTAAGTAAAGTCTACAAAGGTAAGCGAGGCGTAAGTAAGGGGGGGGGGGGGGGGGGGGTTGAGTACTTGAGTTGAGGTTGAGTTGGTTAATACTGGTAGTAATAACAATTTCTCGCGTTTCCTTGGTCCTTTATAGTCAAATTTGGTGTTAACGGGTTCGTCTCGTGAAGGCAAAGAGGGCTGCGTAGTCTGATTGGCAAAATTTGAACCAACCTATGGTACAAATTTTCAAAAAAAAAAATTAAAAGCTACAAATAGTTTTCCCCCTTTCCCCATTTATTTCTTAACTTCTTGACTAAAATCCGTCGATAAATAACGCTACAGTAGACTTACCCCCTTCAACCCAAAAACTTTTAATAACTCAAGGAACTCGTGTACCAATTTTCGTCAGAATCAGTTGAGAAATACGACCTGTAGGCGATAACAGACAGACTGACTGACAGCCGAACAAAACCATTTTTGGCCAATCTCGAAAATGAGACGCTTCACTCGCTTCGCTGTCTTGGATCCTAAATATTTGTGGATATTTTTATACAAGTTATACAACACCACACCATCTTACCTCGTCTTACACCAGCTACTACGAACTGAGCTGTGACGGCTGTCAATATGTCAAGTGAAGATAGGATTTTTCCGGACGTGTAGGTATATCACCCTGCAAAGAAAAAGATTAGGTAGGTATGGGTCTTGTTCATGGTATGAGATAACGCGACGGAAAGAGTAACGTAAAGGCAACCCGCCTTTGCTCCTCCCAACCTCCCCTACGCAGGAGCAACCCCTCCAGTATCGTCAGCGTTTGGCCTAGGTGACACGAACTATAACAACTATTGCATCATTTACAAAAAGTTGATGATGCAAAAAGTTTAGATTCAATAACACGTAGAGTTGAATTAAATTTTACATTTACTTCCGGTAGAAGCTGTAGGTAAAGGGTCGTACCTACTAGGTCTTCCTTCCTACTTATCTCAGCTACTTAGGGATTCGTTATGAGTTATTTTAAATCATTAATTAGGTATGCGATAACCGATGAGCACGTGGTCGCCACGATCCCCACGAAGCGGTTTTTTAACAGTTTATCAGTAGGTTGTTACGGTTCAATGAAAAAGCCGAGGGCGGTGCTGATTTGAGTCATATTGGTGGTGCTTCAAGATCAGTACAGTAGCCTCCACTGATGATTACTTACTTTATTTTCTTCGATTTTAGAACACGAGTTTCCGTGTTTTGTAAGACACCTTCACTGTAGCAGCGTTCTGTGCTATGTCTGCGAGAAAATCAATGCCGAGTACCAACGAAGTATCGGCTATAATAATATATTCTATAGGTAATCGACGTTCAAATTCCTGTCAAACGGCCAACCGCGCAGGGTTCCGCGCGGAACTTCTGCGCTGTATAGACACACCCTTACAGTTTGAGATTTTGAAGTTTATTTTTCTTCTCGATATCTTGAAAAATGATAACAATGCCTTGAAAATTGTTATAAGCTAGGCAAACTAAAAATCTTTTAATTTTATTCCGGGATCCGGAGTTTTTCAAGATTTTAAACTATCAAATATTTATGAACCCATTAGGTAGGTGCATCGCTGACTCAACTTAACTTTTAGTTTTGCATTTTTTCTTTCTCGTTACCTACGAGTATAATGTGACAGAGAAAAATAGGTAGGTAAGTATATTTTAACTGATCTTTTTGTACTGGTGCTCAACTTTTTACTGCATTACCATTTCAACGTTTTAATAAACATTGTGAAGTAGAGGTTTATTTTGTTAAAAACTTAAACTAACTTTAACTATAGACATGTAGGTGCAAACAATAAAAAAGTAAAATGTTAACAATCAATGTGTGTGACTGTACCTAATTTTTTAGCATAATGCTAAACAATTTACAATCATATTGTAAGTAGTTCGTAAAAAATACGATATCACGGGTCAGAAACGTGGCATCTTTAAATTTTACGCGTAGTTTTGCGATGACGAATCAACTTTAGAAGAAAGAATTAAAAGTAGATAAATCATTACCTACCCAGTGACTCTACAATGGAAGTACAATATATACTTGTAATATTATCTTCCATAGAGAGGAATCGTGGCTAAATAGTAAAATATTTGAGTAGATACTTCAATATTTTAATCGTATAGTTTTTGTAGGTATTATTAGGTAAATATCCACCTACATATCATTGCCTATCGAAGTTTGACAGGCATACGCATTAGGTTGATTTTTTAACCTATCATTCTTCTGTTTCTTCCTGGCCCTCTTTATGTACATTTTCTTTTTTTTCACTTCCCTCTGTAAGCCGTCACTTGTATCTTCAATAAATCAAAGCAAAACTTAGCTCTAAGGTTGGCAGGTAATGTTGTAGATGATTTATACAGCGTCAGGGAAAATACCCCGATTAAGGGACGCTTTATTACCTCATTTCGTGGGGTATCAACATTTTTGAAGGTAATTTACCATACAAATGCCACATTCATCACTGATACAATGATACGCGCAAAAATTTATTTATTATGAACAGTCATACTTTTATCAACCTAACATTTTTTTTCATATAAAAATCTGTTACAATGTAAAATTAACTGGTATTATATGCCTAAAATTTTATCTCACTCTTCCAAACCGTGCGCCAAACCAATACCTACATAACATTATCGAGCTAATTAAATATTATTTGGATGTTTTGGCGCGTGTGTGTATTGCCGTTACTTCTGCTACTCTTCCTTACATTATTGCGTCATTACATACCTATGTTTAAAGCAATTTCGTAGCGGCTTTCATCATTTTGACTGTGCTCATTTTGCACGTGATGAGACACCTATTCATAGTGACGTGACGTGATAAGGGAAGAGTGAAGAGGTATCTTCTATAGGTAAGCCTGTTTCACCGTCGCTCGATCGCATCATCACTCGAGCCTCACGTCTGAGAATTATCGGTGTACATGATCGTGTTTTAACCGTTTGTTTAACCGTTTTTTTTTATACAACTTTCTGATGGAACAATCAGATGGCCCACCTGATGTTAAATGGTTACCATCGCCTATATCAAAGTATTGCCTTGTAGGCCTTGTAGGCGAACGTGCCCTACGATGCACTAATCAGCGTCCATAAGCCTGAGGTATACAGGTGTTAAGCCTTATGTAGGTACCTACACGTGTAATTTCACTGGCAAGCAATCGGAACACAGCAAGCAGCTTGCGGCAGAAATAGGCATGGTGGTAGGTACGACTCCCCCGGACGAGACCTTTACAAAGAGTTCTACTACTACTTGCACCTAAAAATCTCAGAGTTGGGGCTCAGGTAAGATACAGGTTTGCCAATAAATTGTAAAAATACAAGATGCAACACACTTTGTGTTTTTGTTTTTATCTGCCTATTTGTTTCGATATGGAAACTTTCTTCTAAGGTCAACGGTTTTGTGATGAGTGTAACCTTGCTTGCTAAACACTGAACTCGTCGATAAAGCTTGTTGTTTTCTAATAGTTGCAACATTCATTGTAGATGTAGGTACTTTTCTGCCTGGACGCAATAATGCCAACATCCAGTGATGACTTAGACTTTCAGAATTTGTAATGGCCTTTGTTTTGTAAAACTACGCAAACAGTATTTACAGAAGTCCCAACATTACTAGCATTACTACGATATATAAAGACAAGTCACCACAGACCAAAAACCGGTAATATCAGAAGGCTGTCAAACACTTATCAGAATCATTCCATTTGGATAGATTCGATGACATTTATTCCATTGTGATACGGTTCATATTGGATCATCGATGTATCCAAACGGGGTAATTTAGTTAAAAAAACGCATTATTACCTGACAGTAAGGGGGCTAAACTTAAAGGCCGTCCTTCATTTGATGTGCAACGCGGCAAAATTATGTATACCTACTCGTTTTCTCGGACAAAATTGAGATATCCCTGTGCTAACGTGGCAGTGCCAAAAAGCCATTTCGTTCTGTCGAATGAAATGTATCGCTGATTTTTAGTTTTTCTAAAGATTTTTTGACTAGGTACAATGTCTACAATAGACAAAATATCTCTTGTCAGGCGCGATATATCTCACTTTGCATACAGCCCGTCAGGTTTGTGGTTGCCATTCCAGTTTTTATTTCATTGATGAATAAACCAACCGTTGATTTATTCGTATAAGTTTTATTTTCTAGCGATTGCGAAAGATAGCAATATAGTTGCGAGGAACTGGTGCTTAGATTCACCTAGCTATAGGACGTTTCAAGATGATCCCTGCGGATATTACCGTATAAATGTGTTTTTGACTTTGATTATAATGGCCTTTAAACTGAGAGGAAAATTAACGAATTCTTATAATCACGCTGCTGTCTCATGGGGACTAGAAGGACCCAAAAATGTTAAGTTATCGGTACCGGGATCATAAGTCAATAGTTAGACATTCCATTGGTTACAGAGTTTATCGCCTTTTTGGAGGTAACTGAAGTTCAATTGCTTAATTAACCAGGTTTTTGATAAGTCACTCTCGCGATTCATTGTTACAGTACAGCTCTACGTATTAAAAGGAGAGCAGCGTATTCAAACAATTAATGATTTCAATTTTCTAAGAAAGTGACTTTAATCTACCAGTAACAGTAATAATAATCTTTGTTCAGAATAAAAAAAAAATATCCCAGTTACCTACTGATAGAACCCAGCAGGCGACTGATGATAAGTGGTTACCTGCACTATGATTGCGTATCTTCTGTCGCTAGCAAGCTCCTGTTACAAGTGTCAAATATGACAGATTTGCTATAGAAAATATGTCATATTTGACACTTGCAACAGGAATATGTTAGCAACTTTAGACAATCACCCCCCATATAGGTAATCCTATAACAAAGCATAGCTAAGTTCACGTTCGTAAGGAATGTGTCCTACGATGCACTGCGACCTTCAACCTGAGGCATATAGGTGTTGAGCCTCATGTGCCTGTAATTTCACCGACACCCTTCATACCGGGAACACAGCAAGCTGCTTGGCGGCAGAAATAGGCATGGATGTGGTTCTTCCCCGGACGAGCCCTTCACTAAGAGCTCTACTATTACTGACTGACGGACTGACATCAACATTCGCATTATATTGGGAGTATGAAATAAAAATAAGATGTATTTATTAAAAACCCATTTATTTTTTTCTAGTTCCCTTAGGACCTACAGTATATTTACAAGTATTCACACTATCACAATGTATATAATAAATACATAATTGCCATTTTCGATATGTACGACTTAAACTAACACGATTTAAAATAAAACCTCAAAAATGTAATTAAACATAACGTTTAAAAAGTACCCTTATTCATAATTTCGTTAGCGTCTTTAGGTAGTCATATTGGGTGCTTGGTAAATTACTTTATGATGCAGATGATGCCTAAAGATGTCCAAGGGGAAGTTAGAGGCAAGTCCGAACATTACGTAGGAGTATGTAAAAAACAACAAATAGCAAGCCAATCAACGTTAACAAAAAAAGCGGGCACGCTATTTAAAAAAAGCAGTGAATTTATTCCTAAAGAAATATTTTAATCTTTTACTCTTAATTTTTAACAATTCCATCTCGTCGCACATACGCACGTCGTTTAATACGATCCGATTCGTCCGATGCATATTATACGGAGCTGTAACCGTCCACTTTAAAATTTAATCGAGAATTATGAATAGGAGGATAGACAATAACCAACTTACTAATAAACGTAGTAAGGTATGAAACTAATAGCATCGTAAGTGATCTTAAACTTTCTGTTAATCATTATTAAAATTCTTAACATCCATTATTAGGTTTTTTTGTGTCGTGTGTTTCAGTAAAAAGAAGTACCATGGTACAATTAGCAACAAAAGTAGAAGAAAATTTCTAGTTTTTAAAACACAAACTGAGGGTCTATTACGACAAATTCTGATGGCCTAACCTAGTAAATAGTAAAAATACACGACATTATTCCCCAAGCACGGTAGATATCCCGTCAGATCTCTTAGTACCAAATACCTACTCGAGATTTTCTGTGGATGTCTAAGGCAGGTAGTCAGAGGCATGTCCAGATAGTAAATTGAGATAAACAAGAGATAGCCGTCACAGCTCAGTTTGTAGTAGCCCTTCTACGCTGTAGGTGTGGGTTCGATCTGAACCGAGAACAAACATTTGTGTGATGAACATAGCCGTATGTTTTGTGTCTGGGTGTTATAATGTATTGTATTATACGTATGTATATACAAAAATGTATACAAAATCATGTCAGTCATCTGGTTCCCATAGTACAAGCTATACTTAGTTTAGGGCTAGATGATGTTGTGTAAAAATGACCATAAATATTTATTTAGTTATTTATACTTATCTGTTGCCATCTCTTACCAATAGGCAAGAAAAACCAGTGATGGGAATAAATATAAAGCAATATTTTTAGGTTCCTTTTGTAAGGTTCATGTATTTACAGCGTTTATTAATAAGAAAATAAAAAAAAGTTTATAAATAAAATATAGTAAAGTATTACAACAGCCATATTGATAATCTCATATAATAATGTTTTAAATCTTCGATCAACGATACCCCTAGATATAGGGTAGGCGCAAAAAAATCGTGTTGGTAAAAAAGAGCTCACTTGAGAAGTGAGCTTTTATTTTGTTTTGACAATTAAGTAGTGACTTTATTTACTAGGTGACATGGTTGTTATTAAGTTGAACTTAAAACTGTTTATAATTTTTTCTCACTTCGTTACTATACAAATGTAGCAGTCTAAGTATATACTCACGCGGACAGCTAGGTAAACCTATGATTTTGTATGTGACCCGTCATCTAGGGATATCATTGATCGAAATTTTAAATAGTCAATAACGCAAGGTCTAATCATGATATTACATATTTTTGCCGTTTGCAGTTTTTTTTTAATTGAAAACGAATAAATTTGACATTTGTATGATAAATTTACATCAAATTACTTGTTAAAGCCTAACGGTCTGTTTTATAATCCCTGACACTTTATAACGGGTCTATAAAATCATATTGACACTGTCACTTTCATGTCAACAAATAGAGATAGCAATAGACTTATCAACTATTTTAGCTAAAGGAGATTTTATAGACCATTACGAAACAGACGGTAAAGGATTTATTGCGTGCGATATTTTTCCGTTATAAGGTTCAGTGAATTATGTATTAAAACTAATTATCGCAGCCACGGAAAAGTAAATTAATCCAACGAGTATAACTAATAACCTATCTGGGTTATTAGTTATACTTCGCAATAAAAACGACACGGTACATCCTTTTATCTATCTTATAGGGTAGTCTGTCTGGTATAGTCAGAGGTACGTCGAAATTTTACATGTGATTTTTACTAATTCCTAAGTCATAGCTTTTTTTGTATAATTAACTGGGTTAACCTCATTTGATTTTCAAAAACTTAGTTAAACTAAGTCAGAATTACATCATGGCGGTTTTTTGATTGGACCAATGGAAAGAGTGTATTTCCTGAGGAAAAGCTCTCTTATTGGTCGAACATTCAAAATGCCGCTACTAACTGTAATAAGTATTATAAAAAAATATTTTCTTGTGACAAAAGTGGTAACAAAAATATCCTTAAATATAATAATTTCAAAATATTTAATTTCACAGAAACTTAGATACTAGACTTAGCATCTTGTCTTAATTAAGATGTTCTGTTAAGTCCAGTCTAATTTCCCTGATAGAGATCGCTGTCAGCGCCCATAAGGCCGCTTATTTTAGCTGTCAGTGTAAAAATGGTTCAATATTTTTATATCTTGATTTAAATCTCAACTTTCTTGCTTATATACGAACCAAACAATAATAAAAGTTATATAATTATTAATTTCTTTCACTATACCTATGTAATACCGTTGTAATCACAATTTAAATCAATTTTCTTTCACTTCACCGTTAGAAATTACACTAGAACTATCGTTAGTACTATTAGAATTTGCGATGGAACCATTAGAAATAATGATTGAGCTAGCATTGGTATTCAAAGTACCAGTACTAGGATTGGCTATAGTTGTATTGTTATTAGAACTATTGGTATTGGAACTAGTGGTATTGGGATTGGTGCTAGTGGGATTGGTATTGGCGGGGGGTAAGGCACTGGTGATAGCAGGAGCGTCTTTGTCGAGAGGCCGGAAGGACCAGGCGCCACAACCGTCAAATTCTAACACGTGAGTGTGGTATTTCCTGAAAAAAAATAACGAGTTTATATATAACTAGCGGCCGCTTGCAGCTTCGCCTGCGTGGCAGTGTTTTCCTGTTATTTTTTCGGGATAAAATCATAGTAGCTTTATGCATGCAAAGTCTCAGCCCGATCAATTTGTTATCGGTGTTGGTAACCACACAACAGGTGGGCCATAATTATGCTTGTTCGTAAACACCAATCCACCTCCCAAGTGTAGTCAAAGTCAAAAGGGAGGGATCATCTTGAAACGTCTTAAATGTGTGAATCTACGGCACGCCCTCCAAAATAGGGGAAGGCCTATATCCAGTAGTGGGTTTATTCATGTCGTGATGATACTAACCATACGCTGGGTCGATGAGTGATGGAGAGCAGAGTGATTCCTTCTTTGACAGCCTCTTCGTACATCACCACCTCAGTTTCCATGGAGACCGCGCTGGTGCATTCGTCCAGAAGAGCATATACAGGTCTACAATAGAAATATTTCATTAATATAATAATAAAAAACGAGTGTGCCACGAGTGACCACACGACTGAAGTTAACAAGTCGTTACTATTTACATACAAACGCTGTAGCTGAACAAGCGTCGAAAGATTTAAAATCTTGTAACTTTCAAGGTAATCTGATTTTACTGTAGAATATAGGGTAACGAGCCTAGATAACGGCAAGATAATTCAGTATCAAACTTAACTTCAGACGCACGTTAATAAATAGTAGAGATATTCAGTTACAGCGTTTGTATGGAAATAGTAACGACTTGTTCCACCTTAATATACGAAACGGAAAGAACAGTGCTTTCATACTCCCTCCATGGTAGTGTTAAACGTTTAACGCAACCTTGTTGGAAGTCGCATAAGAAATATTCCTTCAATTATAATTTAGAAACAGTAGTAGGGATGTACTAACCTGTGGTAGAACATTCTCGCCATGGCCATTCTTTGTTTCTCTCCGCCGCTGAGGGTCGCGCGCCAGTCCCGTACTGCTGACAGACCGCCGTGACGCGCCGCGCACGCGTCTAACCTCACTAAAAATAAACCAATCGATTCATTTTCTGTCATCTTTGAAAGCAACATAGTTTTTTTCATTTTAATTATTTTTCTAGTGTTATTTTAGAAATGAGTACATTAGAGGAAGTTTGAAAGTCGCGCCAGTGACTGAAAAGACGAGGAGCAATAGGTTAGCATGGTATAGACATGGTATGAGAAGAGAAGAATATCATTTAACAAGAAGAGAGTTAGATATGAATATGGATGGATTTGTGAGTAGAGGTAGGCCAAAGAAAAGATGGATAGATTGTGTGAGAGATAATATGGGTAAGAAAGGAGTGACTACAGAGATGACGGATGATAGAGGCATAAAGAGGGAAAAAACCTGTTGTGCCGACCCCACGTAAAGTGGGATGGGGCAGGAAAATGATGAATGTTATTTTAGGGTTTGATGTGTAATTTCGGTGGTGTTTTAACTATCATTACTTCAGGTCTTAGCAGAGGTGTGGGCTGTTATGATGTTGAATTTCTTAACTTCTAAACTTACCCAGTTTGAGAATGTGCAAAGCGCGAGTCTCCGCCTCGACGACGGATGCAGGAGGCCCCGTCACTCGGGAGGGGTACGTCACTTGCTCCAACAGAGACCCCACAGACATATACGGTCTATAAACAATGCATGACAATGTGTCAACCGAGCTATTTATAAAAATCAGTCAAAAACTAAACAATAAGAAAACATGTACTGTACTGACCGTTGTGGGATGTAGAACATGATAGGCCTAGTGGTGCAAGGCGCGGAGTCCCGCGGTGCGTCAGCTGCGCAGTGTGCGCACGCGCACGGACGTGGGACCGATAGCGCACCGCCGAATACTGGCCACAGGCCCGATACTATGCGGAACAGGCTGGGGAGAAACAGTTACATGTTATAGTACATTTAAAAAACCGGCCAAGTGCGAGTCGGACTCGCGCACGAAGGATTCCGTACTATTTATTATCTATAATAAAAACGGCAAAAAAATCACGTTTTTTGTATGAGACCCCCCTTAAATATTTATCTGTCTGGTCACAGTATTTATCTGTGGTACAGATGTGTGGTCTGTGTCCCGTCCCGATGAGACTGTGTCTCATCTGTGTTCATCACACAAATGGTTGTTCTTGGTGGTAGATAGGAATAGGTTACCTGGATTTGCCGCATCCGTTAGGACCAACAATCAGGAGATGCGTCCCGGGACTAATGTGTAGTGTGACGTCACTGGCTACGACGTCACACGCTGGCGTCACTATTGGCACGTTGTATAAATGTATGCTTTGGTCATCCGTGTACATTATTTTACCTGAAAAAAAAAATTATAATAAATAAATATTTGTGGCACATTGGCTTTTCTTTGCATAGAATTAAAGCTTATTCATTTTTGCACCAGCGTTTTTGGGCAATTTTCTTTTGAGAGAAATTTTAACCCTTCATTTGGGCACCCCAACTAATTTTGATACAGGGCCCCTCCAAGGCACAATACGCTGTTGGTTGTTACCTTGAGGTACCGGCGTGTTGTCTTTGAATGTGACACGGAAGGTGGATCCTAGGGCCTGATGATGTACGTTCCGGACACACTTCCCCCGCGCCACTTCCTCGAAGACTAGAAGCATGTCTGACACGCGCGCTGCGTAACCAGCCAGGGTTACCACTTCCTGTGATTATAAAAACCATTTTGGTTAGTATTAAAAAAATAATTATAAACAGCATGGATTTGTTACAGAATAAGATTCAAAATTGGTCAGCCATTCGTTTCAATAGTAGAAGGAAGAACCCTTCGTGAAGGGCCTGTCTAGAAATACTAAAACCAAACAGCTTGCTGTATTCAGGTGTGAAGGGCCGAAGGCATACAAGTGTTTAGTTTCCCCGGGATGTAATTTCACCGGGAACCACACCCTTCAAACCGGAACACAATAAGTTACTCAGCATAGGCATGGTGGTAGTACTTCCCTGACAAGCCCCTCACTAAGAGCCCTCCTACATAGGCTTATTTAATCTGAATACAAACTACTGCTTACCTTATAACTAGACATGAGCCTCTCAATAGCGTCTGCAGCCGAGTTGAGGAGATTACGAGACGTGGTCATATACTCTGTACGTGCACTTATACTCTCAGCCGCGGGACCTGGGAATCAGTTTAATAATAATTTATTCTCAAAAAGATAAATACATTATCACTTACATGAGAATTAACTAATAAAAAATATAAAAAGTGTCGTTCAATTTTAGGTAAGTAGGTAGGTACATTACATACTCAATTAACGTACCTAATCAATATTATTTAAAGCGTTTGTGATATGCTGAGCAAGTCTAGTTTTAAATACGTTAATTGAGTTTGCATTCCTTATATTTGCAGGTAATTTATTATAAAGCTGTGCGCCTTCATAAACAATTGTTTTTTTGCCATAGTTTGTGCGACAGTTGGGTAGAACGATAAAACTCGCGCGGCGCGTACTTCGCTTTGCCAGCTCTTTAATTTTTGTAAACGTTAGATTAGTGTGGATCGAACTCTTTAGGATTTTACGGACGAGAATGCAAGAATTGTAAATAAATAGCTGTTTTAAGGTCATAATTTTTGTTTCTTTGTAGATTGTGTTAGTTGAGGTTAAATATGGATAGTTGAAAAGTAATTTTATTAATTTATTCTGAAGTATTTGTAGTTCATTTAATTTAGTTTTAGATGCGCTGCCCCAGATTTCTATCAGATATAATAAGTGCGGTTTAACAAGTGAATTGTAAATGGTATATCTTAGATGATATCTTAGATAACATACTAATATTATAAAATCCATACCGCTTCTCCATATCTAAGAAAAATCCATTAGTTATTGGTTCATTAGACCAACCGAATTCCATTTTTTTTATTCGAATAATGTATGTGTGGAATACCAGAGCTCTCAAACGGCGAAGGAAAACATCGTATTTTAGCACGACGGCGATGGGCCTGCAACCTGTCACGTATAGAATATAACTACTGAAAAATGTGCGTACCTGTACCTATGTGCCAAATATAATTAAAATAAAACGTAGTTCTGCTTGCCCCGTATAGAACCGTGAGGTGGTGATTTGGTAGTAATAAATCTAAATGAATAACCACTATGCCTGAGGATTCATATATTGAAGCTATTTTTTAGAGTTCCGCACCCAAAGGGTAAAACAGGACCCTATTACTAAGACTCCGCTGTCTGTTTGTCCGTCTGTCACCAGACTGTATCTTATGAACCGTAATAGTTAGAGAGTTGAAATTTTCACAGATGATGTAGGTATTTCTGTTGCCGTTATGACAACAAATACTACAAAAACAGAATAAAATAAATATTTAAGAGAGGTCTCATACAATATACAAAAAACCCTTCGTGCGCGAGTCCGACTCGCACTTGTCCGGTTTATTTTAAATAGCTTTTCCCAGTTCCTATATCATCCTTCGAATCTAGTGAGTTTGACCCACAGGAAATATATGGTCACTACGTGTGGAGCCGACTAAACCGCGTTATCCCGCGGTGTTTTCAATCACCGTACTTACCAACTCCAGTAGCAGTCAAGATAGGCAGAGCCAGCATCACCATGCCGACGCCTGACCAGACGTACTTCATGCAGAACTGCTCCAGCATCACGTACCACAGTTTCTTGTTGAATACGGACGTCATCTGAGCCACTAGTTGCTGGTAGGCAGTCTGGAGCTGGCCTAGTTCCACCTGGAAGGATTTGTTGGTTTTTAAAAATATTATTTTTACTTTTAAGTTTTCTTTCGTAGGTATATACCGGGTTAAACTACTCTTTTAAATAAAAAAAAGATAATTAATATTGGTAATGGAAAATGAGCATAAAAATGTACAAAAGTATGAAGATATAGGGCCTGCCCCAGGACGGCAAGTCGTAAACGAGCGGTCACTGACCCCGCAACAAATTAACAGTTTGGTGCTCTTGCTTTAGCATGTAAGCCTCATCTTATGTCTTCCATAATAATCTAGTACGTTTCGATATAAACCTAAAATGCTTTACTACATTCAATGTCTGACCTTATGTCCTCCATAGAAGGCCACCTCCTCAGCATGTGCTATCAATCTCGCGTGCGCATGCCTCAAATTTGCTTTCATACGAGCCTCTTCACCGGCCAGGGCACCGAACCGAGGGCTGAGGAGACGTAGGAGCTGACCTGTGGCGCAGATCACCAGGGTCGCGAATCCTGGACCTGTGGAAAAAGGTGAAAAACATCACAGTCATTGATCGGGTGAGTGATGTTAGCGAAGATTTCTCAAACACCAGTGACTGCAACGTCCATATTAAGGGACAACTTAGGAGATACTGCGCATCTCTTCCTGTGTTCCCTTAGTCTTCTCTTACTCCTCGACAACCATGGGAAGTCATGGAGGGGTCACATCTAAGCTGGGATCACCACGGGTCATGTCATTGTAAGAATACATTTCAAGGAATTACATTAGATAAGTAATACATTGATTTTAAATACTCTGCTTCGAGGGTCGCCGATGTATGCTGGCGCTGGCCTTTAAGAGCTACTTACCAAGGAATATGTTCCCCTTCATTTTGCTGGCGGAATTGGCCAGCGTTAGTACAATGAGCAGCAGATCAAAGCACGGCTTCGTTAGCGATGAGTACAAGTGTGCTACTGACTGGGTGAACACCGAAACGTCTTCTGTTAACCTGTAAATATTGATTATAAGTCTCAAACCCAATAGAAATCTAGTCGAATTTAGAATAAATAATATTTATCATACCACAAAAAATGATTAAGAGAGACTAGCTTCGCAGGTGTAGTGGTAACTGCAGGTGTTAAGTACAAGGAGCTTCTACTGCTCTTCTTCTGGTTTGTTCTTAGTAATTTCTAGCGAAATTCGAGGTAGTTTTTATGACGCAGTTTAGGAACGTGCCCTACAATGCACTGCCATGCGTCCATCAACCTAAGGTATGCAGGTGTTACATGTGTCATGTGCCTGCAATTTCACCGAAACAAACACCTTTCAATCGGCAACACCGCAATGCTGTTTGGCAGCAGAAATAGGTATGGTTTGCATTGCAGTACTTCCTCGGACGAACTCTACACAAAGAGCCCTACTATTACCAGTTAGTGGATGAATTCTTTTATGCCGGGTATATTTGAATCTTACCTATGATCAGCATTTTCTATCCTAGCATCCAGGTTAGCCACCCTGTAGTAGGTCTGGTTCTTGAAATAAAGGTCATACGCGTGATTCACCAGTCGCGTCCTAAAGGCAAGAGCGAGTCGCCCTTCCAGGTATCGAATCATGGAGTTGATGAAGGTAGCTGGGATAGCTATGCTGAACCACTGGAGAAGGAGGGATGCGAATCGGTGCATATCTTTTTGAACGATATGACGCACTGTAAGAGATGGTAGAATGTTAGTTAAGCGTTCGGTTCATGCGTAGAGTTTTCATAACGGGCCAACTGTTGAAGAACAAACGCAAGAATAGGCATGAAAACTTATTAAAAAAACAATTCTACTCGAACTGCCTAAATAATAATACAACTGCCAAAAACTAACGTTATTATAAAAACAAAAAATATACATTTTATTAAACAAACTCTGAATTTTAAAATTACGTCAATGCGCAGTCGTAAATCAGAATTCTCGCATACCAATAAAACTTGTTAAAATCTAGTTTTTGGATATATGAGTAGTTGAAGATCGCTAGGTTAACATTGATCACATCAGTAACGTAATAAGAATTCCAGAATAATCTAGGCTCATTACAATAAATAACAAATCATATACAAAATAGGGAAGCTCCTGTAAAAACGAATTCTGTTAAAGTGCTACAAGTTACCTATAGACCCTTCCAAAGAAGCTACATAGATTGACAGGAAGGTCCGCGAGAACAGACACATAGTATGAGCAGTCAGCAGCACCACCTCGTGACTCCTGACTCCGGGCACCATGATGCGCGCCAGGGTCACCAGCTGACGGAGGAATTCTAGGTTCAGCCCCGGGATGTGCTCGCTTTGGGCTTCGGATGAGGTCTCATCAGCGTCTTCCTGGAAGATAACATCGGACTCAGAAAGGATTCAATTGTTTATTTATTTACAAGCCTGCCAATTCTCACTGCAACCCTATATAAACTACGGTAAATATCACGCAAGCATGTTTAATTAAACCTTCATCACATCCCGTGGTTATCGTAGGAAGGAGAAACACTGGGAGATGATCAGCAGCATACCCTGAGTACTTACTTAATACTTAACAGTATACTGCGGTCACCAACCCACATGTCAAGCGTGGTGACATGGTGAACCACCCCAAATTTAATAAGGGAGAATTTAAGCACACCAGTATTCAGGCTGGTGATGTGATGTGATGTTTAAAATTGACTAACGCCTCATTTCCCCAGATACGCTAGGTATCCCTTCAGATATCAAAGTATTAGATCCTTATGCATGTTTACGAAAGAAGTCAGAAGATCGTCCATCGCATTTATGTAGTGTTCTGTATCATCATTACTTACGATATTCTGCTTGTTGTCAGTATCGGCATCTCCTCGACAGAGGGCGCACTGCTCCGCCCCGCAGCGTCCCTCACATGCCTCTTTTGCATCAGGCCCCACCGTGGTCAGGTTGCCATTTTTTGTCACCTGGTTTTCAAAGACGTATTAGAAATATAAGGTTATTAACGCTAGCTGTTGCAAGCTGTCTTGTCAAATAAAGGTTGTATTACTAACGCACAGGTATATGTTTCGACCGTGGTCAAGATGATCTCTGTCTTTTTAAAATATGTGGGCATTTTTTGTAGATTAGTGTTTAAAACATCAAAACTCCATCATCTGTTTAAAGACAGTGCCCTAAGACCATCATGGCTTAGCCACTGCTGTTGTCAAGACTAAATGTACTACATGCTTTACCTTTCGTAGCCTAACGTGTTGTGAAAGCAGGAAAGCCCTCAGTTAAAAATGCCGTTACCTCAACTGTAAATTAATTAAACTGTAAATAAGAGCTGACTAAGCCAACCTTTTTCCCAGAAAAGAATTTGTCTTGCTCAACGAACGAAAACTCACCTTATAATTATTATTGTTATTGCAAGTAGGCGTCTGGTTCTTCTCCCTGGCTCCATACACAGCACAGGCTGCTAAAGCGACCCCTAACCCAACCCCCAGAGCAAGGGTAGGCTGAACCCTCGACGCCTGCTCCCTGATCTTCGTCAGTATCGCCGGCATGGTTACCCAGACTAAGCGATCAGGTTCTTGAATGAATGTTTAATGTATGTCTGGGTGCTCGTCCATATTTCTGTAACAAAGAAGGAGTTTATTTAATTTATATTTATCAATTAGAAAGGACTCAGAGTTTCCTCTTTTTACGGGTATGTGTTACCAGCTGGTCTACCATGAAAATGGAGAAACGAAGATTGGTATTGACATTTATACTACAGGGTAACTTAGTAACCATGGTGGTAAACTTGTGGTAACCGTTCCAGTCGTTGGTTCCTGGAATACCGAGCAGAGTAACTAAGATTGTCGATACAGAACTTCGTCTATCGTTCTTTATAGAAGACCAGCTAGTTCGATTTCGGTGAATAACTAATTGAGACGTGTTCAAAGGTGTTTCATGCACAGGTGCAACAACTTCAAAGGCCGCTTGATAACGAAATTGATTGAGTCATGACGACGAGAAACTTTAATTTGGTCTATATATAAAAATGTGATGTGGGATGGAAAAAACCATTTTAAATAATTGAGGTCTTACATATGATTATAAATAAAGAAGACAATCAGGTATGTGACGTAATAATGCATCGGACAATTTAAAATGATCTTTAAAATTATGATAAATAGAATGCGAATTCAAAAAGCTTTGCATACTGGCTGGTTCAGTAACTCAGTAGGTCAACTTCATCGCAAACACTAGTGACTCAGATCATTTATACATAAAGAGGTAGTTATAAGTTCTATAAACCAAATTATGTATTCAAATCACAAACGAGAAACAGGTTGTCGTTTAGTATTACTTTCGTTTTATTATATAATTTTGTAACATGCGTTTTCATTTCGTAACAGATCGGCTTCCTTATAGTTTTGATTTAAAGTAACAAATCTTTTATATTTATAATACAGAAACAAATAAATAAAACTGTAATTATTTTAATATAAGTCTTTATTGTAGTCTACAGACACAGACAATGTTTTGTGAAATTAAAAAAAACTTGTTTTCAAACTTGTTGTTTAAGTTTAACCACTAAATTCATTTCTTAGAAGCTTTTATTTACCTTACAAAGTTTATTATGATAGTTTGTGTTTATTACTTTTTAAAATAACGCTGGACATATTTCTAAGACTGTCCGTTTCATCTTCATGTAAGTTAAAATACATTTGTTTCCAAGAGTATACTATAGGTTTATACCAAATACGAAGTCAAAATGCATAAAGTTTGAAGTGCACTAAAAAGTAAAATAACATTTTTAAACAATGCTTAGTGCAATATGAGAACTAGCCAAGTCAGACTATTAGGCTTCAATATATTATCCTAAGCTATAAGAAGAAATTATATTTTATGTTGCTATAGGCAAATACATTTTAAAACCTAAGTACATGTAGGTAATAGATTTTAGTAAGCAAAACATATGTATCAATTATTGCATGAGCATTAAGCAAAAAATAAAAACACAAGTAAGCAAGGCTAGCGACCTTTAAATAACTTTAATTATGTAAATTAAATACAACCGGTGGCACAGTGATTAAAATATGGCCGAATGTTATGATATTAAGATAAAAAAATTAAACTGACCATCAAAACACTACAAACCATAATTATGTATAAGTTAACAAATTTATTTTAATAATGAATTAGGAACAACATCTCTCAACAGCGGCGATGGCCTTGCCTTTCGCGCATGGCATACCAACTATTGTATAATGTGGCTATGTACCAAATGTAATATTCGGACGTACCTCTGACTACACCACCGAGGACAAATATTTGTGTGACAAACATATACATAGATGTTTGGGTGTTATATGTATTTTAAGTATGTATTTACAAAAGTATATAAATTTTATCAGCTATCTGGGTCCAATTTATAATACACTATGCTTAGTTTCAAAGAGCCATGGAGAGAAGCCTATTAAGCCTAAAATTAAAGTTCCGAATACGGAACACAGTAATTAGAAGCAAGACGAAAGTGATTGATGCTCTTCAACACGCTCAGGCTTTAAAATGGAGGTGGGCAGGCCACTTAGTACGAACACAAGACAACAGATGTACGCAAACAACGACCCTATGGAAGGATCCGAATGGCAAAAGAAGACGAGGCAGACCACAGGAAAGATGGCAAGATGATATAGCGGAGGTAGCAGGAATCGAATGGAAAAAAAATGCAAAAGAAAGGAAGGAATGGAAACTGTTGGAGGAGGCCTATAACCGCCGAGGGGTCCTTAGTTAGCTTGTAAGAATTTAGTTTTAAGTAACCTATTTTAAGTTTTATAACCTAAGGAATAATAAAGGCTTTTTTATTTTTATTTATTTTATTTATGCTTAGTTTAGGGCTAGAGGGTGCTGTGTATATGTCTCAATATTTATTATTATTACACCCATTAGATATCTTCAAAGAATCGCTAGTAGGTACTTTGTACTAAGAGATCTGAGGAGATATCTACCGTGACTGGGAATTAAGCAGTGAAGCTATTTCTATTTTTCCTCTATCTCTCTAATACTAGGTAGACAACAGAATTTTTTTCAATCCTCTAAGACTAATATTTGATTGAACTAGAATAAGTATTTTTAAGCCCCGCGTGCTTATCTGCAGAAATAGGCAAGCTGGTAGTGCTTCCCCGGACAAGCCCATCACGAAGAGCTCTACTACTACCAAAATAGATTTTGATTTAGTTTATTGTTTAAAAGATTTTGATCTAGAGTGTTCTTGGCTATTATTCAAGAAAATCTACTAAGCAATTTAAATAAAGTAGTAAATTTTATTGTTAATGTTCTGCTGAATTCTTAATTTATACTAATTTTACCAACATGCTTAACTTGTTTACTTAGTCAGCCGTGAAAATATGCAAATAAAATATAATTGTGTAAAGAACATTTACCTAAATTCATAAAACAGTTAAGAATAAATAAGTCCCCGCTATATTTGGATTACGGAAACCGAAATTGAAGAAACTTAACACCTGTGCATATAAATACGATAGCTGTACCGTTTCCGAATTCCGAGTACACACAAGACAAGGTAAACTCGGCGAGCAGAACGCTCGTAGACATATGACCATGCGATAGGTTCGCGCAAAACGCTAACGAAACTATGATGAAAAGAAGAAACAACTTACAGTTTTCACAGTGGATAATAGTACGGAACCCTTCGTGCACGAGTCCACCTCGCACTTGGCCAGTTTTTATTTTGTTCCACTCTTTTCTCGTCATCATATCTTTCCTCCGCATGACATGCCGCTAACCTAACGCATGGAATTTGTCTACGAAAAGCAGGTTGGAATGTATAAATAGAATAAATAATCGAAGGGTTCCGTACCATTAATAACAGAAATACATCACCTGTGAAAATTTCAACTCTCTAACTATTACGGTTCATGAGATACAGCCTAGTGACAGATGGACAGATAGACCGCAGAGTCTTAGTAGTAGAGTCCCGTTTTACTCTTTGGGTTGGTACGGAACCCTAAAAAGACGAAATAGACTTGCATTGCCGGCATTAAAAACTACAGTAACCATGCGGACAAAGTCGCGAACGAGTCAGCTAGTTTATCACAATGATGTTATACTTATATCATTAAATCTACCGTCATTGTTGTACATGTCATGTCAAGTTCACATGCGACTTATAAAAATAGAAAATATGCCATTGTTCTAGCAATGAATCATCTAATATCTCCAAGTTCATCAGTGCCATCGATGAAGTACCATTATTTCGTGTTCATGCTAAATATTTATCTGAACATAGATGTATAGATGTATGTAGATGAATATGAACTGACCGTAGAGGGTAGCGTTCTTTCTATATGACTTGCTTGTTCTTTAGTAAATCAGCGACAACAATCATTTCTAAACCAGAGGTTTAAGATGCAGATGCTTTCGACCAAAATGCTAACCCACACTAGCTATATTTGAAGACTAACTATCTGCAAACTTACTAATTATTTCTCAGTAATAATACGGCCGAAGTTGCGGTCACAGCTAGTGTTTAAATAAAAATTCATTGTAATTTTATAACGTTCGTAAAGTTAGGGGTCAACCATGGTGACCGAGTTTTTATTACATCCAAAGTTCATTGTCGTCATGTCCATGTGTACATATTATAAAAGAGTTTATGTAAGTTTCTTGATTCAAGTTAATGATGATTGAACTAAATTTACATCACGTCGGATCATACATTTCAAAAAGTTCCTGTACTTACCACTTTTATATATTTTAGAATTAGGTCCAAAATACACCAAGGTATAGGTATTACATTACTACTATTGTATTAAAGAAGATAACACAAAAGAAATAACAAAGGGCTGAACCGCGACCCCTGATATACTCTCACACACACGTCATGTCAACCGGTATGTTGTTTACTTCTGTCAAAGAACCTTGAACCTGCGGTGAGTCAAAGCAGTGTCAACTTGGCACCAACCTCCAAACAATAAAGGAAAATCTATGAAAATAATCCTCAGTATACGTGATGCACATTATCAAATGGCTTTGTTAAGTCGGAAAGTTATGATACCATGTGAATATCTAGGTAATACATTTAAACATATTTTTTTTTATTATTTCATTCACAGAGTTAATTATCATCATTCCCTGCCGCGTGGTGACTTCCTACGTTCCCTCCCCAAACATGTGGGAGGCCCATGTCACCAATGTATTAATTCACCTGATGAAGAGAAGATCTTTATTCCATCTAACACTCATCAGTTTCGCCATAGTCAAACCATAAACATTTAAACTTTCGCATTTAACAGTAATAATGGGAAAGCATAACGATCACGTGCATGCAACTAATTTATAGAACCTACTTGCGCACTAGACATGAGCAGTAGCTTTTACATTTTATTAATACAACTATTAACAAAGAATGTTAATATTTGGTATGTTTAAGAACATAAAAGTGTTTTCATTTGATGTCAATGGTGAATAGAGCGGAATAATTTGATATATTTACATAGTAGACGCAACACCCATTTTACCAAACGGAACACTATTTAAGCCTATATCATCCAGCTGTCTGTCTTTCTGACAGAGGACTATCGTCATTATCTCTTTAATTATTTAGATGACGAGAGTTTCTTTCCTCGATGATGCGATTGTCGAAAGCTTATAAAAAACTTGTGTAAAGTTAATGTCCATGCGAGGATTGCCTGACGATTATCGTGTGCATATTTTCGCCAAAACGTCAGTATGGCAATCTCTAAGTAATGTACAAATGCAATGACATGTCTGTCGCAATGGTAAGCTGAGGATGGTAAATGGTAAGTGGTGTATATTGTAATACAGCCTGCAGAAGTAGCTTGGCAACTCGAGTGACCTAATACAGCGTCAGATACATAGTGTCATAATCAAACGTAAGACCAGAAAGTAGGTTGTGGCTATCTTAAGGCCACAATCTACATTTGTACATTTGACATGTGTGCTGTGTATACCTCTTTGTTTGTGGGATTCCTGATACCTAGAGCACAGGGACATGTGGGAAGGAATGGATATATTCGTATGTACTCGTATAATGTAACATTACCTTTTTGAATAGGAGTCCTATTTGAAACGATCTAGTATTCATCTGCAAATAGTTTAATACATATTATAAGAAAAAAAACTTGCAAATAAGTATTTAAAACTAGAATTGAATCAGAAGATACACAGCAATAAACTAAAATATGCAGTAATTTCCATAACATAAACATTTGGAAAGTTCAAGATCAAACACCGAATAACAATTAAGATTTAGTGAGATTACAAATATGTATTACAATACAAAAATTAGATATTTAATAGAAGTTTTGACTCACAATATAAATAATACTAGCAAAACTTTTGCTATATCAAAGGTTTTTTATTTTGCACCTTAAAGGTCATCCGTCAGAGGTCCAATTCTGCTTCTTCTTTTCTTCGTAATGGCATCTGTCCGTCATTCGACAGACAATTTCGCCAATGTCAATTGAATAAATACTTCTTTTAAGTCAAGTCGGCTGTCATTGGTTATCATACTTGTGCTAACAATTCAAGTAGGTAATGATGGTTAAAATACCACCGAAATTACACATAAGAATATCGATTACCAATATATAAATATTGGATATCCTTAACTGCAATGCGTTTTAATTTATATTCATAAGTAACATCTCAGCAGAATATTCCAAAATGATAGGTAGTGTCTGTAGAAAACACTAAAATAATTCTATTTATAAATCTTTTTCTCGTCATAATATAAGTATAAATGAATTGGTCCTCGAACAAAAGGTAAACGAATTTATTCTTTGAAAACGCACAAAACATTTAAACAATAAAAACTTGAAATTCAACAGATCGGAAGGAACAGAATAGAAGAAACCTATAGCAAGTAGGTATATGCGTGCTACAATACAGCAACAGAAAGACCTCGACTCAGCATTAGAGCTCAGTTCGAAATAGCCCTGCCTTTTGCGATGTAGGTGGTGGGTTTGAACCCCACTGAGAACAAACATTTGTGTGATGAACATAGATGTTTGTTCTGTATCTGGGTGTTATACTGTTTTCTAAAGTACGTATTAAAAAAAAAAAGTATATAAGTATTCTATCAGTCAATCTGGTTCCCATAGTGCAAGCTATGCTTAGTTTTGGGCTAGATGATATTGTGTTACAATGTCCACAAAAATAGGTATTCCGCCGAAGTTATTAAAACTACAAAGTAAAAAAACCTCAGTATAGTAATTAGATATAAATATACTAGAATACATAGATAAGTTCCCAGTAATTAGCATAACAGATCTAAGTACTCGTAGACGATTTGTAGCGTAATGTGAAACCTTTGTACGGTTCAGGAGTTAAAGGTGGATAGTGAGCTGGTGATTACACTCAAGGTATGATCAATTAGGATTTAGCTTTTTGAACTGTGGGCGTGACAGTGGAAAATATCAAGAAATCAATATTTATATATCAACTACATAAACGCGCGTGACTTCGTTCGCGTTAAGTTATTTTCATACAAACTTTAGCGTCCACTGTACCTACTTGTTTAGGGATTAAGTTTCAGGAGTTCCTGTCTTAGTTTTTATTTATTAATTTATTCATTTCCTTTTACAATGCCTTAGCAGTTAAGAACTAAATCGACAATGCAAAACAATTAGGTACAACTAATCTAAAAAAACATAAAAGCTCTTTCTGTAAATTTCGTCAATGAAACCACAAAAAGGTAAAAGTCTTCCTCTTCGCATAATCTATTGATAAGGCGAAGAGCCCTTGTCATAGGTGCTTCTTTAAGTAAGTTAGTCCTTGCTCTCGGAACCAGTAGGAGTTTGTGTCGCCGCGCGCCTATGTAGTTATTTGGGATATACAGAATACAGCCCCACACGCATTAGTACTTGCGGGTTGTACACCATACCTCTCAATAACCTAAAAAGTTTCTTGGCTTAGGCTGTGCGTTGTTTATATCTCAGTCAATCAGGACAAAGATTCTTAAAATTGGTAGGTATAGATAGATAATAAGATTTGTCCAGACTAACATATAGAAAACACACATCCTAAACCACTGATCTGACACTTGAAATTTTTAGGATATATTTTTATTTTTACTAAGAAAGAAGTTCTCAAAACCCACCCCTAAACGGGTACAACGGGGGTTTAAAGTTTGCATAAAAATATCTTTACGCGGAAGTCGCGCGCGAATTCGCAAGAGTGTATAATTAAACTGAAGAATGGAAAATATTCAACGACCTTATTCAATACATAAATGAACTATTTTTGGAAAAATACTAAGGAAATCAAGGTTGGTGAGATTCGTCGAAGGTAAATTTGATTATATTCAAACTTAAACGAATCAATACATACATTCCACTATTGTAAAAATTACATGCTATGCGAATTGTAATAAAAGAAAAATAGTATTTCATTTTGATCTTAATCTTCATGCACGTATATCTCTAACCGTTGTATGATTGCTGTCACGTTCTGACTATTAGAAATGAAAGAGAAAAAAGTATTTGAATCGTCTGATAACTAAACCTTGTTATCAAGCAAATATGCAGTTCAAACTAGCGAATCGCGTACGTCTTCGTCCGCGTCAAGTTATAATGGCTAACTGCTCGAGCAGTCCGTGTATGTCGGCCCTAAGAGCTCTGCTTCTACTCTTATGCAATTATATCTTAAATATACATTATTTATAGTTTCACAGAATTGGTTGAAACAGCAGTGACGTGAGTAGCGGTCAAGGCGAACGACCACCGTCATTACCACCAAACTGTCGAAACAATACCGCTAATATTTATATAACGGAACTATAACACTAGATATAGTTAAACAGAGTTTAACTAGAGGAAAAGTAGTAAGTCTATACAACAGTAATTTTTTAGGGTTCCGTACCCAAAGGGTAAAACGGGACCCTATATTACTAAGACTCCGCTGTCTGTCTGTCTGTCCGTCTGTCACCAGGCTGTATCTCATGAACCGTAATATAGTTAGAGTTGAAATTTTCACAGATTATGTATTTCTGTTCTGTTGCCGCTATAACAACAAATACTAAAAAATAAAAACAGAATAAAATAAATATTTAAGGAGGCTTTCATACAACAAAACATCGAAAAGTTACATAATTTACTAGCTGACCCGTGCCCACTTCGTTGGGCGGTAAACATTTTTACTTACAAATCTTAACTAAGTAGTACTCGATGTTGCCAACACATGGCGTTAATACGGCATAAAATAGCGGTAGTTTGCAGTATCGTCCGGGTGGCAGTTTTTTCCCGTTCCCGTTATTTTTTCGGGATAAAAAGTAGCCTAAGTTACTCCTTGTTACATCAGCTATCTGCCAGTGAAAGTCCCGTCGAAATCGGTCCAGCCGTTCCAGAGATTACTAGGAACAAATGAACAGACAGACAGACAGACAGACAGACAAAAATTTTAAAAAATGCTATTTTGGTATATGTATCGCATATACATTCATATGCATATAGTAAAAAGCGGTTATTTTAATATTACAAACAGACACTTCAATTTTATTTATTTGTATAGATGAACACAAACCAATTTAGCAGTAAGTTACTGCAATGTACGACAAAAGAAGAGACAGATGAAGCAACATTTAAATATATGTACTCCTAATGATGATGAGCTTTGGCCCATTATCATGCCACATACAGTATGTCGTGACGCTACAAAAACTATTCTCGCTATAATATGAATAAGTACAATGTATGAATAGACAATACAACTATACAAGAGCCTTTTCATGACATCAAAAGACTTGTATTGTTGAACATCCTCCTACTTACACGTTGCTATAATTATGTTGAAATTTTAGGTATATAGGTGATTAAATAATCTAGGTATGTACAGATGGACAGGTAGGTACCCACCTGATGTTTATTAATAACCATCACCTTACTAGTGGTTCTGTGAGAGCAGTAGATCTCGCGAGCCCTTGCAATAACACTCTTTCCTCTATCCCAACATTGAAATCCATCCATATATAATGCTACAGCAAACCCTTTCCCCCGTCTCTCCCCCTTTTGGTATTTTTTTCGCAATATTTTGTGTTGAATGCATTCCATAGGGGCCATCTCCACGAGTGAGAGAATCGTGGCGATATTATCATCGTGGCACGTATTTATTCGTAAGGGCTACTGAAATGATCTTCGTAGGTCCACCACAGCTTGTTTCAGTAGCTTACGAATTAATAATAATAATAATGCTGGACAATAAACACAGCATCATCTAGCCCCAAACTAAGCAGAGCTTGTGTTATGGGTACTAGACGACTTAATACAATACATTACATACATATATATTTTTATTATAAGTACATAGAAAATACCCGAAATAAATATTTGCAGATCGTACAAACTTTTATCCCAAGGTGGGAATCGAATCGCAACCTCCTGCGTCGCAGGCGGACGGACATTCGCCCGCCGCGCCACATCGGTCGTTCAATTGAATTTCATTAACTTCTTTGGAAAGAGACATCACACTACAATTTAGCTGGTTTTTAGACAATTAAAACTTACAGTTTCAAACCGACAAACACAGATGGCAATGATTTGTGTGTCGTAGTTGTTTATAAATTACCTAAGACAGCGGTATTTGAAGGTGTCAAATTCCACACATACGAAAGACAAGCATTAGATACTGACGAACTTTGAGTGCGGAATCTTTATATTTTACATTTATTAGTATGCTAATAAGTTTTATTGTGTTTTTTCTGCTATAAGCAACGCCAGTTTTATTCAGTTATCTTGTTCAACATGACCATGATTTTTTTTTTGTAGTAGCTGTAGTAGTTTTGGATCTCTAAGAACCCCAGAGGCCTTAGAGGTTAAATATTTTTAGAATTACGAATACGTTTGCAAAATAATGTGAAAATTGCCAGTTTTCATTCCTAGAACAGGCTCTAAAGATTGTCTGTTCATAATTTACTTTTGGTTATATTATAAAACCTTAGTATAAATAAAAAAAATGTTATTCAATTTATAATAATTCAAAATTATTTTATATTGGAAATAAATCAATAAGCAAGGACACAATTTACAACTTTGACAGTTTTATATTACTGTCATGTGACTAGACAAAATAAATATTATTTAGCTAAGAAATCTCCACCCACACAAAAAAACTTGCATGCGCGGGTCAGTTTGCCTGTTTATTCAAATAGTTGATATGATACATTATATGTTCATAAGTATTTTTTCAGACAGAAATTCCGACAATCCCTCCTTCTCTCCACGTATAGGAGGCGAAAAAAAAACGGCCAAGTGCGAGTCGGACTAGCGCACGAAGGGTTCTGTACCATTATCTGTAATAAAAACGGTAAAAAAAGTTTGTTGTATGAGAGCCCCCTTAAATATTTATTTTATTCTATTTTTTAGTATTTCTTGTTATAACGGCAACAGTCTACAACTACATCGTCAACTCTCTAACTATCACTGTTCATGAGATACAGCCTGGTGACAGACAGACAGCGGAGTCTTAGTAATATAGGGTCCCGTTTTACCTTTTGGGTACGGAACCCTAAAAAAGATGTCAGTGTCGATGTGTACTGTACCTTTAAATTCAAATTTCGATTCGTTGCCTTCATTGTTTATTTGGTGTTATTTTAAGTTCTGTTGTGTAATTTCGGTGGAATTTTAACCCTTTTACTTGTGATCTTAGCGTAATGTGTGAGCAAATAGTATGTATTAAGTGTATTGTGGCATCCTCATTTGAATGCAAATGTTTCCCTAGGACTTGAATCAAACCATCATCTTTTTGTTCAATACCAATAACAGACCGACTTGACAGAATTTGACTGACTTGACAAAACTATTTATTAAAAACACTTAACATTTATCAAAATTGTCGGTCGAATGACGGACAGTCAAAAGTACAAAGTGAAAAAACAAACTGTCAAAACGAAGAGAGAGTAACTTTCGCCAAGATCTCTGATCCAATTGACCTAGAAAGTACTTCAAGCCGCGTAATTGAAAATAATGAGGTCACTTTTATAAGATTAAAAAGAGAAGAAATCACATAATTATGGTAGAGGCGTTAGAAAACTTCAAAACTCGTCACCAGATATGGTTTAGCAGTACGCCCTTCTCAATAAAACACCCCGTGTAGTAACTGTACTAACAGGAAGTAATATTAAAATATTTTAATGTAAGTTTGAATTTTTAATATCTATTCTTACTTAAGTACTTCTTACTTATCTATATAATTAAAAATGAATCGCCGAAATGTATGTATGCGCATAACTTCCGAACAAATTGAATAATTCTTTAGAAAATTAAAAAAAAATTAACAGAATTTTTATAATATTTTCTTTTACATTTTCTTAGTCCGCGAATGTATAAAAAATATGGCGATACAAAGTCTGCCGGGTCGGCTAATTTGATATAAATATTTATAGTTTGTTTATGTTTAAAAATTGAAACTTGTGATATAACATAACATCATCCTGTAGAAGTCTGCTTGTAACTGCTTGTACTTGTGATATACTATCAATAAATTTAATAGTTTGATTTTTAAACCAAAATAACTAGATTTTTTTATCCAAGTATAAGTTGAACGTTTAACTTAATGGTATGGTATGGTGTTTTTTTTTGTTGTCAACTAAATAGTTGATCCTTGCTATAATACACTTTAAAGCTTCCTTGTTCATGTTACTTAATAAATTATGTGCTTTTTTACCCTGAGATGATTAATTAAACCAGTTTTTAAGTTAATTTGAAGTTATTAAATAAAAAATTTACAAAAGAACATTTAACAAAAATTAAATTTTGCCAAAACCATATTGGAATTTAAATAAAAAGATATGTTATGTTAATCCTTTGATTAGAACGTAGCTACCTAATCAAGGACGTAATCAGTGTTGATAATGTTTTTTAAATTACGTGAGATATAATTATTTGAACAATGAATGCATTATTACTTTCGTGGTTTTGGCTAGTAAAATTGATTTAAAAGAGATTGGTTACATTACCAGGATATGATATGTGTGACATTACATGTTAGGTATATTGGAATAGCTTAAAGTAAATAAAAAAAATGCATTTTAAAGATACATTGGTCAACAGATAAAAAATAGCCTACTGATATTACCTATCTATCATATACAACAATATCATAAGTTTTTGGTTCAAATCGGTTCAGCCGGTGGGTCTACAAGAGATCTTTTTCAGCGATAAGTCTGATTTTATTTTTTGTGAAATTATGGTTATATCAAACTATTGTAGAATTTATTACTAGTTGTAATAAGACTAATCTCGAAAACGTCGACGGGCAATCAATATAGATACAATTAATTGAACCACTTTTTCTATAGAACCAATACTCTGAGAGCGAAAAAAATTTAATGTTCAATACAAAAGTTCAAAGCTGCTGTTTTGAAATTGAGCATAAAAAAAATTATAACACCTTTTTTCACAGTTTATGGTTCAAAGAACAAGTTGTCCATACTGACAGCAGAGGTTTAAGTTTCTGTGAAAATAATATCACGCGAACAAAGTCGAGCGCCATTCCTTTAGTTTATAATAATAAATACTTGCGTCATAACCAGCGTAAGATTAAGGGTCACCACACTTCCACTGAAGCCACGCGTTTCTGCCACAAATATGTTTTAACTCCGACACAGTTGATGTATCGTGATACCCGCAACCCTCTCCGACTTTACGAAAGCAATAGAACCATCCATCGACCAACAGGGACTATCGGATGCTTCCGGTACTAAGTAGCTTCTAGTCTGATGCGCCGGCGGCGTTTTATGGCTATAGTTCATCGCCCGTGTGCCACTTGGCTTATACTGTGTTGGTCTTCTCTTATGTGACTGAGTATAACAATCTTTTACCTATTTCAATTCGTTTGTATGAGAGGTCAAGTAAGGTTTTGCAAGAAGAAAAACCATGACATAACTGCATGTTAAAAAACATATTTTAATACAAATTGCTTGGAAATAGGTTAAAATATTCACCTTCGCAGCTGCATCAAGGTTGGATAACTTAAATAGTAATTAACTGGTATGCAATACGAACCGGCATTAAACGCCGGTTTATTTTAATATTTATCAGCTTTATGACGTATACTAATAACCTTTATCCGAATTTTGAATATTTTATCTCTATTTTAGTTGTATCTACCTATTTGTGCATACATACATAAAATCACATTGGTTTCGCATAGGGGTAGGCAGATACCATGGGTTTACTACTTGCATAATTCATAATTTATACGTTGAAAAAGTAGCAAGCTATTTTATAACCACTTGAAATATAATGTATGGCAGTAATAAAATGTATTTGACACAATGATGTCCGCAGTTGTAATATTTCATTCGTGACAGTTTGCAAGCCCATCTCCTTATTTATAAAAAAAAAACATGGAACACTAGTACGTAAAAACTATTATTTGATGTGTGTTTCGGAAGTTTTTTCTAAATTTAACAAACAATATTTTTCAGAATATAGGAGTAATTACATTGTGTATGTAAATTAAAAGAAACTAAATTAAAAATGTTTGTCCCCGAAACGAAACGGTGAAATACCCGACACTATTTCACTGTTTCGTTTCGGGGAAACCTCAAGGCAAGTATACTATTTACATGAATAAAACAGGACTTTGCATCTTTTGTAGATGATTACAGCGTCAGAGGAAACTTTTTCAATCGTTACTCTATCAACGGGACCTGTATTGCACTACATACTACATACATTAATCAGTTTATACGAAACCCTCAGGGCACGACGCCTCGCACTTGTCCGATCATTTTTGTAAAAGCATAAATATTTTTCGACCTTCGTGTCGTCTGGCAAATTTTCAAACGAGACCTCACGTAAGAATTTCGAGGTTTATATTAACATAATAATTATTATAATGCAAATTACAGCTAACAGTGCATTTAGGTATCAACCTGCAATTTAAATATGCACTTTCATTTGCCAGCTCGGGTTCGCATACGTGTTTAGCTATAACCGAGCCATAACTTCTTTCTCTTTACATTATGACTCATGATTGAATCAATGTTGTTATTAGCACTTGGTAAGAGAAAGGTTTGATTTAACAAACCACAGATAGAACAGACAGATGAATAACATTAGTAATTACAAGTCCCTTGAGTCACGATTTTAACTTTATGCTGAGTTGAGTTGAGACTCGAGACCAAATTTTGCAATATATTTCACAACGGACATTCCGCAACTCAGTATCCTCAACCTGGTGAGAAACTAGGCATCCTTTTATAATATGTAGGTAAGTTACAAAACCCAAAAGTTATCAATATTGAAAAATACATTTTTTTTACATTTTTCAAAACTTTTATTCCCAAATGTAGTACCGACTTTAAGGGATAAATATCAGAAATTTCCATCCTATTCTGGATCAGACAGAAGGTGGTAAAATTACAGATTTCAGTTTTACTCTCTGTCTTGAAGAACTACATCTTACTATTATAACCGACCAAACAAATAAAAAGTTTTGACATTGAATTAAAAATATGAACATACCAGAAACGAACAATGTCCTTTCAAGTAAAACACAACACTCCACTACAGGTCACTCAACATTAAATATTCTCGTTTATATCACTGATTTCAGAGACGTGCATTCACTGCGGCATTCGGGACAAGACTGAAAGACCTCGATTGAATGCATAGGTACTACTTGGTTAATCTGTTGATAGAGCCTTAGTAGAGGATATGTACAAGGTCGTGGTATAAAGATGAATGGAGCACACATTAGTTTAATACGATTTAAATCATCGCTTCTCCCTGCTCTTATCCCACTTCATGGAAGTCATAAGCCCTTAATGAAACTTTTGCCTTTTTTTCAGCTGTCATCTCTATATTTACTCCTTTCCATACACCTTTCTTACCCATATAATTTACCACAGAATGCATCCTTTTTTTGTCTATCTTAGTCTATATCTACTACTACACCCCTTAACTCTTCGTATTGGAAATCATTATTCCATGTTTACTAAGCAACAGTAACACACAAATCTCAAAAAACTTCATAAGCGCTGTTGTTGGGGCACTTAGTTTTCTATTTATTTTGAAACCGGTACATGACGGCTTTGCTATTACCTATTAGTTGCAGTTTCTAACAAAGCTTGGTTGTAACAAGTATTTCTATAGATTGCTAATCACAAACTTTCCAATTATCATACTTACTAATACTAGATTCATACAACACATTTAGAGTGGCCTTACAGCTCAGTTAGTAGTAGCTCTGCCTTCTGTGCTGTAGGTTGTGGGTTCGATCCACCGAGGACATACATTTGTGTGATAAACATATATGTTTGTCCTCTGTCTTGGTGTTATATTCGTTCTGTCTCTGGCACTATAATATCATCCTGTAAAATAGAGGGTATGAGTGAAAAAGTTGCCTGTAACGTTGTACAAATCATCTATAATAGATGCAGAATTCGATTGAAATTCACTGCAATGAGGTTACGAAATTGGTTATCTGATCAAATAAAAAAAAGAAAAGAATAAAGTTGATAAAACTGTGATCCCTGTCAATTAAACCTTTTATAGCTTTTATCGGGGTTGATGCAGTTTTCTCCATTTTGCTCTTTCTAATGCGGCCTCCTTCTACGACATGACAGCAACCTTCTCTTTTATCTGGCTCATGTAACTTATTCTTGGCTTTCCTCTCCCTCTTTTCTTCTACCTTTTCTTCTTTAATAATGTTTTAATTGAAAGAAGGATTTAAAAATACTTTTAAAGGTTGTTTGTATCGTTATAACTTTAATGCCTTAGTGTGTCCGGATTCCAGATGTTTAGAAGATTGTATCTATAGCTAGATGATGTTTGTGACCTTCCAAAACGGAAGATTCAATTTCAATGCAATTTTTTTGTAAGGACATTGCTCATTAAAATATGTTTTTATTGATGTTTTGAATGTCAGTCGTGCAGTTATTACAAAAACATAGATGTAGATTAGATAATGTGACAGCTTTGGATTAGCACGGCTCGGAAGCTCATCCAAAGTTGGGATTGGCAGTTACGTAGATACGAGTATGTTAGCAATAGATAGCCTTTTAATTTTATAACAAAGTTGACATTTATCACCTGAAATATCTTGATCCGTTGGATCTTCTTAAAAGTTTTAGGAAAAGAAATAGAATACATTTAGACCCTTTCCCCCCTCAAGAACAATTATAGGTAAATTGAAAAAGAGCGTTGCTAAGTAATAGCTAAGTAAATAACCTTTGCTCTTTTGTTCTAAGATTATACCTATATAACTACCTCTATTACCGTGAATAGATGCAATAAATATTTTTTATTTCTTTATTTCTTCGTCGTTTTAGAATGAAATCAGTTTTTTATTTTTATGGTGTACGATCAAATTCAAATCCGTGACGCTAGCATCAGAAGACGGGATCGCTACCACTAAACCACCAGTGTTCTTATTGAAATGGGGTCATTTGAAATCTCCAGACGTCCATTGACGTCAACAGGGCAATGATTTATCGCAAACCGAATCGATATTATTCAATGGAGTGGCAGCACATGTGGAATACTAATGAACCGAAAAGCCATTGATTTGGCAAATAAAGCTGATTTCTAACAACGCACTACAAACTAGCACAGAACTGACACTTAGATCCACCTAATTATAAGACTAAATTTTCTGAGTGGTCACTTTGATTCCATGGAATAAAAATGCCTTTTGACTTCGAAACCCACCCCGAATACTCAATCGCATCTCAGATTTAATCTCGTCTCAAGTCGCGATTTTTTTACAGTTTGCAATGAAAATCTGTCACGTCTATACCAATTATTATTATAAGAATCTTTATCCTGACTGACTGACATATAGACAACACAAAACCCTATGCCACTGGTCGTAGAGACTTACATTTTCAGTGTATATTCGTCTTGGTGTGTAAAAGTGTACTAAAAACGGAATTCCCGGAATTCAACCTCTGCTGTAATGACTTCACGCGGACGAAGTCGCATGCGTTTCGCTTCTTTATACATTACATATATGGATATAGGCAGGTATTACGAATCAGGTTGTATGTTGGCTAAATATTCTATAAAAATCCTTTATCAGGTATCAGAGACTAGAGTTTATGGTAGGCTACGGTATCCCTAGAGCAAAAGTAGTTGTAAGCGTGAACGCAATAACTAAACCTCTGCAAGCAATTGAAGCCTTACGGTATACTGTAATTAGGAACGCGAAACCTTGCAGGCTGAACCACAAACAAGTTTCCAGAACAATTTTCCGCCGACTGCCGACACAAATTACTGTAACGGTACAAGCATAACTAGTCTCAACGTGAAACCAATCCCTTGTGACGCTCTTTCAAGTTTCTTTAAGCTAGCTCATACAAATTTAGAAAACTTAGTTGAAACATGAAACTGGACGACTTCGTCGGTGTAGAATTAATTTGCCTGCGTTAGTATTTGAACCCAAGACCTTAAGATCAGAAGGCGAGGTAGCTAATCACTAGACGACTGCTTATGCGATTAAATGCTGATAAGACTGCGCTCGAATATGCTAAAAACAAGTCATCATTTATTTTTTTCATTATTGCACCAGTTTTTATAAATGTAGCACTGCATTCTGTCGGTAGTCATATGTTTTTTTTAAATTTTCATACAACTATTCCACTCTAACTAGATTTGAAACTGGATCCTATGAGCTATGTTGATCATCTTGGTTCACCACCGAATTACCGTGGACACCAAAGTACGGTGCACTAAATACTTCAAATTGGAAAATCTGTTAGCTCGTGACTGAACCTTAGTATATAAAGGCGGCTTAAAAAAGACCACGAATGAGATACAGAACCCTAAAAAATAAGGGCATTTATAATTTAATTATTATCCTTCAGTGTCACGCTTGGCGTGTATCCGCATACACTTGTTTATCTGAAATTATTATGAACCTACTTAGTTATTATCTCGGTTCAATGTCCATTAGTCCATCCACTCCATTGTTTGTAGGTACGTTTATTGTCTCGAGTACCTACCTACTACTTCACATCTGCTACAAGCCCTTATCAATGGCTCGTGTGAAGCTTTTCGTAACAGATCATATATTGGAGCAATAGTAGGTAGTCAATATTTGGAATGAGTGATCTTCAATGCCGATAATATAAGAACTTCATCATGAGTTTGTTAGAAAGGTTATACAATACACAAGTGAACCAAGAGTTTTGGTCCAGTATTTAGATTGTAACCTGTCTAATCTAGAAAACGATAAACGAAGTTTCGTTTTGAGTTATACTGCGTGGTATACGAGCCAGTAAAAACTTTACTGTGGAATGGATTATTGAGACTACAGACTGGCATAATTTGTGTCTTTCATACGAATAAATATTGCATCAAAAAAACCATACGCGGCAAAATATTTGATATTTAGCCGCGTATTGTTTTTTGATAACACGTAATTGTCATTAATTGACAAAACGTAACAAACATACAGACATTTTTACACACATACACATACAGACATTATTTCCTTTTAATAATAAAGTGAGAGGCCTCCGATATTTCGGTTCAACCCGTTTTATCAAAAACATCAATAAGGAAAGAGAGGAAAGTGAAGACTACGAACAAGAGCCAAATAAAAGAGAAAGTCGTTGTCGTGTCATTTAAAGAGGTCAAGGACTGTCCCGAGAAGAAATAACTGCAGAGTAATGTGACAATTACACCAGTAGGGCTAAGATGTGCAATGCGACAAAATAATTAAAAAAAAAATTATGTGAACTATAAACACAACATTAACTCGCCCCAAAGCTAGAATAGCTTGTACTATGTACTTATGTGTATATACTTAAAACACAACATTACACACAGACAGAGAACAAACATTTATGGTCAACGTACAAATGTTTGTTCTGGGCGGGGATCGAACCCACAACCTACAGCACAGAAGGTAGAGCTACTACTAAATAAATTGTGAGGCCAGTCAAAAACTAATTATATCTACTCGTCATCTCCTGCTAAATCGAGATATCTCTTGAGAAGTCTACCTGTGTTAACATGGCAGTGCTAAAAATCCTGCTCGTAATACAATTATTCTATGTAAAACCTTATCTCGTTCTATGAAATGAAGACTGATCGCTAATGACTATCGATAATGACCTATCTGTCGGTATTTTGTTTACAAATTCTAACATGTTTACAACCACTTAGCATCAGGTGGGCCATATGCTTTCCCACGAGCAGTAGCATATAAAAAGAACACCTACTCAAATAAAATAACTCGTATCAAGTGCGAAATTTTCACATTTCACACCTTAGCCCGGCAGAAGAACCTAACAAATTAGACAAAGGAAAACGAGACAAACAGACATCGCGTACACGCACGTGTGGTTGTCTCCGGTTATGTGTCAGTATGGCAAAGCGATTCGTAACGCCAGGTCATAGGAAAGCAGCCATATGTTGACCCAGCCTGTATTTCATAATATTTAGACGGGTAGTGCTGGGAAAGGGGTCGATAAAGATAACTTATCGATGAAATTATTGATCAGGAATCTATTTAGTGAAGTCAACGCTTGAATCATCAGGCATATATAGTATTCGATATACAACCCATACTTTATATACTAGTCTCTAAAAGAAGAAAAGATGTTGGCATGCGGAAAACTAGTGCCTAAGTAGTTTCCTACGTCATAATTTGATTGTAACTTGTCTAGCTGTGACTGTGATACGTGATCTATACCACACACCCATCGTATCATTGTCTACATTTCAAGGTCTCATGAATACCTGTCAAGTTAAATCAATCACACACAGTCCTAATCCCACACAGTACCACTTGTGACACTCTTGAGTACCAAAATACACACGACACCCAGAAATATACAAAATACTTGTCTTTACAAGCGAAAATTCACCCTGAAGCGCTACACTGTTAATATGTTACGCGATGCTGTTTTGCTATTATCAAAAGAATTACAAAATGTGGCATGATAACCGCCAGCTAATTCTCGGCCAAAAACATTCAGCGTCTATCCTCATCATCATTCATATCTGATTATAAAATCCGATTTCAAATGACGCTTTAGTTTCATATCTGAATGTTCTATTTACCAATTATAAGAATTTTGTCCTGACTGACTGACGCACAGCCTAAACAGTTAGGTGTAGAGATATCAAATTTTTAGGGATAGGTTTATGTTAGTGCGTAGTGAGTACGAAGAAAGGAATTCAAATCAAGTCAAAAATAAACTTAAACATAAACTTAAAACTAACACACTATAGTAAAAAAAAATAACTTATACAGTACGTTTAGGTTTAAGGACATGTCCCGAAATTTAACCCATAAAGAGGTACAGCAGCTTCAGAAAATATTTTTTCGCGGGCTTTTCAACTAGTTTAGCATAAAATCGAATTAATAATACACTTGACGAAACCAGAAATCGTTGGTATATAATATTTAATTAGATTTGATTTATTTATCAGCACGCTTCAGCGGATTTACCCACGATTTGCAAATCTTATCAAAAACGGACAAAAGAACTTTGAAAGGTGATAAAATTAATTAATAGATTCAATGCTATTATTGCGCACTTGATAGCATATTCGGCAAAATACAGTTTTACCAACAATATTTCGAACAAACTATCAATAAAAATCGACTCACAGCTTTAGTGGTAGCAGCTCTGCCTTTTACGCTATAGGTCGTGGGTTCTATCTCCATCGAGGACAAAGTTTGTATTAATATGAGGGAATCCGATAACTGAAAGAGTGTTTATATATTTTTTATGTAGAATAGAATGCAATACCCACACCCAGCCAGAGAACAAACATCTTATGTTCACCACACAAATATTTATCTTCAGTGGAGGTCGAACTCATAATATAAGAGTATGAATTTACAAAAAAAAGTACTTATTTTTATTATTATAAGATAGCGCTTATTACGATAGTACCTAGCATTGCTTAGCTTGGGGTTAGACCAAATTTCTCATTTAAGTTTTCTTTCTTAGTTCTGGCACAGATCTAACAAGATTAATTTTTATTAATTTAAACAAAGTAAATAAATACTAGGAACCCATACAATCGGATTTGAATACGATTTGTAAGTAGTCCATAAGGTCGTCATACGCTTAGGTCTTCCGATTCATGATCGCTATTCGAGAACCTTTTTTCCAGCGGTTATCGGTTCTACCAGCTGAATGCAACTTGCCATTTACACCAAGAAATATCGATATCTAACCAAAAGATTATAACATCGATATCATGAACCTTATCCGTACCGCGTCCATATTCAAGTTGGCAGCGTAACGAAAGGTAAACGTAGGTTACTATAATATTTCTGTGACGCAACAGCCGAGCATTGTGAGACTATATAGACATGGGCTTAAGCCGCACCATAATAACATGAACTCCTAAGTAAGTAATGAGCTAGTGGCTTACTTTGCTAATGGAATTAACCCACAAACACAACACAAATATTTATTATTTATATTTTCTTTTTCAATTTATTTTTTCTACACACAGAATCGCAGTGTAGGCGCATATGTAGCTGATGTGAGATGGAATAATGTAATGATTCTGATAGGTGTAGAACGTTCGCTTGCCATTCTGGTTATACTAGTAATTTTAGACGAAAAAACTCAAGTATAAGTCAATTACATTACTTACTAAGAACTTCAAAAAATAATAGTTAACATGACGAACGAACCGTAAAGTAGGTAGATAAAATTACGTTATTACCTCAGCATAATTGTTTGTATTATAGTTACATGTAACGTACAGTACATTACAAATATGTTTGAACTCTGATCCGACTAATGTAAGTAAAACACTACACGTTTCATAATCCTAATGGTAGCTTTCAACATTCGGACAGAATATTCGGTTCAACCGAAATTGACCCCGACTATGATATTGTTCCGCGTCTTTGGTAATTGTTTACACTTTCGTGATTGAACGCATTTAAAAAATAAGAAACAGCTTCACAACTTGAATTCCCAGGCACGGTAGATATCAACTCAGATCTCTTAGTACCGAAAGGATGTCTAAACTGACTGTAGGGTGATTTTTCTTTCTTTACTACTGCGAAGTGCCTCTGATATACTCTCTAAGACCTGATCATTAGCACCAAAAAATCAGAGGGGATGTTGACCCTGCCTGGGCATCATATGTGGTGGTTCCTGCCTGGTCATGGTGGCCCGGCCTCGAATAGGACCTCTAGACTTGATCCGTAGAAGAACCAAGGTCACCGACATAGCTCTCAGAATCAGCAAGTTAAAGTGCATTAAGCTCGTAGAACCGACAACCGTTGGAAAATAAAGGTCGAAAATGGCGACCACGAACCGGAATACGAAGCGTTGGATATCCTCCTGGACGACCCGATGGACTGACGACATTGTTAGGACCGCGGGAAGTCGATGGATGTAGAGGGCTCAGAATCGTTCTTCCTGGTAACGTTTGCGGGAGGCCTATGTCCAGCAGTGGACTTCTTTCTATAGGCTGTTCATGATCCCGCAGACAACGTAAGAGGCGACCATGGGCACGCACCAAGAGATGGGCTGCATCCTCAGAGCACTGTTCAGTGTACATCAATACTGCGGTCACCAATCCGTGATGACTATGGCAAACCTCCAACCTCCAAATATGGGGAAGGTCTATGTCCAGCAGTAGCTGATGAGAGTATCTAAGAGAGTAAGGTTTTGTTCCAGAACAAAAGAACAAAAATGCTTTCAAAATTGTACAAATACAATTACCACTGACCTGGTTACCAGTTACCACACTTAGAAAGTGTCCAAGCGCAGTTTTGACCCTACATTTATGACAACAAACCATTACCTTTAATGTTGGGCAGTCGGGTAAAAAATAAACTTACCTACATGAAGGAGTGTTGTCAGTACTTGAAAAATATAAAGCCTCATGTTAGTTTTTTAATTAATATGTATGATGATGAAACTCGTGTAGTTGTTAGGGTAAGGCGACCTCGCCATCTGATCCTAAGGTCATGGGTTCCAACCCGGCCGTACACTAGTGGAATTTTCTATCGAAAAATTTAAGTGCGCAATGCCTCAAACGGCGAAGAAAAACATCGTGAGAAAACACTTCGTTTTATGTATTCTAGCAGCGGCGATGGGCTTGCAACCTGTCACGTATGGAATAGCAACTACTGGAAAATCTGGATATGTACCAAGTGTTATATTTGGACGTAGCTCTGATTACCTCCAATAGATATCCGCAAAGACTAAGATATCTTGGAGACTTGGTACTAAGAGATCTGAGGGGATATATTATACCATGCCTGAGGAATTAAAGTCGTCAGGCTGTTTTTTTCTTTTATTTTTACTAGCGGCCGCTCGCAGCTTCGCCCACGTGGCAGTTTTATCCCGTTCCCGTTATTTTTTCGGGATAAAAAGTAGCCTATATGTTAATCCAGGTTACAATCTATACCTATTCCAAATTTCATCTAAATCGGTCCACTGGTTAGAGCGTGAAAGAGTAACAAACATCCATCCATCCATACTTAGAATCCTACTAATATTATAAACGCGAAAGTTAGTAGGATTCTTTGTCTCTCATCAAATCCTTATACAGAAAATGGAAGCTGGTATCCCCTAACTGTATAGTATATAGATTATACCTATATGACAACCCGGAAAACATGACAAAGAAAGCATTGAACAGAGTTCACTGCACTTTCTCAATCCTCTTTAAGGCCATCAAGTAACTTCCGGCATGCAAAAAAAATACAAAAGTAAAAAGAAAATAAAAGGTTGATAAAAGTTCAAGTGAGAAATTAATGACGAATCCTCTTTAAGTGCTCACTTGCTTATATTTAAGACAGTGTATCAACACAGCATGATAATAGTTTAAAGTAAAGAAGTTCCCGACCACAAACAAACAAAATACCAGGTAAGTAATGATATTATTTAGTAGTTTTTAAAGTGCTTATCTGCATTTAAGGAAATCGCAAGGATTTTATATTATCCCAAAAATTATTCTCTCGAGTAGGATAAGAACCTACGACCCTCCCTTGATATGAGGATGCGCTAACCAACTGCACTATTGAGAGCTTAACCGGAACCGAGGACTTTTCATGGAATAATCTTAGCGATATTATGATTCTTTGTCCCGACCGACTGACAGCGCACTGCCTACACCGCTGGTCGTAGAAGCTTGAATTTATTAGGATTATTCGTCTTGATGCCTAGAGGTGTACAAAGAAAAGAACTCTATCCACGTCGAGCAGGGTTGAAGTTTGAATGAATATTACTTCACGCTGACGAAGTCGCGCGCGTTTTGCTAGTAGTAATTGACTCCCACTCGGAGAACAAGGATGGGAAGACCAAACAATTATTTTGTTTGATTTGAAAACTGAGGTTTCTATACAAAATACCATATGTACATGCACATGTTACCCAATGCACCCGGAACCTTTTTTAGTGCCAGTCACTTTTACCTACAAACTTATATATTTCCATTTTGAGGATAAGGAATTCGCAAATTCAGATTTTTTGCTTTATTTATGACACAAACGCTCCAAGCATTCCAATTTTCAGAGCCGTGATGTTATTGGAAGTACCTTGAGAGGATTTTTACATTTGCAATTTTCATACAAACATAACTCAGATATTCATAGCCGTATCTTTTAAGTACAATGAGTCAGAAGTTATGGTCTTCAGACTTCAGACTTTGAGTGTCTGTGACTGTTTAAAAAAGCGTGATTAACATATTTCAATAATGCCCATATTTAGAATAAAATATAAATTATTTATTTGCCACACAAACACTGATATACCACCACAAATATATAACGAGTAGACAACATTTTGTCGCGCTGCACATCTTAGCCGGGCATATCATTGCTTAACGTGGTTGATCTGAGAACCAGCGACCACTTTATTTCGAAGTGGCCCTGCAACTTGGATTCAGTTGTGAGGCAATATAAATTGCAAACAGCTTGCAATATAATATAGTAATATTGACACATGTTATAGGCTATTAATTTACAGGCGAATTTCTTAATACTATGTATCGATATACTATCATGCAGAGTTTTGGTATTCATCATTTTCCTGATAAACATTTGTTGGTCATCTCAGTATTTCTTACTCACGATATTTTGTACACCGCCTTATCCTCTAGCATGTAGCAGTACCTATGTAGAGTTTTTTGTTAATAGGTTCATCCAGGGTAGAACTATCATTATATCTGCACCCAAGCACACCACAAGCTCATCATCATGACTAAAAAAGTCTACAGCTGGTGAGATTTAGTGTAGTCACCACTCTTGGCAGGCGGATCGGTGACCACAGTATCAGGGTTCTGCCTATTCCCTGGTGTTTTCCCTTATTTTTCCACATCAACGGGATTTGATGAAGGGTACATATTCCAAACCGGATCATCAAAGATCACTAGCTCTACCGAACTTAATTTTACTAACATACAGAATTTAATTCCCCGATAAAATTGGTACTAAACGTAAGTTAACTTGAAAATCCCTTTCCCTTTTTCGCCTGTCAAGCAACAGTCTATTATTAGTATTTCTATTCTGCGGTTTGGTAGAGTATTCACTCGTAAAGCCGCTATTTCCCAACATAACGGAAGCCACTACCTTATAGATACGACGCGATGTAGGGTAACCATGTAATACACCTTAATCTTTATTCTGCCATAAAATACAGACCACGTACAGCTTAAACCGCTAGTCGTGGAGACTAGAAATCCACTACAGGGCCTCCTCCATAAGTTTCCAGGAAGAACTATTTTGAGCCCTTTTCATCCATCGACTTACCGCGATCTTAGTAGTATTATCAGTCCATCGGGTAGGATAGGAGTATTATGCTTCTGGTTCGTGATTACCATTCGGGAACCTTTATTTCCCAGCGAAAAAAATTCATTTAAAATATAAGGGTAAATACAATCTCTGACAATCAAGTCTGGACAATAGGCCCCCCCCCCCATATTTGGTAAGCATTGCCATATTTCCAGGATTTGCCATTTCCATTTCGAAACGTGGTAACCCACACTTGGAAGACAGATTGGTGACCGCAGTGTGGGTATTTAGTACCAAGGAGATGCTGCTCCTGTTCTCCTGGGTCCAAGGGCCAAGTACTACTTCCGATGTTTTATAGTTGTATTACGGTCCTTATATGGATTAGAGTATACAAACGATTCGGCATAGAATATTCTTAGGAGGACATCATTATTTTTATATTCAAGACAAGTCATATCTAGACAATATAACACGTCTGTAAAAGGTTACACTTAGGATGATGTCACACTACTTTTTTCGTATGTAGTTTTTAGTTAGTATTGGATTTTTTTCCACCACTTAAACACACACACAAAACCACTTAAACATTTAAGACGCGGTTCTGATTCTGACTGCCTTCTTAAACTATCTTCAAGTTTCCTAGAAGATTCTGGGGGATGTCTATCCTGTCTGGGGATTATTCAATATTTTCATCTACCAAGGTGAGTGACCATAAAGTGACATTACTTGACCAGATTAAATAACTGGAGATAGATTCAGTCGGCAACCGAACGAGGCGTATGCTTATTTGCCGTCTTGGTACTGATCGTATAAAAAGACTGTCAAAAAATACGTCACGTCCGGAGAAACACTAAATGATGGTAGCCGTCGCTATCGACTCGGAACTTGCCGTAACAGCGGTGGTACGCAACACCTTGTGCAATGCCGGTAACCACAACCGTTTATTTGGATAGGTAAATACATATATACTACAAGGCAGATGGTATAAATGCTGGGCAAACATTCTTCACGAATAAAACTATGAGCGAGGTAGGAGTTTTGCAAAATCAAAAGTCTTTTGAACTTGTGTGGTAATAATGCCCGATAAAAACGATATGGCCGGTAGCTGCCTACTCTCTCCTTCTTTTTCTCTTTTCTATGGCATCTGTTCGTCACATAGAATAAGGACCAGAGACAAGTCCGTCTTTCGACAAACAATTTTGCCAGTGTCAAGTAGGTAGGCTATAGTAGGTTTTAAAATAAAAGAAAGGCGTTTATTTTCAAAATCCAAGGAAACTTTTTCGTTCAAATCAACAGGCCACTTGATATACTTTCATTCCAGTCACTACAGTAAGCGCTAAAACCTCAAGAAATGGTGATTAAAATGGCCCCGAAATTATACAAATAACACTAGGAATACAATTTAAATGAAACTGCAATGCTACTTCCAAACATGACAGAAAATGAATTCTGATAAATTTGACACTCTGACAGTGACATTTATGTATTTTAAACGTACTGAATATGGCTTGTTTGCTAGAAACTAACTAGATACCTAATTACCTACTACATCGTTGAGTATGGTGTATCTTACAGACTTTCGAAACTACTACAGCATGATCGAAGCTAAGGTTGTGTAATTTTAGTAAACATGTTGTCTATCTAACATTTGCAACACCAGTCCCTGTCCCTAATCTACTGGTTTAGGTTATAATGGTCTTATTTCTTTTGGTCGCTCAGCACTCCTTAGCTAGAAAGGTCGTAAAGTCAGTTGCCATCTCTTTTTGTTAACAGAAAAGTGACAATGTCAAGAAAATTTTATAGTGCCCTTATAAAGTGACAGGCAATGTACATCGGAGCTTAGCCCTAGTAGGGCTAATAAAGTCGCTGAACCACGAAGTAGTTGCATCGTGTTTTGTCTATTTCGAATTTGAAACTCCCTGTCAATGCAAAAGACAAAGCACGGTGTAACTCTTTCAACGTTACGCCGAGTTTACTAGCACTATGGTAAAAGTTTGACTTGAATAATTATTAATCTATACCACTCTCCACACTGATCGTAGATACTTGAAACTTTTAGGGTATATTTGTCGTTGGTGCACTAAGAAAGGTATTTTCGAAACTGAACCCCTACACGGGTTATAGTGGGGGTCAAAGTCAAAGAATCTTATATTAATGATAGAGGAAAATAAATACTAACTGAACTTTAAAAAACGTGTACAAAATTACGTCATCGATTGGCATCACGACTGGTCGGTACCTTTTTTTCAATTGCTATCAGTTTTTCAAAGATTTTTTAACTATTAGCCATGTGTTTGCAGAAAATAATCGTTCAATCAAGAAGTTAACTTAGCATATAAATCGATTATGAACGGCCTGCAAATTTGTACTGTAAATAAAAAAAATAAGCTCACGAACACAGACATTTTGATATTTCAAGTTGTGGCGATGAAACTGAAGCAAAATGTGATGAAAATGAACCATAAATAAATCTCCTCAGTTATGATATCTGGGGCCGTACCACGTCATCAGACTCATCGCGTTTTATTGCGATTCAATCCAAGACCTATCCTGAATCGTTCCGTTAATACGGATTCTTTGATATTTATTTTGTCGTGGTACGGTTTATATCGTGTCATCCATCGAATCTGCCGAAACAGAACCACTCAGCTTATGAAATGCAATAAGACTGGTGCTTACGACTGCTATCTGTGGTTGGCATTCCCTCAGTACTTCGATTCTGAGTTCCACACAGTCTTTTGTGTAATTCGGAGTTCGAGTGGATTGAGTCGAGTAACTTACAGTAATAGGATAGTTAACTCTTCATCATTCTAAAACAATTTTATAGCCATGCAGACCTGATAGTAAATCTGCCATAACTGCTATATTACGTCTGGATCTACCGGACGTGATTACAAAAGTAATAACAGAATCTACCTACACTGCGTGAATTGCGAGGCCAGTTCCTCGCGAATAAGCCTAGAAAAAACAAGCAAGAAACTAACGAATCGGTTCCTAACATTTTTTTGCTTTGGCTTTTTTTACAAAATAATATAACATGAAGCTCCAGTGTGGAGCCAATTAAACTTAGGACCTTCCAATTTATTCATATAAATTTATAAATATACAAACGAAAATCCATTAGATAGACAGACAACGTAATCAAAAACCAATATACCTAGGTACCAAAATTATATTCTAGACACGCGTAAAAATCTATTAAGTCTGGGTTTGCTGACAACCCAAGAGATGTATTGTTTGCCTAAACGTGATCTTTTTACCGAGATTATGGCTACACGTAAATGTATAAGCATAGCGTTGAGCGGTGAACTTAACGTAACTGGATAGAAATTAACGTTTGCATGATAATTTTCAAAACGCTCGATCGCAAGGAAAATAGGGTGTGCATTACGCACTTGTCTAAATTCGATAAAATCACAATCACAATGATCACTTTGAAACGTGTTAACTAGTACTACTATAAGCTTAGTAGACCTGGCAATAAAGTTACGGCTGGGTTAGAAATTAATTTATTGAAGCTGTTTATACTTTGTACGCCTTATGCAAGAGAAAATAATGGAAGGAAATTATTGACATTCCCTTGTACCCTGTCCGTACCTACGATATGTGAAACGAACACGACCTTTGACGCGGAGTGATTAGTAGGGAGTGACGACTCTGCCGCAGTTGGCCGAGTAGGTGAACCAGAGATAGAGTAGTGAACCTCTCTGCCTTACGCAGCGCTTCGTTCATGGTTTCAGCTGAAGGTCAAGGCTTAAATTGACAACCAGCCAATACCACACAAGGAAGTAATCATTTGTCTTGTCTCAGTCAAATGCTTTGACAGCACAGTCAAGTAAACGTTTAGATATTACAAGTAGGTACCTCAACAAACCTAGCACGTTTTAGGGTACTGTCTTAAATGAGAAAAATCCGTAAATAAAGCTGTCTATCTTTTAATTTTGGTATAAAAATTCGTTTTTTAATGAATGTCTATGATCTGCAAATTGTTTCTCGAGTTTCCATCCATCAGAAGTAGGATAAAAAAAAAATACTTTTTAAAATGGGAGTTTATGAATGGAAATGTCCCTAATACACAAAAAACGCTACGGTTTAATCTTGGCTTAGAAAATGGAAGCGAGAAATGAAAGGCCAAGGAGCCAGAAAGGTCACACCAAAGGCCGCGTTAGAAAGAGCAAAATGGCGAGAACCGTATAAGAGCAGATTCCCTCAAATAAAAAAAAAGTCAACTAGGCCTATAATATAATAACGCGGAACTCACAGAATGACGAAGATTACACAGTGCACGAACTTGCCCGATATTTTTTGTACCATTGATTTATACTGGTAGCTTGCTCGGGTAGAAACTGCGTAAATCAATTGATAAGCAAAAAAATTCGCGTTGTAAAATGTAATTTATGTTAACTAAATTATTTATAAATTATACCTAGATATTAGAACATGCATTTTTTATGAAAATGTGTACTAAATATAATCAATTATGAATAATTAGAGGAAACATGCACGACTTCGTCCGTGGAAGTCATTTTCATACGAATATCAACCCCCGCTGTACCCGTTTCAGAGTTGAATTCCTATAATTCCTAATACATTTCTACGCACCAAGACACATATACTTACCCCGAAAATTTCAAGTCATTACGACTTGTGGTTTAGGCTGGGCGTTTTCTACAAGTCAATCAGTCAGTCAGGGTAAAGATTCTTATAATTGGTATAGATTTATATCTTGGCGTTCCAGAAGGCTGAACTTTAAATCCATTACTGCAAAGCCAAGGCGTAAGCTTCCGCCCGCGGTTTGGCTCGTGTAACCGTGTTACGTAAGTCGTTACGACCGATGATGTGATGAAGTAACAACTATTCAACATACCGTAGCCAGTCGATAGCTTTGTTAAAGGTGATGGTTACCTCAGGCTGGCAGCACAACATCAGAAGAAAACATCTGATGGTAAATTCTGAAGACAATTTCGGACTGTGTTGGGATCTAGTAGTAGAGCTCTTAGTAAAGGGCTCGTCTAGGAAAGTACTACCACCATGCCTGTTTCTGCCGCCAATCACCTTGCTGTGGTTCGGTTCGAAGGGTCTGGGTACCGGTGAAATTACAAGCGCACTAGGCTTCACCTGTATGCCTCAGGTTGACAGAAGCAAAGTTGTTCATCGTAGAGCACGTTCCTAAGAAACGTGACCTGCCAGTCAGTGCTTTGTCATTGGTGATGGTAACCACTTAACACCCGGTAGGTCATCTGCTTGTTGCATCAGCGAGTCATTAAAAAAACACTGCGAGGTCTAGTGTGTGGCGAAGGCCTTCCGGTTGCATTCATCATCTTTTGACAGACATTTTCTGTTAACGCGCTAGCGGCTTTAATATCAGGATTAGAATCTGCTTGTTCCAACAGCACAGTACCATTTGCTGATGAAACCAGCAGTAATATAAAAACAGTTAAAACGGATCTTTGTTAGTGATAAGGCAGCCTAGTTTATGATAAATTGTCGATATTGATGCTAAAAATACGGTAAAACGCACAAAGAGTGTAGAGTTTTTTCGCGTTTTTTTATTTTTTCCTGAAATAGTTTTACTACACTCGGTATATCAGATTTTGCAGTACATACCCGTATTGGTAGTACTTTTACTATGACTTTCTAAAACACATTCAGTTTTAATCTAACAATTTACGTTTGTTGCACAGTGAAAATGAAATAACGAAACTAATCTTGAACTAATTGGTCTGCTGAGTCTGAATCTGGCATGGTTCGTATGTAGATCTGAATTAATACAAAAGTTTTTAATATGTTTTCATCGCACAGTAAAGCAGTTTTTCAAAAAGTGGGTGATAGGTCCTTGTGGGCGCTGGAGGCCTAGAGGGGGCGGTATTGAAGTGGTTTAGAGGGGCGATAGCTGATTTGTAATTTTATCTACTTCATATTTTTCACAGGTTTTAAATTCACTGAAATTAAAACCGACCTACTACACAACATCGATTATTTAGTTCATATTTTTAAATTAATCAAAGTAATCAATGTCATTGTGATTTTTAAGATGTGGTAAAGTAAAAAAATTGGGCGTTAAAAAAACATTAATTTTCAAAGTAGGCGGTAAGCGGAATAAGTTTGAGAACCTCTGGAGTATGGAAATTCAATATGGAGACTCTAACCGTGGCGAGAGTACAAACGGATGTGTGTTTGATCGCAGGCACGGCCTAAAACCACGGTCGAAACACTATGCCCAAGTGGAATCATAGGCGAATCCTAGTATTTCATTGTTATGATAACACAGACCAAGGAAGCAATATTAATTATTATGACCCACCATACGAAAAATAATATTTAATTTCAGTTCACATTGATCCATAAAAATCTAATAAAATTTAACAATACGTTACCACTAATTTACTACACGATTGTAATTGTGAGGAAATCAGTCAGTACTCTAGCAGCAGCGATGGGCTTGCTGTCTCATATAAAGAAGAATACTACTGTAATATGCGGGCAGGTACAGTCAGCAATAGATTAACAGTTACATTAACAGTTTGATAAACTGTTGGTCCACCTTGCTGTAAGTTTTTGTACACAGTTTCTCCAATAAATTTTATTTCATTACTACAAACTGAGCTGAGACGGTTGTCAATAACATGAAGTTGTACCTATCATATCAATCCTAAGATTACCTGACCTATATAATTTATCTAATAGGTCTCTGAATAGTTCATAAGGTCAATGACTTATTATTGGGTATTCTTCAATTTAAATTAAATAATCTACCTACTAAAACACATTAAATAGCTATTAAGACACCGACTGCCAGCGACAGTAAACTATAATGGATTATTTAATTAGCGGTAAGTAACCTAAGGACATAGATAAGATAGGTGTAGCACCATATAGGTACTAACTTACCTACCTACGTAGGTCCTCGGTAATTACATTATAATAATAATAATGCTAGGCAATCCACACAGCATCCTTTGATTATTACAAGTAAATAATCAAAGACAGCATTATCTAGCCCCAAGCTAAGCAGAGCTTGTGTTATGACTGATATACTTAATACAATTATTTTTTTTTAGATTACATGGATAGATATTTTTTATTATACATAGAAAACACCCAGAACACCAGGAATAAATATTTGCAGATCGTACAAACATTTATCCCAAGTCCATTACAGGTTTTTCAACCGGTTTGGACGAAAATTGGCACACACGTTTCTTGATTCATTTAAATTTTTTAGTCGATCGCGATTTTTGATTGAGAAAAAAGGGGAGGGTAGGCGGAAAGTTTGCCGTATCATTATTATTTATCGACAGATTTCAAATTTGAGAGGTACACATGACTTGATTCTACACAAGATGTTGCGGATTTTTTTCCAAAAAGGGGAAGGGAAGGGCGAGATATGCAGCTAAAGTGGTAATTCTTTAATAGGTAGGTACTGAAGCTAAGGTACTAAAACGTTTTCGCATAATACTCCATCCATACAAGGTTAAAAGCTCATTGCTGCTAGAATAGGTAGAACTGGTTTCTTCACGTTTTCTTTCGACGTTTGAAAACTCTTTTTATTGCTTAAACAAATTACGTCATAGCATAAACAGGGTATGCAAGTTTGCAATCGTGATTAACTGCTGAAAGGGTTATTGCCCAAATGATGGTGTCCTTGATAGTGATTAACTTTCGGATACTTCGACTGTTTGCATGTCATAATAATAACAATAAACGTATTGGTAAACTTTACACTTGATCATTCAGTTAATTATTGATATCTTCCTTCAGTGGTGCACCCGTGGTCTAGTGGGCGTAACCCCACCTGCAGATCTTAAAGTTGTTGATTCGAATCCGATCGTGCATCAATGAATTTTCTACCGAAAAAATTATGTTATTCATGCCATTGCTCTCAAACGGTAAAGGACAATATCGTGAGAAAACCAGTTAGTATTCTAGCAGCGGCTATGGGCTTGCAAACTGTAACGTATGGAATACCAAGTACTGCAAAATGTGGCTAAGTACCAAATGTAATATTTGGACGTACCTCTGACTACCCCCATTAGATATCAATGAATAATCTCGATAGGTGCTTGGTACTAAGAGATCTCAGCGGATATCTACCGCGCCTGGGGAATAAAGTCGTGATGCTTTTTTTTTCCTTAAGTCCTAATACTAATACTAATACTGTTGGGCAATTTGGGCATAGATATCCCCCAAAAAAATCTGAGAAGAACTCTTTTATTTTGAGCTCTTACCATCGACCGACTTCCCGCGATCTTAACAATAAGGTGTCGGTCCATCACAACCTTCGGCAGCAGGCGGGAGCACAATGCACAGGTCTTACAACCGAGCTATAAGGCCGTTCAAATTCAAAGTTGTTATATTTACATATCAGAAAGAAAGAAAGAAAGAAAGAAAGAAATGAAATACCATGATGGGGTACCATGAATCATGGGTTTTCGAATGGAAATTATACACAGCACGCAAGCAGAGTGTAGAGACACCATAAACCACAGAAAGTTGGTAGGAAATTAGAAAACCAAGTCGAATTCTTCCTCTTTTTACTGTTTGGTGGTTTTGAAGTCAGGTTCTGCGAATGTGCGTCCATGCTAGGCAGCCAAAACGCCTGGACGGCGTCTAACCGCACTGGGAGTTTTATTTTACTACATAAGAGCCTCCGTTGTTGTCCGTAAGAAGTAGTAGAGCACTTTGTAAAAGAGTTACTCCATCGAAGTACTGCCACCGTACCGATTTCTGCCGCCAAGCTGTGAGCAGTTATGCATTATCTATTGTTTTCCAATCTAAGGATACAAGCTTATCTCATCACTTTACATCTCAAACGATGAACAGTGCAATGCACGAAATCTATGAGGCAATTTTTACAGGCTACTATCAGGTGGAATATTGTTCACTCTTTCTAATAAAAAAAAACAACTGACCACCACTAACTCTGTCCGACATTAACTTTACAACCATATTGTTCTTAACACAGCAATCATAGCCAGTTGTGGCCTGAGTCATTCAAAGCATTAAAACATTGATATACTCGTATGGTCACCCCAACTAAACAGATCACGATACAATGAACGCAGACGGTAGGTAAGTACAAATTGTATGAAATTACATAGATAAGGCATTACATTATTACCTACACAATCCAAAACCATTAAATTATACACGCAAAGGAAAAGCCATTTGAAGTAAAGGTTTTATAGGTAGGTAGGTGTAGTTTTAAGTTTACGGATGTAAGTTGGTAAATAGTTGTTAATGTCTGTTTGGGTCAATAAAAAGCTTTTCTTTCTTTCTTCTTCTTATCCGCCGCGTAAACCAAAATTAAAATCATTATTTTTATTTTCAGTCCGTTATTAGGTCAGATTGGTACAGCACAATACCTTTTTTTTGTCATCAGGTGGAAATCAGCACACAGACACCGTACCACACGTAGGGATGCGGTAAAGTAATGTGAGGTTGACGGACTCGTCGCCTCACTAAAACCACCCTAGTGGCCGACCACGATGCATGTCAAGGGGCTCCGAAGACTAATAAAACCGCTTCGGTGTCCGTCTCACATATCGACTACAAAACATATCCCGGTGTACATCATAATACCTAACTTAACACATCACGCAGTAGGTACTAAAAAGCTATATAATAATAATATAATAATACCGTTTCAGGCAAACGTAATGCGCAAACTGTACAATTACTTTTGTAACTACCGACTGAAACTTTCAGTAACTTACGTAAGTACAGTTTGCGCAATACGCTTGCCGATGCACAGACAGATAATTCATACTTTTGTGACCTTCCACTTACATGAAGCAATATCACTTTCGGTCTAGCCAGCTAGTCTAATTAGTCGAGAAACTACCTATACCAAATGTATGGTACATTATTATTATATGTCCTTCCAATAGACACCCTTCACTTTTAACCCTCGTCACAGAATACGGCGTATCTACTTAGTTAATTATTCTTAACCGATCAACTAGTGCCCGGTTCCTACATGCATCCGTTAGTAAAGGTGCAGATCGTCATTCAATAGAAGGATCGAGATCGTACATTGTAAATTGTGTAACTGTTGTAAACTTCCATTAGCCCTCGGTTAGTCGCGTGGGATCTTTGATATCCTAGGTATTAAAAATAATATCTAAAACTCAATCCTTAGCGATTCAATACTTTAGGTAGGTAGGTAGTTAATAATAATAATAATAATAATAATATTGCTGGACAATCCACACAGCATCATCTAACCCCAAGCTAAGCAGAGCTTGTGTTATGGGAACTAGATGACTGATATACTTAATAGAATACTATATTACATACATAGATATTTTTATTATATATAGAAAATACCCAGAACACCCGGAATAAATATTTGCAGATCGTACAAACATTTATCCCGAGGCGGGAATCGAACCCGCAACCTCTGCGTCGCAGGCAGACATTCGCCCCCCGCGCCACATCGGTCGTCAAGTTGGGGTATGGTTGCAACGCATTGCATAGCATTGCGCATTACTAACATGCTGTATTGTTATTGCTTGTACTCGTAGTTAACTTTACAATTAAAATAGAAAGAAAAAGAAATAGCATCACGACTGTAATCCCCAAGCACGGTAGATATCCCCTCCGATCTCTTAGTACTACTCGAGATTCTTCGAGGATGTATAAGGTCGGTAGTCAGAGACCGATTCCATTTGCATCCACATTTTGCAGTAGTTAGTATTCCATACGTGATATGTTGCAAGCCCATCGCCGCTGCTAGAATACTAACTGGTTTCTTCACAGTGTTTTCCTTCACCGTCTAACAGCACTGGCATTGCTTTATAAAAAACAGAAAACCATTGAAGTTTTAAGGTATTTACCTTTTCCATTTTTCCATTCCCTTTCCATTCCAGACAACACGTCACGACCCGCGTTAATAAAACATTCGCGACGTAATGAAGGTTAATTGACCGAGTGAGCGAAGCGTTTCAGTTTCGAGATTAGCCAAAAATGCTTTTGTCCTGCTGTCTGTCTGTCTGTTCTCGCCTACAGGTATCTTACGACATATTTGGGCGTTATGTATCGACAGATTTCAATCAAATTTGAAAGGTACAGGAACTTCATTCTAACCAAGATGTTGTAAAAAAATACAAAATGGGGGAGTGGACGGGGGAGAAGGGGAAAGTTTTTAGAAGCTTTAAATTTTTTTATTTTTTTCGGAAAATACCTACCTATACCAATCAGACTACAAAGTCCTGTACCTTCACGTACGTCCTTCACGTAGCCTTCACGTGCCTAGACGTACCCGTAGACACCAGATTTGACTAGAAAACGCGAGGAATAGGTATAGCTTGTACCCCTATTTTGCTCAATAGTCTACATAGGTAAGCGAGGTCTACTGTTCTTACAGAATCACTAGTAGGTATACTTATGGTAGGGTCCCGCGGACGTCGTCCAGGCGAGTTAGGGAATGTACTAGAAGATAGGAAGGATTGACAGTCGTCAATGCGCCTGCCAATCGTGGTTATGAGGGAAGTTTATGCCTGACTCAGGCTGATAATGAACACAAGTATACCTACTTGTCATTTTACTTCGTCATGCATTGGGTTTAATGTACCTTGTGCTAATGAGCTCCCGTACCAAGTCGGAAAATGCATATATTATCTATGTAATGGTGTTCCTTTTACTCGTTTAGGTACGATACTTTTTAAATCATTGAAATCGTTCCATTGGTTGCGAAGATATTACACATTTTGTACCAGTCAACCGCGGGGCGGCCGAATAGCTCATGTGACGTCACGATATCTTTTCCGCCCGCGGGCGCGCTCTCCGCAATTCATTTATTAGAGTTCACTCGATCTGCGCGGGTCGTGTTGTGGTTTTTACGTGAATATGCCGAACTATAAGTACTGTACTGTCTTACAGACATAGTAAAAAACCCGTTAAAGTATGAAACTGTGGAACAAAGAGCTCAAAGACGAAAGACACGGCGTAAAAATCTTGAAGTACCTATATATCCAACTTTAAATATTGCAAAGCATGGCTCTCGGTATCAGGCTGTCAAACTTTTCAACTCACTGCCTACTGATATGAAAGTTATCGATAGTTGTACAATTTTTAAAACTAAACTCATGAATATATTGTTGAAAGGGTGTTTCTATACTATTCATGAATTCATGACGTGTGATAATTTAGAATAGTATATTATATTCCTGCATGACATTTCATTATTATTTTCTTGATTATTATTATTATACTGCGTTGACATTCATTATTAATATTCTATTACCATTGTTCTTATTGATTATCTTAATTATTTATTTTTGATTTAATGGAATATGTTATCCGTTTCCATAATTAATATGTTTTTGTGTGTGCATGTTATGTTGTGTTTTACCTGATTCAAATACGATTGTAAAATTGTTAATGAATAAATGAAATGAAATGAAATGTATAGTACCGAAGTGTACTAATACTTCAGTTAGTACACCTAAAAAACTATTTTTCAATGTGCCAAAGGTCCCGAAAGTGCGCAAAAAATGGTGCACTATCATGAAGAGGGATGACAAAATTCCGCTTTTGTGCCAAACTTCAAGATTTTGTTGCGACTTACATCAAAATGATCCTCAATCATTACTCGTGTGGTAAACAGGTGCGTAGGTAGCTTAGTACAGCTTGTTTACGAATGTTAAAGAAAAATACAGGGTCGTACCTACTAGGTATATTTCAATGAGTAAGTAAATGATAAAAAATGTAAGTAGTGAAGTTTCTAATAACCCTTCCTCGGTAGTCGGGTTAAAACCAGGGTCGTACTCAGGTCTAACTACAATAAAATGTGCCGTTCCCGGTAATATTCCCCAGTGCGGGAATATCCCACAAGTTTCCCGGGATATCGGTGATCATTTTGGGATTATAGAGGAATATTTCCGTCTTGGGGAATATATATCTATCTCATCATCATCATCATCAGCCTGTAGAAGTCCACTGCTGGACATAGGCCTCCCCCACACGTTTCCAGGAAGAACGATTCTGAGCCCTTTCCATGCATCGACTTCCCGCGGTCCTAACAATGTCGTCAGTCCATCGGGTAGGAGGACGTCCTACGCTTCGTCTTCCGGTTCGTGGTCGCCATTCGAGAACCTTTATTCCCCAACGGTTGTCGGTTCTACGAGCTTTATGGCCTGCCCACTGCCACTTTAACTTGCTGATTCTGAGAGCTGTCGGTGACCTTGGTTATTCTACGGATTTCCTCATTTCTGATTCTACCTCGCAGTGAAACTCCCAGCATCGCTCTCTCCATAGCTCGTTGTGCGACTTTAAGCTTGTGTATGAGACCAATAGTTAGCGACCACGTCTCAGTGCCATAAGTCATCACTGGTAACACACACTGATTATAGACTTTCGTCTTGAGGCTTTGCGGTAACTGTGACGAGAAGATGTGCCGTAATTTCCCGAACGCTGCCCATCCGAGTTGGATTCGTCGGCTGACCTCCAACATATACCGGTACGGGTGCGACATGAGCATTTGACATAAGTTTCGTCTTACTCATATTCATTTTAAGACCCACCTGTTGGGAGACAATATTGAGGTTTCTAAGCATTGTTTCTAGGTCTTCCAGCGATTCCGCCATTATGACTATATCGTCGGCAAATCGAAGGTGACTTAAGTGTTCGCCATTGATATTGATGCCATACCTATTCCAGGACACGAGCTTGAAAATATCCTCCAGTGCAGACGTGAACAGTTTCGGAGAAATTACATCTCCCTGTCTCACTCCTTTTTGCAACTGGATAGGATTTGTACTCTGGTCCTGGAGTCGGATAGTCATGGTGGCATTACTATATAGGCCTGTCAACACTTCGATGTACCGATAGTCAATTTGACACCGCTGGAGTGACCGTAACACTGCCCAGGTTTCGACTGAATCGAAGGCTTTTTCATAGTCCACAAACGCTAAACAAAGTGGCTGGTTATACTCTTCGGTCTTCTGTATAACCTGCCGGAGCGTATGAATGTGGTCTATGGTACTGAAGCCTTTTCGGGACCCGGCTTGTTCGGGAGGCTGAAAGTCGTCTAGCCTACGAGCGAGACGATTAGTAACTACTCTCCTTCAAAAGGGTGTTATCACCTTTCTTAAAGAACAGTACCACCACACTCCTGCTCCATGCCTCTGGCGTCGTACCCTCGAGGATGAGGATATCTATCTATACATGTAATAAAACTGTAGCCAAAGTGAATGAAAAAGAAGTACTTACCTATGTAAATCTAAGCGCGAACGAAGTTGCGGGCAAAAGTGATATATAATAAAAAAGAAAAAATATATACCTGAATTTATTATATTTTTAGGTGGAAGCTGATAATAATAATAATAATGCTGAACAATCCACGCAGCATCATCTAGCCCCAAGCTAAGCAGAGCTTGTGTTATGGGTACTAGATGACTGATATACTTAATACAATACATTACATGCATACATATTTTTTATTTTACATAGAAAACACCCAGAACACCCGGAATAAATATTAGCAGATCGTACAAACATTTATCTCAAGGCGGGAATCGAACCCGCAACCTCCGCGTCGCAGGCGGACATTCGCCAGCCGCGCCACATCGGTCGTCATATGGAGAACTACGTCAAGTATAGGCTTGTGGGAGGAATGCTTAGATTGAAGAAGGAAGTATTGCATTCCTGTATTGTATTCCTGACCTTGATTATTTATTGTATAATTTTTAAATAAATCTGGGTATAACCTACGACAAAATATAATTTAAATTCTTAGGGCTTATTTTAAACTTAACATACCTAACGCTTTCGTTTATTCATAGCTCTAAATTACGTGTCCAAAGAACTTAGGTAGGTACATTCCTGTCAAATTAAGTATTTAAGTCTAATTTTATTTATTTTATACCTACATAATATTTTTCTTTAAACCTTTAAGTTTCTACATACTTATCTACATACCAATGTTGAAAATAACAGCGTAGGTAGTTACAACAACAAACACAACTTCCCTGGCTGACTAACCTAAAACTTTTAGGTATTTTATAGGCTAGTCCAAGTATGTGTACCTACCTACATATTATCCTGTTATTCTGATTAGGTTGATAATGAGATTTGTTTACCTCTGAAGTTTCCAACCATGAATTTCAGCGCTTGTATTATTTAAATGATTACTAAGATAATCAAATACCATGAAGGTATCAACTTTAGGTAGATTATCGGATTGCGCTTGCTCAAAACCGATATCTACCTTATTTCTAATACTCATTTGTTATATTAAAATAATAACCTTCTAATAAAAACCTAATCAAATCACTTGGTGACGTTACGCTCCGTGTCGGACGAGTATCGCGAACAGAAACGCGGGGCGCGCAGTGGTTTGGCGGCTAGCGCTGGGCCATTGTGACGTCATCGCTTCCGTTCGCGCGGTCAGTGAATCTCGTTCGGTATTTTGCCCATAACTTAGTCAGTTTTGGCCGTAGAAAAAAAAATTTTGCATTTTATGTTTTAGTTTCTCAAGGCCTATAAAACTGCATTCATAGAAAAAACTGTGACGGGTCCCCATTGTCAAGTAAATACATAAGGTACTTATTTATTTCCTTTCGAAAAGTACTTTTGCTAAGTGCATGAGTAAATAAGCTAAAAGCGTTGGGATGGCACTTTGTATCTTACTTATTTAGTTTGTTTATTATATGCTGTGTTATTTTGTAGATAAGGGATGCAAATAAGGTATGTATTTACGCTATTGCATTAGGATAATCTGCTCTAGCAGCTGACGGTACCGGTTTTTACAGGACAACACAAAACAGTATGAAGTGCCATTATGTATGCAAACACCCAATAAATAACAGAACTGGGCTGATGAATTTATATTTTGTGATCATGATATGACTATTACGTATGTGAACTATTAATTTTCTATTGACGTAGTGTGATTTTACCATGTTATTTTTTTTCAATACTAATTCAAAATTCAATTGCCTGGGTATGTACTGCTTTTATTTGTTTGTATTCCATTGTGTTTTATTATCTCCATCGTTAGTAATGTTTAGCTAATGTTCAGCTTATCTGTGGGTCTCTTATCTATAATTTCTAAAATGTTCATCAGTAGAAAAAGTATCTCGTGTCAAGCGCGACATATCTCACGTTGCACATCTTAGCAGGGCTGGTAACATGACTTTCATCCCTCCTCATGACATGCCCATCACGTAAGCCTATTGCTCCTCAATCTTTCCGTCACTGGCGCTACTTTCAAACTACCATCTCTCTCTCTCTATCCATCTCAACATTCGCATCTCTGCCACATGTACCCTTATTGACGACCGATGTGGCGCGGCGGGCGAATGTCCGCTTGCGACGCAAGAGGTTGCGGGTTCGATTCCCGCCTTGGGATAAATGTTTGCACGACCTGCAAATATTTATTCCGGGTGTTCTGGGTGTTTTCTATGTATAATAAAAAATATCTAAGTATATATGTAATGTATTGTATTAAGTATATCGGTCATCTAGTACCCATAACACAAGTCTGCTTAGCTTGGGGCTAGATGATGCTGTGTGGACTGTCCAGCATTATTATTATTATTATTATTTGCTGTAAGTGTATCTAAGTGTAAATATATAAATATTTTTGATAATTACATGGCATTGTCTTCAAACAGATCAGCAGGTAGCACATACCAATAAGAATATTTTATTAAAACTATAGGCAAATAAATAGAACAACAAAATAAATAATTTTGTTATTTTCCGCTTTTCGTGTTTCCGCGTGTTTTTCGAACTCGTTTAATGTTTTTTTCTAATTTTGTTTATTTTATCATAGTAGTATACGTAACAGGTAATGTAATGCCTGGGCGGCCTTATCGCTTAGCGATAAGGCCGCCCATTGTGTTACTGCATTGTTTACTGTATTATCTACACTAATATTATAAAGAGGAAAGCTTTGTATTTTTGTTTTTTTGTATTTTTGTATGTTATGAATAAACTCAAAAAGTACTGGACCGATTTTAATAATTCTTTTTTCATTAGAAAGCTACATTATCACTGAGTAACATAGGCTATATTTTATTTTGGAAAAAAATAGCGTTCCGTAAAATATTTGGGTTTTTCAGACACAAGGTGTAAAAAATCAACCAGAAAAGTTACTTATTTTGCGTACGCTGCCTAAACTATAAAAGATAGAACCATAAAATGTTCTACATAATTGTAGATCTTATAAATATCTACAAAAAAGTCAGCGACACACTATACCTATCTATGTCGAGTGAGGCACAACAACCATTTTTTTATTTAAAAATCTTCAATTTTTTTTGGACTACATTAAAACGCATTTATTTTACTCATACTATTAATCCTTATCGAAATAAATTATTTTATCACTAAGTACAGTTCATGTAGATAATATTTGGTCTTTGAATGATTAGAATTGGACGTTTGGTTTTGAAGTTATGGCGAAATTAAAATATTACGTTTTCTGCTGCACGGCCCGTTGCGAAGTGAGCGTCACCAAGTTGGGAGTGCGCGTGCAGGGGAGTAGTTTAGATCTATGAGAGTTAGGTACCCGCGCGGCTCCGACGCGAGGTCGGCTCCCTACTCAGGTGTTTTATAAAAAGGACATTAGTTCATAATGTAATATAGTTTTATGACAAAATCTATACAAATAAATAAAATTGAAGTGTCTGTTTGTAATATTAAAATAACGCTTTTTACTACATGCATAGGAATGTATATACGATACATATACCAAAATAGCATTTTTTTTAATTTTTGTCTGTCTGTCTGTTTGTTCCGTGTAATCTCTGGAACGGCTGGACCGATTTCGACGGGACTTTCACTGGCAGATAGCTAATGTAACAAGGAGTAACTTAGGCTACTTTTTATTCCGAAAAAATAACGGGAACTGATATAAACTGCCACGCTGGCGAAACTGCGAACGGCCGCTATTTTATGCCGTATTAACGCCATCTGTTGGTGACATCGAGTACTACTTCAGTTAAGATTTGTAAGTAAACATGTTTACCGCCCAACGAAGTGGGCACCGGTCAGCTAGTTCTTTATAAAATGTGTGTACTTGTGGTAATCAATAAAGTGTTATCTATCTATCTATCTAATGTTAACAGATAATTTTGATTTGTTTTTAGGGTTAAGATAAGGTTCTGAACTGAACTACATGTAAGTTCTCAATCTACTGTGTCTAGATTCTCAATGATAACTCAATCTCGTAACACGGCGCGTATAAATAGGTATCATTGCGTCGAATATTCATGATATTGAGTATTTTGTTTTTAAATTTCAGGTCTAGCACGAGTAAATTTGACATTTGTGGCGACAGCGTATCAAGACATTTGAAGATTAACGCATAGTGTGACTCTGATGCAGGTGCCCATACATATAGGTCACAATGTTTTGACGACCGATGTGGCGCGGCAGGCAAATGTCCGCCTGCGACGCAGGAGGTTGCGGGTTCAATTCCCGCCTCAGGATAATTGTTTATACGATCTGCAAATATTTATTCCGAGTGTTCTGGGTATTTTCTATGTTTAACAAAAATATCTATGTACGTAATTGTATTGTATTCAGTATATCAGTCATCTAGTACCCATAACACAAGCTCTGCTTAGCTTGGGGCTAGATGATGCTGTGTGGATTGTCCAGCATTATTATTATTATGTCAAATAATAATAAATGTATGTTACAACGTCACATGCTGACTAATGATACGAATGATAATTTTAATTCGCTACGAAATTCTATTAATATTATAGTCGTTAAAACACTAATTACCATAAATACTATTTTATATTAGAATAGACCACGTCACGCTGCGTTGCGATAGCATAGGCCAATCCCATACATTGACTTGTCTATTAGCGATATCGTTATTACAATATAATGTCACCCTGTCTACAACCTCTGATCTATAGTTAAATTGAAATGCCTATTAACCACAGACGTTTTTCCGATAGACAAAATTATATCCTCCTATAAACGCCAAAGTTTGTAAGTATGGATGGATGAATGGATGTTTGTTATTCTTTCACGCTCTAACCAGTTGACCGATTAGGTTGAAATTTGGAATAAACATAGATTATAACTTGGATTAACCTATATGGTTAATTTTTATCCCGAAAAAATAACGGGAACGGGAAAAAAACGGCCACGCGGGCGAAGCTGCGAGCGACCGCTAGTTATATATAAAAAATACTACGAAAAGTCACACTTTTTACACGATTATACGTAAGTACAGTCAGCGACAAGTAGATTGATAATGCTAGTTATTCAACGCCAATGGACCAAAAAAAGTTCAAATATTTAATCAAAAAAGCTGGTTTAAGTTTTGTTACAGTGAAAAAAATATTTGAACTTTAATACCTACTTACGAAAAGGTTCACCAAACTTTGTTGATGACTGTACATAAATAAATGAATTTTTTAAAAAGGGTACTTTTATCGGAATCAGCTAGATTTTTTTGCAGTTACCTGTATACTTAATCACAAGGTTGGGTTGAACATTGAACAAATTGAATTGCTGAAGCATGCTGAAGGTTATATGGAAAAGAAAAATTGGTATAGGTAGTTAGTGGAAGAAATCTTTGTGAAAGTTCGTCCAGGGTAATACTACCAAAGTGCCTGTTCCCACCATCAAGCAGTGATGCTTGCATTGCTGTTTCAGTGTTAATGTTATGGGTGCTGGTGCAATTACAGGCTCATGAGGCTTAACACCTGTATGCCTCAGATATATGGACCTATGGCAGTCCATAAAAATACATTTATAATGAGCAGTATCTCTATACTGCCCATTTCTTGATGCATTCCCTAACATGCCTTTAACAACATCCATGGGAGGTGATGGAGGGGACCTATTATATACCCGGACCATCGAGGACTTATATATTAATGAAGATTATAATCTGATTCAATAATATTTTTATGAAGATAAAATGCTTGTAATAATATTTTGAAAAATAAATAAATATTTGTAAACATTTTTACACAACATCATCTAGCCCCAAACTAAGCATAGATATGGGAACCAGATGACTAATAGAATACTTATATACATATTTTTTTAAATACATAGGTACTTAGAATATATTATAACACCCAGACAGAGAACAAACATTTATGTTTGCCACACAAATGTTTGTTCTCATTTGATAGAGCATTTATTTATTAGAAGGGTATTCTAATGAGAGAAAAGATATCATAGCTGTAATTACTGTAGGTAGGTGATTGGAGATGTAATACTAGTTGCCTAAGAGTAGATATTCAGTTACACAATAACAGGTCAAAAAATAGTTGCATACAACTTTAGCAAACTAGGTAATACCTACCTACATAATGTTGTACACAAATACATACCACAAACAAGGAATAGCTAAGTACCTACCTACCTATCGACAATCGAATAAAATACAGTTTGTTTCCAGTAAGTATGAAATGTATGAATGTTATTCGTGCACAAATTAGGGAGCAAGAATTATCTTTGTTTCAATTACTTACCTACCAATAATATGACGAAACGGTCCTCTGGAGTCTAACAAGTCACAGATTCTGCAAAATTCTACAGTAGTAGAATCATACGAATGTTCTCTAAACACAGACCGCGTTACCAAAATTGCGCCTATTATTTATTTTAAATAAACAAAAGAAAGGAGCAAGGCTACTAAATACGCAATATGACAAAGATTTTTCAATATTAAAACACACCAACTCGAATCGACCGTATGAACCACTGGCTGGTGGGTAACGAACGACAACAAAACAAGACAACAAGACGAATCAGCAAAGCAGCTGATTCGAGCTGAATGTACTGACTGAAGCAACTAATTGAGCGAGCGTGAGAGTGAGTTATAAAATTAGGCACTGACAAAACATAGAATCGTGACACTGACGATACAACGAAACCATTACATTGACAGTGACATTAGAATCTAATTTTTGGTTCAATTTTACTGTACCTACGGGCTGGAACGGAACGTAACGTAAAACAGACATAACCAATAGCAGCACAATAAGTTTTATTAAACACCAATCAAAGCCTAGAATTCATATCTTTCCAATAAAAAGAAATTTGGTTTTACACGTTTCGTTTGACGGCCCTTCAGATAAATGACCAGCCACTCCAATTCTAAAATAAATCATACGTACAAGGTAGGTAATAAAAATTTCTGAATGTGTATAGAGTTATATAATTCCTCAAATTAATTAATTCCCAGCGAGTTTTGTATGATTCCATGAAGTTAAATACGATATCATTGTAAGACTTGCAAGGTCAATAATAAAAATCAAAAATCAGCCCTGTTTAGATACGGACCAACCAACAGAATATTACTTTACAGTTTGATTTTTGATTCGGTAGGGATTTTCAGTGGGGAAGTTAGCAAGGGTTGAGAAAGAGGAAGGCAGGGTACCCTTTTAAGTTTCGCACCCTCCCCTTAGAAGAACCCGTATAAAGTGAAAATGACAGCTTCCTAACTAAATAAAAGTACCTACCTAATAAAAGCAGCCGAGAGACGGCTAAAGTAACATGGCCCAAGTACATGGGCCTCTATCATAAAAGTGCATTGTGTACTTTATGTACAGGTGTGAAGCGAGTGTGGGTCGCTGCTTCGGTAGTCTCATAGAATACAAAGTAGGGTAGTCTACTATGATTATAATTTGAAAGTGCCCGCTTTTAGATACTCACGCCCAGTTTGACGTCACTGTACGGGGTTCTCGAATGAGTCGTACCGCACCCAACTTCACACGAACCAAAAGGTTGCAAGTTAGATTATCAAAAATTAAGTAGCATTTATTGTTTAGAAAATATGGTTTATTTTCGTTTGATGTTAGGTTTAGTCACACAAACTACTACTAGATGGCGGTGCGTTTGCGAAGTACACTAGCAGAGAATAGTCCAATCACATTCCAGGAACTTTGACGCAATTTGCAAATGGCCGTGAAAAGGATTGAGCTCGAGGGTGTATGATAGCTAATGGTGGATTTTGCCGTGATAAAAACTAGTGAAAAATACTTAAAACAGTGTGGTGTCGTTGGGAATATACAAAATGTGCCAAAAAGTGAAAATCCAGTCTTAAATGGTGATCTAAGGAGCGCCCGCAATTTGTTGGAGCGTCGATCGAAGGGACTTTGCTGACAGAAGGGTAAGGTTTTAGCTTTCTACTCGCTAATTCTGCACCTATTCGTGGTTATGGCACTGTACATAATATATTTGATAGTTTCGAATGCATAAGATTCGTTTGGGAACCGCGTTATCTTTTGCTAAATGTTTATTGGGATGGGTGTATGCTTGTCTACCGGTCGCGCGCTCGCTGTCATGAGTCGCGTATTCTGACTGCTGAGGCCGTTTTATTGATCAGTTATAGACACGTACTCCGTCCTAGGGTGCCTGAAAGCCCTTCAGAGTCCATCGGTTACGAGGATATTGGACTAATTCGAGAAAACTTCGTGTCGACATAGACAAGGTATTACTTATAGAAATTAGGTGATGCCCGCCCTGTTGCAAGTTACATCGATTTGTCAGCTACTATCAGCTAGTCGTTGATTTCGCACTTATCAACTTGTATACGTATTTTTACGTTTACATATATACGTGCAAGCAAGGTTTTATTAAAACGTATACATTTACTTTACGATTTCTGGCGTGTTCAGAATGAACCTAAGTATCTATCACCACATTTCCATTTCCATAACAAATTATTTAGAATAAATAGTAGGTAAAGAAAATACTCACTTACCTATATTGTTAGAAGTAGGTATGTACAAAGTAGGTAGGTACCTTCTTGAATTTCCTTTATTGACTTTGATCTAAATATTCAATTAAACTACCTAGATACTATCAGCTATTTTCCAGCTTTCATAATTAGTTGAAAAATCCATGTGTGAACATATTGTTAGTAGTAGGTATTAGAGAAGGTTTCTGGTCGAAGATGTAGGTACCTATCTATCTAACTACTAAAATTGCGAATCCATTACAACACTATTTCAAAGACTAGTAGCAAACACTCAAACCATATGACATTACCTCTTGACTCTGGTAAACAGTGCTAGGAAACCCCAGATCCCTGTTCCAAACCTGCCAAGCTCTCAGAAAACTTCTATGCTTTTGGGAGGAGTTAGACTGGCTACAAATTTATCCAAAACACCCTTCACTCATAAAGTACGTACTTACTGCCATAGAGCATAAAACACAGATGCAGGAACCCAGCACAAGTTGAGCGCAGCATTTCAAGCTATAATTTTTTTATACATCTTGTTGATGGAACAAGCAGATGGCCTGCCTATTGTTAGGTGGCAGCTATCACCTAGAGCAAAGAATAACCTTGCAGGTAATGTTTTTTACGGACATGCCTTACAATGCACTGGTCTTTATCCATCAACTTGAGGCATATAGGTACTAAGCCTCTTGTGCCTGTAATTTCACTAGTAAGCATGTACTGTAAAACCAGACAAGCCTTTCACAAGAAGCCCTACTTCTACAAAAACATTAGTTTAGTCAATTACATTGTAACAAGGGGTTGTGTGACTTATGTTCTTAAGATGTATTAGGGTATTTTATTTAACCATTGTGTTTAAAACAATTCTGTAGTAGAGCTCTTTGTCTGGGGAAGTACTACCACCAAACATTTACTGCTTACAGTGAAATTACAGGCTCACAAGGTTTAAAACTTGTATACCTCAGGTTGATGAATGCTGAGCAGTGCATTGTAGATCATGTTCCTAATGATCGTTACCTATGAGGTTATTAATGATCATTAGATAGTTATATTAGTTATTACACTATTTTGCCACTTCTCTTTCTATAGATAGTAGATATCTCTTGTGTGTGAGGCTTTTCATTTTCTGTCTAATCAGGTTGTGGCAATATTTAGTTACCTACCTTCAAATTAGATTTCATCCTCGAATTTGTTTATGTAAGTATAGCTTTCCAATCATCATCATCACCTTCCTGCCCTCATCCCTTACTTAGTGGGGTAGGTGCAACAGGCTTTCTTTCACGCTCTATCAGTTGCCATCTCTCTGTTATTTTTTTCTAACTCATATCATTTTCACACAATAAATCCATCTTTTCTTTGGTCTAGCTCTACTGTTATACCACAACCAAATAACTTATTCTTCCTGCATAAATGCATCACAGCCATCCCAATAGTCTTCCGATTCTGCATAATATACTGTATATAGAGGAAATAAGGCTGAAGTATGAATCATAACTGTGTATTGGTTAGGTAACTGCTATTGTTTCTAAATGATGAGTGATGCCTTACTTGTCCAGGTTTCTATTTGTATGCATATTTTCATATCAATATGCTTGTATGGTGCATACTAAAATAGATAGAGAAATAGTCTAGAGATAGTAGGTATCTTTAGAATTCATAAAAGAACATCAATCATGCCCAAAATAGTAAAGTATTTTTTGCTATAAACTAGATGTCTTCAAAAGTCAAAATGGCATTTATTTATCGTAAGGATTTAGGCTAGGCGCCAGTTCTTCGTAACCAAGCCAAAATAAACAGTTCCTCCTGTGATCCTTTCTACAAAATAATATACCTACCTAACATCCATGTAGAGACAACCAACTTGGAGCAATTTTATTTTATAGCAATCTTTTAAATTCCCTTTTAAGGATTCCGTACCCAAAGGGTAAAACAAGACCCTATTGCTAAGATTCCACTGTCAGTCTGTCTGTCTGTCCATCCATCTTAATCAGGCTGAATTTCATGAACCGTGATAGTTAGAGAGTTGAAATTTTTACAGGTGATGTATTTCTGTTGCCACTATAACAACAAATACCTACTAAAAAACAGAATAAAATAAATATTAAAGGGGGCTCTCATACAACAAACATGTTTTTTTTGCCGTTCATGTGCCTGTAAGAGCACCGATAGGTCATATACTGTACTGAATGTATAGGCTTACTATTAGGACCATTGTACAGCTTGTTCATTGAACAAACCAGTCGCTAGTCTAAAAAAGTTTGATTTCTTATTGATATTTTGTTCCGATTGTCAGATTTAAGTAATGTTTTTTGTTCTTTTCTGATATTTTCATTGAAGTTATAATGACATTTAAAAACTATGGGAAGACCATCTTCCTGTAAGTGTATGCTTTTGTCAAAAAGTGGATAAAGGGCTGCTAAAGAAGCTCATGGGAAGGTTTTGGTTTAAACTTGTTTTAACATGTCTAATTATTCAAAACAATTTGCCAATATTGTTTATATTGGATGGGAGAACGGATCCATGTTTGGATAATCATGAGGTTGTTCACCTTGCATAGCTATGAGTTTTGGTAATTCACAATAACAAATCTAAACCCACCTACTACGCCGTTCAGGTTATCAGACTACAAAACTGAAATCACAATTTTGTGGATTGAACACTTAGGCGCACAAAAAATGTAATAATAATCCATGCTGCATGTATTTGTAGTAGTAGTAGAGCTCTTAGTAAAGGGCTCGTCTGGGGAAGTTCTACTACTGCCTCTTACTGCCGCCAAGCAGCTTGCTGTATTCCGGTTTGAAGGGTGTAGGTGCCGGTGTAATTACAGGCACACGAGGCTTAACACCTGTGTGATACCTGTATGATATGAACCTGTTGATAGACGCAGAGTAAGTGCATCATAGGGCACGTTAACGAGCGTGACCTGCGAGGCAATGCTTTGTTTTAGGTAATGATAACCACTTAACATCAGGTGGGCTATCTGCTTGTTACACCAAGTCACATAAAAAAATATTGATCCGGATGATGCTATCTGTGGCGCATCTGGCGACTAAATGTTTGTAATTATCATAGATATTTATTATGTCTAAGTGATATTTGATGATAAGTAAGTACCACGATTGGTACTTGAACAACCTACCTCGCGTGGGGTCAGTCATGTGTGCATTTGAACTTTTTTACAGTCGTGATGTATTTATTTTGCTATTATAGTACGCTAGGCATAGCTTTCTATCCTTCGCCAATCTGATCTACTGAACCTATGCCCTCTTATCGGTAAGGCGGTTTATCTAGCTAGACCTTAGGACTTGCAATTTATCAAAATTGATTGCCTTCAGAAATATTTCACACAATATCTAGGTACCCAACACAGTGATAAACGAATATGTAGTAAAAATATCGAACCAAAAGTATTCTCAAACATTGACGGAAAAGATAATGAGAAAACTCGAATATTCACCGCCGACTAGGCTCTGTATAGTATCGGATTGTTGATTATCTGCAATAAAAAGTAGGTTACTTAACTTAGTTAAGTTAAAACTACTTATATACCTCGTTTATGGATACTGTGACTAGTAAAAGTGTCAGACGCGTATCGCATAGACCGGCTATTACGAATTTAAACCATTACTTAACTATCTTTTTAAGCTTCAGAGTCATGACTACAAAGTTATATGTCTAAACTATTGACATCTTTTACCAGCAAGAAAGATTTAAGTAAATTTAAGCATGTTTAATAAAAAAAAAATGTTTTATGGTAAGACCAAGGCTTCAACCTAGTTTGCTTGACGAGCGTGACATGCGTTGCGAATTGTCCCGACCGCTGTTATTACTACCAGCATATGCCCGTGCGCTAGGAGAGCTTTGTTCAATAAAACCACGAAAATCTTGCGTTCTCCAAAAAGTTTCGAGAAGTCGGGTCTCTGGTATTATTATATATCTTGTAGTTTGGGGCAGTTATACCATCGTTCCTATTTCTGCCACCAAACACGTCAAGTGAAGTAAATCGGATGTGGTGCATGAGACAAGACATACGTGTCAGAATGATGTACGGCAAATGAAACTTCGTTTGCAATTTCCGAAGTGGACACCAAGAGACTAGACCCGCAAAAATGCAATGCGAAGACTATGACACCACATTTTCAGGGTCATTGATCTAAAACAAAGTGACCACGATAAAACCAGTCACACGAACGTTGATCAGCGGCAGGTGCGCAGTTCCCGTATGCGACCCTGTATGGTTCAATGGTCCTATTGTGTTGAGGCAGGTGGATTGCACATTTATATGCTCTATCCTTGAATACAGGACCTTGTTCCGTTCGCTTGGCATACGGCCTTGAGAGACCCTAGTTTAAAGCCATTCAAATGCATACTTTCGTTAGTCTAGCTTGTTGCACGTAATACAGACTAAGTTTAACTTTTTATGCCATTATTAAAGAATATTTGTCCTGACTGAATTACTATCGTATTAAAAACGCTCAGCCTAAATCTCTGGTCGTAGAAAAAAAAAATAGCAAGACTTTAAAGTCCTAAGCACGGGTAGATATCTCCTCCGATCTCTTATAGATTCTTCGAGGATGTCTAAGAGGGGTTGTCAGAGGTACGTCTACTACTCGTTGACTTGAATTTCTCAGGGTACCGCTCGTCTTGGTGCGTAGAGGTGTATTAAGAAAGGTACTCCACCTCAGAAATTCAACCCTTAAACGGATAAAGCGGAGGTTAAAGTTTATATGAAAATAGCTACACACGGTCGAAGTAGTTTTGCTAGTACTGTTATAATCACGACTTGATTCTCATGAATAGGCAGAAAACACGAGTTTCCAGCTACGAACCTGTTTAGCCGAACCTACTCAACATCCTTGATAATTTCTTAAGGAATGTGGAATCAGAGGCATTCCTAACATACTATAATAGGTGTATGCCCATTTTTTTCAGTAGTCAGTTCAGTTTTTCAGTACACGATTGTGATCGACTATGACAACTTGTAAGATCATCACTGCCATTAGTATACTAACTGATTTTTGTGCAGTTTTTTTATCTACCGTACAAGAGAGTAGGAAAACAATTTAGTGCAACCAATATTCGGATCGGTATCACTACCAATAGACCACCGATTTCATTAGTCGTACTTGTTCCATCTGCGTAGTATGGTGCCCATAGTTTTTGATATCCACAGCATAGGGAATTCTGGGAGGGGGGATGTGACTGGGTTTTATCGACTGATAGGTCATTTACACGTTCTCGTAACGTGTATGACAGATCGATGCGCGCGCATCTATCCGGGGGCGTGCCGGCTAGCGGCCACGCTTTGCTTATGCAAGATTAGTATCAACAGTTAGTGATGCACGATGGTCCTTTCATGGTTCATAAATTGAGTTTTATGCTTGCAGTTTTGTATTGCTAGGCAAAGAACTTATTTATACTCTGCGAAAAGATGATAATTTTACCGAGTAGGCCAAGAATAGAAGATGTTACCCATATTTTTTAGAAACGCCATGATTGCTCTTTCGTATTCGCAAGTGTAATTCCTGTTATTCCATAAAACACCCACTGAAACAATAGTTATGTATTAAGTCCTAGTAACAGTTTGTCAGAACTATAAATAGAGGTTACCTACTTTATTGTTATGAAACTGGCATCGATCGGTACGATACATTTTTATCAAGGACTACTAATAGAACGCCTAGTTAGTGTGGTAAGGCATGTTATGAGTAAAGAAGGATCGTTTTTAAAATGAGGATTTTCTTTACAATGTATGTGGTGAAGGTTGACTAGAAAAAATATTAATGGACTGCGTTAAAGATGTCATGAAGAAACCTAACTTATTGTGCTGACCAGCCGGGCTGTGCAACGTGAGATTGAGACGAGACACTTTTTCCATTGATGGAAATAATATAAATTTTAGATAAAAGACTCACAGAAAGGCACTAATTAGCAGGCTGACATTAGCACTAAGTCTTCATTTGTTAGTACGAGCTTTTGGCACTGGCATGATAGCACAGGTACCTAGATATAAAGAGATATCTCTATTTTGCACGAGATGACGAGTAGACAACATTTTGTTGCGTTGCACATCTTAGCTGGGCAGTAGTAGAACATCAGGCGTTCGTCATAGAGAGAGATGCCTGCTACGTATGAGTCTTTCTCGTGAAGCACCCGTGACTTAACTGGTCATTTTGTGCGGAATAGGGGATTCTTCGGAGAACACGTTTAGCTCGTCTGCATCTCGCTATAATAATCTGGTTGACTTACAACGTAACGACGAGGCTTCCGTACAGCTGATTAAGTAGTCCCCGCGCTTTAAAGGTAGATAACGCTGGAATTATTAGCCAGGAGAAGAAAAGTACACTCCATCACTTTGAAAATTCATATTAAAGACTCATCTTTAAGAAGAAAGAACCCTCACATCGGTGAGGGTGTAGCCAATAACTAATATACATTTCATGTACAAAAGAAAACCTGGTTTTGAGATGCTGGATGCAGAATGCTCAAATTTAGTGATTCAATCCAATCTATCCCCTCAATAGCTTTCATATCAAGTGACTGAACGTTAATTGGTTGAATGATGGATTTCGTTGAGAATTCCAGTGTACATTTTATGACTATGATATTCGTCAATACCTGAGCTCATACGAACTTTTACGCAACACCATTTTTTTTCAACAGCTAAAAGGGCACGAACGATAAAGCTATTAGCTATACCAAGAAATAACTAGATTTAATAGTTTTATAGTTCGTTTTTAGCACCTGTCTGAAGTTATTTGTACTCAAGTTAATTGTGCAACGGTTGCATTGAAAATCATGTGCGCTCGTCCGTAACGAATGTTATGCGAAATGTTACACCACAGTTTTGTACGACTGAATCAAATGTATTATAATAATAACTGAACCGCGTAGTGCAAATATTAATAACTGAAACGTAATCACTGATCACATGGGTGGTTTGATGTGAGCAAGTGATCAATGATCACTTACACATCAGTGAGAGTGATATTAGTTCTGCGAACCTGCTTCATTCAAAACTATGTACCAGCGCGGAGATAAAGGCATGGGTAAAAATTTACCTGGTAGTAAAATTGAATTGAGATGTAGGTTAATCGTTAATTAAATTTGCTCTTATATGCACATGTCTTGATTCAAAATGCATTCTTTAAACTACCTATAACATTACATTAAATGTTATACAATCGGACCACATTAAAATTTGGTAGGTAAAAACATAGAACACACAGATCAAATTTATACCGGGACATGGACACAACTACGCAGTATAGTCGTGCAAGCGTACCTAGTGCCCCAGAAACGGAGAGTCACATCTATCCGCCAGCGTGTTTGAGCTGTTGGGTGTTGGCGCTGCTAGGAATCCTTGTCCAACTGTAGAATCGCCTATCAACAGCGATGCACGTTTCCTTATTATCACATGAAAACATGTGCCTCGCAGACCATACCCGGGGCTCTTTCCATAATACGGTTAACCCGGTTTTCTATATTTTAAGAGCGTTCGTTAGTCTATTATCACTATGTAATTAGATGACAGATAATCTATCAAATTACGATCAGTAGTGCTACTATCGGGTACTCTTAGACTATAAGAACCAAGAATAAGTGAGGTATGGTGACCCTGAAAAGAACGTATGTGACAAGTAGTACTAGTCTAGGTAACCCTCACCGACTTCGTTCGCGTGACTGAAACGGGCGTTTCACTAAAGTAACACAGACCTCATGCAACGGAAATATCGAGCGGAAACGATGCGCACGCGTCGTGTTACGGTATGCGCTGTTATGAGAACAAATACAAGCGGTCGATGACTGATGCCTTCACACTTTCTCTACTGAGAACTCTGGTGGTTGTGGGCTCCAACACCTGTAACCTAATGCACCAGTAATTATTTCAAGCAAACGTGTGCAAAGTCAAAAAGTCTTTATTGAATAAAAACATCACTAAATCACCGTATGAATTAGGTAAATCTATGCCGTACGATTAAATCGTTTTTTACGACTTCTTGATGGAACAAGCAGATGACCGACCTGGTATTAAGTGGTAACTATAACCTTTAACCTAAAAAGCATTGCCTCGAAAGTCACGCACGTTAGGAACGTGCCCTACGTTCATTAACTGCGGCGTACAGGTGTTAAGCCTCATGTGCTGAAAATTCATCGGCATCATTCAAGGGCCACATCTATCAAACCAAAACATAGCAATGCTGCTTGGTGGCAGACATACTGATGGACAAATAATTTAGAGGAATTGGCAACAATTTGGTTGTAGTTCGTTAGCTTATTTTGTACTCTGGAAAGAAATAATACTGACACACGGCTCTTTCCGGTGTCTCCAAATTGAGACGAAGATCCAGTTAATCGAGTACACAAACTTTAATTTTTTCTAGTTCTTATATCTTTTGTTGACTGGCTTTCTTTAATTCTTATTGATTCGCTATAAACCATATTTGTTTATTCGAAGCGCTCATTAATTAACTGGGGGTAGTTCTCGTGCAGGAGACATTAAATGTCTATTATAGAACATGTCTATGATAGACATCCAAGTGAAGGGATCCGTCCTCCTAAAACAGAAAAGATGGTTTGTATAGAGAAAAGTAGACTCCAATCAATAGTCGTCAAAGAAATGGGGTCACAGAAATGACTTTATTCTTGACACGAATGCTCAACACTTGGTGAATGACGAATTATCGAATCGGCATTGTATCTTATCGGATGAAATTAAGAATTAGGCTCCTGGTTGTCGAGCAATTAATTTCTACGTGGTTTTCATTTAAATGGTTGCCTAAAAGTATTTCCATCCGAAGCCAAATCTTAACTCACCAACTCTTACGAACATACAATACATAGGTCATTTACAAGGAAATTGCTCCAGCTTCATTGTTTTCTCGGTAATTATTCCTATTACGTCAAAACTACGTCAACAATATTAGAATGAGTCTTTCCCATGGTTAAATTATCCTAAGGAAATAAATATAATTTGCTAAAAGTGTTCTAAACACTCCGTGGATATCGTAAGATATATGACATGGTCAATAGCGTGCCCTGATACTTACTACACTAAGTCCGGCTAAGCGTGGTGACTACATCACACCCCAATAGGGGGATCCAGCGTCTTCATTCTCTCGAACTCACAAAAGTTTCATAAAAATAAATTTGTTCGTTGTTGGCTTATTATCTTCTGCTGTTTCCCCAAACTGACCTTTTCCCATGCACGGTACAGTTATGTCCTCTGATATTTTGGAACAAGCATTTATTTGGCACATGCGTACCTTTTTATCCTTTTTCTACACGAATAATGTTAACATGCCTATAAAGCCGCATGAAACAGCATAGTTTCGCTCAATTAACCAGTATTCAGTGAATAAAATAAACAACACAACTACATAAATACTCAAATTCCTGCCGTGCCAAGAAACGTGAATTATTCCGAAATCGTAAAGCACTGACGTTGGGAAAAAAGTGGATGTCTAGGAAGTATTTCTAAGTAAACGAACCGTAAACATTTAACCACTGAAACACATGTTATATGTACTTCTTATTGCCAACGTAAAGGTGGTAGCAAATCTAGAATACGATACAATACCTAGAAGTAAAATCATATTTTAAAATCTTAACCGTTGAACCGTAATGGTCTCAAGTCTGATGACGAATTTTAAGACGGGTGAGCTAGAGACTAGCTAGACCGACAGTTTAGCGAGAGCATGCAATAACTAACGCTTTCCCCTTTCCCAAAATTAGATAAAATCCATCCGTATATAACACTAGAGTATGCTCCCACTGTCTTCCACTCTTCACTCCTCCTTTTGGACTTTTTTACAGGCATAATACAGGGGTCACTTTCAACTGTTAAAACTAGGCTAATATAATATAATGCCAGTTTCACATGACCGAGCTTAAAAGAAATGCCAATAAGCTTTATTGATCGGCTGCGTATCGTGTAAATATGTAGTTGCTTCCGAAAAGCTTGTTTGCATTATTTTCATTTCTCTGAGAATTGAACTTTTTTTATACGATTTCTAATAAAATTGGTATTATTATTGTTCAGATAATGTTTAAAAAGATTAGGCGGCGCGGCATTTTACTGTTAAGTGTTTATTTGTTTTATATGAGATGAACTTCGTCTGCAAAAAGCTATTTTCATACAAACTTCAACACCCGCTGCACTCTTTTAGAGGAACTTCAGAAATTCCTTCTTTCCAACACGCTAAGACATCCTGAAAATTTCAAGTCTCCACTGGTTGATGCTGTACGTTTTCTATATATCAGTCAGCTAGGACAAAGATTCTTATAATTTTTTATTTTATATACATACACAACGTTTTCCAGGTCTAATGTTTTATTGAGTCTATTTCTTTCCTCAAAAGAAACTATAATTCCTAGATACCGTCTGAGGAAGGCAGCGGCAAGTCCAAACATTTAATTTGGCAATATGCCCACAGAATTAATTAGTATTCCATACATGACGGGTTAAGTCCGTTTTCATCGTCATTTCTTAGAGGGTTTCTTCTGTTTTCTTATATTGTTTTCTTATATTGTTTTATTTGTCAGCAGGTGCGTTGCGCGAGGGCACCGGACGGCGCGCGCTAGATTCGATCGTATCCATCCAAAAGTAACCAGCGAGCAGAGTCATGAACGAGTTGGACAGCCTGCGCCAAGAGGCGGAAACCCTCAAGAATGCCATCAGAGTGAGTACCGTTACCATCATGACAGCAGCCTGAGAAGTCCACTGTGAGACATTCCATACAGGACACTCGTTCCTGTTACAAAATCAGTGCTTTCCAGAATTTCAAGAATCCAAAGGTTCAGTGCGTAACCTACCTAAACATAAGAACAATACAAGACTATCAAAATGTCAAAAAACCTTTTAGTATTTAAGGTTAAACAAGTCGGTACGTTGTCCATACAAACGCTGTAAGTGTTTAATGTCTACTATTTATTAACGTGCGTCCGAAGTTAAGTGTGATACTGAATTATCTTGCCTTGAAAGTTACAAGCGTCGAAAGATTTAGTACTAAATCTTGTAACGCTTGTAACTTTCAAGGTAATCTGATTTTACTGTAGCATATAGGGTAACGTACCTAGATAACGGCAAGATAATTCAGTATCAAACTTAACTTCGGATGCACGTTAATAAATTATTATTATTATTATTAAGAGCCTGTAGTGTCCCACTGCAGGGCAAAGGCCTCCCTTCCTTCTCTCCAGTCGCTTCTGTTATGGGCTACTGTGGACCAATCCTTTTGGTAGGCGTCCATTTCATCCCTCCATCTTCGCCGCGGTCTGCCGCGAGGTCGTTTCCCGTTTTTAGGCGTCCAATCTGTAGTGGATTTAGCCCATAACGCATCCGACATGCGGCAGATATGGCCAGCCCAATCCCATTTTAATTTGCCTGCATGTTGGCCGACATCCGCGATTTGTGTCTTGGAGCGTAGTATACTGTTGCGTACGCGGTCCGTGAGTTTGACTCCAAGAATACTACGCTCCATGGCTCGCTGGCAAACCCCGAGTTTGGACTTTTGATTTTCAGTCAAAGACCAGGTCTGTGCGCCGTAGGTGAGAATAGGGAGAATACATACGTCCATGAGCTTCCTCTTTAGTGACAATGGAAGAGTACCTTTCATGAGTTGTTTCATGGCCCAGTATCCCTTCCAAGCGTTCTCTGTACGTCTAATGACTTCGAGGTCTTGTCGTCCTTGGAAGGATACTAGTTGGCCTAGATACAAGTAATCATCGACATATTCCATCTCCCCACCCCCAACCCTTAGCTTGTGCTGTATGCTGTTTGTCATCAGCTTAGTCTTTGATCTGTTCATGCTAAGTCCCACTTCAAGGCTTGCCGTGTTAAGGTTAATAAATAGGTTAATACGTTAATAAATAGTAGACATTAAACACTTACAGCGTTTGTATGGACAACGTACCGAATTGTTTAACCTTAAATGTAGAGATCGTCAGGAAGCCAAAACTGTGCAGACGACGTGGTCACAATGTTCGTAAATGTGTATCTTCGTAATTATCACTTTAGTGCGTATGTAGGTACCTCAGGTTTCTAGGTTTCGTGGCCTGGTTGAGATATTTCGAAAAGTGTGTTTAAAAATGAATTTGTCAAACTGCAAGTAATCGTCCTTTTTTTTGGAGAATGCTCTGGAACGTCATGGCTCTATAAAACAAAAATGGATCTGACTCCACCTACACGATTTCGAGATTGTTTTGATGACTATGATTGATGTCTCAGGTATGTTTGATAAAATACGTCAACGAATATAATTAGTTATCAACCACATTTAATTTTGTAAATTCTATCTATCTATAATTATCTCTTATCAATTATCATGCTACATTCATTGAAACCCTTATGATTTACAATACTTTTAAACTTATTGTTAGGGCCGACTGTTCCGAGCAACTGTTTCTTTCATGGCACCTTCTCTCTTTTTAGTTTCCCCCTGTAGTAAATAAGGTCTGTAAGTAGGTATTAGTAGCAGGTTAAGGTGACCAAAAAACGGCATTCTGTGTGAATGATTTAAAAAGTATTAGAGGAATTATATTTTTATGAATTACTGTGGCAAATATATTTGGTAACACAGCACTGGGTTCTCTACACCAGCCGCTTATTTATTTAGCGTTTTTATAAAAAAATTGGGATCTACTCCACGTTTATTGTTTTGCGGACTAAAACTTTTTAGCACGGTTGCAACACAAGCGCCCGTTAGTATTACAAACTACTTATTCTTTTGGTTATAAGTTTACATACTGCGCGTAATCATGCTACATTGCGGCGTCATACCACTAGAGCGTAAAAGTTTATTGGAATCACGCACGTCGCGATCATTCTCGACACGGATTTCGCCAATTTTGCATAATTTTTAGCAATCTTTAGCGTTCTAAATTTACCTCCGTCACAATGAGACTATCACCGAAAACTAGGTGGAATGTATCGGGTTCCCTCGAGATGTGACATCCGTTCCTACATCAACGTCTTTTGACATCATTGCATCCCTCCGGACACGAAACCCGTTAGCGGCTTGTTACTTGTGCTTCGTGCTGCTCACAAAACTGTTCAAAATGTATTCGTATCGTACACGTGCCTCGCGTAATGGCATAGTATGTGGTGGGTTTTGGAGCATAATGCCTTTGATATATTATTCATTTGCTTATTCTTTCTCAGGATGCACGGAAGGCAGCATGCGATACGTCGCTCGCCCAGGCCACGGCCAACCTCGAGCCGATCGGCAGAATCCAGATGCGCACGCGGCGTACTCTGCGCGGACATCTCGCTAAGATCTACGCTATGCATTGGGGCAGTGACTCCAGGTAAACAGACACTCAGATACACACACTGCAGACCGCTGGCTGCTGAACGGTACAGCAAAGGGTAGCTTATCTCTAAAACTCGACTGTAATCTCGAAACGTCTAAGATTGCAGATACAATAGTTTTCTATTGTAGACATAACAATGACGCAAGTGTCCGACCAACACATTTTAGTCCAAATAGTGGCGGGCCTTTTTTGGCTACGCTTACTACAAGTATAATAAGCGTTTCTGATTATCATCTTCAACTGCCTGTTCTGAAAAATAAACAAAAGAAAAACTTGATAATTAATCCCTTCACATTTACGATAGTTTCAATGTTTAGTTGTTTAGTAAGTAGAGTTTATTCTTCTGCTGGGTCTACGACCTTGGTATCTACACCATTGTTATTCAGATGACGCAGCTGTGACGTGGTCGTTGGTCAGCTGGCTAAAAGGATGACTTGTTGATGAGGAAAACTAAGACCAATGCGTGTAGTGCACTACAAAATACTTACAATGTTGAAATTGAATAGAATAAATCCTAAAACAGATTCACGACTTTAATCCTCAAGCACGGTAGGCCCTTCAGTTGTACCAAGTATCCTCAAGGTTATTTGAGGAAGTCTGAGGAGGAAAAGCCGTGGTGGTTCCTTAGATTATCTTCTTGGTTGTCGTAAGAGGGGAAGGGCAACAGCATCTCCCGAGTTCTAAACACCGACACTGTGATCACCAATCCATCATCATCAAACATGGTGACTGTTACAAACTGCTCTCACGGGGAAGGCCTATGTCCTGCAGGAGACTTATTTAGGTGGATGACGAAGGAGGTAGTCAAACCATTTCGCCCATACCCACATTTTGCAATAGTTCGTATTCCATACGTGCAGGTAAGCTCATTTTTATCGTAATAAGTTGTAAGTTATTTGAATGAAAATAAGTTCACGACTGTAATTTGAGGTCGGTCCTCCGAGGTAAACCAGTCTAGTGAAGCTGCTCAAAGTTCGATAAATTTATGACCTTTACTTGGTAATTTGACAATGGCCAACAGTAATGTTAATGACCATGGCTAATTTTTGCCATGTTTGTTTTTGTGCGGTTGCTGATGGAACAAGCAGATGATTAGTGATGTTAGGTGGCTACCATCACCTATAACAAAGTATTGCCTAGCATTGTTCTATTCTACTAAGCCAGAACACGGCTATATTCTAATCAGACTTATGCTCACAAAGCTGAGTCTAAACTATAAAACTGAGTCATTTCAACGTTTTACTAGATTCTGGCTGTATCTTCATTTTCATGCTCCCCGGAAAAAAGTTAATCAGTTTAATTAACGGCCTTTATCACCTCAGAGGCCTTCACAAGATCAGATGTTATGATATAAATACTGAGTATTTACTGTAGGTAAAAAAAAAAGTACTACAATTTGGTCCGTTATGCTTAGATTGTTTTTATAATATAAAAAAATATTTAATATGTTCTCTATTGGAAATAACCCAAATAATACTCCTAAAGTTTACGTGAAACACGCGTATTTTACACACTAATTTTGGTAAAATGAAAAATTAACAAAGTGAAATGGACAGATCATACAAAAACGAGATTTTTTTCGTTTCGGTCCACGCAGCCATAAGTAATTGGAACCATAAGGACTTTAGGTCTGATATTAAAAACATATTTTAATTTTCAAGACTTAAAAATAACACTTAAAATGAATCATGACAACATTGTCTATAGGGACATCGTCCAATGTTTATAATTTACATGTGAGTGTAGCCTTTATTTCCAAAGGGCTAAAGTTGTAAGTAAACCTCCAAAGGAAGTCGTGATAGTTGACTCATTGTGGTTAGAACAATGTGAATATTATGACTATTTATTTCTAATTTTAAGGCTATTTTTCCTATGATGAAACAATGTCGTTGGAGCGACCATATTCGTTCGGTTGGGACCATGAATAATAATAATAATGCTGGACAATCCACACAGCATCATCTAGTCCCAAGCTAAGCAGAGCTTGTGTTATGGGTACTAGATGATTGATATACTTAATACAGTACATTACATACATAGATATTTTTTATTATACATAGAGAATACCCAGAACACCTGGAATAAATATTTGCAGATCTTACAAACATTTATCCCAAGGCGGGAATCGAACCCGCAACCTCCTGCGTCGCAGGCGGACATTCGCCCGCCGCACCACATCGGTCGTCCGCTATCAACTATCACTATCAACTCCGCTTCAAGAGTTGACTACTACCTTACTGTTTCATTTTCAGGAATCTGGTATCCGCTAGCCAGGACGGCAAACTGATAGTGTGGGACAGCCACACCACTAACAAGGTCCATGCGATCCCACTGCGCTCCTCCTGGGTCATGACATGCGCGTACGCGCCCTCAGGGTCGTATGTAGCCTGTGGCGGACTGGACAACATCTGCTCGATCTACAGGTTAGTTATCGAGTGACACTGGTGTATCTGGTGGTGTCTGTTTCATCTAAACCAACTTAAACTGACAGCGCTAAAATTTATACCGTCTTAAATTCTTTATTGTACATAGAAATATGTACTGAAATTTCTAAGTGACAAGAAAAAAATAAAAAATTAGTTCCATCTTACACCTTCGTCTATTTTAATTTGAATCCTATCTAAACTAAGCAAGAGGGAATAGGTCAGTATCTATAGTTTAGACCACCTTGAAGCTGTACTAGCACAACTTATTGCCATTCTTAAACTGTTATGTTTGTTTGACAAATTTGATGACACAATATTAACCTTATCAAAACGTAACAAATGTCATCGAATCTGTCCAAACGGAGCTATTCAGTTTGGCAATTGCAATAAGGCGTGATGGTACAATCACTGCTCTACCGTAATTTGCATCATCACGGTTTTTGGGCAGACCACGTGATATTTTCTAGTCTAAAATGTGCCAATCATACACTTTCGTACTTTACTGACGTCATAGAACGTGGAGCGTGTCATGCTTTTCAACTGTACAGCCTTGAGTCGCTGTAAGGTTGGGAAAATGTGTAATAAAAACAGGGAGATGATCAATAAGCACTGTTTTCTGTTTCCAGTCTGAAAACTCGCGAAGGCAATGTACGTGTGTCTCGCGAGCTGCCCGGCCACTCGGGCTATCTGTCATGCTGCCGGTTTCTCGACGACAACCAGATCCTCACCTCCTCGGGAGACATGACTTGGTAAGACGCAAATTCAAAGGTTCATTTGATTATAATGCCATTGGAAGGAATAAAAAATGATGACGTCTGGGGTTGCCGCCGACCATCTTGAAGAGTGTGCGTGCCGGTGCATTAAAAATGAAAGAACACCTTGACATCTAAATGATGCAGTAAAATGACACATCAATTCGGCCATTTGTTTGTTCCATAAATTTCGTCTACATATGTGACTGTTGAGTGTGAGAGTTTTGCTTAAATTATAAATGTGAAAGTTAACAGGTTTGGATGTTTGTGGCTCAATCACGCCCTAGCCACTGAACACAGAATAAATATAGTTTGTAATCTGGATTAACATATTATAAGGTTACTTTTATGCTAAAAACTTTACTTAGAGAGAAGCGTTTTAAATTTTGATCACAGCAAAGCGCCTAAATATTGAAAAGCAAAATTATTGCTTTTTTAAAGTATAATAGGAAAGCGCACGTGACTTTGATTGTAAAGTTATTTTCATACAAACTTCAACCTCTGCTGTACCCGTTTAGGGTTTTAATTTCGGGAATTCCTTTCTTAGTTCACCTTTACGCACCAACACGAATAGTGTTTTAGGCTGCGCGTTGTCTATAAAATATGTCGAGTCAGTCAGGACAATAATTTTTTTTTTTATAGTTTAATTACTACGTCACTCTGCTTGCAGCGCCCTCTGGGACATAGAAACAGGCCAGCAATGCGGCCAGTTCACAGGACACACGGGAGACGTGATGTCCCTATCTCTCGCGCCTGACCAGCGCACTTTCGTATCGGGAGCTTGTGACGCCTCCGCTAAGCTGTGGGATATCCGCGACTGCGCTTGCAAGCAAACCTTCCCCGGGCACGAGAGCGACATCAACGCAGTCACGGTGAGTACTTTGAGCGTCAAGCACACATGCAACGACCTCAGAACTATCATCGCTACGCATCCCTATAAATACAACGCGCCTGTTTCCCATAGGCGTAGGTAACACGGATTTCCACTTAATACAACCCTGACATATCTTTTGCTTTATTCACTCTTATCATTCTTCGTACATGCTCGTCAGTTTAGAGTACTCTTGCGTACCTCTGCTATCTATCTAGTCGAAGTACGTGCGCAGAAGTCTTTAATCAAGCCGTGAAGTGCTTAGTCATTACTTACTAATCGACAAAGTTCAGCAACATTCTGTGCAACAACATTTGGATGAATGGAGTATTTCCGTGCTTCTGAGAATACGTTAGGCTATCCATGCTCTTAATCTAAAGTTTCGGTCTTAAAACTATGCCTGTGACTGAAATGGCTGACCTAAAAACTCCCATGACCAGAGTTGACCAGTGTAAGAACACATCTAAACTTAGTAGTAATAGAGCTTTTACTGTAGGGCTCGTCCGGGGAAGTACTACCATCATGCCTGTTTCTGCAGCCAAGCCGCTTGTTGTATTCCAGTTTGAGAGGTGTGGGTGCTGGTAAAATTATAGGCACATGAGGCTTGACACCTGTATGCCGCAGATTGATAACGCGAACCAGTGCATTGTAAGACTCGTTACTAACAAACGTGACCTGCGAGGCAATACTTTGTTATAGGTGATAGTAACCACTTAATATCAGCCACCTGCTTTATCCATTGGTATCTCTCACACTACGAATATGTTTCTCGGAATATTTACACATAAGTCAAAGTCAAAAATCATTTATTCAGTAATATCCGCAGGGATCATCTTGAAACGTCTTAAATCTAGGTGAATCTAAGCGCCAGTTCCTCGCGACCAAGCCTAGAAGAACCGGCAAGAAACTTACGGCTTGGTTCCTACCGTTTTTTTGTATGATCCTTTTAAATGATTGTATAACATAAATGAATGTGTTTTATTGTAATTTCAGTTCTTCCCATCCGGCTTCGCGTTCGCGACCGGCTCTGATGACGCGACTTGCCGCATGTTCGATATCCGCGCCGACCAGGAGCTAGCTATGTACTCTCACGACAACATCATCTGCGGCATCACCAGCGTCGCCTTCAGCAAGTCGGGTCGTCTGCTGCTCGCCGGATACGACGACTTCAACTGCAATGTGTGGGACTCTATGAAGAGCGAGCGTGCTGGTGAGTACTGTACTTATTTTCCAGATGTTCAGAATTGCAAAACCTTCGAGAAAACGCTATATTAATCAAAATATTTAAATTGCCTTCTTCAAATACAAATGAGTTTATTGTCATAAAACGATACATAATATGTGGGTACAAAAATATCACTAAATTGCAAGTTTGACAATAGGAGTAGTCTCAGCACTAATTCTGCGCTAATTAAGAACTTTCATTTTTACGCAGGGCTGGTTTTTAGTCTATATAGTCTTATATATTTTGAATTTCCTTCTTTCTTATATCGTGCCCTATTAAGAATGCACTTCTGACGCTAGCTTCAAGAGTAGATTGAAAAGACTAAATATACAAAAAATCTACTATTCGGTCAGCTACTGTGTTGATAATATTAACTGATTAATTAAATTATGTAGTAGTTTCCTTTCGTAACATATTTACCTTTATGATTTGTAAACATGAGATTTACCAATAAAGATTATATCTGTATTTCACTTACATATTACTTAACCTTTTACTTTCTATTCTTTTGATCACAGTAAAAAATTACCTAAGTATGTACTAAAACTCCCTAAGATTCCCGGTTGCATTTCTCAGTCAGAAGTGAACAGTCGTTGTATTGATGTGTCCCATTTTGTCTTAGGGGCATATAACTTTTCAGTGTATTTGCGTTAGGGCAGGCATACCTAACACATGTTTGTTGTTGTGTTACATATTGTATTTTTCAACAGGCATCCTCGCCGGTCACGACAACCGTGTATCCTGCCTCGGCGTCACCGAGAACGGAATGGCAGTCGCCACTGGATCGTGGGACTCGTTCCTGCGTATCTGGAACTAGGCACCCCCTAGCACCCTCTTACTCCCCCAACACTCCCTTACACACGCACACACGGCGCGGGCTGGATTGAATGGATTCACACTGTACTAAACTTTGACAACCTCTATATCTAGGGTAGGCAGCAGCTTAGGCTAACGTTTATAGAAAAAAAAGTCTCTTTGACAGGTTGCGAGGTTCATGCTTGCTTGGGGATTGTTATAAAATACGGAACTTTCGAGTGTTTTAGATGTTGTCAAAGTTTAACGCAGATGGGTAATGATTGAATTGTTTGCAGTATTGGGTGGAAGAATTTTGAAAAGAAGTATTTTGGATAGTAAAGTTATGTTTGACATCTTGGGTTCGAAAGTTTAAGGAAAGATACTTATCCATATGCACAATAGACATCCCCAGATCTCTTGGTGCTTGTGATCCTTGAGGTTGTTTAAGAGGGTAGTCTAGCATGTTTTAACGTTGTGTGAGTAGAATGAAAGTACAGTTTGGTATACATCTGGCCCGTCAATCAGCCAAACTCAAAATTTATCATACATCAGTGTGTGAAAGTGTGACCGTATTTTTTATGAAATAGCGTCTAAGAACACCAAAAAAGCCAAATAATAAACCGGCTCAAAAGAATTTGTTAACACAATCTAGCCGGTTTGAATACCTGGAATTGGCAAGTTAAGACGCTAGGTTTTTCCTAATAGCTGTCCAGATATTGATGTGATTTCTATGAGGCACAAAAAGCGCCCAAGCTCTTTTAAAGCACAAATACCAGTTTCGATATGGGAATGCTGTTAAATCTACAAAAAGTCACATTGGATCTTACATAGCTTGCAACAGTCCTTATTTCAATTGTGTAGAATTTGGTATTGTTAGTGACGTGTGCAAAGTTACTGCAAGTTGAAATAAGTGGCATTTTAAAATGGCGCGGTTGAAATATAATGTGACTAAAATTCAGATTTTTACGATTTTCAGATCTGTGGTATGGCACATCTATGCTTTATTTATTTACAAAACTATTTTATTAGAATATTTCCTAATACGGAAGCATTTAAAGTTATAGGGGACGTTCAGTTGGACGTATGTATGGTTTTGTATGCAAGTTTTGTGCGTATGTGTGAATGTATTGCTATACGTTGGGGAAGATGGCTTGTTATCCTCAAAACTGTACTCGACTACTATAATATCTCTATTAAGCTTAAAATAGCAAGATTAGATGTAAAGTATACTATACAGTATGGGTAAATGATATTATTCAGTTACCCTGTTACAAATCTAAGATAATTAAGCCATCCCTGCCCATGTACTTCATTGTTCACAATATACATAGTGTATTTATATATGTTGTATAATATAAGCGTAGACACCTTTTTATGAGGGGCACTGCTGGATAATATTTCTGTTTATTGGTGAGTTCAATTTAATTTGCAATTTATCGTTCATTTCCGATTCGGCTTTGCCACAAACAGAAATATCCTAAGTGGCTGCGCCATTTTGCATTATAGAAATTTGTTATTTTTTAACGCACGCACACTATCACAGACAAAACAAAGCAATATAAGAAAGAATGATACATAGATATCAGCAAATAATAATAATTGTTGGCGCAGTCGGTTTGGATGCTTCTGCAAACAACAAAATAAAAGCTTGGTCATTAAATAATCCAAATTTAATAGTTATAGCTTCGAAGTGGGGTTTTCTTTCCACACAATCTAGAAACTACCGTGATTAAATTAAATATTCTTATGTTAATAAAAACGTTTCATGTTTGCAGGTGATTCACCAGCACACAGCAGATTATTAATCTTATAACATTCAAAATCCTATTATTTAATCAACCAAATATTATGAATAATGTATCTATGCGTAATTTATTGTGAATTTCATCTTGTTTTATATTTTCGTCATTTTATCGTCGAACTAATTTATGATTTTAAATGTATGTTTAGTAATAGTTCACAATTTAAAATCGAGATTTAGATAGATCTCTAACTATTTTCTGTCAAGTCTTAACACACGGTTAGAAATCATGAAATTCATCTATGAGAAATATCGTGTGGTAGGACCTTCTAACTGACTATTCCGAAATAATTACTATTTTAGGTTAAGTATACAGTGATTTATTATTTGACATTTGCAATATAATTATTTAAAAACAGTGTCTGTTGGTCTCAATATCCTTTAGCTAAGCATTTAACATCATAACAAGATACAATATTGGCTCGTTAGTTTACGAATCGTGTTGACCCTATTCAATCATAATATTATCACAAGTTATTCCTAACTTTCCAATTTTTCTATTACTAAGAGAGCACACGGAACCCTCGGATAGACCAGTGTGATCTCACCCTTGTCTCGGGGAACGTAATCTTTTGTACGTTTATACTACTTGCACGATATTTGCATCGTTTACTATTTAATATTTATTATTTATCCTATAATCGTTTTCTAATCTATGTATCCTAATCCTAATCATGATAGGGTCTCGTGCAAGTGACCCGTTTGTATGTAAGATCTATAATCCGTGGAAATAAACATTTTAATTTATTATCGGGACAATAACATCGCGCCCCGAAGTTCATTTATAATTAAGCTAGCTTTAAGTATTTAAGGGTAAAATAGGCATTTGTAACTCGATACATTCTATGTTGCTCTTGAGAATATTCGATGCCAATTTTGTTTCTATGTGGTAACACTAGATTAACCTTTGTTGCAGTATTTTGCACTTATTTATCGGCTTTTATTTCATTATTTAGTCGATGGATGGTTGTCGCTACTTGTGTTAAGGCTCTTTGTATTAGATAGGGTATACGTAGATATAATGGTAAGTCAGACGCATTGGAACGGCTTTTGGGAATTCTGCTTCACATACACGAGGACTAAAGTACGCTCAATAATAGCACAAAGGTTCATTTGGTACAATATTGAACCTGTCAATTTTGTGAATCCCGCGTAAACTTTTGTCTACTACATAAGTTTTCAACTTAATCATATTAAATAATCATAAATATTACCGTTAAAATATAAAATAAGCCCAAAGAGCGTTATAAAGGGGTTCGAAGTTCAGTGCATTCGGCCGGTTACATTCATGTCTACTAGATTTATGCTTAGACGTAAGACTTTTTTTAAACATGTTGGGTTTTCTATAGCGGCTTCTTTTCAATCGATGTACCTACGATAGAATAGTGTTTAAAAGCTCCCATATGTTTCAGTCTGACCAATTTTTCTCTTTACGTCATATTTAAAAGAACTGCCATGTTTGGAACTTATGTAACCTGTAGAAAAGTGGGGTATTTCCGGAATTTATCAGAACATTGTGCTATTGCCCACACATATGTATAATGTTAGATATTTGAAGTCGCAATGACCACAAACAGTTCATTTCTGATTGGTCTAGTTATATACATTCGGTTATAATTCGATTGGTAATTCTAGCGATGTAGTAGCTCTGAAGTTGTCTGTATCATCGTATATCTCGCTCAAGCGTGCAAACGAGACGAAGATTTAAAACGCCTAACTTCAGAGTCGCATAAATCCGTTGCGACCATAAAGTTAATTGGTTTAATTATGAGATAAATTTGAGGGTAGAACAATATTTTTCTCGAAATATTCTATATCTACGCTGTGCTGTACATTCAATTCATTTGACACAAAAATATTAAGGATTTGTATAATTTAATTTTTATTTGCTAGTCCACATTTTGATGATGTTTAAATAAATATTCTTTAGTGGTGTAATACTAATTATAATGTATCGTGTAAATTTTTTTTAGTTATATCAATAAATTAAAATTTGTTTATTTTATGCTGAGTTTTATTTAGAACTTTACCTACTTCTCTCTTACATAATCAACCCGATTTCCCGACATAAGTAGCCTAGTTCCTAATCTGAAGAAACAGATATATCTAACTAGTTTTGTGCATCGTTTTATTCACTTAGAGTATGATCGGTTGATTACTTAACGTCACGCTACTTATGACCTTATTTATAAAAATCTGTCGAAAGATAAACAAGTTTTTAAACAACTATTTTCATCTCTGGGTAGCAAACAGTGACAGAAATTTGAAACACTATTTAATTAGCGTTTTTAGGTATGGGGATTAATGTACTTAGGTACATGTCTAGAAAGATAATTATTATGGCAAGGGCGGATAGCTTAGACGAATAAAACACTCATCTTAAGAAACCAGAATCAAAGGTTGTAAAAATCAAAGCAAAAAAACCTTGGTCAGATTTGATTCATAAGAAAACTATTTTCACATTAACGAATTCCAAATCCATTGTTCTACAGACTTGTTAAATTCACTAGTTCGAAGTTGGCACGGTATCGCATGACGCTCATGCACGTCATACCACCGAAATACGTCGAATTTGTTGCATTCAATTCACATGACATTTATATGGAAAATCGAAGGTCACTGACTTCTTTTGGTAGGTATTCGTAAGTGTGAGCCGTCAGAGGCCTTAATATTGTCTCCCAACACACGTGGGTCTTAAAATGAACATGAGCAGGACGAAAACTATTTCAAATGCTCATGTCGCACCCGTGCCGGTACATGTTGGGAGCGTTATCATCGAAGTTGTAGACCACTATAGTTATATTTAGGTCAGAAGGTCCAACTAGGTACCTAAATTCAACTTCGACAAAGAAGTCAGCCGGCGAATTCAACTCGGATGGGCAGCGTTCGGGAAATTACGGTAGGTACATCTCGTCACAGTTACCGGAAATCCTCAAGACGAAAGTCTATAAACAGTGTGTGTTACCAGTGATGACTTATGGAACTGATGGACTAATGGGGGATGCCAATGTCTAGCAGTGGATTTCTACAGGCAGTTGATGATGGCGAAGTAAGAGCTAAGAGCCAACTTTGGTGAAGCTTATAGCCGGGAAAAGGGTGTCTGAAGGACAAACGTTAAATTCGTTATGATTCTAGATGGAGTTGGACAACAGCCCTCTTACAATCACGTCATTTGCAATTCCTAAATTGAATCGGTCCGTTTTGACAGATTCGATGACACAGTATGAACCGTACCTTATTCTATGCCGTACCTACCTACCTATCACGAAATAAATGTCATCGAACTCGTCCCAACGGAATGATTCAGTGTAGGTATTAGACTTCATGGCTTCTGTTCCCATAACGACCAGTGTCCGGTAACCAAAGCTCTCACCGCTAAACGTTGCATATTGATAATCGTTCCGTGGCCACAACAAGCCATACGTGCATACTCGCAGAACATGTCTCGTACATGCCTTTAGAAAAATATCTATTTCAGAGTGACCAGACGATAGCTGTAAAACAAATCTGTAAGTAGGCCAGCCGTACGTATTTAATGTTTAGGTTAACTACATCTTCCATTGGTTAGGCGCGTCTTGCATTTGCTTTGAAATATTCAAATGGCGCGAGACAGATCTAGTGTTTATTTGTCTGCTGTAGGCGTTAGCCACCTCGTTTGCACAATCAGACAGAAAAGATGTCGAAATCTGCTCAGATTGTTGCGTTCTGAAGTAATTTTCAGACGGCATGGATCTCTTCGGAAATCTTCAGATCACAAATAAACCAGTTTATTTTGATTCACAGATTTGTCAAGGTTCGTTGAGGATGTCTAATAAGAGTAGTCAGAGGTACGTCCAAATATTACATTTAGTCCATACGTGACAAGTTGCAAGCCTATCGCCCGCTGCTAGAATAGGTACCTATACCTAGGTAGGTACTAATATACTTGGTTTCCTCACAATATTTTCCTTCACCGTTTGTGAGCACCGGTTAATAGGTTAAGTATAATTGTTTTTAAATAAATAAATAAATAATAAATAATGCTGGACAATCCACACAGCATCATCTAGTCCCAAGCTAAGCAGAGCTTGTGTTATGGGTACTAGATGACTGATAGACTTAATACAATACATTACATGGATAGATATTTTTTTATTATACATAGAATACCCAGAACACTCAGAATAAATATTTGCAGATCGTACAAACATTTATACCAAGGCGGGAATCGAACCCGCAACCTCCTGCGTCGCAGACGGACACTCGCCCGCCGCGCCGGTCGTCATTTTGTATAGAAAGATCCATTGGCACACGACCGGTTTCGAACCCACGACCTTAGAACCAGTAGGCAAGACCTATTAGACCACCACCGGTGCTCTGACCAATATGATAGGACTAAAAAATAACTTTACATTTAGTGGAATTGGACTTTATTAATTCACATTTATTACTAAAAAACACAATAACATGTACCAATAGTAGAGTACCAACCTATAGTAAGTCACCCTGTATAATACTAATACTCTTTACGTCGTATAGTCTGCTACGCAGTAGTACAAGTGTACAACTCACATTTTTTAAATTATAGCAATTATAGCGGATGGAAGTTCTAAGGTTGAAGGAGCTAAGAACAAAACCTAAAGTTTTCTTGCACTTATCTTCAGTAATCTGGTGGACGAATAAAAAAAAACACCTTTATTTTAGCCCAAATTCAACAGCCAGTTTAAAGATAATTAATTTACCCCTAAATAATATATTTATTGAATATTATTACCTATAACAGGTTAAAAAACAATTAGGTAAGTACACTTAACTAATAAGGCGGGTAATGATCTTTCTAGAAACAACGAATAGGTAGCTGGTAGGAATGATTTTAATGTAAAAGTAAGGAAAGGAATCATTTGGCACTTTTAAGCATGATGTCTGATCTTAAAATATGGATTATTGTTGTGAACATTGCAATAATTAATGCGTGTTCAGACTTCAGATGGCGAAACGGCTTGCTTGTACGGTTCAGGGACCGAATTAGATTCTGGCAGTGATCGGGTCCAAAGAGGGTGGCCATTGGTTATGAAACTTTGCGTACAGAAACAAAAGAACAGTAATTCACCATCTGGATACTTCATATTTGAATCGTCTTACATATTTACATACCCAAATCTTATGATTTTAGCTACCTCTAGTTAGTACATACCTACATAATGTATCTATTACCTTGTTCCATCTAACTATGGATGTGTGTCTCAAATATACCTACTTATTTCTTTCTACAATTACCCTACGCTAGGAAGGGACACTTCCATCGAGTATCATCTACCTATATGACGTCTTTAGATAACTTTCCTCGGTGTCAGATAGTAATGTGTAACTGACGCATCACGTTTCTTGTAAATACCCACTTACATCTCTAAATGTAGTGCCTGGGTACGTTCAACGGACAACGTGTTTTCATATAGGTACCTATTAAATGAAATGAAAACATGAAAAGTATGTAAGTAAGTAGGTACATAAAGTGAAAAAAAAACACCAGTCTGTGAAAACCTCTGACTAATGGTTACCGCACAACAGCAAAAGCTTTTCTACGTATTATGCAATGGCGTTTCAGAACTTATTTTTGTTAGTACGAAACCCGCCCGCGGCCGTTACACGTCTGTAAAATACGCAAAAACGGGTTAACTCTATAAAATACGACTTGAAATTGTAATCATAAGTGTACCTTTACTATCTATTTAAAGTGTTATGTCCAAATTGTGATTTCTGTAGTTCCAGACTGCGCAGGAGTAAAAAACAACGGGCATTTTTATATTATAGTTCTGTTTATTTTCACGCGAGTAGTCATTTTTCCGGGATGACTAATCTTTAATGTCAAATTGTTCTTTTTTTTGTTTTAAACGCGTTCAGTTCCTGTTCCTGGATAAATAAACTTAATTAGTTAACGTTTGGTAAAAATTAGCAACGTGCAACGCATCATACATGATTAGAATCGAAACCATAACAAACATGAAGTAAATTTATGACGCTATCTCAAGGTTACTGCGTCCATCATTGACGTAAAGAGCAAAAGCGTTATAAGTCAAAATCGTGAAAAACAAAGAATTCTCGAGGCATAAATAAATTTCAACTACGCCTGGCAACTACATTTTCTAAGAATTTATTTCTGTACATTACGACTAACGTTATTGCAGTCTAGATCAAGTTATTGTTAAAGCAATATCTACCTTATTACAACTAAGTTAATGGTGGACCACGTTTTAAAGAATCAGTTACCAGAAAAAAATAACTGTAGCTTCAGAAAAATTGTTTTTACCATTTGCACTTGGATTTGATTGCTCTTTTTATTCTATTCAAAATCTATATGTCCCTTCATGAAGTTTAACGTATTGTTATTTTCTTTTAACTTCGTCGTATCTTCATACATTGTATTTTCTGTTTATTTTTTATTTGTATTTCTATGTCGTACCTTTAATACATTAATCAAATCGTCAGTCATATCATTTTCATCCTACTAGTTTTTTAAATTGAAACGATCTAGACATTCTTCGCCGACTTTATCTTTTTTTCAATCAGCTCTTTTCTTACTCTTTTCTGTAAACATAGATTACGATTCCCGAACCTTGATTGGTGTGCGTCACCCTACATTGTGAGTGACCATGCTCTATTATTATTTTATGAAGTGGATTTACTTTACTGTTTTTCATAGTAAAATTTCATTAATTCATAGAGTTATAAAGAAATGATAGTGTAGTACGTTATATGACTCACCTAGCTATTGTAAATAACTTATTTTCATAATATTTCCTACTTCTATTTTGTTTCAAATAGTAGTCTCGAGTTTTCACTTTGGCTCGTTTTTTCAACACTTTGTTTTAAGTAGGTGCTACCTAGTAATTATTCCGAAAGCGTCGACCTACAGACCCGACGATCCTTGACGTCACCAGTACCCACTTACGAGTAGAGCACATGAATCACCGTAAGAGAAAATACGCTACTCTTTTCAGTTTTCAAGAGGATCTCCTTGAGTTGACATCTAGACTTCTTGTAGACGCTAGTGTTTACAATAAGTCAAATGTTTTACCAGTATTTCCTATAGTTTTAATTATTAGTACTTTCAGTACAAAGAAAAGCAGCATATTGCTAGCCTGAAACAAAAACAGTGAAAGAGTGAAATTCGAAAAAAAGTAGTGCTAAAACAAAATGATGACGATCCGCGAAAGTAATTATTCCTCCAACAAAATGTCAAGCATCCACACCTTCAACGACAGGGTGGTTCATAGGGATAGCTATGATGATACGAAGAGTTCTTCGAGTGTAAACAGCGCGCTGGTCACCAAGCGAGGGTTCAAGCCATCCGACATGTTTGATCCGCAAAAAAAGGAGTTTTTGACAAACCTCAGTTATAAGTTGTTCCCTGTAAGTTGGGTAAGTTACGATTAGATTAGAAAATGCTGGAGCTTCTAACATTCACGCGGTGTGGACGGCGCTATGGTATATTTTACGCAATTTTTTTTTATTTACATATAAAATGGAGAAAATTATATATAAAATGGATACTTAACATTATTTAAATGTAATTTCGGGGTTATTAAAATCTAAGTTAATCTTAAGTTTCCTCCATTTTGTACCCATTTAAAATATTTACTTATTTTATTTTGAAGTAGTTAGATTACTGACACTGCCGATATTTATTTATTTCCCATAGAAGCTGTGTAGCAATGATAAGCTCCAAGTTGTAAAAGTAATAAAAAAAATCTTTTAAATGTAACCTTGGAGATGTCTGTAATTCTTCTGGCTGCGGTCCAGGTGTAATTAGAAATTCAGAGGTTTTACATTGTGTAGTTTAAGAATTAATTTTAGCTGAAGTGACGACTTTTAAAAATTATCCAATTAAAAACCGCAGATGTGTATTTAGGTAGATTGGTTGATTACCTGAATATATTGAAGAAATATACATTTATTTACAAATTAAATTACAGCTAATGCCAGTATAAAATAGAAGAATAGTCATCATTATAAATGAAATTTATATACCATGCCACGTTATCAGTTTGAATAAGCTCTTTGCTTCCTCCCCCATGGTCATACGACGTCCATGGAAGCTAAAAAAGGGGTCATATAGACCAGTCGTTCAGTTTATAAAATTTGTTCAAAGTTTATTACACCATAGATGGTAATAACAAGATTCGTGGAATAAAATCACTGAATATACATGCCATAAATTTATGATTCATAAATTTATGAATCTTCTGGCAGATGTTCATCGCTCCGCAAACGTTTGACAACCCAATGTATCTATCTAATACCAATTATGTTTGTCCTGACTGACTGACTGACATAGAGACCACGCACATTCTGAGCGGCTGGTCATAGAGATTGAAATTTTCAGGGTATGTTTGTCTTGGTACGTAGGAGTGTACTTAAAAAGGGATTCCCAAAGCTAAACCCTTAAAGGGGTACAGCAGAGGTTGTAGTTTGTATCAAAATATAGCTTCCCGCGGACGAAGTTGCGCGTACTTCGCTAGTAATCTTATAAGAAAAGGAATAGTCAAATAGCAAATAATCTTTAATCCCAATGCTCATCACTAATCCAAGCAAAAGTTAAACACGCGTGTGGACAGACAGACGAACAGATTAACCTAAATTAGTTTCCCAATGCACCTAATTATACGAAGCGAAGAGTTAAGCCCGTGGTTTAAATAAACACAAACAGCTCAGTCTAACAGCTTCGTGGTGATAAGAACCTTGGAGCCGAGATTTAGCGCAAAATTATTATTGTTTAAGAAAATGTTTATTTTTTAAAATATAGAGTGTAAGTAAACCTGTTTAATTCTTATAGCAGGAAATTACCTATTGTTATGATAGTGGTACCTATGTGTATTAATCAACTATACCAATTGTAGTTTTTGTCCTGACTGACTGACATAATATAGATAACGCACAGCCTACTAAATCACTAGTCATAGAGATTTGAAATTACCAGGGTATCTACGTCTTGGTGCGTAGAGGTGTTAAGAAAGGAATTCCCGAAATTCAACCTCTAAACGGGTAAAGCAGGGGTTGAAGTTTGTATGAAAATAACTTCACGCGTACACAGTCACGCACGTTTTGGTAGTGTGCAATATGTGTATTTCAATTATGATGATATAATGCAAAAAAAACAATACTTAGGAAACCGTAAGCCAGATTATAATGGCATGCAATTACAAAAAATAATCTTGATATCTTTAAAAACATTAAATATAAGGAAGCTTAGATTTTCAAATATTAAAAATAATAGCATGCAAGTATGTAAAACATCAAAATCAAAATTCAAAGGTCACATTAGTTAAGGTGCTTTGAGCATACCTTGACATTTTGATAAAACATTAGGAAGTGGTTAAAACTACCCATAAACATTCTATTTCCATTCAATTTTGACTTATAAGTATTAATTGAATCAACTGTTTTGCTGAGTTACTAATGGCAAAAATGAATGGCCCAGTATGTTATGCAGTAACCATTACTATAGCAAAACATTGTCTCGCAGAACGTGCCCTGTGATCATCAACCTATGATGTATACCTAACAGTTCTAAATTGATTTTGGTGTTGGTGAAATTTACTGACAGCAAATCCGTTCAGCTGCAGAAATAAGCATGGTAGTACTATTCCCAGACGAGACCTTAAAAAGAGCCTTTTTACTCCTATACTATCTGCAATCACGGTTTTGTGAGTCTGAATTATATGCCAAAGCGGTCATCGTGTTGAAAGCTCTATCCTCAGTCACTGACATGGCTTCTAGCAAGCAGAATAGTAAAAGCACTTAGATCTATTTCAAATAGAGGTCATTCAACACTGAGTTCGACGACCTTTTGAAAATTTTTCCGACACTTACCATTTGCCAAAGAGTTTAATACACTCGAAAAATCTAAATTTTGGTGGTAATCGAAAATTGTTATACACTGTATCGTCAGTTTTAGTTCTGACGTCTTGACTTCTGTCTGTGGTTCATCGGGCGTATTCTTAGTCAGTTCGCTTTTAAGAGAAAAGAAATAGGTTCACGAGTTTTATTTATCCCCGGTAATAAACCATATTTTGGACTGAGTATGTAATCTACATACTACTCAGTTCAAAATATGGTTTATTTCTTTCTGGTAAAATATTCTGTGCAAGAGCTGAACTGAGTCGACTCAGATGATGACGCAATGAATAATATATTTTTATCAAAAAATCACAAAAACATGAAATAACAGAAACTTACTCCTATCCTATACAATATGGTGAAGTTCAGCAACATAATGTGTGGCCTAAATAACAGCGAGCGTGCTATAATTTTCAGCACTGGCCTATTTAATTCAAATTAGTGTCAAATTCACTAGCTGGGCATCGAACCCGCATTTTAGAACACCTGTGTTCTTGGCCTCGTCTGTAAGTAGGCCATGGATTGGCAGCGTCTGCATTACGTGAATTTAAGAATTGAATTACGATCGTACTAACCACTGATTCAATTGTGTTGAACCCATTCAGTATTATTTGTTGTTACGTTATCAGCTACGTCCATAGCTGGACATAGTCCTCCCCCATATTTGGAGACGGTTGTCGTAGTTACCACGCTTGGCAGAAGGATTGGTGACCGCAGTTTTGGGGTGCTTCCTCACGAGATGTTGCTGCCCAACTCCTGATTCATTCTCTTAATCGTCTCGCCTATTCTAAGCCGGGACCACTACAGTGAAGCCATGATCACTGTATTACTTCTAATTATGAATAATCCACCAATTACTTGATAGATAGGTACTATCCGTCGATCAAGATCTTACTTATGTTTTTAAGATATTTATAAATTGAGCAGACGGCGTTTATATTTTTAAGAAATGATTTAGCCATATACCTACCTCTTACTGTGCCCAGTCGTAATAAAACTTGTGTTTAACTTCAAATAATAAGAAACTAATTTCTCGCAATTTAGTTACAACCAAGGCTTGGGACAGAGCCAAAAGAGTATGGCCTGTCATGTCAAAATTGAACGTAGGATAATTTTATGCAGTTAAAATTAATTACCAACACGCTGTGATGCTGTAACTTTTCATTAATTTATGTTCTACTTCGACAAGCATAAAATTATGAAGGTAGATAACTAGGTACAAACGAATGCCAAAACAATTTCCATGAACGAAAAAATCTGCACTGATACTGATCTACACAATAAAATGAATAATGTTAATTATGAGTAGAGGTATTAGGTACTACGATAGAACAAATAAAAATCAAGCATGATTTTGTTTTTATTATAATGAAGTTGAGGTTGTACTATTTTGCATAAAATAATAGTAATTATCAACATCACACAGAATGATGGAGAACCATCCCGGGACGCAACGATTATGGCGCCTCCTGAGTTTATTCCTGTAAGAAAGTCCTGAATTTTCATAAAAAATGCTGTCACTAGTTTCATGACGCTTGTAAATAATATGTTATATCCAAGGACACACTGTATCTTTGTTTTATAAAAACTCATCTGAAAATGGTTTTCGGTTTGTTGTTAATAATGTGTATCAAAGCATCAACAGCTCAGTTTTAGATACAAACATGCATTTAAACGATTTATTAGGTACACCGTCATTGAACATAGGCCGGTATCACATTATCAAAAAACTTCTGTCAGAAAATTTGGGATGCGCACTGGATGGAAAGACGTTGTCACTTGTCACGTACATTTTTTACTAGACCCCGTAGATGGTAACAAAATTTTCAGACAGACTGACCGCTATCAGTATGCGGATTCTGAGTTTTTTCCTTAAGTAAGTGCCCCTAGCGGCCTATGGGGGCGCTATCTCCATACAAAAAATTTCGAACTCGCAAACCGAAATCCGATATCCGGAAAACGAAAAAACTGATACTGATAAAACGTCAGACATAAATTTGACGAATCAGAATGTCAGAAAGCGCGCTAAAACATTTAATTCTAGAATTCTAGATAAAGGGTCCGAATTATTTCTGCCAGACATTTTCTGATTATGTGTTACATGTCTTTTGACTTGTTGTTTGTCCAACTTTTTCTTTGCGCCTTTGCTAGCTTTTGCCATTATTTTTGACTAAGCCCATAACTATTTAAAATATATTTATGTATTTATTTTTGTACGAATCTTGCATGCCTATTTATACTATAAAATATTGATAGCTTTCGCACGCTTCGCTTACTAAATATTTATTTTCTACAGAGTGCATCTTGTAAAATTGCGAAACAACCTCCTTAAAAAAGGATATTTTGTACATTACCCATTTTACCACTCGACCACCGAAAACATTTAAGTCAAAAAATTAATTAAAACCAAAAAAAATAATTAAAAAATAAATTAATTAAGTAGTAGTAGTAGTAGTTCACAATAATGAAAGTTATCATCATATAAAATATAAATTTTTAAATTATGATTAAATATTTCATCAAACTACAGAGGCCCAATCCACGTATTTTTTTGGATTTAAGACTAGATCGAAATATAATTTGATTGTCAAAATTGTAAGCGCACTACCCCCATGTTATTCCTACTACACAAAGGTTAGCTGGTAGATAATGCTATGTAGCATTAAGTGCGCCTATATGTACTCTTATTTTATGTTGTGCAATAAAGAATTTTCTATTTATCTATCTATCTATTCTCAATTCTTTTTTCCTTCGATCAATGATACCCCTAGATGACGGGTCACATACAAAATCATAGTTAAAAGCAGTCCGGGTGAATATACACTTAGACATGTAGGTACATTTGTTTACTACCGAAGTTAGAAAAAACGACGACAGTTTTAAGTTCAACCTAATTAAAATCATGTCACTTGGTAAATATTGTCACTAATTCCAAAACGGATTTTTTACGCTAACCCTGTACCTATCTAGGGGTAAGTTTTTTACATACATATTTATATGATGTCAAAATTGGGCCTGTCTAAAATGTCAGTGTTACCATTTGGAGATTGAGAGGATTGAAACATAAATCTGATGAAATTTCGTTATGAGAATTGGGCCTCAGAGTTTAGCCAACGTCATGCATAACTTAATTCCATGAGGGCGCGAAACCAAATATTATCCCCTGAAAAACACCTTTGAGCACAGCACAGTAATTCGGCTTTCAGGAAGACATGGAGAACAAGCCGATCATCGTGGGAAACAAGGAAGTAGACTTGAACAAGATCTTCACTCCAGCGGCGGATGCTGAAGAGCATATCATCAAAAAGGACAAGAAGTTTGGTACGTAATATATTAGCAAATAAAAGTGTGGCATTAATTAAGTACCTAGTCACTAGCAAACAATAATCGCCATCGTATATGTATATATACGAACAGCTATGTCGTGGTGGTGGATAGAGAAGGCTCAAAATCGTTCCTGGAAATGTATGGAGGAAGCCTATGTCCAACAATAGACCTTTTCAGGGTGATGATGATGGTGAAGTGAGTGCCGTAACCTTTCTTTTGATTTTCAGAAAAGACCTTTGCATCATCAGCGTTCTACGTGCCAGGAGTGCATCCGACGGTGAAGGAACAGATGGACCTGGCACGTTCCATCTCCAAAAGCCTTAGTGACCAGAGCAACCACATGAGCCGTGGTCAAAGCATGTATACGAACCGGAAAAAGAGATCAGTCAAATGGGTGCATGAAGGAAGAGGTAAGTCTAGGTTTATAGATAGCGTTGCCTTTCTTTAAAATCAAGCAACTTAGGAAAAAATAAAAAGGTGTAAGGATCCTACAAATTACAGGCACATGAGGCTTAACACCTGTATGCCTCAGGTTGATAGACGCAGAGCAGTGTTATTGTAGGTTACGTTCCTAACGAACGTGATCTACAAGGCAATGCTTTGTTATAGGCGATGGTAACCACTTAACATCTGGTGGACCATATGCTTGTTCCATCAGCAAATTGTATAAAAAAAAAAGTTTTCGCAATCAGAAAGTCAGAATTCTCTCAGTTGGTAGCTGGTGGTAGCAACGAACCAGGATGTCAACTCTTGAAAACGTTAAACGAAGTTTCTGCGTCACTACGTGAAATACCATGCAGCCAGTGCATACCAGTGTAATCCAAAACGAAAATACGAAACTTTGTCTATCTTTTTTCTGAGTAGACGCCCTCGTAACCAGAAAAAGATATCTAAGGAAAGATTTCAAGGCAGTATTTTGGACAAATATGTAGTTGACTGACCACAGTTTTGCTTTTTTGTGGACTCATGCTATAAGGTTTTTGAATGTATGCTAAGCCCATTCTAGGACACATGATACAGTATAAACACAGTTTTATTCACAGATTTTTATAGGTGTACCTACACGGCTACTCACACACAGTACCCTTATAAAAATTGTAGACTTGTGGCATAGTCGGTACCAGCATTTGTATGGTCACAGCTCCATAAAGACAAGGAAGTAAACTAGGTACCTTTAGCTTGGAATTTTATTGCGGCGAAGGTTGTCGGCACCCGACATCCTTACAGGGGGACAGACACTAGGAAATGTACACTAGACTAGCACAAAAAAGAGCTAATTAACTTCCTGCGTTTGTTTATCTACGATCACTTTTTTAACGACCTCTTGCTTGTCACTAACCGGCTGTGATCGTAGGTACTTCTTGTAGGTTTTATTATTGCTGCGATATTAGCAGCCTTTACCAGTCAATCAATCGCGTGATTTTTCCCGAAGAAAATAGCGAGAAATACAGAAAATACCGCACGATTGCGGTTTTACGGAAATCTAAAAAGGTAAAATGAATTAAATGATTTGCAAATATTTATTTTGGGTGGATTGGGTGTCGTATTGTGCCACGTTGATTACTTAGGTACTCGAATTGTAATATGAATGATCATCAAAAAAAAACTTCATGGTAAGTAGGTATTCTAGAGTTAATCCCGAAAAACAGGGCCTCCTAAATGAACGGCGTCCGTGGCGCGAAGAAACACGTCCTATAATTATTAATGAATCCTATAATTCAATATTTATACTACTTATAAGAATCTTTGTCCTGACTGACTGACATGTAAGCAACGCACAGCCTAAACCACTACTCATAGAGATTTTTCAGGGTAGTTTGGTGCTAATAGATGCACTTAGAAAGGAATTCCCAAAAGAAAATCCCCTGTCCACAGTGCGGGTTCAAGCTTGTATTAAAATAGCTAGAACTAGATTCTTGAATTTAAATGAGTAAATATCGTTTTAATTTGATTTGCCCAAAAGCCACATCACGGGGAACCCTAGTTACTTTTATCATCTGTAAGTATACCAGAATCATACAAAGAAATGGTAGGAACCAAGCCGTAAGTTTCTTACCTGTTCTTCTAGGCTTGGTCCCGAGGAATTGACTTAGATTCGTCTAGCTAGACGTTTCAAGATGATCCCTGGTGTCCGTTAATCTGACAGGAACGTAGCTCCGATCCTGTTTTTGACTATCCCATCATTTAGTCAATGTCTCGATAGTTCATATTTTCATAATTCTGGAATTTGTCACCTCGTATTTTCGGATATTTTCATATAAATACGTTTCCTGCTAGCTTGACGTCAAGCTAGCAGGAAACGTTCTCAATCACAGCGATCACTGCACCTTTTGCACTGCTTCCTATGTCAGCATTTAGTCATGCATTTGTCAATCTCACATACCAAGTTTCATCAAATTTGGTTTAGTAGCAACGGAGATATTACGATGTGTTTATTTGAAAATTTAACGGACGCCATGTGCCATTTTGAGGTTATTTTCGGCCAAAGTAATTTCACTTGAATCGAGTCACCTGCAGCTTATTTCCAAGAAATAGTTATACCGACGGATTCTTTAGAATTTTATCTTTCAGATAGCAGTCCAACATCGTAGCTTTCTAGTGTTTTTATCCTAATAAAACCATATATACAGTTTACATGCCAATATGTCCAAAGTGCAGTGCAAAGTGATACTAGGATAGGGATAATAAACTTCATAGAAAAAATCCTTAGATCATTTACCTCTAGATAGACTCTACTCCTGCAACGCGTACCTAAAAAATAGGCCAAGTTAGGCAAACTTGTTTGCGTGTCACCCATACATCAACACGCGCTCACATTGTCTTACACTCATGGCACGTCATTATATTTGTCACTGTGTGCGTGCGTAACATTACCAGCTGACAATGTGTTTCCCAGTTTATGGGGTAAACAGATCAAATTTAGGTTCCGGTTTTTAAGTAAGATGTGACTGCGTTTTTTAGCACGAGACAGTTTCGGACATATAAAATTGGTCAAGTGCGAGTCGGGCATGAATAATTGACTATTTTTTTCATTTATAAAATGCAAATATGGTTCTTTCAACTACGCTTTGTGAATTATTAAATGTGTGCCCGGAAATTATTTTGCCAAAAAATGGTCAAGGGGAAGTCGGGTTATGAATTTGATTTTCTTAGGTCTGTTTTTGTTACTAACAATCTTATGACTGTTTGTAAAATAAAATGTAAAGCAAATAAAAAGCAAAAATATATAAGTATATTTTTATTGTACGACAAAACGCTTTGCATTCATCTCACCTGGTTTTAAAAAAAATTTAAAATGCGGCTTTTCTGTATAATTTTCACCCATTTACTTTTTTGGATAGGATCACTTGGAATTCTGAAAAAAAAATGTAACATAGTTACTATAATTATGGTCAAGGTCAGTGCTAATATATATACTTAGGCCCTTTATTAGTCGAAAACGATACTTAGTGGAAAAAATTGGTATTGGTAAAAAAAAAAACAAAAAAGTTTTCACCACCTTGAATTACAAAATTAATGTCATCTTTGAAATTGGTCGAAAACGATACCCATATTAAAAAAGCTTAAAAAATGTCTAAAAATAAGAAAATCAACGATAAATATTCAAGCCCTACTCGCACTTGACCATTTTTGTCAAAATCCTCTTGGGTACATACACAACCACATAACAAAAATTTTGTACTAACTGCCTAATCGGATGAACAGTAAAATGCAGAAGTAAAACCTTCAAACAATATTCAGGGCTACTCGCACTTGACCGATTTCTGAGTCTGAAATAAAACTCACCAGCGCCGTGCGCTTTTTCCATAATTATATAAGTAGAGTGCACACGAGACCTACGAGTGTATCCTGCAGTAAACTTTATTGAGTACCTAATGAGGATGATGATGATGATTTATGTATATTCTTTTTCATAGTCTGTTACTAACATAAGTAAACGACAATCGCGCACTCACATGGGGAATTGTGTATACAAAACCTTGCAACACTAACAAACATGTCAAGTGCGAGTTGAAATAATACGCGCTAATTTTTGAATTATATTTATCAAATTACTTGGAATTAAACTTAAAATTTAGATACTTACTGATGGAAGGACACTTCACTTGTCATTTTTAATCGTCCTCTGTAGTTTCTGCACACTTTTATTGTACAACTCGCCATTGCAGACACAAAATGTTACACAGAGATGTGACCGTCCGCCATGAAAATTCAATTGACACTGATGGGCGGGGAGCGACTTGTCGGAGTACAGTACTCTGACATTTTTTTCGATGCGTTGGTGCGTTTGAAGCAGTATCTAGAGAGTAAATGATCTAAGAAAAAATCATACGACAGAAATGTATAAGTCAGACACAGTATTTCCAGCTTTTAAAACAAGATTAAAGTATTCATCATCATCATCTTAGATAAGTTCACAGCTTATTACCATGATTAAGATATGCCGATGCATTCTGCAGTATTTTTCAGCTTTACTTCACAAGTTATCGAAGAGATATTATGTGGTAACACGGGTACGTGGCCAGTAGCACTGACCGACCATGCCAAGCTAGCGAGGGTTGCTCACAGTACGTAACATAGCTGCATGATGATTGTTTCTGCCTCTCCGATGTACTGTGTGTGACTTACCGCCATGTCGATACCAACCTTATGACTTAAAATTCAAAATGGCGGAAACAAATAATGGTATAAAAAACTGACATGGGTGTCGTTTTCGACTGGTTTGGGGGTGCTGATTACGAATATCTGGTCAGATTTGAAATTCAAAATGGCGGGTGCAAGTGATGGTACAAAAAATTGACATGGGTATCTTTTTCGACTAATTTAGGGGTGCTGATTACGAATATCTGGTCAGATTTGAAATTCAAAATGGCGGGTGCAAATGATGGTACGAAAAATTGACATGGGTATCTTTTTCGACTAATTTGGGGGTGCTGATTACGAATATCTGGTCAGATTTGCAATTCAAAATGGCGGGTGCAAATGATCGTACAAAAAACTGACATGGGTGTCGTTTTCGACTGATTTGGGGTTGCTGATTACGAATATCTGGTCAGATTTGAAATTTCAAAATGGCGGGTGCAAGTGATGGTACAAAAAATTGACATGGGTATCTTTTTCGACTAATTTAGGGGTGCTGATTACGAATATCTGGTCAGATTTGAAATTCAAAATGGCGGGTGCAAATGATGGTACGAAAAATTGACATGGGTATCTTTTTCGCCTAATTTGGGGGTGCTGATTACGAACATCTGGTCAGATTTGAAATTCAAAATGGCGGGTGCAAATTATCGTACAAAAAACTGACATGGGTATCTTTTTCGACTAATTTGGGGGTGCTGATTACGAATATCTGGTCAGATTTGAAATTCAAAATGGCGGGTGCAAATGATGGTACAAAAAATTGACATGGGTATCTTTTTCGACTAATTTAGGGGTGCTGATTACGAATATCTGGTCAGATTTTAAATTCAAAATGGCGGGTGCAAATGATGGTACGAAAAATTGACATGGGTATCTTTTTCGACTAATTTGGGGGTGCTGATTATGAATATCTGGTCAGATTTGAAATTCAAAATGGCGGGTGCAAATGATGGTACAAAAAATTGACATGGGGATCTTTTTCGACTAATTTGGGGGTGCTGATTAAGAATATCTGGTCAGATTTGAAATTCAAAATGGCGGGTGCAAATGATGGAAGAAAAATTGACATGGGTATCTTTTTCGACTCATTTGGAGGTGCTGATAACGAATATCTGGTCAGATTTGAAATTCAAAATGGCGGGTACAAATCATGGTACAAAAAACTGACCTGGGGGTCTTTTTCAACTAATTTGGGGGTGCCGATTACGAATATCTGGTCAGATTTGAAATTCAAAATGGCGGGTGCAAATGATGGTACGAAAAATTGACATGGGTATCTTTTTCGACTAATTTGGGGGTGCTGATTATGAATATCTGGTCAGATTTGAAATTCAAAATGGCGGGTGCAAATGATGGTACGAAAAATTGACATGGGTATCTTTTTCGACTAATTTGGGGGTGCTGATTATGAATATCTGGTCAGATTTGAAATTCAAAATGGCGGGTGCAAATGATGGTACAAAAAACTGACATGGGGATCTTTTTCGACTAATTTGGGGGTGCTGATTACGAATATCTGGTCAGATTTGAAATTCAAAATGGCGGGTGCAAATGATGGTACGAAAAATTGACATGGGTATCTTTTTCGACTAATTTGGAGGTGCTGATAACGAATATCTGGTCAGATTTGAAATTCAAAATGGCGGGTACAAATCATGGTACAAAAAACTGGCCTGGGGGTCTTTTTCAACTAATTTGGGGGTGCTGAATACGAATATCTGGTCAGATTTGAAATTCAAAATGGTGGGTGCAAATGATTGTACGAAAAATTGACATGGGTATCTTTTTCGACTAATTTGGGGGTGCTTTTCAAATCTGACCGTAATCAGCACCCCCAAATTAGTCGAAAAAGATCCCCATGTCAGTTTTTTGTACCATCATTTGCACCCGCCATTTTGAATTTCAAATCTGACCAGATATTCATAATCAGCACCCCCAAATTAGTCGAAAAAGATACCCATGTCAATTTTTCGTACCATCATTTGCACCCGCCATTTTGAATTTCAAATCTGACCAGATATTCGTAATCAGCACCCCATAATTAGTCGAAAAAGATACCCATGTCAATTTTTTGTACCATCATTTGCACCCGCCATTTTGAATTTCAAATCTGACCAGATATTCGTAATTAGCACCCCCAAATTAGTCGAAAAAGATACCCATGTCAGTTTTTTGTACGATAATTTGCACCCGCCATTTTGAATTTCAAATCTGACCAGATATTCGTAATCAGCACCCCCAAATTAGTCGAAAAAGATCCCCATGTCAGTTTTTTGTACAATCATTTGCACCCGCCATTTTGAATTTCAAATCTGACCAGATATTCATAATCAGCACCCCCAAATTAGTCGAAAAAGATACCCATGTCAATTTTTCGTACCATCATTTGCACCCGCCATTTTGAATTTCAAATCTGACCAGATATTCTTAATCAGCACCCCCAAATTAGTCGAAAAAGATACCCATGTCAATTTTTCGTACCATCATTTGCACCCGCCATTTTGAATTTCAAATCTGACCAGATATTCGTAATCGGCACCCCCAAATTAGTTGAAAAAGACCCCCAGGTCAGTTTTTTGTACCATGATTTGTACCCGCCATTTTGAATTTCAAATCTGACCAGATATTCGTTATCAGCACCTCCAAATGAGTCGAAAAAGATACCCATGTCAATTTTTCTTCCATCATTTGCACCCGCCATTTTGAATTTCAAATCTGACCAGATATTCGTAATCAGCACCCCCAAATTAGTCGAAAAAGATCCCCATGTCAATTTTTTGTACCATCATTTGCACCCGCCATTTTGAATTTCAAATCTGACCAGATATTCATAATCAGCACCCCCAAATTAGTCGAAAAAGATACCCATGTCAATTTTTCGTACCATCATTTGCACCCGCCATTTTGAATTTCAAATCTGACCAGATATTCGTAATCAGCACCCCTAAATTAGTCGAAAAAGATACCCATGTCAATTTTTTGTACCATCATTTGCACCCGCCATTTTGAATTTCAAATCTGACCAGATATTCGTAATCAGCACCCCCAAATTAGTCGAAAAAGATACCCATGTCAGTTTTTTGTACGATAATTTGCACCCGCCATTTTGAATTTCAAATCTGACCAGATGTTCGTAATCAGCACCCCCAAATTAGGCGAAAAAGATACCCATGTCAATTTTTCGTACCATCATTTGCACCCGCCATTTTGAATTTCAAATCTGACCAGATATTCGTAATCAGCACCCCTAAATTAGTCGAAAAAGATACCCATGTCAATTTTTTGTACCATCACTTGCACCCGCCATTTTGAAATTTCAAATCTGACCAGATATTCGTAATCAGCAACCCCAAATCAGTCGAAAACGACACCCATGTCAGTTTTTTGTACGATCATTTGCACCCGCCATTTTGAATTGCAAATCTGACCAGATATTCGTAATCAGCACCCCCAAATTAGTCGAAAAAGATACCCATGTCAATTTTTCGTACCATCATTTGCACCCGCCATTTTGAATTTCAAATCTGACCAGATATTCGTAATCAGCACCCCTAAATTAGTCGAAAAAGATACCCATGTCAATTTTTTGTACCATCACTTGCACCCGCCATTTTGAATTTCAAATCTGACCAGATGTTCGTAATCAGCACCCCCAAACCAGTCGAAAACGACACCCATGTCAGTTTTTTATACCATTATTTGTTTCCGCCATTTTGAATTTTAAGTCATAAGGTTGGTATCGACATGGCGGTAAGTCACACACAGTACATCGGAGAGGCAGAAACAATCATCATGCAGCTATGTTACGTACTGTGAGCAACCCTCGCTAGCTTGGCATGGTCGGTCAGTGCTACTGGCCACGTACCCGTGTTACCACATAATATCTCTTCGATAACTTGTGAAGTAAAGCTGAAAAATACTGCAGAATGCATCGGCATATCTTAATCATGGTAATAAGCTGTGAACTTATCTAAGATGATGATGATGAATACTTTAATCTTGTTTTAAAAGCTGGAAATACTGTGTCTGACTTATACATTTCTGTCGTATGATTTTTTCTATGAAGTTTATTATCCCTATCCTAGTATCACTTTGCACTGCACTTTGGACATATTGGCATGTAAACTGTATATATGGTTTTATTAGGATAAAAACACTAGAAAGCTACGATGTTGGACTGCTATCTGAAAGATAAAATTCTAAAGAATCCGTCGGTATAACTATTTCTTGGAAATAAGCTGCAGGTGACTCGATTCAAGTGAAATTACTTTGGCCGAAAATAACCTCAAAATGGCACATGGCGTCCGTTAAATTTTCAAATAAACACATCGTAATATCTCCGTTGCTACTAAACCAAATTTGATGAAACTTGGTATGTGAGATTGACAAATGCATGACTAAATGCTGACATAGGAAGCAGTGCAAAAGGTGCAGTGATCGCTGTGATTGAGAACGTTTCCTGCTAGCTTGACGTCAAGCTAGCAGGAAACGTATTTATATGAAAATATCCGAAAATACGAGGTGACAAATTCCAGAATTATGAAAATATGAACGATCGAGACATTGACTAAATGATGGGATAGTCAAAAACAGGATCGGAGCTACGTTCCTGTCAGATTAACGGACACGATCCCTGCAGTTGTTACCATGTTATTACTAGATAAATGCTTTTTGACTTTGACATCTGTGACCATAGATAGTGTGTGGTCAGTAGGTGTTGCAACTGTTGAATATGATTAGTTTGCACATTGCACAGTATAAATCACAGCTGTCTTGCTTAACATTACCAACCAATGCCACGTGCATGACTAAATTAATAGCAGAACCAAATGAAATATTGTATGTTTATCTGGTTGTGATGTGAGGACAGTTTCTAAACATGTTGATCGCTAGCCAGCTTGTTTGTCGGTATTAATAGAATAAGTAGGTAGGTACCGACTTATACATTTTTATCTAGGGTACCAGCGTAAAATGATACAACTGATAATACATCAGAGTATTCGGAATCCCGTAGCTTAGTCAGCTCGCTTAAGCCAAGTCTTCTCTGTGGAAAAGGCTAACTAGGTTGAGGATGGTGTAGGTGCTAGACAAGCTTACTACATCGTGTCTTTAGCTGGTTTTTTACCAACCTTTTACAGCGCTGTCCCTGATGCTGTACAAATAAAATAAATAAATAAGTATGTAGATATTTCACACAACACCTAGCCCCAAACCTAAGCAATGGCATGGTGAAATCGTCAAGATCAACCTTTAGCCTCAGATATCTGAGCACAAAAAAATCATAGGAAACCCAAGCCTGCGAAGCCCCAGCTTCTGTGCTTTCGGGAGGAGTTAAGCTGGCTGCTAGTTTAGCCAGAACACTCTTCACGCATAATGGACAATGGACCACTGTAGAGTCTAAATGCGGATACAGGAGCCTTATACAATACATCATCGCACCTGAGCACATACCTCTAGCAGGAAAGCCATTAGGTAAATTCATCTTTTCTAAAGGAAGGTTTTTCTATGTTCCAGGGCGCAACACCTCCAACACATGCTCAACACCCACGCCAGTGGCCAATCACGACACGCCGTACCGCCCACCATCTAGTCTCCGCAACCAGAAAACTTACCCCAAGTCAGCTCTCAAGCAATCCTACATCCCCATGATGGAGCCCTTCCCTACAACTCCCACCATCACCATTCAAAACATAGATGTTCCCATAGCCCCAACGAAGCTGAACGATGTCTTCGCTGCACCTAAAAGTCCTCGGCTACCATTAGTATCTGGCCCGAATTTCAACGTAGCACCGCGCGGTTGGGGTGAAATGAAGGATTACTACCGGCCGGTGACACTAGATAGCGTTGGTAAAGGTTATTCAGACTTTTAGAGCTGTATTCGGGATATCAGGGTTCACAAGGATTTGGAAAACGCTAGCTTAGAGGTTTAATGACCGGTGACGACGTTGTTTTAACAAGTGGCCCTAGATGGCACTTTACAATGGCTGCTACTATCATAGTATCATACCACTTATATGACTTTTAGAGGGTATGATGTTGAGAAAATGTACTGGCAACCTTTGTTTATTATATATTATATATTATTTATTTACTTATCCCCTTTTTCTATAGATACTCGTACCTTTATATATATGTTGCATACTCGTAACCGTAAGCACATTAAAATGTTATTTCACTGTAATAAAATATTTTATTCATCTCGCGATCATAATTATTTCTGGAAATAATCTGATTCATACTAGAGGCTGGTTATGCTACGAGTAACTCGCAACTAATTTAAAAATATATTATTATTTGTGACTATCAACTTATTATTCAAATTGTAAAGATAATATAAAGCATTTCGATACAAAGGTCATATATTTACAAACTTAACAATTAGTAAAATAGGAAAATATTTATTTCTAACGATGTATTTTCTAACAATTGTACTTATTAAATAGGCAGTATAAGTAGTATTCAAACTAGTCATAGGAATAGTAATAATTATACTTAGTCTACTATTTATTAAATAAATAATTGTAAGAGCTAAGCAATTCATTTACTTCCACAAGTTATTGATGTCTTCAATGTTTTTTTAATAATTGTTTAACAAGAAATTAACAATAAAATTTATTATAATTTCATAATCTACCTACTTTTATATGTTTACTAGCTGTATGTTCCGTAAAGTTCCTTGTTACATAATTTAATTTATTTTTGTTACTTATTAAGATGTGATCGTGGTATAACGCGAGTAATAAAACCATTAAATAGCATTTTTATTTTATTTTTAAATAACCATTGCCCTGAAGATTTGAAAGTTTTCACACGCAAACAAAACTAGAGATAAAATAGAGAAAAAAATGCAGTTAAAATAATAATTTCCCATGAATATACTTCTTTAGTTACATTTAACACATTAGCTATGTACATATAGACATAGACACTTGTTTGTTACCACATCTAATCCTACTTGCCTACCTAAAATTTAAATACACTAAATTACAATATGAGTAAACTCATCTCCACAAATTAAGTTGCCAGACCTAGTGGGGCAGAATAGACCAAACTTTAAAATAGTGGAAACCGCCCCACTAAACCGATTTAGTGGGGCAGATTCCACTGCAAATTTTAAGGCCCTGCCCCACGAGTGGGGAGCCTTGGTGGGGCAGAGTCGAACAATTCAAGCAGAGACGCTTCGCTCGCTCGGTCAATTACTTTGCCGATTATGCGCGATTGTCCCAATTCTTACTTTGCAGACAAATGTGTTTTATCTTCACTTCATTAGAGGCATTGCTAAAAAATGTATACTACTATAATACGATGCTATGTCGCATAATGGTCGTATAATATAACAATCTATGACAATGTATTTCTATTAACAATACATAGTGTCTGCAATGCGTTGTATTGCAAACCAATTTATTTTCGATATGTAGATAATGATCACAAAAGCAAATTACAATGTACCGAGTTATGTCAGATACCTACTCCAAAACAATTGTTTTTAATATGTACCGCAAGAACCAGTTAGAAACTCATTATTTTGAATGTTGTGCCATTTTGTATTTTGTAAGCGACATTTGCCCAGTCATTGCACAATGCTTGATGTGAGTGAGTAATAAATAGTATTATGTGTCTACGGGCATCAGTAAAACCGAAATCCAGTATCCGGATAACGAAAAAACTCAGAATCCGCCTGCAGACACGGCTCTAGGTTAAAGACATCAGAGCGCTCCAAACACAGAATAGTACTCTCCAAATTATAAAAAATACTGCGAAAACGTTTTATTATCAGAAAATAAAAAAGGCTTTATTCTATAACATCTCCATTTGACAATTGTAGTATTTAATCAAAATGGCTTATTCTTGATATTTTTAAAAATAGTAAATTGTGATGCGGAATTATGTAAAATCGCCTCGGCGTAGGTCTCTCCCTTATCTCTATTCTCTTGCCTTGCTCATCCAATCTGATCCATTTATCTTGAGAAATATATCATTCTACCGTGTTTTTGGGCGTTCTTTTTTTCGTTTTCCATCTCCTGAACTTTTAATTAGGCCTTGGAAAAACGTAATTCGATGCTTTGTGGTTTACGGGTTTATTTCCATTATAAGCACTAAGTTGAAACGCGGGATTTACATTCTATCAAATGACCATGCTGAATCGCTAAGCAAGAAAAAATCCAATAGCTGCCGTGTCTAAATAGACACAGTATAACACGGTGCAGACAATGTGTATGCAAAATCGCTTGAAACGGTTCGTTTGTAGGTATACGTGTAGCAGAACAGTAGAACTTCATGTGATACAAACGAAAAAGTATGCTTTTGTTTCATTCAAAATTACCAAGCTTTTTTACCAAGCAATTCAATTTTCTCACATAAATAATTTTGTAAGCCCAAAAGTTAGAGGGTTGTACTTAGATGTAAAATACATATTTCAGCTTCCACGGCGAAAAGCGGCAATATGTTCATATTGCGGAAACATATATGCCTATGCCGCTGAAATAATTCCGGCATTACTCTATGCGGCAGTGACGGCGGCAAAGCATGGCGCCTCGCCGCTTCGAGAAGCATATCTAGTGGTAGCAGCGATGTAAGCTGCTACTTTACTGGTGTTGATAAAAAAATGGTTCGATGAGCACTAGTATTAATTCATATTACACGAAATTTAAATAGAGGCTCCACTCGCTCTCATAAATTTTTACTATTTTTTAACTTTTATTTAAAAAAAGGTGTTTAAAGATTTTCAACCTGCGTGGTGGTCTCGGCCTAACGACTACGGGAATGCACCAGGGGCGCCTACTACTTACTGGGCTGTGGGAGCCAATACATAAGTTAAGTAAAGTTTATTCGGAATGCTTACAGAGGCCCCAGTTCTCATAACAACGCAACATCGTCAAATTCAATTTTCAATCGTGTCTATCTCCAAATGGTACCTAGAGATTCGTTTTCTGTCATCTTTGGAAGCAACAGGAAGCAACATTGTATTTTCATTTTAATTGTTTTTCTAGTGTTATTTTATGTTCTGATGGGTAATTTTGGTGGTATTTTAACCATCATTACTTGAGGTCTTAGCACAAGTGTGAACAATTGAAATGAAAGTGTGTTATGAGGCATCCTTAGATCATTTGAGGCATCCTGATTTGAACGAAAATGTTTCCCTTTTTGGTTTTGAAGAAAAACGCCATCTTTTTCTTCAAAACCAATGACGGCTGACTTTACTTTTTTCACCGACTCGACTTGACAAAGAAGTATTTATTCAACCCAACCCACTTGACATAAAATTGTCCGCAAGACGGACGATGCCACAAAAAAAAAAATGGTAAGTACCTCCTGAAACTGACATTTGAGACAGGCCCAATTTTTGACAATCATTATTCTTGAATCAATCTCGTCTCAGCTCAAAAAAATTACGATAGTTGGCCCCTAAGAATATGGTTTCTTATTCTATGGTTGGCCCTCTGGTTTGAGACAATACAGAATGTCGATAGCTAAGTAGATATGAAACAAAAAAGTTTTGTATTATTAACATATTACATTTTGTAAGCTGGGTAGGTACCTCCTACTACTACTGTACGTAAATACTCACAATACTAGTACCTGCACAAAATGTTTTGTCATATTTTCTATAACTTTGTTGGCACAGAGTAAATATTAATGCTTATTTATGCTAGTGCTTATATATCACAGAACACTTATATCCTGGCGGATTATATATTTACTCTGTGCTAACCAAAGCTCCAGTGCTGCTGTATATGAAAACATAGAATTATGAAAACAATATTTCAATCAACAAGGGGGCCTAGTAAGGAATCCTTACTAAGGATTAAGAGGCATCGTGTTGACATTTCAATTACATTGCGCATTTCCCATAACTTATTTGCGGAGTTTTACCTAGTTATTGCGCAGTGTAACTCGGCTATAAAAAATTTATTCAGTGCAGTGTGGCGCCACTAGGTGACTAGCCCGCAAACATACGTACTTGCCTCAAGTACGTATGTTTGCGGCTAGTATGTTTGAGGTGTGGGTTTGATTCCTGCGGCACTGGGACCAATGATGAAGTCTGAGTGACCAGCAAAGACTTGATCCCGAAACTGGCGGAACTGACTATTATAGGTAGAAAGATAGAAGTTTTTGTTTTTCATAGAACCCTGAGACGACGACGACGACACGGAGAATGAAACTTGGTGACCGTTGGAGGACAAGTATTTTTCAACCGACTTCAAAAAAAGGTGTCAGCTGTAGTTTTTTTTGTTATTCCGAACTCAGTCAATTAAAATCAAATTTGAAACAAATATTTTTATTTAAAATTACTTTACCTAGGATATACTTCAGGTTAACTTCATAGAAATTTCATCGAAATCAGTTCAGTAGTTTGGTTTTAAATTATGGAAAAAATCCACCCAATAGAATGTTATCCAAGTAAATATTCACTTCACAAATTGTTGAAATTTTATTATTTATTTTAAAATATCAGCAATATTTTTTATTATATTCAGGACTGTCAGATAAGTCTCTCAGTAAAATGCGAATCCACAAATGTACATTATACTGATTTCTCGGTCAAATTTCTCCCCCGCTGTGTATCCAATATCTGCTTTCAAAGGAACTTGATTTTAGGGTACCGTATCGTCTAAATCGCAGTTTCAAAATGAAGTTAGCAAAACCAACATTTTTTAAACATGGAATTGGTAAGAAACATTCAAAAACCTAAGTCAAAATTGTAAATCAGTAATGTTTTAAGACAGAATGCTACAAGGATCTCACACGTGAAATGATTTCATATCTTTTTTTAACTCCTCATTCTTTTCAAACAATGGACTTAATGAGGACATGATTTTTCTTATTTTTCAAACAATCATCGTACTGTTTCTGCCTCGTGTATTTTCTACCTTTAGCCTGTAGAGGTCGAAAAGTCTGTGTCGGTATTTGTCTAAATTCTTGCTAATAGTACCTACTTAATAAAGTCAAAAAGACGAAAATGACTTTTTTTTTTAATTGTCGCAACACGCAAAAACTATAAATGAATGATGTGATTTTCAGGATTAGTTAGCTTATAGTCCAAATTAAAACTTAGTATGGGTTTCATTGAGCTGTCATCCCTAAAACGGGTGTAAAAAGGGGATGAAGGTTATATGAAAGACGCAAATGAAGTTGCGAATGGCTCAGCTAGTTTTTATAATAAACATACATAGTTGCTACTGACGTCATTACACAGTACAGTGTAGGTACACTACACATACGATGTAGGAACGCGACGTGCATAATAATTACCGATTGAACAATCACTACGATAAATTGTCGATAGAAAATAATACATTATTTCAATTGCCATCATTGTCTCTTTAAAGACGTTCACCTTGCTAAATTGCCTACCAAAATGTTCTACCATCTGTTTTGGTTGCTAGAAAATTATAAAAAAATTTAAAAGAAAACTTAGTGATGCCATGAATTATGCTTATTATTTTTATTCGTACACGTTACTAGCTATACGCACAATGTTTATGTTACCATCAAATTCTAAATTGTTGTTTTTAGTTTTAGTTTTTCTGTGGTTGGAATGTGTTTTGTGCGTTAAATAAATAAATATACTAATTAAAACTAATTTATAAGATAAAGCTAGAGTACAGACTGGTTTTCTCACGATTTTTTGGTTTATAAAGATTGCAGAAAGTCGATAAATGGAAAAGGTAGGTAAATATAGAGGAGGCATAATGTCAGTGCAGTGAATTTCATCGGCCTGATGATAATGAATGTTTTATAATAATGTTTAAAGATTAATGTTATAGATTATGTATATTTAATCTACGTTGTACTTATGTAGAACATTGTTGTCGTTCTGTTCTGGAGGAGGGCGCTGTCACTGCTACTGAGTTTTTAACATTTGCGGTTGTCAACGTTTTTCATATGTTTTTTGTAAAAATTTGTTTCTGTTCTTACAATAAATATAAATGATTTGATTTGATTTGATAATTAATTCTATAAAAGCAATGCTTACAAAAAATATGATTCAGCTAATCAAAGTATAAGTACCTACTGAACCACTGCCCAAAAGATAAGCTCACCCTTGACATTTGACCATACACGTAACAATATGTAAGTGGGAATGAACCGAACGAGTTTGGCGACGCGACGACAGTGCAAACAGTCTTGCCATACAACCCATACAAGTCGTACAACAACCATTATACCTATTTATTTTGATTAAAATAATAAACAAACAGATGTTGAATTAAAATGAATGAATATGTTGATAAAAAAATTGTGTGTTCTTGAGAATTAATAATGTGGTGTAGAGATTTATAAGTTGTGAACTTAAACAATAAAACAATTTGGATGGAAAGTGTGTGATTTTTTCATGGTAAGTTTTAAATTAGGTACTAGTCAAAAACCCGTGGTGACGTACACTCGGCAAATAGTTTGATAACCAGGTACCTACTTACTTAATTAAAGTGTACTCGAACTAGCAACTTTTAGGTATTTTCTTGAGTGGTTCAGTGATGTAACCGTTGAAGCACTCCGCGTTGCTTAGCAACGTTCAGCACGGTTACCAACACGCTTCGTCTTCCGGTTCGGGTCACAATTTGAGAACCTTTATACCCCAGCGGCTATCGGTTCTCTAAGTGATAAGGACGGCTATAACTACTCGAAACCAAATTTTGCTATGGAACTGACATTGAGAGCACAAAAAAACAGCTGTTAAATACATTTAACTTTTGTATAGAACAGCTGGTTTTTTAAAAAAGAATTCTAAAAAACTCTTAAAAAAGGTTGTTCTTATGGATTGGTGCTTTGGCCCCGAAAAGTTTTTGGGAGGGTCTTATTAATTACACAAGTTAGATGCAAAGATCTGTTACTTACACTGTATGTATGGAATACAACTCCTCGAAATGTTTTCCTTCACCGTTTGAGAACACTGGCATTGCGCAAATAATGTTTTCGAAAAAAATACCTATTTCTGCACGGTTGAATTCAAACCCACGATCGTAGAATCAAGGTGGTCGAACCCAGCCCACTACACCACCGGTACACTTTTTACTTTTTTTATTGTGTTCATTTTATATTTGACACAACGCCATCTAGCCCCAAACATGAAAACCAGATGTCTGATAGAATACATGAATACTTTTTTTCTGTAAATACATACCTACATAGAATATAATATAACACCCAGACACAGAACAAACACCGGTGTTCATCACACGAATGTTTGTTCTCAGTGGGGATCGAACCCACGACCTACAGCGCAAAAGGCAGAGTTACTACCAACTCAGGTGTGATGGCTGTCAAAGATAAACAAAGAAACAAGACCAATAGGTTTGTGTGGTAATCTATTTGAAGTAAGAAATCACAGAATTGAATAAGTAATGTGAAGAGCCTTCTAGTAACCATACTATACCTACGTATAGGTATATTATTATATATTCTATAGCATAGGGTACTATATGTATATAGGGTATATTTCTAGTACATATCTATACCTAAAGGTACCTACTAGGTAATGATTTCTAGTATGTATGAAGGCAGGTTAGGCACCTCTACCGACATCACAAAAACTCTGTAAGTGAAAATCACGTGAAATAAGACTTTCTATACCTCGTGTCGCACCCGATGACGAAATACCTAGGTGGTTTACTTAGCACTTTAAGTTCCTAATCTTAGAGTCAATATCAACCAAAATAAAAGCTTATAAATAAAGAAATCCTTTATGCCTTACAGTTTGTATAATGTGTTCGTATTCTTACAAATCTTTAATAAAATACCTATTGTGTTTTTTATTCTGGTTAGGTTGGGGATTTACTAAAAGCTAACTAAATTTACTACTAAATTTAATTACCAGATGGGTTGGAAAACTACTATTGTAGGTATAAATTAGTCAATAACCATATTTGCTAAATAAAACTAAGTGTAGGATGTCTTTGAGACAGCTCGAAAGAATCACTTATTCCAACCTGTACAATGCGAAAAAATTATGCGTCTCCCTCTAAGAAGAACTCTCCTCATAAAACTTTATAACTCTCTTTTTACAGATCTCTTGCAATAAACACTTTTGACGGCAGATAGAGAAATTAAAATGGCAGAGGGTGAAGAAGGACGGCACCAAAGGGTATCACCATTCCTGAGACAGGTAAGATCATCATTGTCATCACCTGTTTATACTCTAAACTTTAGAGCAAACTCGGTACAACCGTATTATTCATTCTTCAGGGACTGTTGATAACTCTCAGCTATATAACTTTTTATGAGAGACAGTGAAGGCATAAGCAGATGACGGTTACCTCTGCCTATTATAAAAGTATTATCTCACAAAGCACGAAGACGTGTCCTTCCTGGCATGTTCTGCGT